>OX638271.1:3690512-4890512 GCA_951806755.1 Brenthis hecate | reverse complement strand
CGGTGGCCCAGGTACTATATGATAAAGTAACATAATATTGTTATTTATCACTTTTTCATAATACTTATTTAGTGATTTGTTTTATTTTGTTTTAATAAATATAATTATAATATTTATTTTTAAATAATAAATAAATTTTAAAAAATAAATTATATTAATTATAAAATTGAATACTTTTCGAGGTTACTTGTAAGACATAAATAACAAAAGTTAAATACGACAAAAAGTAACAAAGTAAATATTTTATATTATAACAAAAATAACAAAGGAGTATGAAATTTTTTACTCGAGTGTTTTGTGTGCATGTACAGACGTGTCACGCACACTACACTGGACGAGCTCTCGGGCGCTGCGGGTGTGACCCGCCACTCCCGCGCGCCTCGCCCGTTACCGTTTCCTTTTGCGCAGCGGCTCGCGCCAATTTAGAGCAGCCAAAAACTTTGGCGAGGATTATACTTATACCTCTTTTACATGTTAGGAAATGAATTTACGTATATAAGAGAATAAAAGAAATAATAAAAATGTTTATTATATTAAATCTATACTAATACTAGCATTGCCCGCGGCTCCGCCCGCGTTCAGATGACTAAAAACCAAATTCTTTGGTTTTACATATTATATATATATATATATATATATATATATATATATATATATATATATATATATATATATATATATATATATATATATATATATATATATATATTTAAGAATATACTGAATTATATATACAAAACAATAAATATAATAAATTATATATAATTAATTATATTACTTATATAATACGATAATTCTAGCATTGCATCTTTTTGACTCTTTCTGATTGTATCGCTCGTAGGTAATAATCTATCCCGTGGCTTGTTTGTTGAACTAGCGCGTGGATTTTTTTGATACTTTTTGCGAGGTGCGCGGGTGCAGTGCGCTAAGCCCCGCCCAGACACGCAAGGCCATCGGGGACACTAATCTCCTTAATTGTGAGACACAAAAGGCGGTATTTTAGCTAATCAAATTCAACGAATACAGATTAGAATTTATTTAAATAGATTTTAAATGAGATTTCTTCAATTAATAGAGATTCCATCTTAAATCAATTTATTATATCTATATAGTATAATTTATTTTTTATCGTTGTGACTCCTCTCGATTTTTTAATGGCCAAAAATATATAAATATTTTACCAGACCAAAATCTGACCAAACCGTAATCGGCACCATAGTGTGATGTGACCTTAAAATACTTTACCAGACCGATATCGGAACGAGAACTGACTGTTATCGGCGCTGTAGTATGATCGGCTCTTAGACTGCCATGCATTTATAGAGTCTAGTAATTCCATAACTGAAACGTTATTTAAATGGAATAGGTATTATTTCTGTATAATGTCTATTATTTCTGTGTAAAATAATTTCTGTAAATTTATATATATATACTTTCACTATTAGCTTCATATGTATTTTACTAAATACCTAACTGACATAAACATAACTAGAAAGTTGATTTTAACCTACTTAGAAATTATTGTCGATTTATATATAATTTAAAATTTATTACACAGCGACTTACACTCATTACGCTCGGGTGGCATCCCTAGGTACGTTTTAATTTTTTTTGAGCAATCCTATGTCCTTCCCAGGGTCTCAAATTATCTTCTTACGAAATTTCATCTACATCGGTTCAGTCGATCCAGAGATTACCCCCTACAACGTCACAAACTCACAAACTTTACCTCTTTATAATATTAGTATAAATAATAAATACATTATTATTTATACTTACAATTTTTGAAATAATATTTTATGATACAAATAATATATATGTAATTGAAAAAAAACGTTATTTTACTTAAAGATACTTTTTAATCGCAGTAAGCCCGCATTATCACATCGTAAATAAGTGTGTTGAGACATATGAAAAAGAAATAAGTATGTCTCTTTAAAAAAACAAGATAATACTATCAATGGAACATATGTACACACTTCGATGGTCATACCAGTTTGTCACAACTGTGCCACAGAGTAATAATACTTATCTATACTAATATTATAAAGAGGTAAATTTTGTGAGTTTGTGAGGTTGTAGGGTGTAATCTCTGGATCTACTGAACCGATTTAGATGACATTTGGTAAGAAGATAGATTGAGACCCTGGGAAGGACATAGGATACTTTTTATCCCGGAAATCACGCATTAGGGGGGTGAAAATGGGGGTAAAAGTTTATATAGGTTCATTATACA
Organism: Brenthis hecate; assembly: GCA_951806755.1. Lineage (NCBI taxonomy): Eukaryota > Metazoa > Arthropoda > Insecta > Lepidoptera > Nymphalidae > Brenthis > Brenthis hecate. Next base: position 4,888,276 of record OX638271.1, on the reverse strand, counting down.
TACAAATATTGCCGACGAAGGAAAATTGTTAAAAAGTTGTATTGTAAAATATCAATATGGTTACCACGAGGTAGTATCATTTCTTACAGTGAAGAAAAACATTGTGAGGAAACATACAGGCCAGCTGAGAGAACCTAACAAGTTTTCGAAAAACTCCTCGTATTCAAGGGAGGCCCAGCAGTGGGACGTTAAAAAGGGCTGAATACTATACATACTCGTACAATATACTGCAGGTATGTCGTATCTTCTCTCATCTTACAAACGGCGCTGTCTGTTTGTAAACGCTCACGCCTTTGTAACATGCCGAAGGCAAATTGTGCCATGTTGGAGTGTAAAATACAGCACAGTAAATACTTAATACATTGTAATACTGTAATAAGAACTTCTAGGTTCAAGAAAAAATATGAGACCTAACGAAAAGTCTAAGGCGGGCGCTTCGCTATATTTTATGTGTATCTATGTTTCGAGACGTCTTATCTTAGCCAATTATAAATTGACTAGTATTGCCCGCGGCTCCGCCTTGGTTCAGATGACCAAAAACCAAATTCTTAGGTTTTACATATTACTATACTCTTACATTGCAGTTTTTGTATTTTTTCTTAGAAATGAGACATTTTTCCGCGGTAAAAAGTATCCTATATGTTGACCCGGATAACCAGCTATCACCATACCAAATTACATCAAAATCCCTCCAGTGGTTTTTCTGTGATGCGATAACAGACAGACAGACAGACAAAATATCTAAAAACTATAGATTTGGCTTCTATATCGATAATAATGTTTATTTCAATAAGATTTCCCAAAAAATATTTAATGTATAGATTTTAATTCTTTCTTTAATAAACAGTAGTGCCAAGTTAATTGATTTTTTTTTATAAGTAGTTTAAAAATATTAATTGTATCGTTTCTGGCTAATCTAAATATGAAAGACATAATTGGAGTACATTTTTAGCAATCACCAGTTAAATATAGATAAGATTATCAGATACGTTATCATTTTAATAAACCAAAGTCATTTCTTATAAGTAATAACTAGAAAGCAATTTGTGGATTTGACTCCATACTACTAAATGAAACTTTAAACTGTAGAACCATAGAATATTCAACTTTTTAAGAATAGATATGTGTTATTGTAGTAGCTGCCGCATAATAAAATAAACGGGGAAAACAACATTGATCTAAAGGTGTAATTATATTGCAATATGGTCAGGATAAAACTATTACTTAGCAAGATTACTATACATGATATAATAAGCCGTATGTAAAAATTCTAATGTTAAAGAAAAAAATAGTATTTCTTGTCACAAGCTCCATAAATTCAATAATAATGTACACAAAATTTAATATTTCTTATCAACACTCCGATCAAAATGGTGTAAGTAACGGTCAAAAAATCCCACATTTCGGTAGGATCAGTGCCGGATTTAACCTTGGCACCGCCCCTGGGCACTATAAAAAATGCCGCCCTATTATCGAAATTTTGAACAAAATTTTGAAAGTTAATTTTTTTTTTCAATATTATTTTTTGTAAAATGCAAAAAAAATTATAAATGATATCAATTTATCGATAAATGTACCTACCAGGTAATGTTTTTTCATTTCTCATTTTTTGCAAAATAAAAAAAGGATTTTCACGAAGAATTTTTTCCCGCCCTCCGAATTTTGTCGCCCCTAAAAATTTGCCGCCCTGGGCACTAGCCCCGAGTGCCTCTAGTGTAAATCCAGCACTGGGTAGGATGCACATATTCCAATAACGCATGGATAACCACTATAAAAGTATTATTTGGAATTCTCCGCAGAAATAATAAGTAAGTATGTCAGTATTTTTGGGAAGTGCCAAATTAAAAAACAACACCTAAGCAAAACTTTGGCAGATCTTTACTTATGTAATAAGACTGTTAGATTCACTTAACATAACCAGATCCGTAGTTATTACGTGATGCACGAACATAGATAGCTAATTTGCTATATCATAAAAGATGATTATAGAGATTAACTCTCCATAACAGACCTCGTTGCAGTTTTGTTTTTAAAGCTTAGAGTTCATTTTGTTTTCGATATAAAAATTCGAATACCTAATATTCTACTTCAAGAGTCAGGTAACAGTAATCTTAATGGAATCACTTTCCCGCTCATTCACATAAATATACATATGTACCTATGTAATATGTAAAATCACGCCGCGCCGGTCCCTAGTTAAAGAAGGGCAAACTAACAAACACATTTTATTCTTTAATTTTAATATTATTTTTATTTAAATAGCCAGCCAACGTAATATACAAAGTATTTTATGTTAACTCATATAAAAATTTAAAATTAGTACATACAAAAATGGTACAAAAACAGTACAGTACAAAAAAGCTAACTCAACATGTTTAGTTTTAACGAATTTACTATCATACTAGCAACGATTAAATAAAATTAATAAAAAAATATGATTAAATAAAAAAAAAATATTTTTGTTATCTGTACTTGCGTGTTCAAATAATATTTTTGACTCAGAAAATGATATATAACTCTGCGTACATTGACATCACGAAGATTGCTACTTAATATGTATTTGCATTCAGTTTGAACTTTGATTGTTTATAAAGGTTATGAGAATCTGAAACGGCCAAACTAAATAAAGCTTGCTAACATTATAAACGCTAAAATTAGTCTTTATTTGTGTACTAAGTACTTATTTATTTGTTTGTGAGTTTATAGTATAAGGTAAACAAGATGTTAAAAATAATTATTTATCTTAACATTTAATAAAATAGAAATGAGTACCAAAACGCAAGTCAATTTATCTTTTAAAAAAAATGCATTAAAGAGATGTTTGAAAATAATTTAAGTCATATTAATAGTAATTATAGTTTAGTATATATAACACTCAAGTAAATATACTAGACTTCCAACGAACATTCGGCTCTTATTCGGTATTGGCCTACCGAATATCTAGATGCTACTCAGCCGAATACCGATTACTTAAGTAGTATGTTTTGTTGTAATCACATAATTGGTAAAAAGAAAATGATTTATTTTATAATATTATATTTTTCTTATAATCATCAAAATAATAATAGATACATAATCAAGTTCTGCATTACAAAAATTAACCAAACAAAATCATCAAATAAATTTCAATGCACTTGCATTATCATAGTTAAAATTTTGAAGTGAAAACCCAGCTTTACAGAAAAGAAACTCTAAAAGTAAGAAATACTACTTCCTGGCGCCAAACAAGAAACAAACAGGTCGATACAAGTTTTCCCACCATGAGTTTTACGCTGGCCGAATACTTTTACCGAACATTCGGTATTCGGCGTGTGGCCGAATATACTATTCGTTGAAAGTCTAGTACCTATATACTATATATTTTTTATTTATTGGCTGGATGATTTTCATGAGATTTGTTTTCCTTTTACAGTTTTAGTCTGAATAAAAAAATCAGAATAAAAAGATCGAGGATGGATCGTTAGTTTTATATAAAGAAAAAAACTAAATCACTATATTATTTGACTTCAATAATTTAGTAATATTACCTAATAAATCATATTTCCAATAGTTGTTTTTGAAATATTTATAGGCAAAGATCAAATGTCGAATCCGCAATTTTATTCTTGCAAAGCGGTGTTTTGTTAACCCACATAAATGTTGCTATAAATAATTACAGAATAAGAAATAAAAATATAAATAGAAAGAAATCACGTACAAAACGTTAACATCAGCTAACTTACCATTTTGATTGTTTTTTTTTTTTTAATTCAGCACACATCCACCTTTGTCTGAATAACAATAGCACCTTTGTCTGAATAACAATAGCACCTTTGTCACTGATTAAAAAAAAAACTTTTTTGAATTTTAGACGTCCATTGTACCATGCGTCCGTCCGACGCGACCGTACGTACTCGTACTGCGATACCGAACATGTGGATATATGCAAATTAATAAAAATAATTAAAATTTAACCTAATCTCTTTCATAATAAAGTCTAAAATGTTATAAAGTGGCCTTTATGTTTGGTATTATCACGAAGGCGAGATGTTTCGGATTTCTAAATTAAACTTAACTTTAGTAGTTAACGGTAACATACAGAATACTATTTGTCACTAACGTTATCGTTATACGCCGACTCCGCACGCGTAATCTATACATATAATAAAATTGTAGCTAAGCCGAATCTGTACATAAAATATTTTTTGGAAAATCTTATTGAAATAAACACTATTATCGATATAGAGGCCGAATCTATAGTTGTTACAATTTTTGTCTGTCTGTCTGTTACCGTATCACAGAAAAACCACTGGAGGGATTTTAATGAAATTTGGTATGGTGATAGCTGGTTATCCCCGTCAACATATAGGATACTTTTTACTGCGGGAAAATATCTCATTTTTGAGAAAACATACAAAAACTGCAATGTAAGAGTATACTAATATGTAAAACCTAAGAATTTCGTTTTTGGTCATCTGAACGCGGGCGGAGTCGCGGGCAATAGTATAATCTATATAAATAAAAATGAATCATCGAAATGTATGTACGCGCATAACTACGGATCGACTGCACCAAATTGGATAATTCTTTTTTTGTGTTTCTTATTGTCAGGACAAGCTTTGCATAGAAGAAAATTAAAAAAAAAAAGTTAATATTAAATAAAATTTTGTGTTATGAAATAAAAAAGTACATATCACATAAACATCTAAAAAAATACAATTTGCATAACAAGATTCGAGAATTTAGTTCTGCTTTTTTTCATGCGATAACTATAATTTCCAATTTTATAAATATATAATACTCTATTTATAATACTCTATTTGTTTTAATATAATACTCTATTTGTTCTTGTTTGTTGAATGATTAAAAACAACTTACTTTCTTTTGAGACGTCATATAAAAAGTAATTTCAAGTTTTATTTTTGAATGCTTTTTAATAGCAATATTAAAAAAGGTTTCCACTTTCATTCAACGCTTATCAACCGTCAACAAAATGGCATAAACTGTTGAAAGTGAAAAATAAAACATAATACTAAATAATAGGCACCTCGACGACTACACGTGGTTTTAAGCGCAGTGCGGCAAATGTACGGACTGACGGCAAGAACTTTTATCGACTCCTTGCTCCTTGACCTCTAACTAAAAGCTACATACGTACATATTAACTGGCTTTAAGTGACGCTAAAAAAATTTTACGTTCTACCTTATAAAAAGTCGTACTTACTTATTAAGTTTTTTATATATTGTTTTAGAAAACTTTTTAAACTTTATTCAATCAGACCTCCATATTGTTATCAACTATTTATTTATTATAAAGGCTTACTAACTAAATTTACATAAAACATGAATTTAACATAATAATATTTCGCTTTTTTATATAAATTTAATTTAAAAGTATGCACAGCTTTGTATAGACGTCTTTCATTTAAATTTTATGTAGTTACGCATATATGGGGAGACCAATGTGACGTATTATCAAGATAAGTCTATGTCATACTCTCGCCCAATGATCTCGCTCAATGAAGGATGAAGGATTTATTCGAATTCCTGCTTTGAGGAAGGAAGCCAAATCAATAAACAAAGTTTTGTTTTAGAAATAAGTTTATATTAGTAAGTATATTTTTATAATTATTATTCTTATTACCGGATAATTTAATATACTTGTTAGTACATAAATTTAAAATACAGATTCCTCTGAATAGCGCGCTTTCAACGAAAGTTAACCTACAAATTTTAAATGCAATCTTCTTTCACGTCTTTACTTTTTACGCCTTGAGCTTTGCAATTTGCTACGGTCGAGCTTTAAAGGAAATTGGAATAAAATATGAATACATATTTAAATGGATATATCTTTTGACTGTTTAAAACTCTTAATAGTTCCTGTAAAATATACAATTAATAATTATAAATTTCAGTTCCATCTTAATTATTATGTGTTATTATGATTTCCTCTACTTTTAAGATAGGCAAAAATTAAAAAAAGAAGCAGATTCAATTAGATTATATCAAAAAAGTAAAAAATATAATTTATGGATTAGTCAAATGTTAAAAAAACAATTTGAACAAACTTTAAAAACAAAGGAGGTGTTTAATTGGAGTACGACTTTTTTCGGTGTGTTTAACAACCTTTTTTTTATCGTCGGGAAATGCATTTACGCATACCACCTGATCCCCCAGGTGGTGATGTGGGGCTCACCGGCTAGAAGAGCCGGTACTACCCACTAAAACCCAACATCCCTTCCCCCCTGTCTTAGTGGGACGCCGCAGGATCGCTTGTGCATAACTACTACGGTGTTTAACAAGCTGCTGCAGCCTTCTTTAAATAGGCATTCCTTGTTGCAGGTTTGTTTACGTTTGTTTGCGGTTTCCACTCTAGCATGTGTCGGTTCCATCAACCATGAATGCATCCTAAGACATGCCCACCTATTTCCACTTCAACATGATAATTCGGAACACGATGTCAGTTACAGTAGTTCTATTGCGAGTGACAATCATCAACCACTAATTCTCCATGAATTTATCTAATGCCATTCAATAATCAATCTATACTATAATATTATAAAGACGTAGTTTGTGAGATTGTGAGTTTGTGACGTTGTAGGGGGTAATCTCTGGATCTATTGAACCGATTTAGATGAAATTTGGTAAGAAGATAGTTCGAGAGCCTGGGAAGGACATAGGATACTTTTTATCCCGGAAATCATCCCTTAAGGGGGTGAAAATGGGGATGAAAGTCTGTACGGGGAAGCCAATATATATTTATATTATAATATAATTTAAGCTAAAAGAACTTTGGCCTTGAGAATCGTAGTATCTATTACCTAATAAAATTTTCATAAAAAAAAAAACATAATATTTCTACGTGGTAAGTGTTAGCTCATGTTTGGCCCAATATATCTGTATCGTGAAGGAATGCAACTAGCATTCTTCTTACTATTTCATACAGATATATACCTATGTAGCCTGTATAAATATTTAGGTATGGACTTAGTTTCATTGTTGTAAATATAATCTTATCGCATGTGTTACTTTATTGTTGACCCATACCAAGCGGTATTCAAAATATTTAAGGAAGGAGGTCGAAGCTTGAGTGCTACTTAATAACTGATTTAGTATTTTTATTTCCAGTACAATTTCGGCATTTTAGTGTATTATTGTATGAGATTTTATACATATTATGTGTGTCACGCCAATAACGCATAGCAGAGATATAAAGCAAAGTGGACCATAGCTTTCTCCCGCCTGCACTAACAAGATTCTTAAAACCATATACATATACAATTAATGACTAGCCCCCGGGCCCTAAAGACAAGTTGATCAGACTATTTATTATGTTTTATATATACATGTATATTATATGTATGTTTGTTTCTCCTTCACATTGAAACGGCTGGACGAATTTGGATGATATTTAGTAGATTAGCGTCCGGCAATCCCGCTGGGTGCGAAGCTAAGAGACACACTGGAAGGTGGTCCACTTAGGTGGGAAATGTACCATGCGGATTGCTCCTGGTACTTTTCTGACAGCAGAGTAGACCATTGAAGCAATCCCTCGGCTGTGTGGTCTGCTTCGACAGATCTACCATCGAACCGTCGTCTTTGAATGCGGAGACGATTCTGCGACGTACCATTTTAAGACGGGAGAGGTTCTGATGGGTTTTAATGAGTAGTACTGATTTTTTTTTGCCGGTGAGTCCCACGTAAGCACTTGTATATATACAGGTGGTATGCATAAATGAATTTCCCAATATATAAAAAAAACTAGGGACTAAAATGAGCGAAGCCATGTATTTTATATTTCCAGTAATATTACACAACATCCTTTTTTTTAAATTAATGCAAAAAAGGACATAGCATTTGTTATTATTACTAATTAAAGATTGACATAAGTGCGTCAGCATGCAAGTAGGCATGGCACAGGAAACCGCCAATTAAGCCAATAGCGGACAGCAGTCAATGACCACGTGCACGGAATGAAATAAATACTTAGTTATATGTAATTAAAACCTACATAATTATGTAATGCTGATTTTATAATATTATTTTCACAGATTCACTTACCCTTTTCAAATTATTATTAGTGTGAAGAATTCACAATAATTTGAATATTTTTATAATATTTAAACTTTAATAGAAACTTTTTAATGAAGGATTAATGAAAAGTGTATTTTAAATTTAAAAAAAAAACAGTAAACGAAATATAACACTAAATATATGGATTGTTTTTTTTTTGGAGGAGGTACAAAGTGCTGCTCTTGCATATTTTTAATTACATATAACTAAGTAGTATAAATTTTATTAATAAACAATCATAACTTAGTTATATCATATTATGTCTATTACACTAATTAATGTGTTTAACAAGTAAAAAATAAGCAAAATTTTAAGAAATAGAAATAAAAAAACTTTTAATCATTAGAATAAAATATTTATTAATAAAAAATAAATTACCATTTGTTATTTCCATTTTATTTTTAATTAGGTTTAGAGTATATTCAGTTTTAATCGTATATCATCTGATCTGGCGTGTTGTAGCTGTGTCCTTTTGCCTAAAATTAATAACAAATATATTTGTGGTTAATTTAAAAAAACTGCAATCTTAGGTTCATGGGGCCCAGAAACCGAATGATTTCTAGCTTATCAGCTTCTATTTATCAGCCCTGATACAAATGGCAACCCCAGGCCAGAGCACAAACAGAGAGCTTGATGGTCTTTATTATTAGTAATAAGTTATTTTGATAAAAAAAAATAAAAAAGGAATTTGTTTTATTGGTTTTGTGGGTTTTGGTAGAGTGCAAATTATCTGAGCTCTATACTCAGTAGTTGTTGCAACCACAAAACTACAATTTTATTTATAACTATAGAAATATGTAAACTTACCTGGCGAAACAAGTGTTACTAGTTAAATCATTCAAATCCTCCATAGTTTGAGGCATTCTTCGTCCCATAGTCTCTGGCAACACCAAAGCAATAAGAGATACAACGATACCTATCACTCCCACTATGATTAAAGATAGACCTTCCCATACTCGATCCTGTAAGAGCAAATTATTTATTAGTTAAATTTATAAAAATAATAATTGTTTGAATTAGCCCGCGAATCCATGCTCATGATGAGCAGGGTGGGGATAAAAGGTATTCTATGTGTATTGTGCGTGATATAGTGCGTGATGTGCCATGATACATTATAATATCCCCCTATATGTCCTTTGCATTTTCAATGATATCTTAGCGATAACAAATAGACAGACTTTACTTTCAGATCACATATATAATACTAGCTACTCGCCCTCGTTTCGCTTCGGGTTCGTCCCTGGACCAAAACAAATCTATCTCATGGGAAACGTACATTTTTCAGATTAAAAAGTAACCTATGTGCTATTCCATACTATAATCTATCTCTGTGCCAAATTTCATATAAATCCATTCAGCCGTTTCTGGAGTGACAGAGTAACATCCATCTATCCATCCTCACAAACTTTCACATTTATAATATTAGTATAGATACGAGTAACATTAATATAACCAGCCGTGAGACAAAATATAAGCAATCAGAAAAAAGGTTCTTTCATATAACAGTTTAAATAAGTGCAGCTCAACCTCGCTTCGCTCGGGTTCGCCTCTGAAAACAAAAACAAACCTATCCCACGGGAACCATACATTTTTTCGGGATAAAATCTACCTATGTGTTATACCTATAATCTATCTGTGTGTCAAATTTCATGCAGATCCGCTCAGCCGTTCTGGCGTGAAAGAGTAACAAACATCCATACATCCATACTTACAAACTATCACATTTGAAATTAGTGATATATAGATTTACTTACTAAAAAGATATATATATAATAAAATTCTAACTGAGTCGAATCTGTACAATAAATATTTTGTTGAAAATCTTATTGAAATAGTAATTATTGTCGATACAGACCGAATCTATAGTTTTTAGAATTTTTGTCTGTCTGTCTGTCTGGGAATGAAACACGAGAAAACCGGTAACCGGCATAAGTATCCGGGTGAACATATCTTATACTTTTTACTGCGGGAAAATATCTCATCTCTAAGAAATCTATACAGACTGTTGAAATGTACCTAGGGACCCAAGTATAACATAAAGTTTCTATTAGTAAAATTTATTATGATGAAATCTTTAATCAAATGTGACTCACAGAGTAAATAATAAAGGGCGATACAGTGATAGCAGCAAACGCGCTGATGTGGACGAAGGAGGCACCAAAGCCTCGTACAGGCGTCGGCATGAGCTCTGGTGTCCATTGTATGATCGTACCGTACGCCATGTTGATGAAGAATCGTACTATCACAGCTAATGTTACTGATGCTACACCTGATATATTATACAATATTTTATATTAGGATAGCTTAGGTTTACCACAATCTTCTAATCTAGACCAGCGGTTGCCAAAAATGAAGACATAAAGCCTGTCATGAAGCGTAATTTTAGTGCTATTGTAAATAAATACGTGAAAAAAAAATCATTCATCACATTAAATAGTTATATTTTTGGTACAATAAAAATTATTATAAATATAATATTCTCCGTTAAAAAATTATGATCAGTTAGAGTTCTATAGCCAAAAATTGGGAATTACTGATCTAAATAATTTAGAGTCTATACACAAGACTACGGCATAGTACGGGAAGTCACCCCGGAGAGGCGCCTGACTGTCATATTTACTTTTACATGCCAGTTAGGAAATGGCTTTAGGGTTGACGAGTATAACTATAACTTACTACGAGATGACACTAAATGCTTTAGCTTTGAAACCGTATTGGTAACCCTTGCATTTGACATCATTTAGGTTGAAATTAATAGATAATCGCCTACTGTATGCATTTCCATACTGTGGTTTTAATAAAATGCATTTGGTGACATCAGCATAACCACTTATATATAATGGCTGTTTGACAGGACGGTAAGCTTTCACGTGGTAAAACTTTCAGAGAGATAACTAAAATAGATGCCACTATATTTCAACTTAACAGTATTCAGTAGCTTTCTATCGGCAGAATACGAAAAAAAGGTAATTTGAAAATAATTAACAATAAAATACCTCGTGGAATGAATGCAGTAACTAATGAAAGTATTCCAGAAATCATCATCGGACCCATCACCATCCATCTACGGCCAAATCTATAACATTCAGAAAATAATCATTTTTCAAAAAATGATATAAAAATGAGAAATTTGACAAATCATTTACATTGTGATGCTTTCGTGGGTTTAAAGTTTTAAGAATTGCAAAGTATTTAAAACAACCAAAAAATTACATTACCTGTCTAAAAGCAGTACCAAGATTATAATAGAAGGTATCTCTGTAGCCGAAGTTACAGTAAAAGTCAGGAAGAAGTCTAAGCCAAGGTTCTCCGAGAGTCTGATGATGCCATCAAAAACTACTGCCACACCCATAAATGTGATGATCAGAAATATAATCATCACTCGTAATGAAGGTTCCCTGAAGAGAGCTAGCACACCTTGTTCTTTCTCTTTGGTGTTTGAAGCAACATCCTTGAAGAGATTGTTGAAATTAGACATCAAAAATAATTACTTATTTAGATAAAAACTTTCATAATCTTTGATAGTTTCTAAAATGTCGATGTTATATACGTACATATTATAAAATTATTAAAAATCTAAATGGCTTACAATAAATTCATCAAGTACATCTTTTGGTATTTTGGTTTTGTTTATTTTTTCAAATCTCTTGAGAACCCGCACTGCTTTGTCTACTTTTCCTTTACTTACTAACCACCTAAAAAGTGAAAAAATATGTCTATATTATACATAATATATGTAATTACTACATTAAATTTTTAACAAAACCACAATTCTAAAACGACATTCATTGTAATGCACATTTATATATATTTATTTAAAATACGAGTATGTATTGCATATTTTAAATTTTGCCTAATAAGACTGACTGACATTCTCGGGTTCAATTCTCTATCTGAGTATATCATTTTAAATTGACTATAAGTATCTCTTAGTTTTTATTGGGTTTTTTTCTTTTACTTTAACAAAAAAAACCCACTAAATACAAGAAGAGTAAGTATTATCTTGATTATGTAAGTATAATCTTACATTCGACGGGTAATGGAGAGCTGAGTTTGTAACAAATTAACTCAAAAACTACCGGACCGATTTTGATCAATTTTTATAAGAAGATAGTTTGAGACCCTGGGAAGAACATAGAATATTTTTATTCTAGAAATCATTCCTTAAAGGGGTGAAAATGGGGATGAAAATTTGTATGGGGAATCAACCTAGGGACAAACCTGAGCGAAGCGAGATTGAGTCTAGTAGCTAGTCGAGTAGCTAGTCTCTAGTATAGAAAATCTTCCAATAGGTAAATGGGAACCACTGTAATAAAGAAACATTAGACATTACAGACATAACCTACCTGGCACTCTCCGGGACGATTAAAGGAGCAACAAGTACCAAAAGCATGGGCAAAGACATGGCAAGTGATAATTTCTTCCAATCAGATATCCACAGTGCTATCCATGGTAGTACTAAACAACCTCCGCCAAAATACGTTGCTATTGACATATTCGCCACAAACGAACGATATTTTAGTCCCACATACTCTAAAACTGATAATCATTCGTTAATAATAATATTTTATCATAATTTATTATGGGTTTTGGAATAACATTTGACGACACGTTTAGCTCAGTTTGTAGTGACCCTACTTGCTGTGCCATTCATTTGTGTGATGAGCACGAATGTTTGTACTCCAGTCATGGGTGTTTATATTTATTATATGTATGTATTTAAAGATATATATGTGTAGTGTATCAACGGTATCCATAACACAAGCCTCGTAGCTTACCATGGAACTAGATGGTGCTGTGTGGTAACGTCCCAACATATTTATTTATTTATATGGGTTGCCTAAGGAAGCATCCGAGTAATACTGCAGTCATAATAAAGAAGGCCCTAACTAACAATTTGGTCAACAATGACTTAAATACAGATTCGGAATCAGCAAAAAAAACATGCTACTTGATAGTCTTACTACTAAAGTTTTATGAATCCGGAGATATCATATCCATTTTCATCGTAACTACATCAAAACTATTACTAAGTACTAAGACAAAACTTCAAATATATCGTAACTAACTTTAACGAAGTTGCGGCCTTCTTTTTTATGATGGCAGAATGTGAGTCGCTAGGTACCGTAATATTTCTACAATAGTGATTTTTTTGAGAAATTAGAGGCACTTACTAATTATGTAAATCATCAAGAAGCAGCTGTCACAAGACATGCCGACGAGGAATCTGCACATTGCGAAGTCCCAGAAACCATTGGTGAATATTGTGCAAACTCCACCAACACAGCCCACAACATTAGCCACTGTATAATAGAAATTCATTTTAAATTACGAGTATAAGAATACTAATATGTATAAATAAAATATTTTAAAATAAGAAAGCTATGAGTAAATGCAATAACTAAATTATATACATAATACATATACTGTCGTATATGTACTTTTATGTTAGGCTCAGTTTGTAGTGATCCTAATTCCTGTGCCAGCGGTCGCGGGTTCGAGTCCCGCTGGGGGCATTCATTTGTGTGATGACCACGAATGTTTGCACTCCAGTCATGGGTGTTTATATTTATAGTATGTATGTATTTAAAGTTATATATGTGTAGTATATCAACTATCTGGTATCCATAACACAAGCCTCGTAGCTTACCATAGAACTAGATGGCGCTGTGTGTTAATGTCCCCACGTATTTACATTTATTTACATACTTTATGTATGTACATGATTAAGTAATGAGTCAGTTATTTTAGTAAGCTGATAAGTCATATGTTACTGAGATGATCTCCCGAGTAAAAGTGTTCTGTGGAGATGACCAACAAGATTTACTTGTACACCGATATTCGTTAGGAATTAACAATAGCACTCTTTAGTCAGTTATTAGATAAATAAGCAAATAATCTTTAAAATAGGTAAATCTCGCGATAAGCTTTTATATCATATAAGTTGTGTAATGTAATTGTTGGGTTTGATTTAATTTAAAATGTATTTTCTTCTTTTTAGAGCATTTAAATAAAAGCTGGTTTTCAAAAATGTTTTTACTATTAATTAATTATAAAGGAGCTGGTTCAGCGTTTCTCAAAGCTCTTAAAAGGTACTATTAATTTCAGCATTCCATTATCTAACTACTAACTTACGAGTGGGTGACACAGTGCTCATTTTCCAGGCCATTGAGTTCAAAGACAACGTGATACCGAAACATACTCATATCCTATTTACATATATATAGAATATCTTATGTCTATGTAAAGTAAATACACTTACGAATGAGAACAGGTAGTCTTCCATACTTGTCAGCTAATATACCGTACACAATACCTCCAGCGATCGCACCGAAGAATGCAATTGTTTGGGCCCAAGGAACTAGACTTGCTCTATCACAAACCCATTCTCGCTTTAAAATAATAATAAAAATCATTATGAAAATATTAAGACATACTTATCTAAGTTAATCAATAATTAATTATCTTATAATTTCGTGTATCTCGGAAACGGCTTTAACGATTTGGATGAATTTTTGTATTTAGATAAGGTTTTGCTTTTATCTATACATATAATAAAATTGTAACTAAGTCGTTTAATATTTTTTGGAAAATCTTATTGAAATAAACATTAGTATCGATACAGAGTCCGAATCTATAGTTTTTAGAATTTTTGTGTCTGTCTGTTGTCACGAGAAAACCACAGGACAGATTTTGATGAAATTTGGTATGATGATAGTTGGATATCCGGGGCAACATATAGGATACTTTTTACCGCGGAAAAATATCTCATTTTTGAGAAAAAATACAAAAACTGCATTGTAAGAGTATACTAATGTGTAAAACCTAAGAATTTGGTTTTTGGTCATCTGAACGCGGGCGCGCGCGCGGGCCTCGGGCAATGCTAGTCTATCTATATAGGTGCCTTTTCTGGGGAAAAACCGCAATTTTTATATACTATCCGAAAAACACCGAGCGAGGCTCGGTCGTCCAGAATCCAAGGAGGGTACCTATATACATATACTAGCGACTTACCCTCGCTCCGCCCGGATTCGTCCCTAGCTTGGACCACCCTTATCACTTAGGGATATAAAAAATAGTTTAAGTCCTATTCTCAGACCTACTGAATAACAAAAAATTTCATAAGAATCGGCCAAGCCGTTTCGGAGGAGTTTTGTTACAAACACTGTGATACGAGAATTTTATATATTAGATATAACAGGACAACAGGCTCAATTGTTTTGTTTACAAATAGGTATTCACTACTCGTATGATACATATTAATCGATGTTACATAATTGTAAATAAAATATTTAAGTATTTACCGATCGTAATGAAAGAGATATGTCTCCCTTATAAAAAATCGCTGTAAAATATTTGTATTATACTTACAAGCTAAGTAAGCTAAATCAACTTAGTAAGACTCGGGGCAAATATAAAACATGTACTGTATACGAGTATGTCTCCGACTGCATAAGACCTTCCATAATTCCTTCGTCAATTTGTTCGTATCCTTTTAAATCGCTTTTTACGCAGGTCGTTTTTTTTATAATTCAATCTTTTATTACTAGTTTTTTATTCATACAGTATTGTATTATTGTTTCTAGTAATTAAAAAGTCCGTCCTATTTTTACCTAACTGCGACGAAGTACAAAGAAGGGTGATGTGTTTGATTTGTGTATGTGAATGTATGTCCGATCCAATATTCCCTTATGATTATTAAGCGGCTAAACAGATTTTGATGAATTACAATTCGATACATTCGTTTTGAGTGATATAATAAAATCATAAAAAAATCAAAATGGCGCATTTCAGACTCAAAGGGTGTTTTAAATTTTGTTTTATTCCAGACCTATCGAGTATTAATGTCCCGACAGCTATTTTAGCTTACCTCATTAACAATCGTCGAATACGGTATATCCTCAAAGAGAAAGTCCCAACCATTCTGGCAGGGAATGATAGGTGTGCCGATATCAGGAGGTTCCAGCGTTTCCAAAACTTGAGTCCAGTTTGCGTCAAACATGTTACAGTGATCATATTCGGCGTCCGATGTTTTTGGAATGGATAGAGATCGCCTGGAGTATCAAAAATATATTCAAAATAAATTTGATCTAATTAGAGTATTTACACGTTTTACGCAACCTAAAAACTGGTTTGTTCGTAAAGGAAGCATGAAAATGAAATAAATATTACACTAATAAACGAGGCTTTATTTGAGAAAAAATTAACCACTTGTTTTTACTGATAAATCTAGTAAGTAACTTAATAAATTTAATTTGTTTTTAATCTTTTGCTTAAGGCGACAAAGTTTGCTGGAATAAAAACCTATAAGTATATTATACAACTAAGTAACTCATATAAGAACTGTATATCTAAAAAGCAAGAGTTTGAATAACAGTTAATATTGCCAACAAAAAAACTTTTTTACTTGCACGAAATGCCTCACCGTTCTGAATTTACTTATAATTAAAAAAATGTAGGATAAATTACGTCCAATACCTTAAATCTAAGCTAAGTCCTTCTAACTCAGGCACACGACACCAATGTTCCTGAGGGGTGGCTGTTAAGAACATTTGTCCGAAATATACAAATGCCCACACAAAACCGAACGGCATCATTGTGAAAAACAGAAGCCATTGATAGAGGCTGAACTCGCCGACGTGTTTTATAATATTTTCCAATTTCATCCCAATATCGTCATCATCGTTAATTTTACTTTTCTAAAAAAACACTTATTTTAAAGTTTAGAATTTTTAAGCATGTTAGTTGAAATATGTTTTATTATAAAGGTGGTATACATAATAGAGATGATCGATGAAAGATGACTTAAATTGTTGATTTAACAAGGTAATTGTTGTAGCGCAGTCTTGCACATGATATTTAATGACATTGCTGTACTCCCAAGTCACAGAACTAGGTAAAATTCTGATATACGAGTTAGTTACATTTAACATGGCTGCATCGGATAATTACATGGATGCTAGAATGTTTTTTGGAATAAACATATATACATATTTTTAGTCTAAGCATGTCATTGGACAAAAGTTATAATCAATATGTTGGAACAGATTATTGAGATGAATGGGTCTACTCGATTATAACTATAATCTCACTAATATCGATGTAATTAGGCATGATGAATTAAAGCACCTAAACCCCAACTTCGACGTTTCTATCCCCTTCCCTCCAAATCAAATCAAATTCGATGGCGAAGAGATGTCTTTGTTTTTACTTGACTAAGCTACACCAGCCTTATTTACTGCGTTACTAGTATAAAAAATTCAAGACGAAATACATCATACTATATCAAGAGCTTCCATCTTTTAGAAAAAATAATTCCCAAAAATTACGACATTTTCTAAACACGATAAAATTTAAAACAATATAGGAAATTCAGACTCAGCTCACGTGACTGACTTTTATCTTGTAATTTATTAGCGCAGTTAGATAATCTAAGTATATAATGGAATGAAAATGAATTTTCCAACCTTTATTAAAAAAAATCAAAATATCGATTATAAGCTTCATTACATTTATATGTAGTGATGTGATACCGATGTAACCATACATATATTTTATAACTCATACAAAAATTAAATAATTTACATCAAATTCCGCGAATCGCAATAAAATATTTATGATCTCATTTCGATTGTTAATTTTACATTTTATCTGAGTTCTGACACTAAATGCTGGTTTTATAGTAAGTATGTTGATCAAATATAAAAAAAAATTTTGCGTATACAAAAACTTTTCAACCTTTCAATTCATTTTAATCTAGCTCTGCACTCATGGACAAATTGTAGTAGAAGTAAAAATAAAAATAGATTTTAAAAAACTGTGGGTAGTAAATACATATACATATATACGGATCAAATGGGATTAAGGAAATTCCTACTACGAAAGCTATCCCCAATTACTTTTGGGATTACAATCCCTAATTAATTATACTACGTATTACTTCTCATAATTATAAATTAGCATACATACTGACCTCTTGATTTTCCGTTTTCACATTTACATTGTCCATGTCCATACTAAAATCTTTGTTATATAAACACGTGTCACTACTACTAAAACTACTACAGTAACGTGACTAGTAAACTGCTAAAAATTAAATAATGATTAATTATTATCGTATCTTTAGAAGATCATTTTTTCATTTTGATAATGTTATCTAATAATTAATTTTAGTATGCTATCTACATATATATAAAAATCTATTGTTCGTTAGTCTCTCTAAAACTCAAAAAGTGCTGGACCGATTTGAATAATTCTTTTTTTGTTTTGTTAGGAGTGTGTCCGGGGTGGTTTAAGTATAAAAAAATATATTGGAAAAACCCAAAAAAAAGAGCTGGAAAATCGAAAAATTCAGAGTATCTACAGTTTATCTATTATTTACTAACTATTAAAACGTACCTAGGGATGAACCCGAGCGTCATAGTACCTATCACCTAATAAAAATTAATAAAAAATATAACATCTTTACGTGGCAAGTGTTGGCTCATATTTGGCCCAATATATCAGTATTGCGATTTAGTGAAGGAATGCAGCTAGCGTTCTTATAATTATTCCATACAGATAATAATGATGATGATGATGATCTTTATAAATATTTAAGTATGGACTGACTTGAACACACTTGGTCCTGCGTTTCTCCAGCATAAGTATTTCTTCCCGGAAGTGAGAGTCTGGAAGGCTGTGAAAATACTCTATCAACTTTTTAAATGAATGCGAAGCCCTGACCAAAAGCAAATATCTTTAAGTTTGGGAACAGATTGGAAGTCTGAGAATACCAAATCAGGAGAATAGGGGGGACGGCCGAGCAAATCGCGCCCCAAATCTAGCAGTTTTCCCATCGCCAATGCACCTTTATGAGCCGGTGCGATGTCCTGGTGAAAGGTTATTTTTTCTTCTTCAAACCAGGCCTCCTCTCACGAACTTAGGCATCCAGCTGGTCAAAAAGCTTGGGAGTAATATTTGCATGTAATTGTTGTGCTTTTTTCAAGATAATCAACAGGATCCCTTTTGCATCCCAAAACACACTGGCAATGACCTTTCCGGCAGATGAGATGGACTTCGCTGTCTTTGGTGATGAATTCTCGGATTACACCCACTGCTCTGACTGCTCTTTCGTTTCTGGCGTATAGTGGTAGAACCATGTCTTATCCATAGTGAATAATCGCCGCACAAAATTGATTGAATCGGTCCAAACATGGCCGCTAATGTTTTTTGCCCGATTGCCTTTGATCGGCATTTAGCAAATGCGGCACCCATATTGCGCAGAGCTTTCGCATCCCTAATTCTTTGTGCAAGATGTTTCACACTCTTTCTTACGAAATATCCATGGCCTTAGCTATCTCTCTCATCTTCACTCGCCTATCGTCCAATACGATATCGTGCACTTTTTCGATAGTTTCAGGTGTAGTAGCGGTTTTTGGCCGTCCTTGACGTGAGTCATCTTCGAAGGATGTGCCACCACGCTGACATTTACTGACTGCTCACTTTTTAACGATTGACATTGAAGGAGTCCCCGTAAGCTTTTATCAACTTCGAATTAATTTCCTTAGGGCTTAACGCATCCAAAACAAAGAATTTCTTGACTCTACTTGTCTACTGCAAATGTTCATGTAAACAAACTACTTGAGAGAACAAGTTGAAACTTGCCATACGAACTAATAATATAATACCTAGGCGGGAAACACTTTTTGATGATTAAAACGACATCTCTGTGTCAGGCCGAGAACTTTTCACCATACCAAGCGGTATTCAAAACATTTAAGGAAGGAGATCGAGGCTCGAGACCTACTTATAATAAATAACTGATTTATTATTTTTACTTCCAGTCCAATTTCGGCATTTTAGTATATCAAGGTATGACACTTTATGCATAGATGTGTGTGCCACGCCAATAACGCATAGCAGAGAAATAAAGCAAAGTGGACCATAGCTTTCTCCCGTTTGCACTAACAAAATTCTTAATTCCACATACATATTTTTTAATAACTTACCACGTTGATCAAACTATTATATGTTTTATATATACATGTGTCTGGGTATATGTATGTTTGTTTCTCCTTTACACTGAAATGACTGGACGCTTGATTCCCCATACAAACTTTCGTTCCCATTTTCACCCCCTTAAGGGATGATTTCCGGCATAAAAAGTATCCTATGTCCTTTCCAGGCTCTCGAACTATCTTATTACCAAATTTCATCTAAATCGGTTCAGTAGATCCAGAGGTTACACCCTACAATGTCACAAACTCACAAACTTTACCTCTTTATAATATTAGTATAGATTAAATATTGACATAAGTGCATCAGCATGCAAGTAGGCATGGCACAGGAAACCGCCAATTATGCCAATAGCGGACAGCAGTCAATGACCACGTGCACGGAATGAAATAAATACTTAGGGAGCATCCATGAATTACGTGAGACAAGATTGGCGATTTTTCGACCACCAACAACCACCTTATCCCCCACGTGAGATTGAAGAAGGTTTTGCTCGACCGCCTCCCTCCTTAAACGCCTCACGTAATTAATAGATGCTTCCTTAGATATGTGTAATTAAAACGTACATAATTATGTAATGCTGATTCAATAATACTATTTTCACAGATTCACCTTTTTAAATTAATTACATAATATAAGTAGTATAAATTATATTAATACACAATCATAACTTACATATGTCATATTATGTTTGTTACGCTCATTAATGTGTGTAACACGTAAAAAATAAGTAAAATTAAAAAAAAATTGAAATAAAAAAACTTATAATCATTACAATAAAATATTTATTAATAAAAAATAAATTACCATTAATTGTTATTTCCATTTTATTTTTAATTAAGTTTAGAGTATATTCAGTTTTAATCGTATATCATCTGATCTGGCGTGTTGTAGCTGTGTCCTTTTGCCTAAAATTAATAACAAATATACTTATTTGTGGTTAATTTAAAAAAACTGCAAACTTAGGTTCATAGGCCCAGAAACCGAATATTTTCTAACTTATCAGCTTCTATTTATCAGCCCTGAGACAAATGGTAACCCCAAGCCAAAGCACACATAGAGAGCTTGATGGTATTTATTATTAATAATTTTGTTTTTGCTGCTATGTTATCATAGTATTATTCCATGTAAAACATAACATGTAAATAAATACAGGTCTCGCAACGCAATTGTTCTACCGCAAAAAGTTTTGAGATCTAATTTAATAAAAATAAAAATAGAATGACTTGGCTATCGCACACGACAAATAACAAAATTTCCCTAATATTAGCGTTCTAAGCGCATTATTTATATTTGTGTATGCATAAATGTAATCTTTTTTTAACCGACTTCCAAAAAAGAGGAGGTTCTCAATTCGTCGGAATCTTTTTTTTCTATGTATGTTCACCGATTACTCGAAGACGCCTGAACCGATTTGGAAAATTTTTGTTTTGTTTGAAAGGGTATACTTCCCAGGTTCCATATAAATTTTATCGAAATCGGTCGAGCGGTTTTTAAAAAAATCAACAATAAATATTTTTTTTTAAACAAATTGCTTAATCGAATATGTTATTAAAAACTTTCTTCCTACAAATTTCCTGCTTATTACGTCTACACTAAAAATTTAAAAATAAAAACTTTTTAACAAAAAATAAAACCGACTTCCAGGCACTAAAATGTAAAAAATAACTAAACGGGGGCTTCATTTAGAATAGATACCTAATCAGATATTATCGAAGTCGGTGCCAGCGGACAATATTTTAAGATGTGAATAGCTAATAGGTAAATATGTATTTTACGTATCAAAATATTTTAGATTTCCTATGCGTCGGCTGGTACCGACTTCGAAAATATCTGATTAGGTATCTATTCTAAATGAAAGCCCCCGTTTAGTTATTTTTTACATTTTAGTGCCTGGAAGTCGGTTTTATTTTTTGTTAAAAAGTTTTTATTTAATCATGCATAATTTCGCTAATTGCAAACCATACAAGTGATCCCACATTATTTGAGAACATCCCAATCCATACTTTAGAGTGGTATATTAATTTTAAAAGTTATTTTGATAAAAAATAAAATACAAAAAGGAATTTAATTTATTGGTTATCTGGCCTTTGATACATTGCAAATTATTTGAGCTTTATACAAAGTAGTTGTTGCAACCACAAATACTACAAATTTATTTATAACTACAGAAATGTATAAACTTACCTGGCGAAACAAGTGTTACTAGTTAAATCATTCAAATCCTCCATAGTTTGAGGCATTCTTCGTCCCTTAGTCTCTGGCAACACCAAAGCAATAAGAGATACAACGACACCTATCACTCCCACTATGATTAAAGATAGACCTTCCCATACTCGATCCTGTAAGAGCAAATTATTTATTAGTTAAATTTATGAAACTATTAAAATACGTCTTATTACTACATATACTAATAATCCATATTATTATCTAATATTTATAAATGTGAAAGTTTATGAGTATGTATGGATGTTTACTCTTTCAAACCAGAACGGCTTAACGGATCTGGATGAAATTTGGCACAAAGTTACAGTATAGTCTGAAATAACACATAGGCTACTTTTTATCCCGGAAAAATGTACGGTTCCCATAGGATTGGTTTGTTTTTGCTTTCCTAGAAGCGAGGGTAAGCCAGTAGTGGTAAAATAAAATAATAATGTTTGAATTAGCCCGCGACTCCACGCTCATGATAAGCAGAGTCGAGGTAAAAGGTAGTCTATAATATCCCAGTCTATGTCCTTTCCAATATTCAATGCTAGCTAAAAGGTGACAAATAGAGTTTACTTTCACATATTATATAATACTAGCGACTCCATCTTGCTTTGCTTCGGGTTCATCCCTAGACAATATCAAATCTATCCCACGGGAACTGTACACTTTTCCGGATAAAAAGTAACCTATGTGCTATTCCAGACTATAATGTATCTCTGTGCTAAATTTCATCCAGTCCAGCCATTTCTGGCATGACAGAATAACATTCATCCTCAGAAACTTTCACATCTATACAATATTATAAAGAGGTAATGTTTGTGAGTTTGTGATGCTGTAGAGGTTAATCTCTGGATCTACTGAACCGATTAAGATGAAATTTGGTAAAAAGATAGTTTGAGAGCCTAGGAAGGATTTAGGATACTTTTTATCCCAGAAATCATCCCTTAAGGGGGTGAAAATGGGGATGAAACTTTGTATTTGGAATCAAGCCAGGGACGAACCTAAGCGAGGCGCGGATGAATCGGTAGTTTATTATTAAATAGATCAAGATATTAGATAAAATTCTAACTGAATTGAATCTGTACATTAAATATTTTTTGGAAAATCTTGTTGAAATAGTCATTATTATCGATACAGAGACTGAATCTATAGTTTTTCGAATTATGTCTGTCTGTATGTTTGGGAACGCATCACGACATAACCACTGGACGGATTTTGATGAAATTTGGTACTATGATAGCTGGTTATCCGGCTCAACATATAGAATACTTTTTACTGAGGGCTTTCACTATTTCTGTTCGTAAATGTTATTATGATAATTCTTTATCATAATAAATTTTAAATCAAATATGACTTACAGAGTAAATAATAAACGGCGAGAAAGTGATAGCAATAAATGCACTGGTGTGGACGAAAGAGGCGCCAAAGCCTCGTACAGGCGTCGGAATGAGCTCTGGAGTCCATTGTATGATCGTACCGAACGCCATGTTGTTGAAGAATCGTACTATCACAGCTAATGTTACTGATGCTACACCTAACAGTATATTTTATCATTAGTATACTTAGATTTACCACAGTCTATTATTACATACAGTCATCTAAGGAAAACGTCTAGAGTGTAGATAAGCGATTCCCAAAAGTGTAGACATGAAGCCTAATTTTAGTGCTATTTATGTCAAAAAATTTCATTCATCATATTAAATAGTTATATTTTTGGTACATTAAATATTGTTATAAGTATTAATATTTTTCATTTATGATTTGTTTTTCAAGTCAAAGAAGAAAATATTCTAACTACAATACAATCAGTATCAAAATGGAGATCCGTTAAACAATAATGAACAATTAGGGTTACGTGGCCAAAAAAAAAATTGGGAACCACTGATCTAGACAGTCTAAAGTCTAGACACTAGACTACGCAATCGTGCAAGCGAGTCACGAGTGAGGGGCACCCGACTGTCATATTTACATTTATTTGTCAGTCGGGAAATGGCTTTAGGGTTGACGGGTATAACTATAACTTGCCACGAGATGACACTAAATACTTTAGCTTCGAAACTGTTCGCCATGATATTATTGGTGACCCTTGCATTTGACATCATTTAGGTTGAAATGAATGGATAATCGCCTATTGTATGGATTTTCATACTGTGGTTTTAATAAAATGCATTTGGTGACATCAGCACCACCACTTATATATATGGGCTGTTTGACAGGACGGTAAACTTTCACGTGATAAAGCTCTCAGAGAGATAACTAAAATAGATGCAACTAAATTTCAATTGTACAGTGTTCAGTAGCTTTCTATTAGCAAATTATTGGTTCTTTTATTGTTAACACTAAAACTCGTCAATTGCTACTAAATAAAAAAAATCGATTAACAGAGGAGAAAAAGGTGCTGAACCGTTTCGTCTTTGCCTATTTATATATAGATCAATTAGTACGAAAAAGGTATTTTGAGTATAATTAACAACAAAATACCTCGTGGAATGAATGCAGTGACAAATGATAGTATTGCAGAAATCATCATCGGACCCATCACCATCCATCTACGGCCAAATCTATAACATTAAAAAAAATACTTAACAGATATAATTAAAGACTCAAGACCAAATTACAGTTTTGTTTTTAATATAATCTTCGAAATATTTGTTTTTGAGTTATAAATAAATAAATAAATAAATGTGTTGGGACATTTACAGTTATAAGATTTTGTTACACCAAAGTCAAGAAATATCATAGGATTTTCAGAAAACACATTGGTAGTTGACGTCCAAAAAATGTTACCTGAAAAGTTATATTACATTTAAAGTGAGATTTAATAAATGACTTAGAATGTGATGCTTTCAAGGGCTTAAAGTTTTAAAAATTGCAAGATGTTTAAAACAACCAAAATATTTACCTTTAAAACAAATATTACCTGTCTAAAAGCAGCACCAAGATTATAATAGAAGGTATCTCTGTAGCCGAAGTTACAGTAAAAGTCAGGAAGAAGTCTAAGCCAAGGTTCTCCGAGAGTCTGATGATGCCATCAAAAACTACTGCCACACCCATAAATGTGATGATCAGAAATATAATCATCACTCGTAATGATGGTTCTCTGAAGAGAGCTAGCACACCTTGTTCTTTCTCTTTGGTGTTTGAAGCCACATCCTGAAATTGGTGAAATTAGACATGAGAAATAATAACTTATTTAAATAAAAACTACAAGTTTTTTTTAAATAAGTAATTTTTTTTCTTGGATGGTTTCTAGAATATACATATGATAAAATTATTAAAAATCTAAAAAGCTTACAATAAATTCGTCAAGTACATCTTTTGGTATTTTGGTTTTGTTTATTTTTTCAAATTTCTTGAGAACTCGCACTGCTTTGTCAACTTTTCCTCTACTTACTAACCACCTAAAAAGTTAAAAAATTCTGTATAAATATTATAAATGTGAAAGTTTGTGAGTTTGTATGGATGTTTGTTACTTTTTCACGGCAGAACGGCTGAGCGGATCTGGATGAATTTGGCACAGAGATAGATTATAGTCTGGAATAACACATAGGCTACTTTTTAGCCCGGAAAAATACGCGGTTCCCGAGGGATAGATTTGTTTTTGTTCTTCCCGAGCGAAGCGAAGCGAGGGTGAGACGCTAGTATATCTATATTAAACATAATATATGTAATTACTACATTAGATTTTTAACATAACTACAATTTTAAAACGACATTCATTTTAATGCACATTTATGTATATTTTTTTAAAATATGTATTGCATATTTTAAATTAAGCCTAATAAGACTGACTGACACTCTTGGGATCAATTCTCTCATAAGTATATCATTTTAAATTGACTATATCTTTCATTTCTAATTCGGTTATAACAAAAGAAACACTAAAGACAAGAAGTGTAAGTATTATCTTACATTCAACGGGTTATGGAAAACTGTATAAATTAAGGTATATACTTATGTACATGTACCTGTACCATAAAGTCCTCCTTATATTATATTTTTAGTATCACAAATCTCAATTCATCCCTTTTAGCGTCCTATAGCTGAGCACAGATGTTTCTTCAATGCGAGGAAGAATCGGGCCATATTGATATTTTTAGTAAAATCGACTAACGTCGCATTCCAACAACCTACTTTTTAGCAATAAGAATTTGCCATTTGTATGAAACGTTCTATAAAAAATCCTGTCTCTGATAAAGGCTCTTGGAAATAAAAACCACTGTAATAAAGAAACATTAGACATTACAAACATAACTTACTTGGCACTCTCCGGGACGATAAAAGGAGTAACAAGTACCAGAAGCATGGGCAAAGCCATGGCAAGTGATAATTTCTTCCAATCAGATATCCACAGTGCGATCCATGGTAGCACTAAGCAACCTCCGCCAAAATACGTTGCTATTGACATATTCGCCACAAACGAACGATATTTTAGACCCACATACTCTAAAACTGATAATCATTCGTTAATAATAATATTTTATCATAATTTACGCCGGGTTTTGAAATAACATGATATGGATTGCTTAGGGAGGCACCCGAGTAATGTGCGGCGCTAGTATCGTAATATTTCTACAGTAATAATTACTCTCTAAGATTTACGCGAATATTTGACATTTAAAATAAAACTATCTTTTCGGACAAAAAATTGTGGTTAGGCACCGTCTGTAAAAAGTATTATAATGCCTTTGAAACCTCTAAAACCTTAGTCTTTCCCGAGACCATGATTGCTGTAAAGCATTCAATCAAAACGTCAGGAACGAAAAATCAAAATAAATTCGCGAAATAATCCGAAAAGATAGTTTTATTTAAAATTTCTACAGTAGTTAATTTTTTGAGAAATTGGAGGTACTTACCAATTATGTAAATCATCAAGAAGCAGCTGTCACAAGACATGCCGACGAGGAATCTGCACATTGCGAAGTCCCAGAAACCATTGGTGAATATTGTGCAAACTCCACCAACACAGCCCACAATATTAGCCACTATATAATAGAAAATTTTAAATTATAAGAATACTAATATGTATAAATAAAATATTTTAAAATGAGGAAGCTACGAGTAAATGCAATAACTAAATTATGTACATCTATTTATACATAATATAACTGAGTCGAATTTGTACATTATTTTTTTTTAAATCTTATTGAAATATTCATTATTATCGATACAGCCGAATCTATAGTTTTTAGAAATTTTGTCTTTCTGCCTGTCTGTGTGCCTCACATAACGGGAAAACTGGACAAAATTTGATGAAATTTGGTATGATGATAGCTGGTGATCCAGGTAAACATACAGGATACTTTTTATTGCGGGAAAATGTCTCATCTCTGGGAAATGTATAATAAACGTTAAAACGTAATAAAATAGGTATACTTTATGTATGTATGTACATGATCAAGTAATGAGTTAGTCATTTTAGTAAGCTGATAAGTCATATGTTACTGAGATGACCAACAAGACTTACCTACTTGTACATCGAAATTCATTAGGAACTAACAATAGTAGGTACTAATAATAATAGTCTACACTAATATTATAAAGAGAGAGAAATGTTTGTTAGATTGTGAGTTTGTGACGTTGTAGGGGGTAATCTCTGGATCTACTGAACCGATTTAGATGAAATTTGGTAAGAAGATAGTTTTTATCCTGGAAATCATCCCTTAAGAGGGTGAAAATGGGGATAAAAGTTTGTATGGGGAATCAAGCTAGGGACGAACCGGTGAGTCGCTAGTCTTAGATAAAGAAGCATATAATATTCAAAATAGGTAAATCTCAGAAGCTTTTTTATCATATAAGTTGGGTAATGTAATAAATCATTGGGTTTCATTTAATTTAAAGTTTGTTTTAATCTTTTTAGAGCATTTTAATAAAAGCTTGTTTTCAAAAATGTGTTTTACTATTATTAATTTATTATAAAGAAGGTGGTTTAACGTTTCTGAAAGCTGTTAATACTATTAATTTCAGCGTTCCATTATCTAACTACGAGTACTAACATACGAGTAGGTGACGCAGTGCTCATTTTCCAGGACATGCATTGAATTCAAAGTCAACGTGATACCAAAACATACTCATACTCTATTTACATATATGTAAAATATGTTATATCTATGAAAGGTAAACCTTTATCCATTCTACCCTACGAGTTCCTTTATAGATTTATAGGTTACCTACAAGAGATCACTTTAAGTGACAAGGCCGCCTTTACACTGAAATATTTATCTATATATATATATATATATATATATATATATATATATATATATATATATATATATATATATATATATATATATATATATATATATATATATTGTAAAGTACTGTATTGTTTTAAAATTGTACTTAATTTTTGGTGTAATAAAGGATTAAATAAATAAATACACTTACGAATGAGAACAGGTAGTCTTCCATACTTGTCAGCTAATATACCGTACACAATACCTCCAGCGATCGCGCCGAAGAATGCAATTGTTTGGGCCCAAGGAACGAGATTTGCCCTATCACAAATCCATTCTCGCTTTAAAATAATAACAAAAATCATTATGAAAATATTAAGAAATTGTTATCTAAGTTAATAAATAATTAATTCATACTTAATTATATATTTGCGAAAGCAACTCTGTCTGTCTGTTACCTTTTCACGCTTAATCCGCTGAACCGATTTAGACGACATTTGGTTTGGTGATAGTTTGAGACCCTGGGAAGGTCATAGGATAGTTTTTACCCAGGAAATCATCCCTTAAGGGGGTAAAAAGGGTCTGGAACTTTGTATGGGGAATCAATAAAATCAAATAAATATATATATATATATATATATATATATATATATATATATATATATATATATATATATATATATATATATATATATATATATATATATATATATATATATATATATACATACATATATATATATATATATATATATATATATATATATATATATATATATACACATAGATAGACTATATGGTCTATATATTCTATACTAACCATCATAAGGTGTTTAGGGAAGAACCAGAGCGAAGCTGAGTCATTAGTTATCTTATAAATTTGTGTATCTCGGAAACGGCTTTAACGATTTGGATGATTTTTTGTATTTAGATAAGATTTTGCTTTTTAAGTTTTTATTGATCTATAAAGATTAGATTAGTCTTTTCGGGGTAAGAACCGCAATTTTTGTACACTTTCCGAAAAACGTCGAGCGAGGCTCGGTTGTCCAGGATCCAAGGACTGTACCTATACATACATACCTATATGTAACAGGACAACTGGCTCAAGTGTTTTGTATATATGTATACATAATTGTAAATAAAATATTGAATGTATGTCCGATACAACATTCCCTTATAATTGTTAAGCGGCTGAACAGATTATGATGAATTACAATTCATTAGATTCCTTTAAGTTTTGATTAAAATCATAAAAAAATTAAAATGGCGAATTTCAGATTTAAAGGGCGTTTTAAATGCTTTAATGCCTATGGAGTACTAATATCTCGAAAACTATTCTAACTTACCTCATTGACAATAGTGGAATACGGTATATCCTCAAAAAGAAAGTCCCAACCATTCTGGCAGGGAATGATAGGTGTGCCGATATCAGGAGGTTCCAGCGTTTCCAAAACTTGAGTCCAGTTTGCGTCAAACATGTTACAGTGATCATATTCGGCGTCCGATGTTTTTGGAATTGATAGAGACCGTCTGGAGTATTAAAAAATATATTCATAATAAATTTTAATTAGTGTTGTTGACACGTTTTGGGCGACCTAAAAGCTGGTTATGTGTAAAGGAAGCATGAAAATGAAATAAATATTACACTAATAAATGAGGCTCTATTTGAGAAAAAATTAAACACTTGTTTTTACTGATAAATCTAGTAAGTAACTTAAATTTTAGAAGGTTTTCAAATTTTAGCTTGAGGCGGTAAAGTTTGCTGGAATAAAAATCTAGGTATATTATACAATTAAGTAAGTCATATAAGAACTATAAAAAGTAAGAATTTGAAGAATAGTTAATATTGCCACTAAAAAAGTTTATTTACGTGCTCGAAAAGCATCATCCTTCTGAATTTACCTACTTATAACTAAAAAAAATATCATAAATCACGTCCAATACCTTAAATCTAAGCTAAGTCCTTCTAACTCAGGCACTCGACACCAATGTTCCTGAGGGGTGGCTGTTAAGAACATTTGTCCGAAATATGCAAATGCCCACACAAAACCGAACGGCATCATTGTGAAAAACAGAAGCCATTGGTAGAGGCTGAACTCGCCGACATGTTTTATAATATTTTCCATTTTCATCCCAATATCGTCATCATTGTCAATTTTATTTTGCTAAAAAAAAAACACCTCGTTTTAAAATTCAAAATTTTCAGGCATGTTAGTTGAAATATACTATATTTGACCATTGATACATAATGGAGATGATCGATAAAAGATGACTTAAAGTATTTGTTATACAAGGCAATTGTTGTAGTGCAGTCTTGCACGTAATTTTTAATGACATTGCTGTACTCACTAAACTAGGTAAAATTTCGATATATTTGTTACATGACTGCACCGGAAAATTGCATGGATGCTAGAATGTTTTTTGGAACAAACATATACAGGTAAGTTTTGGGCAAAAGACATAATCAATTGAATAAATGATTGGAATGAACAGGTCTGCTCGAGTATAACTCCTTATAATCTCACAAATATCAATAATGTGGCATGATAAGTCAGACCGAAACTGAACTCCAACAACGACCCTTTTATCCCCTTCCCTTTGTCTTCATCCCCTTCCATGGCGAAGAGATGCCTTTGTTTTTACGTGGCTAAGCTACACCAGCCTTATTTACAACGTTACTAGTATAAAAAATTCAAGACGAAGTACTACATCAAGAGCTTCCATCTTTTAGAAAAAATAATGCCCAAAAATTAAGATATTTTCTAAACAAATTATTTTACAAACATTAAAAAAATCTGACTCGGCTCACGAGACTGACTTTTATCTTGTAATTTATTAGCACTTTAGGTAATCTAGGTATATAATACAATTAATATGGGTTTTCCAATCTTTAGTTAAAAGAATTTCTTTCAAGATATGGATATTTATATAAGTATAACTAAATAAGCTTCATTACATTTGACATTTATTATGATGTGATAGCGATTTAATCACACAAATACTTAATCTTATAACTCATGCAAAAATTAAATAATTTACAACCAGCTTATAATAGTAGTTAGCCAATATATCAAAATCCGCAAATAGCAATATAAATTATTTTAGATCTCACTTCAATGAATTGTTCATTTTACATTACTGCTGAGTTCTGACACTAAATGCTTGTTTTAAAATTTATGGTAGGAATGTGGGTCAAATATCAAAAGAAAAGTCTATGTGAATACAAAATCTTTTGAAACTTTCAATTCCTATGCATTTTAAAGCAGATATGAACAAATTGTAATAGGAAAGAAAATAAAAAAAAAATATTTAAAAAAACATGTGGTAAATAAATAAGTACGGATCAAATGGGATTGTGAAAACTCCTACTAAGAAAGCTATCCCCAATTAATTTTGGAATTGCAATCCCTAATTAATGCCAGTACCTATTATCTATATACATATGTATATATAGTATATACTAGCGGCTCACCCTCGCTTCACTTGGGTTCGTCGCTAGGTACGTTTTAAATAGATATAAATAGTTATTAGCCAGCGTTAGCCATATACATTTTAATTTTTTTTGTTAATAATATTGACAAATATTGACATTAATATTTATACGATACTAACGTCACTCAATTGTTTTGTTTAAACTTTATGGTATGGTATTAAGTTCAAATTGACTTTTAAGTATTATTACGAATCTTTTGTATGAGAGTATAGAAAAGTGTTGTTTTTAGACTTTTTCAGGCAATTGTTTTAAATTTTTCTCTCCGTAAGAACCATCCTCGTACTTCAAGGAATATTCTAAAAAAATACATTTTTATATTATAGATATAAAATGCTTTGTCCTGACTGACTTATCGATCAACGCACAGTCTAAGCCGCTGGTCGTAGAAGCGTGAAATTTAGAGGACATATTCCTTATACAACAATATAGGCATCCGCTAAGAAAGTATTTTTCGAAATTCATTCCCTAAGGAGATTAAAGGTTGTATGAAACTCGGTTATTCTTAACGCGAAATGCACAGACAGTTGTATTTAACTTTAAGATGAGAAATAAAAAATATATTTATTAGATTTTTTATTTATTTATTTGTTTATTTATTTATTTATTTATTTATTTATTTATTCAAATATATTATAATAATAATATTTTTTCGAAATTTATCCCTTAAAAGGATAAAAGGGCGTGATAAAGTTTATATGGGCAAATAATTATTTATGATCAGAATTACTTGAAAATAACGCTCTTCAATACAATTAAATAAAAATGTATTTTAGTTTTTTTTTAAATTCAGCGCCTAATTGGGTAAAACTGGGCGGTGAAGTTGGAGTTGTTGAATATATTTAAGCAGAGCAACATAAGTCAAACTCTTCATACGTGCACACTTACTGTGTGGATATATAGTAGAGTACGGAGATTATTTTAAACCCAAAGGAAAATTATGTATGACTTCTCGGCTGGCCACAGCAAAGACAACTTTAATAGACCTAGAGCGCGAGAGGGAGAATCTAGCTAGAGAGTATCCTGATATCTATATCCTCCTTCTGAAGATTGGCACAACTGTAATGAAATGTCACCTAAGCTGTGTAACGGGATTGGACTGTGAGTAATTCGTTAAGCATCATAGTGGCCACTGTGTTTGCTGGTTGTGCTCGGGGGAATCAGAATTCATACCTCGAATACAAATGATAACTTCTGACTACGCTTTTGAATTTAGTCTATTGTAATTCCTCCTTAAAGTTTGTTTTGCAATGACCATTAATATATCTCAGGGCCAGTCGTTAAAAGTAGCAGGCGTAGACTTTTAGATAGTTCCGCTCAGGAAAATAGCAGACCTCAGAACTAGACAGAACATCCATCAGTGTGATATATTTGTGGTTTTTTTGGGGTTTTTGGGGTTTTTTAGTGTAGACTAAGTTAATCTAGAGTTTTACTCTAGACATATTATTAAAAAATCGATTAAATTCAATGGAAATTAAAACTGAGCAAAAAAAATCTACAGCAAAATAAGAATGGCACTTTATATAGGTATGTAACTTAAAAAAGAAGGAGAAGGAGGGAGACTGTAAGCTTCAGGTGTACATAGCATTGGGTCTTTAAAAATAACATAGATGTCAGCCTATTAGTATGTTAAAAACCCATATTAGCCGTGTTACATGATTCTAAAGTCGTAAACTTGGTATGCGATTGTAACATTGTACTCTCTTCTTCTAACATTGAAAAGATGGAATAGAAAAATGAGTAAAAAATACAGATAGTGGAGCTTACGAAATACCTAAAGTGAAAAACTTACAGAATATGTACTTAATCTATGTTTAACATCTTTTAAGTTTATATCCATTTTGAGTTACGATCGCTAAAATTTAATTTGTTTTCCTTATATATTTAATTAAGAACACGAAATCTTACACGAATTTAATTTTGCAAATAATAAAGTATGAGTAGCGAAAAAAAATATTATTTTCGTAATATAATCGCGGGCGAAGCCGCGGGTTCTGCTAATTTCTAATGTTATAAATCAGCATACATACTGACCTCTTGATTTTCCCTTTTCATATTTACATTGTCCACGTCCATTCTAAAATTTTTATTATTTAAACACGTGTCACTAACAATAACGTGACTAGTACTACTAAAAATTAAATAATGATTATTGTCGTATCTTTAGAAGATCATTTT
Organism: Brenthis hecate; assembly: GCA_951806755.1. NCBI lineage: Eukaryota > Metazoa > Arthropoda > Insecta > Lepidoptera > Nymphalidae > Brenthis > Brenthis hecate. Next base: position 4,854,169 of record OX638271.1, on the reverse strand, counting down.
TTTTTCATATTGATAATGTTATCTAATAATATTTATTTGATGTTGGAGACATATCTCCTTACTATAAGTATCTCTTATATAAAATTAAATTGTTTGTTTGTATGTTGGATAATGCTAATTCCAATAAAAACTTTTGCATTTTACAACTTATTTAATGAAAATATATAAAATCACATTACAACAATTAGGAGATGAGGAGATACCTAGACTACGTGAATGGAGCTGCTCGCAAATACTACTCTAATAAAACTTATATCAGCATCTTATTCTAGCCTTTGAGTTTAGATGGATATTAACAATAAGACACTTCCATCACTCTAAATGACTTTTACTTGATATGTTATTTATTTTTGGTATATCTGCTACAAGCTTTGCACTTATACTTTAAACTTGGCATTAATATTCATCGAGACAATGACCCATTGAAACATGTATTTTTTTCGTGTTTGGAAAATGTCAAATTTAAAAAGAGAACCGGGCGATGCCAGGAGAGAATGATAGTTTTATAGAAATGCAAACCTTGAGTACTTCCATGTATTATATATAGATTTTGATATTCTTAATATTTATATGAGATAACAATTTATAACCCTAATTGATAAAATAATTATGTGTGCCAGCCGATACAAAGCAAAGCACACCGACTTCGAAAATATTTGATTAGATGTGTATAGTAAATGAAAACTACCAATCAGTTATTTTTTACTTTTTAGTGCTTTTGTTAGAAGTCAGTTTTTATTTTTTGTTAAAAAGTTTTTATTGCATGTTTGTAACGAATAAACTCAAAAATAGTGGTCCGATTTAGATGAAATTTGGTTAGAACATATAGTTTTAGACCCAGGGAAGGACATAGGATTTTTTATTCCGGAAATCAACCCTTTAAATTTTACGATATTTTATAAATTCGACTAAAGATTAAATAGAATATACTTAAATAGAATAGGCTACTAGTAATCGGAATAATATTATAAAAACGAGAGTTTGTTTGGATGTATGTATGTTTCTGTATGTGTCAATGTTTCTTATTCCTTATAGATGAAATCTACAGTTCCTATCGTTTAGAAATATGACTGTAGTAACCCATTGGTAATGCGTCTATTTGAAAAAAAAAACGTGTGAAGTGGGTTCTAACCCGGATCCCGCAACCCTGAGATGACTTACTTTACGTATTTTTAGCATACCTAAATATTTGTTAATGCGGTAAAGGACAAATATATTGATAAAACTTGGACATTTAAGAGAGCCTTATTAGTTATTGAGAAACGTATGAACCGCACCGACTTAGCTTCGCCTCGTTTACCGCTTGTCATAATATTATAGTATAATCAATAATCATGACAAAATATCAACAAGCTAGCATTTAAAAGTAGTTTGAGAATTTATCCGCACCTACGGTAGGGACATACAGCATATCGTGTGAAAGAATTTCTGGCTTTGAAAAAACCTCTTTAAACCTCGTGTACCAATATGTATTAGCACAGTAATGAACATCATTAGGATTGGCCGGATAATTAAATATCCGGTTATGTTGATTCTCTTGTCTAGTTAAATGTCTATTCGTTTGACGATCATCCGATTACTTTATATTTACTCGCCCGATTTTATTTTAGTAAAAAAAACTAACTTAACTGTTAGAGTTGTTTTCTATATAAAAGACTACCTCTATGGTAAAACTTATATTTTATACCTATACCGAAACTTGCACCTAAAATAATCTATTCAACCTACTGGAGATTAGGGTAGTTATCTTTTTTTATATATAGATATTATTTTTACACATAAAAAATTAATACATAAAAATATAATGCGTTTTATAAAATTCATCATAAGATTGGCAACAGCCATGTTTCACTTCGGAAATGGCGAGGTATAGTGAAATTGCAGTTACACAGAATGCTATGAAAAAGGAACAGGCGTTTTGCGAGTAATAAATTTTTTCTTGCAGTCTCTGTCTAGTAGGTTTTTTAGTATTATAGTCTGGAACATATTTTTGGTGACAACTCCCCTTTTTTGTAACTTTGAGAAATGCATTCATTTGTGAAGGCACGAGGTGTGGGATTCATCGGCAAAGCCAGTACTACCCACTAAAACCCAACGGAACCTCCCCCGTCTTAATGGGGCGCCGTAGGATCGCTTACGCACTCAACCATGACGCCCCGACGGCAGGTGAAGCAGACCAAAACAACCATGGGGTTGCTCCATGGTCCACTTTGCTATCAGAGAAGTTTTGTGACAACCCCCTGGGTCGTGTTTGTTGATATATTTTATGGTTTAAAAAATATAATATTTCGCCTGGAAAAAGAGTAAGGCGTCTCACATAGATCACATAGAGCGGGATCTCCTACTATTAGGTTAGAAATTTATTAAAGAAATGAATACCTACATAATCGAGTTTCCTATACGTAAACCGATTGTGAAACGAACCATAGATGAAAAATATAAGTTCACATTTTCAGTGAAAAGACTAGGTTGTGTACTGTGTAGTCAGGTTGTGTAGTCTGTATAGGTAGCGTTCCAATCTAAGTAAAGGTAAGTTATAAAAATAAAATATTTAAATATATTGCGCATCTAAATACCATCATCGAAATATAAAAAAATATATTAACATTGTATATTTTTAAAATAACAATAATTACTATTCATTAACATATAAAAAATAACTTAACAATTGTTTTGGTATTAATAAATATGATCACACCATTTGTGATCTCAATATACGAACGTAACATGAGTGACATTTGCTTTGACTTGGTTTTGCAAAGAGTGAATCAGTCGTAGTTTTAGTTAATTTATTTCTTTAACTCTTTTCAAATAAATGAGGTGCTAATACTAAATCATATGTGCTGTGTTAGGTGAAAAATAATAAGTTTAGATGATTGGAAGCGTATAGGAAGTTCAAGTTTGAAAAATTTGTATTTATAATGTAAGTACTGTTGTTTGCATTTATGTGGACTTTATCGTAGAAATTAATTTATTATTGTTGTTAACATGTGATCCAAGGCCGACAAAATGTCTCAACTGTTAATTAGATTAAATTAGTGGACCATATTACTTTAATCAACGCGTTATGATAACGATTTTTAAACCAAACCGAATAACGCATAATCAATTGTTTTTGTTACGAAACGACCTTATTATCATGTGCAAAATAAGTTTCCATACTACGATACATCTACATGTAAGATTTATATCTAGTCTATCTTTTGATTTGTCTCATTCTGGCAATAACTTTATTGTATACTATAGAATAATCTTTTTTAAAATATATTAAAACTATTAATATTTTATTAGACATTATTTCCTTTTTGAACACTTATATTTTAGAGTAGTATTTAGTTATATTTTATTTTCTTATACATATATTTTAAAATTTAACATAAGTTATTATAGAACTACAAATCAGTAATTATTATGCAATATAAATGTGCAAATATCATGAATTTAGAGCAATGGCCTAAGCTTTAATCAAATAGTTGTCATCTACAACACACAAAAAATCTTAGTCTAATTTTTTTTTAAAGTAAACTTTTTTAATAACACTATAACTTCTTGTGTTGTGTTTTATTATTACATTATCCATGCAAAATAGTTTTTTTTAGGCCTTAGTAATAATTTTGGTGATCTTTTTACTTTTTAGGGTTCCGTACCTCAAAAGGTAAAAACGGAACCTTTATTTTTATTATTGTAATTGTATTATGCACAATAATTCAAATCACAATCAGTTGAATTTCTCTTTAAATCTATAGTAATATTATGAATTCTTTATTTGCAGATTGAGTATGACATAAAATTTAAAAGTATCAACATTGTAAACTACCCAATGTGAGCTGCTTGTTATAAATTGAGCGCAAAGTAATGCGCTGAAAATGCATAACACATACCAAATTTGCCTTCTGGGCTTCCTGGGCTTGATCACTTTCATTAGAGGAAATGTTATTGTATATACACAGGATCTTCCACATAAGGTGAGTCATTTATTATTTGTGAATGTGCATAAATTAAATAAAAGCTATTATGACTAATTGTTCCCATGGTAACCATTTTTATTATCTGACAAATATATAATATTACTATATTCTTTTCGTAATTATGTTCTATAAATATATGATAGTTATGCCTAACATGCCTTATTTAATTATTGATTTGTCTTAATTTAATTGCAATATTTGCCAAAGAAGTTTTACTTCAACCATGTGTAAAGGTTACATGCACCCATTTTTTTTTATTCATTTAGTGTGGTGCTTTTACATTACTTTTAACCAGAGAAAAAATAGGAAGAGGCTCTCAGTTTGACACATATTTTTTATGAATATTTTTTTATATTCTTTTTTTTGGATAGGAGACTTCAAAGTTGGTCCCATTTAAATTTGAAAAATATCCACCCCTAAGTAAAAGTAGAAAATATGGGATGATTGATTTTTCACCTACTGAATTTTTAAAAAACATTCTTCTTACTTTGCTACTACAATGTGTACACTAAAAATGGAAAAATAAAAACATAAAAAAAACTGACTTCATAAAAAACACCAAAAAAAAAATAACTGACTGGTAGTTTTCATTTACTATAGACACGTAATCAAATATGTTCGAAGTCAGTGCCAACCAATACAAATTAAAGCACACCTAGTATCTATGGTAATAGTTTTTTTCAAGCCTGTTTTTATTTATTTTTAAAATAAATTATACTGAGAACATATGGTTTTATGATAAAATATTTGTTTTTTTAAAAAGATAGGTATTTTTGTTTGGTAAAACAATGAAGTGACTAATCAGTAAAATTCCTCATATAGTTTACATTCTATCTTCATTAGGCTCAAAGTTAAATACATTTTTTTTTAACCATTCACCACAAATTATTTCGTATTAAGAGAATATAATTAATTTTTCTCATTATTTTTTCATTATATAATATAAATTCTGTAGGAAATATTATTATTAGATATATAGATGAATAAGCAAACCTAAATTATAAAAAAAGTCTGCCAAACTAATAAAATTCTTTAGAAAGTTCTGCCATACATACGACTGCTGGCCAACACCCTATGCACTTATAGCACTTATAAAAGGTTAATCACTAGTGTCCGTCCGTGACAATGCATCGCCTAAGTTAATAGGCTTAAACAAATACACTGCAATGGAAATAATGTCAAGTGTGGCTTCTCGATGATTCAGTCATGTTTACCCTACAGTTTTTAAAATAACCTTAAGGCTGATTTTTTTTCTGTGTGCTTGTGTGTGTGGGTGCGCGCGCGCGTGTGTGTTTGTTTGTTTTATTCAGCCCTTAATACTTTCTTAGATTTACGCGAATGTTTGACATTTTTAAATAAAACTATCTTTTCGGATTATTTCGCGGATTTATTTTGATTTTTGGTTCCCGAAGTTTCGAATGCTTTATAGCATCCATGGTCACGGGAGAGACTGAGGTGTTACATGTTTTTTTTTTAATTACACATAGAACAATTATATGGCTTAAATAATTAATACTATATTTCATATTTTTCTTTATGATTATAAATATAATAATGGCAACACTAAATATAGATTACTAATTAATATTTTTAAAATTGTAATAATTATAAGAACTACTAGCAAAAATTAAATAAATAATATTCCATATTCATTTATAATTAAAATTATAAAAATGTTTAAAGTTAAAAAATATTGTAATGTAATTGGTGCAATTTTCATTTTGTTAATTGTGGGTAGGCTGTCTGTACAACTATACCTTCAAGACATGTAATACCTCAGTCCCTCCCGTGACCATGGATGCTGTAAAGCATTCGAAACGTCGGGAACCAAAAATCAAAATAAATCCGCGAAATAATCCGAAAAGATAGTTTTATTTAAAAATTATTCAGCCCTTCTTAACATCCCACTGCTGGACATGGGCCTCCCTTCAATACGAGAGGGATCAGACTATACTACTATAGTCAATAGACAATTTAGAGCTCCATGCACGTCTAATCAGACAATACTCATTCGTAACACTAATTTTGCATTGTATTCGATGTATATAAATTGGTTGACTGACAATAGGTTTATTAAAAAATGCATAGTATACGAAATTATTTTAGTTTTGTGAAGTTAAAGCATATATTATTAAATCAATGTCTTAAAATTAGTTTAAAGCTACTAATTTCGTAATGTAAATTTGGTTGAATCCGGCCTTTCATACTTTTAGCTCTAGATTGTCATTTGAAAACTGTGAATCTAAATATTATTATAAATTGCATCATTCTTGATGCTCATCATGATGGTGACATAATACTCGTATTTGTATGTTGAAAGAAAAAAAAAGATAAATATTTAGGTTACAAGTATGTATATTGTGTACAATTTATTGTAAAACATATATGTACTTGTTTAGTTAATGATATAAACTCGTCAATACGATAAATATAACTCACAATCAGTATATATGTATGTTTGTCTGTTTGTAACTTATGCATTCCTTTTTTTATTCATTCGATTACGATGTAACTTTTGTAAGGTGTTGTATGCATGTCGTTAGGAAAGATTTTATTTTACCTGCGCGGCAAATTTTCAGGGGCGACAAAATGAGAAGGATAAAAAAATTCTTCGCGTTATCGAAAATATTTTTTGTATTTTCCAAAAAAAAAAACTATTTTTTGCATGAATGTTTGTATGTATGGGGGATCAATCATTTCTCAAGTAAGAGTTATGAAACTGAATCATACATATATAGTATACTAGCAGAACCCGCGGCTTCGCTCCCGCTAAAACCATAAAATGGTAAGTCTCATACAAACTTTCATCCGCTATTTTACCCCCTTATGGGATGAATTTCGAAAAATGCTAAAACACGTATTTAATTAATTGTATTGAAGAGCATACCAGGTTTCAAGCAGTTCTGATCATAAATATTTCTTTGGATTGTATTTTAACGTATTTTCCCATGGGAAAGAGATAATTTCCCTCGGTAAAAAGCGTCTTTCACTCTCCAGCCCTTCATCTATCTCCACACAATCCACCAAGTAGTTTCGACTTGAAAGAAAGACAAACATACAAACAAACAAACACTTTCGCATTTACAATATTAGTATAGATATAGATGTACTATAATATATAGTCTATCTATTCCATACTAATCATTAAAATGGACTTAGTCACTTTATACCTAAACAAAACCAGGCGGGTCGCTAAGAATAAATAAATTATTTTTGTTTCCGACTCAATAGTTAATAGGAACTCGCCACAGTTAACGAACCGTAGCACCTACTGGTTACATTCACCACATTTTATTATTTTAACTAGCGATTCACCCTCGCTTCGCTCAGGTTCGTCAATAGGTACGTTTTAATGGTTAGTATGAAATAGAAATATTTGAATTTCTCGTTTATTCTATACTATAACATGCATGTATTATACATAATATAAACCTTCCTCTTGAATCACTCTATCTATTAAAAAAACCGCATCAAAATCCGTTGCGTAGTTTTAAACATCTAAGAATACATAGGGACGGACAGACAGCGGGGAGCGACTTTGTTTTATACTATGTAGTGATTGATTAGCTTAACAAAACATTATTAAGTAGGCGATAAGGAGTAATTAAAAACATTCTATGTAGGTACTAGGTAGATAAAATTTGAACCAATGGCCCAGTTTTTTAATTAAAATAAATAATGCTTTCGTCGTATAATCTATATAAAATATATTTAATATAGATTTTAATAGAGCCAATCGTACATTTAATATTGCTTGAAAAAGTTATGTTTGGGATGTAAATTTTAATATAAGACATGTCTACACGTCCATGGTCTACACTTATAAGAATTTTAGTCTGTAGTTTGTTAGCGTATAACTCGTGTTTCTTGTTATGTAGGTAAGTGAAAGCATAAATTTTTTATCCATGTTAGCTATGTAAATTTTAAATATTTTTTCTTGAATTTTTCCGATATTTTAACAATTATTCTACTATTCGGGGCGGAGACAAATCCTACAAATCAAAGGTCATTAAAATCGGTCTTGCCGTTATCGAGTTATACCAAAGTGTTGTAACAAACCCCATTTTGTTATATATATATATATATATATATATATATATATATATATATATATAAAATTTATATAGAATAGATTATATAAAATTTAAAAAAAAACGCCTTTGACCGACTGTTATGTGTGAGACTCGTCAAAACCAATTAATTAAGCCTATTGAAACGTTCCACTATACTCTTGCCTCCATCGAATGAATAATTCGCTCCTGTTATACTTTAAATTTCAAATAACTTTAATTTACAAAATTATAAGTAGATTAAATGCTATTAACTATTTTGGTAAAAGTGAAGTGTATTAAAAGCATGTTTTCAGCCCTTTTGTTAACTTCCCACTGCTGGACACGGGCCTCCCTTCAGTACGAGGGGGATCAGGCCATAGTTCACCACGCTGGGCAACTGCGGGTTGGCGGACTGCACATGTCTTTTGAAAACTTCCTAGGTTCTCTCAGACACGCAGGTTTCCTCACGATGTTTTCCTTCACCGTTAAGACAAGTGGTAATCATGTTGGAAATGATTAGCACATGAAAATATCAGAGGTGCGAGACCCGGGATTTGAACTCGCTTCACTCGGTTTCCCAAGCGAGCGTGTTACCACTGGGCTACCACTGCCTCCTCTTTTTATACCATCATGCTATGCAAAGGGGGGTTCGTATTTGTACATATATACATATTATTACCCGACTGGGTTATGTGTTTGACCTGTATGTATGTCTCGTATGTTCGATTCCATGTTCCCTCATAATTACTAAAGGACTTAACCGATTTTGATGATTCATACGTCGTTCAGATTCACCGAAAGTAAGTGGTTTTGTTAAAAACTAAGCAGATATTCTTTTTATAATACTTTCTTATATTTACGCAAATATTTGTCATTTTTAACCAAAAATCTAAATTAATCTGCGAAAAAATCCGAAAAGATAGTTTTATTTAAGATATTCTTAAAATATCTATGTAAGTACGATAACGTATTTGGCTATATAGAAAATATGTATCTGCCCCAAATTCAACACTGATACGGAACAGTCGTATACATTAAAAAGTTTTCTGTATTTTAAGCATTTATCGTTATTAAAATAATTTCAAGTTATTACCAGAGCTCGGAATCAGTTTAAAATAACGGTTTATTTGGGTAATGTTATGGTTAATTCATCGTTCGTTCTTTAACCGGTTAATGAAAACGAACGGTTTAGTAAACCGAAATAATAATTGTTAACGGTTATTTTTAGAGAAAGGTCGGATTTCGGTTTTGATACCAAAATAAACCGGTTAATTCATTCATAAATAAGAATCGTGCATACTTCTACTAAGCCATTCACCATTAGCAAAAACGCACCAAATGTAAACACACAAAAACTCATTTTAGCCGGTTAATTTTTCGATGGAACCTGGCGAAAATGGACCAAAACCGGTTTAAAACTTCTGGTTATTACTAACGATACGATCATTAACCCGTTAAATAAAATTACATATAATATTCCACATTTCACATCATTTTTGTTTTTTATTCTACGTAGCGTATTCAGAACGCAATCTGTTTGAAGCAAGTTTTTTAAAGTCATAAATCATATGAGTACCTAATTGCAAACAAATAGACGGACATTCGTATTACAATATCTATACTAATATTATAAAAAGGAAAGATTTGATTTTTTGTTTGTTTGTACCGAATGGCTCCGAAACTACTGAACCGATTTAGATGACATTTGGTAAGAAAAGAATTTGAGACAGGATAGTTTTTATCCCAGAAATTATTCCTTAAGGGGGTAAAAATGGCGATGAAAGTTTGTATGGCGAATCAACCTAGGGAGTAGGGACGAACCCGAGCGAAGCTAGGGTGAGTCGCTAGTAGTAAAATATCTATTTAGTATTAATATGGAAAGTTGACCATGTGCAACAATATTACTTATCAAACATTAATAAAGAAATATTACAGTTTCGAGATAACTAGTCGATTACTTGCATTCGCTCATGAACCACTGTTGACATGTTTAGAAGAGAAATACCGTTTCAGTGTTTTAAAGTGCTTTTTGTTCCGCGACTTATAATTTAGTTTCGAAAAAAAATGTACTTACAATTTTCTTTTTTAGGTATTTTGAAAGTTTCGAGCAATTACTTACATTGCATCAAAAATAAGGTCTTAATTGTGATTTAAATATTATTTAGTTTAAAAATTTAAAATATATGTTAATTAGTGAGGCACCAAAGCTTTCATAATGTGATTAATTTGAAACACGTTTTTTAAATGTATTTTTTTTTCTATTAATTTTTCTTCGCGTGCTTTTCGCAACGTACAGGAGAACGTCCGAGTCTTGATTCTTGAATACTTTTATTCGTGAAATACTTTTTTAAACTACAAATTCTATATAATTGAACATTATAGCCAAGATACCATTTCACAGATTCACTTCCTTGTGTAAAATGTCATCGTAATTAAATATTTGTCTACATTTTTTCCTTTTTAAATGCTATTTTGAATAATATCTATTTCAGGATTCTATCGTTGTCTATTTATTCAATTATCTATCTATTCAATCTTTTTATAATTCTCTTTAATTTATGGTTATTTTAAACTTAATAGAATATTTTATAAAAATTGATTGCGTTTGACCTTTACGCGCGGTTGAAGTAAAACTTCTTTGGCGCTGTGGCAGATACCGCAATTAAATTAAAACATATCAAAGTATAAATATAATATTTTTTATAAAATTATTATAAATGTGGAATTGACGATACCAGCTATAAAACCACCACACCACAATCACCTAAATAAGTTTATTAATCTATTCTTCTACTCTAATATTATAAAGAGGAAACAATTGTTTTTTGTATCGAATAGGCCTCGAAAGTATTGAACCGATTTAGATGAAATTTGGTAAGAAGATAGTTTGAGAACTTGGAAAGGATATAGGATAGTTTTTATCCCGGAAATCATCCCTTAAGGGGGTGAAAGTTTGTATGGGAAAGCAAAGAAAGAGGTAGATTAAATAAATAAATAATTTCTATGTAATCTACAATACTCTTCTGTAAAATTATTGTCTTTCTTAATTTGCTGTGATTTTAGAGATATAAAGTACAGAGTATATTACATATTATGTGTGTTTTTATGTATCACTTACAAAAATCACCATCTGTGGAGCTAGCATCATTACAATCACATTAAACGTTCATTAATAATTTATCATGTAACTATGATGTCGATCAAATAATCTTTATTCAATTCTTATAATCCAGTTTAGTGTTTGTATGTTATACAAACAATACGCAGTCCGGTTTTTGAACATGAATAAAACTTGCAAATCATTTTGAATCAGTTTCAACATATAAAAAGTGTTCGTGTAATGGTATATTAACATATTGCCAGGAGAAAACGTATTCATTTTAATTATTGTAATGTAACAGATTACATTTTTTATACACTCGTTTTTCTTTTTATTTTTCTACTAGAGGCTTACTCTCGCTTCGCTCGGGTGCGTCTCTATGTGTCGGTCTAACATTAACGTGTGTGTGAACTAAAACTTATCCAAATTTCAGCGTAAAGGACTATTAAACGCACATACATACACACTATTTTCGGATTTATAATTGTAGTCCAATTATAACTGTTTCTTGTTTAATATAGAGTTACTACTTACTAGCGACTCACTCTCGCGCCGCACGGGTGCGTCTCTACTTACGTTTTAACGTTTAGTATAGATTTCTCAAGAGTAAAAAGTATCCTATATGTTGTTTACGAATAATCAGCTACCATCATACCAAATTTCATCCAAATCCCTCCAGTACTTTTTCCGTGATGCCGCCACAGACATACAGATAAACATTCTAAAAAATATAAATATGTTATGTACAGATTCGGCATAGTTACAATTTTATTATAATTGTATACATTACGAACTGACGCCAATTAGATTTAGAAAATGTAAACCAAAATTTGCGAATTCCGAAAATATTTCCGAATTCTATAAATCTGAAGAATACGCAAGTGTTAACAAGGTTTAACAACACTGTTGTTAAACCTTGTTAACACTTGCGTATTCGTCGCTTATCCAAGGCCACTATAGTTAAGTGTAAGGCCTCGACATTGAGACGTGCATGTGGCAAAGGTCGTCGTAACTTAATAATATACTCGTTCTTTTATATCATTATCTTTCATGATTGGTTTTTTCATCAATAACCAACAAACCAATTATCGGAGTACTATTATAAATGCGAAGTTTGTATGTGAGTGTATGTGTGTGTTTATGTATGCTTGTACTGCCTTACGCTGTAACGGCTGGACGGATTCGGATTAAATTTATACACTAATAGACTATGGACCTGGAGTAATATTAGGCTACAGTTAGACATCTAAGGATATACCTACTCGAGAGAAGATAAAATATTTTTTTAAATCATGGAGAGTACCAATTTATGTTAGATTTTTTTGTCTAAGGCATTTATTTCTTAAAACCTATATATAAAAATCAATTGCCCTTCGTTAGTCTGGCTAAAACAACAAAAACGACTGGGAAGATTTAAATAATTCTTTTTTTGTTTTGTTGGCGGTGTGTCGGGAATGCAAATCTGTATGTTTAGCATGGCTTAAATCCATTACGTATGACGAGACTGAAGAACTTTTGACCATTATTTATTAAAGAATTTTGCATTCACACACACATACACACACACATACACATACACACACACACTCACACATACATCATCATCATCTATTGTTTTTTTTTAGTTTTTATAAAATAGTTTAAATATTGTACGGAGGCGGGCGTTGATATCTGCAACGCAGTTTATACTTTTGCAGTATCATCGTAGCCATTGTTGTTTACTGTATACTTATAGGAATTTGATACTAAATAAATAAATTTCATTTCATTTCAATGGTTTAAGTATAAAAAATAGGGAAAACCCATAAGAACAGCTGGAAAATCGAAAAGTGCAGAGCTGTTTGTTTTGTACCTATGTATACTATATAATATAGAGTCTATATATTCCACCATACTAACCGTTAAAACGTACCTGGGAATGAATTCAAGCAAAGCAAGTGTGAATCGCTAGTGTGTAAAAATTGATCTGATAATATAAACCTTTGTTTACTGATTAAAGAATAAACTCTACAATATCTATATCTGGAGTATTTATATTACAAGGGCAGACTGAATAGGACGATTATATCTATTGTACACATGAGCACCGCAAAATTGTACGGCCGAAGTAAATGTGGTATAGGCTGAAAAAAAGACTTCAAAAGTTATAGACGTGAATTAAAAAATTTTAGTTTGTTATTCTATACTGAAAATGTCCCATCCAGCTATAAATAGCATTATAGTTATGCATATTGCTGGATTGCAGCATATTGTAAGTAACAGATTTTATTTTTATGTTAAAGATAGTTATTGTTGATATTTTGTAGATGGATTTTGCAGACAATACCTATACATCTATACTAATATTATAAATGTGAAAGTTTTTTTGTTTGTTTGTCTTTCTTTCGCGTCGAAACGGAGTGACGTGATTTTTTGTGTGGAGATAATTCAAGGGCTGAATAGTGACATAGGCTACTTTTTATTGAGATTTTTGTGGAGATAATCTCATTCCCACAGGAAAACGGGTTATAATACAACCCAAAAATTATTTATGATCAGAATTACTTGAAACTTGGTATTAATGCTCTTCAATACTATTAAATAAATACGTGTTTTAGCATTTTTCGATTGTTTGATTGTTTTAGAATTTATCCCATAACGGGGTAAAATAGCAGATGAAAGTTTGTATAAAACCGACCATTTTAAAGGGTTTTTTGTAGTTTTAGCGTGAACGAAGCCGTGGGTTCTGCTAGTTTATTATAAGTCTTTAAAGTTTCATGGTAACAGATAATATTAATACGATTTAAAACGAAACATTTACCATATTTAGTACTATTAAACTACTCGTAGAATATACCCGTGACTATGGCGCTTGTAACAGTGCCGAAATATCGAAAACTCTCAAAAGTAAGTGATGAACATGGTAAATATCCCGTTTTACATCATAATAATACATTTTTTACTTCGGTAATATGTAAATCTGAAATATCAATATTTATGTTTTAGTATAGACTTGATAGATAGTTACACTTGTAGACTCTAGCTGGGTCCTAGACTTAGGACCTTTTTTCAATCACAGGTATCTAAAATATGCAATTTATGTCTTAAAAACGGTAAATACTTGGATTCTTACAATTTCATACACCACTTGAAAGATACACGTTTTATAGAATGTACATTGAACATACTCCACATTCAATATTTGTTAAGTGTTAATTGTGAAGTTATGTTTTTCAAAAGATTCAAGTAAAATATTTTATTTCTAATAATTATTATAAATAAGCACTCGTTTATTTATTTTTTTACTATAATTTTAGGTTGATAACATACTCGATAACTCATCTAGGTAGATAGCTAGAACAGAGGTTCAAACAAATTTAATATGACAAATATTTACAGATGAAATTTACTTTTTCTTTACAGATAACGGAGGAATTCCTCGATGTGCCAGCTAGTTTTGGTCCTGAACTGGCGCTAGAGGGGCTGCGAGGCTTCCTCGTTACAGGGGAGCCCGAAGATGGATGTACGATTCTTAAAAAGCCTCCCGTCGATCCCGAAAATTTTACAGGGAAATGGGTCGTTTTACTTGCCAGGTACGTATCTCTTATTGTATTTTTTTGTAGGATGATAAGCATGATATAAAAAATTACCGTCCTATTTCAAAACAAAGTTGCATCCCTAAGATGTTTAAAAAGATGGTTTATGATATTATATTACCCGTTAGCAGACCTATATATATTGAACAACAGCATGGATTTATTAACAGAAAATCTATGGAAACTAATCTTTGCGAATTTACTGGTATCAGGTGAACGTCGTGTACAAAGATTTTTCTAAGGCTTTTGATAAAATATCTCACTTTATTCTTCTCGAAAAACTAAGATACTTTGGGGTACACGGCGACCTTCTGCGTTGAATTGAGACGTACTTTAGTAACCGTAACCAAGCAGTAACCATAAAGGGTTATTGCTCATCTTTTATTCCAATACCATCCGGAGTAACCCAAGGATCCCATCTAGGTCTCTTATTATTTAATGAATACATACCTAAATGATATTCACTTAGTTGTCAAAAACTCAAGATTTTTATTGTACGTAGATGATAATAAAATATTTTAAATTATTAAAAGTATCAATGATTGTAAGACTTCCATAGTGATTTAGACCAACTTAGTAGTTGTTCCGAAAATTCTTTGTTTTTGAAAGTGAGTATAAAAGTGCAATGTACATTTACTCGAAAACGTTCAGCTATTAATTACTCTTATAAATTAAATAACGAAATAATTTCCAGAGTTCGTATGGTTAAAGACCTTGGAGTTATAATTGATTCTAAATTACTCTTTGATGACCATGTCATTTATGTTGTTTACAAAGCTTATCGTATGCTGGGTTATCTGCTGAGGATATCCAAGGAGTTCAAGAATCCGTCAACGCACA
The DNA here is from genome assembly GCA_951806755.1 of Brenthis hecate. NCBI lineage: Eukaryota > Metazoa > Arthropoda > Insecta > Lepidoptera > Nymphalidae > Brenthis > Brenthis hecate. Next base: position 4,838,634 of record OX638271.1, on the reverse strand, counting down.
TAATTTTGTATAACGCATTTGTTAGGTCGATTTTAGAGTATGCTTCTTCTGTTTGAAATCCTCAGTTTAAAAATCATATTTGTAGGATCGAATTTATACATGACCGGACGATTAAGAATCTTACAACGAACTTTTCCTTTAACAAGAGCAAGTTTTCTATGCGTATGTCGGCTGCTGACCGACGTGTTCAGCGAGATCAAGCTCTTTTATATAAGATCTTGAATTATGAAATCGATTCGCCTTTTTTACTATCAAAATTAAATTTTAAATGTCCATGAAATGGTTATTCAAGACAAAAAGCCACTTTTTATGTTCCTGCAACTAGAACTAAATTTGCCAAAAAAATCATTTATTAATAGAAGTTGTGCCTAGTACAATAAAAATTTTATAAATAACTAGCATTGCCTGCGCTCCGCTCCGCAGGTGACCAAAAACCAAATTCTTAGGTTTTACATATTAGTATACTTACATTGCAGCTTTTGTATTTTTTTCTCAGAAATAAGATATTTTCCCGCGGTAAAAAGTATCCTATATGTTGACCCGGATAACCAGCTATCACCATACCAAATTTCATCAAAATCCCTCCCGTGGTTTTTCTGTGATGCGGTTACAGACAGACAGACAGACAAAAATTCTAAAAACTATAGACGGCCTCTGTATCGATAATAATGTTTATTACAATAAGATTTTCCAAAAAATATTTAATGTACAGATTCGGCTTAGTTACAATTTTATTATATGTATAGATGACATATTTCATCTCTCTCTTAAGAAATTTAAAGTTAATGTTATTTATAATTTAAATAATGCTAGCTGTGATTGATTTTATTTATTATTATTATTAACTAGTTTAATTAATTGTTTATATTCTAAGTAATTTATTATTAATTTATTGATTGATTATGGTCTTTCGCTATTTCTTTCTTTTTTAATTTGTTAGATTTTTTTATTTTTATTAATTCAATTATGTTTTTGTTCCTTTCTCCTCACTTTGATATATATATTTTTGTAACATTGGACATATCCGACATAGGAGGAGTTGCGAATACGTTACCGGCCTTTACCTAAAAACGCAACTCTCGAAGAGCCCTAATGGAAGAACAGTAGAGTCCTATGTCCTAGAGTCTAATGGAAGAAGCTGGCATTGAGGGACGCCACCCCAGAGATGATTGTGGACTTAAACGGAAATCACTTATTTTTTGTTTACCAAAATGACTAAGAACTTATTTTCGGAGGCCGACACGATATTATAAATATCGTCCCCAATACATAAATTATATATAGGAACACTAAAAATTACAGGGCGCCCTATGACGCATTTGCATTGACCCACGGGCGCGTAAAACGTTTAATTGTCTCATAAAAAGGAAATGTCGGTGTCGCTCCGGTGTGTCGGCTACAATATGATCGTTTTCGTGTCGGTCAATGAAAAAGCGCTTCAGTAGTAAAAAAAAACGAGATAGATGATCTTATGTTTAAAACTCATTGTCCAAGTTGCAGTAAAGCCTAGTTCGCATTAAGCTAGTATTTTAGTCTAGTAGCGAGTAATTTAGTAGCTAAATTACTCGCTACTCACCAAAAATCGTTCGCACTTTGGTCGAGTACAGTTTACAAGTGAGTGGTGTTTTGCAAGATGAACAGCCTACAACGCAATAAAGTAAATAAACTGATTAAGCTGATCGTAACGGCTATTTTAGAAGAGGTGGATGAGGAAATTTGTGTGATTAATAAAAAGAAGCTATGGGTACGAAAATGGATCGAAAGACGAGATAAACTAGGAGCTACTAATTGTCTTCTGAAGGAATTAGCATTGGAAGATCCCAAAGAATACTTCGATAGTTTGAGAATGTCCGAAAGTTGTGTAAAAACGACATTATGGCGGCAACTAATGAACTCGACTAATTCGACAGGTTCGTACTTGTTTAGCCGGTGAACCAGTGAGCTCGGACGCGTGGTGGAGGCTGCTACTCGCCCAAAAAAATAGAATAAAATGGATTGACTCGACTAAATTACTTACTAAACTAATCGACTAAATTTTTAGTGTTCAGACACGTTTAGTTACTAAATTACTCGCTACTAGACTAAAATACTAGCTTAATGCGAACTAGGCTTAAAGGAGGAAAATTGCGTTGAAATTTTTCTACTATAAAATATAATCGCTTGCTCTATTATGTATATAATTTACCGCCCGAGTGTCTGCGGAAAGACAGCGAGAATTTGTATTTTAAACATTTCATAACATTTTTTACTTTTAAAATTTTTAATGTGGAAGAAACAGTAAATTCTGTAAAAGATAATATTTCAACGTAGTGATATTATTAAATAATAATTAATTTCTGCGTCCTGTTAATCTAAATATATGGTAAGGTTATGTCTTATATATGTATGTATACGTGGTGATTGGTGGTCCTCTATCCGGGCATATGGTTGTCGGGTGTTCTATTGTTTATCTCAGACGTTAGAAAGTAGGTGTGTTGCTTTTGATCATTATTTAATGAAATTCTTTAAATATATATATTTTTTTAAATTTAACTTATCTAGATAAAATACACCACCGATGTAGGGTTTTTTATGTCCATTTTAACGTTGTGTAGTGATATTTAAAGGTCTGTACATCTAAATGATGACGACAAAGGGTTTTTAGTATGTATGTGTAAAGGGTACCTTTCAATCATAGTGCAGAAAGTACAATCAATTCTTGCATAAGTATTGCATAATTTTGCATAATTTTAATAAATAAATGAATTCCTGATATTATTAATGATCATATCAAAGCTTGTTGCATAACTTGTAAGACTATTACGAACAGTATCATATATGCTGTATAATTGTTATCAATGTACAAATGTATCTTAATAGCTACTAACTTTACCGTTCCTCACTTTGACCGCCAGTCCAATGAGTCTAGTCAAAAGAGTTCCAAAAACCAAATTAATCGGGTTCAAGGCCCAAGTTCTCGCACCTCTGATATTCTCGTTAGCGAATCATGACTACTTGCTAATATGGTGAAGGACAAGTTCGTGAGGAAATCTGCGTATCTAAGAACCTAGTGAGTATGTGTAGATGACATGTGAAGTCCGTCGAAGCGCATTGTGCGAGCGTGGTGGACTAATTTTTCAGGCAATTTCAAAAATTTTCCTCCCTAAAAACAGTACTCGGTAGAATGAACATTTAAAAAATGCCTAACCACTCTGCCGTCTTGTCAATAAACAGCATTCAGTTTTATTTTATATTAATAAATCAGATTAAAAATAAGTTTTACCGATCTCCTTAAAAGTAGTAAGTAAAGTAGAAGTAAAAAATATAATACCATTAATTTAATTAATCTATACATATAATAAAATTCTGAGTCGAATCTGTACAATAAACATTTTTTTTTAATCTTACTGAAATAGTTATTATTATCGATACAGAGGCCAAATCTATAGTTTTTAGAATTAATGTCTGTCTGTCTGTCTGTCTGTCTGGGAACGCATCACGAGAAAACTACTAGATAGATTTGATGAAATTTGGTATGATGGTAGCTGATTATCCGGGTCAACATATAGGATACTTTTTACTTCGGGAAAATATCCCATCTCTGAGAAATGTATACTAAACTTTAAGACATAACTAGGGACAGGCCCAAGCGGAGCGAGGGTGAGTCGCTAGTCAAAAAATAAAAATATAGTAGGTACGAATCACTTTGCAGGTATAACTGTAGTTTTGAAAAGAAAATACGGAACGCTCAAGCAGCAGGCTTTGACTGCGCCATCGTCCACAATGTCAACTCAAGCGAATTGGGTAAGTTCCTTATGAAATTTATGTAAATGTGAGTTGACAAATGTACTATAAGGGTTGCTCCTAGTTTTTTTATAGTAGGGTGGACCTTGAAAGGAACTTCATTGTAGTTATGGCTGGAGGGAATGACAACGTTTTTAGTTTAAAAAGTACCTCTAAACCCGAAGTCGGACTTTATCGCTTATCTGGTAGTCTGTAGACGAGACGTTGCGGCGTCATGGTTGAAAGATTGGGAAGTTTCTTTTATGTTTTAGACTTAAGTTGATAGTGCTAGCTCTATTTACCTGTGAACCATTTAGCTATCCTTTAAACAAATAATATTACATAGGCATTTCTCATACTATTCTTGCTAATTAAATTGTTTTTTTTTTTTTAATATTGAATTTGAATATAAATTATAATTTTTTAAATCGCACCTCATGTAACAAGCACAGTTAATGATATTTTATATTTCCACTTTTCGTATATCAAATAAGAATTGAACCCCATATCAGATATGTTACACAATATACAATACAGATTAAAGATCAAATGTTATATGACAATATCATGACTTGAATCTATAAAATTTAATGGACTCTAAACACACTGCAGTAGATGAAGCAATATTTTAAAACAATATCGGTACATGAATAAGTTTACTCTACCTTACAGATTGAATTTTTGTTTATGTGGATGATAAAACCCTAGACTAATCAGACATAGTATATCTAGATTTTCGAAGATTAAGTTTCATGACTGAAAATCGAACCCGTTACTTTTTTGAAACCACACAACATTGTGTTTTCTATAACGATGTTTTAAGCATTTTACACTATTCCCTACAGTTTTGGTTCCAACAAATACCACAATTAAAATCCACCCTGTATGCAAATAAATTCCCAACTTTCATATTTCCTTTTCCGATGATCGTTTAATTACTAAATATAGTTGTTTTACTCATAAATAAGCTTATACAATGTAGGCCAGTTTTAAACAATTTTAACACCTATACAGAGTAACTAAAGTACAGATCTTCATTGACAAACAATTGAAAACGTTCACAAGTGGTCAGATAACTCGAGTGAATAATTACACTGTTATCATGTCATCCCACATATCTATAATATTCTTGTGTAAAAGTTTAGGAAAACGGACGTTTATGCAGACATTACAGCCTTTTTTTTTAATTATTTTATCTGTTTTTAATCTTAGCCGTATAATTAATGGTCAGTGTCAGTGATTACATCGTGATAAAAATGGCGGAATTATTTGTTTATATTATTGTAAGTGATAATGTTTTATCATTTTTGGTTTATTCATTTTACAAATTGTAGTGTAATATTTTATTTTACAAACAATTTGTTATAATTTCAGTTTATGTAAGGAATAATTCATTTTTTAGATCCATTCAGACTTATTCATTATTTGACATGTTGAGTGATGTTCTAATCGAACCTGCAACATCTACCTTAAAACTAATCCAGAGTTACTCAAATAAATAGGCCTTCGTCTATTAAGTGTCATACTGCATATTATTTTTACGAGGTCCACAAGGAATATGATCGCACCTAAATTCTATAAAACGATAAATGGTCCCCTAAACTAAGTTTTTTTTACTAATTTTTACTCTAACCATTATTCTGTGAGAGCGGTTTGAAAAAAAGTGAAGAGTTCTGAAAACTGTCTCTGTCTGTGACCACATTCGTTTTTAAAGTAGGCAAAGGGGGACTGTAGTACAGGGGCACTTCCATTTTTTATATGTACCTACATTGGGGCCCAAAAAAGCTAGTTACGCCACTGGCCCTCGTATCACTATATTCAATAGGAATAGAAATAAGAAATACCTCTTTGTCATATAGAATTAGTATTTTGTCTTGCTAATATTTAAAAAAAACCTAGAATAGCCATAGGGGCGTCGTACTCCACTTTGAGAAACCTTGAACTATTCCAATGGATTTTTGAAGTGAAACTTCTTTAGAATCGTTGCGATTTGAAACTCGATGAAACGGAAATGCGACAGTAAAAATAGACAAATAAATAAATATATAGGATTAAGCCGGCGGGGGAATGAGATAGAATACATTGCCATGTTGCCATGATAACCGTTATTGTCTGACATATATGTATATATTATTAAGTTTCACTTCTACCATGTGTGAATTGCACACACACGCACTTTGTTTTTTTTTTTAATTTAATATAATTAATTCTTTTAATCTATAATAATTATTCACATATTTCAGAGACGATGTACGCGAATAACAGTGATGGGATAACGATCCCGTCGGTGTTCGTCAGCGACATCAGCGGGATAATACTTTCCGAAGAGTACGTCTATACGAATGGGTGAGTTCGTGTGCAAACTGTTTGATAACTCTTATGGCGACTTACTTTTTTAATATAAATATTTTAAATTAAAAAGGTTTTTAAACGAAATATTTGTTAGATACAAGTAAATTTAATGTTTCGTATCGTGGCAGTTTAATTTTTGATTTCATACTAGTATCTATTTATTAGCGACTTACCTACTTTCACTATTATTTTTTACGATATTTTTTTTGTACTTAAACAGGCCTTTTTTTTAAGTTGGGAAATGCATTTACGCATACCACCTGCAGACATACAAGTGGTAATGTGGGACTCGCCGGCTAGAAAAGCCAGTACTACCCACTAAAACCCAACAAAACCTTCCGCTGTCTTACAATCAATCAATCAATTATCACAACAACCATGGAGTTGCTCCACAGACGACTCTGCTATCAGAGATGTACCAGGAGCAATTCGCATGGTACACCGCCCACCGAAGTGAACCGGCTGAACTGCCGGACGCTAATAAGGTTACTTAAACCACTCCCGACACAACCCTAACAAACCAAAAATTTATTTATTCAAATCGGTCCAGCCGTTTTTGAGTTTTAGCGAGACTAACGAACGTCAATTATATATATATATATATATATATATATATATATATATATATATATATATATATATATATATATATATATATATATACATATATATATAGTTCATACTATATTATTTTCATATTTATATTATTTTCATATAGTTTGATATTTTTATATTATTTTCATATAGTTTGAAACGTTTATTTTTCCAGTTATTATATAATGGTGAACGGTGACGTGCCGTTCAACATCAACACGCACTTACTGTTGCCCTTCGCAGTTGTCGTAGTGTTGTGCCTCGTCGTCATACTTATATTCATGGTAAGATTCTCATATTGAGCTATCGATTATCAAATTATAATTTACTAGCGACTCACCCTCTCTTCGCTCGGGTTCGTCCCTAGCTTGCTTGCCAATACAAACTTTCATCGCCATTTTCACCACATTAAGAAGTAATTTCCGGGATAAAAAGTATCTTATGTCCTTCCCAGAGTCTTAAACTATCTTCTTACCAAATTTCATCTAAATCGGTTCAATAGATCCAGAGATTACCTCCTACAACATCACAGTCTCACACACTTTATCTTTTTATAATAATATTAGTATAGATTAAGATTGGCTACTAATCATTAGTAATTTGTGATGAAACAATGTGTTTATTTCACCAGATAGTGAAATGTATAAAGGACCGTCGTCGCGCGCGGCGCCACAGGCTCCCGAACCGTGCGCTGCGCAAGATCCCCACGTGCAAGTTCAGCAAGGGCGACCCCTACGACACCTGCGCCATCTGCCTCGACGACTACCAAGAGGGAGAACGTCTGCGTGTCCTTCCGTGTGCACACGGTGCGTATGCGTACATACTATGGAATAAATAGAATGGTATGGAATAGATAGACTATATATCACTACATAGGATAAAACAAAGTCGCTTCCCGCTGTTTGTCTGTCCCTATGTATGCTTACATCTTTAAAACTAAGCAACGGATTTTGATGTGGTTTTTTAATAGATAGAGTGATTCAAGAGGAAGGTTTATATGTATAATACATGCATATTATAGTCAGAATAACCCAGAAATTAAAAGATTTCTATTTCATACTAACCGTTAAAACGTACCTAGGGACGAATCCGAACTAAGCGAGGGTGAGTGACTAGTTATATGATATATAGCCTATGACCTTTCTCAATAAACGGGCTATCGAGCGCAAAAAGAATTTTTCAAATCGTATTACTAGTTCCTAAGATTAACTCGTTCTAAAAAACTATGTGTTCAAATTCTGCCTCTTTATAATATTAGTATAGATAAATAATAAATAATGCCCCTCTGACCGAGTCGACAGGGCTGCTAATTATACTAAGATAAACCAACTACGTAGGTAATATATGTGCCAAATTATTTTAAGCACGGTAATGTAATGCATACATTACTGCAACTCGGGCCTGTCCTTGAAATAATTACCTACAGCCGAGCGGCACGTACCCACGCGACAGGGCTGCCGTGTGCCCGCTGGAAAGTATTTTAATCTACCTATCTACCTATATATCTACCTATCTTGAGTTTCTTTCTAATTTTGTGTTTTTAAATATTATATTTTTTATTTAAAAACTATTATTAGTAGATTTAATTAAAAAATCTCAAATTTTTAAGGGTGGTATGTGACCTTTATAAATTTGAGATTTAAAAATATTTGCGCCTCGACTGAGACGTAGCAAAAGCTTTATTGCTAAATTTAATAGTATAAATAATCCGCATTAGGTTAAAAAATTTAATTTAAAAAACTTTAATTTTTATTTTTATTATAATTATTTAATTTTTATTTTTAAAACATACGATGTCTCGATACTCGATATTTGTTTGAGGAATAAAATGTTTATTTCTGTATCGAAATATAAAAGTTACATAACATAACCACCTTATACAATTATCGTATCCAATTATACGATGTGGCAGCCCCGCACGGTTGTCTACCGAGTGTATACCGAACGCGACGCGCGTAGGTATAACTCGATTTCCGACCGTTTGTATGAAGATGGAATACTGTATGTAATATTACCGTGCTTTAAGTAAAATGTGTATTTTATACTAACAGGATTGATATTTAAAAATGAAAAATTCCATATTTAATAGTAGCTCTTTGGTGAAATTGATCGTTTGAACAAATAAGCACTGAGATGACGAAGTTTAACAATGTTTCTGTATATGTTTGGTTCAGTTTGTAGTGACCCTAGTTGCTGTGCCAGCAGTCGCGGCTTCGAGTCCCGCTGTGGGCATTCATTTGTGTGATGAATGTTTGTACTCCAGTCATGGGTGTTTATATTTGTAATATGTATGTATTTAATGTTATATACATATGTGTAGTGTATCAACTATCTGGTATCCTTAACGCAAGCCTCGTAGCTTACTATGGAATTAGACGGTGTTGTGTGTTAATCTATACTAATAAACACACCGGCATATTTAGCGGAACATAAAATAAAGGTTTGATATCAGTATCATATAAGGTTGCTGGCTGGTTTATACGTTATTTCATTTAAAAAGAAATATTTTCAAATTAAGAAAACAACTGAACATCACATTTTATGCAATTATTTTAATTTTATTCAAATACACCTTATCTGGAGCGAGCTTCGAGTATTTCTTCCTTCTGAGTTTGATTTAAAATTTCATTGAAATACTGTTTTTTGTTAGTTTTTTTTAATCGCGTATCTTTTTGGAGTTGAGGACTGAATTATGCCTGACTTAGACCCAACGGAGATTGCCAGGGCACTCGAAATGCGAAGAAATGGTCAAACCTACAGAGTGATATCCAGAGATCTTCGTCGACCAGTTTCAACGATCCATCGCAGTATCCAACGGTTCAGGGAGACCGGTACTTATGTGAGAAGAGCAGGACAAGGCAGAAAAAGACGCACTTCGAGTAGGGATGATCGTTTCATTCGGCTTCGTGTACGTAGGAACCCCCGTTTGACAGCCGTCCAAGCCCGACATGAGTTAGAAGCAGTGCGGGGGGTAACTGTGAGCGTACGGTACGAAGAAGGTTCGAAGAAGCTGGTTTGGGTTCATTTGTGCCCGCCAAGGCTCCAAGGCTCGAGGTAAATCATCATAGTAACAGGTTAACTTTTGCTCAGGAACATCGACTTTGGAACGCGGACCAATGGAGTAAGGTATTGTTTAGTGATGAGTGCAGAATTCTCTTAAATCAAATTGACGGCAGGCAAAGAATATACAGACGCAAAGGAGAACGATACATTCAGACAAACTTTGAAACTACAGTTGCATACGGTACTGGATCAATAATGGTTTGGGCGGGCATTTGTTTGGGAGCTCGCACAGACTTGGTAGTGTTTGACAGAGGGAGTCTGACTACAGAACGCTATATCAGAGAAGTTTTAGAAGAAAATGTCGTACCGTTTGCCCCATATATCGGTGACGATTTTGTTTTTATGCAGGATAATGCTCGGCCGCATACCGCTCGGGTAAATCAAGCTTATCTTAATGATATGAATATCACTGTTATGGAGTGGCCGGCGAGATCACCAGATATGAACCCAATAGAGCACGTTTGGGACTTGCTGAAAATAAAAATTAAGTCCAGAATTCCAGCTCCTGCCAACGTGGTTGAACTGCGAATCGCCGTAGTTGAGGAATAGCGGAGACTATCCCAGGAGACCATCGATAACATCATTATCAGTATGCCTAGATGGGTAGAAACTTTAATTAGAGCACGTGGAGGAAATACGCGATATTAATCACCATTTTTCTAATTTAATTAATTGTTATTTTAATATTAATTTTCACTTTTCCCGGTTATATGAAAAGTTCAAAAATGTACCATTTTTTACAAATAGCCTTTACTCGCAAAATCTGTTTTTAATGTGATCTCATTTTAAGTAAAACAAATGAAACTTTAAATAACAAAAGAAGTGTAGTAAGTAGATTTTAAAATAAAACCATATTTTTTTAATAATGGACCTTTTTTGTGTTCCGCTAAATATGCCGGTGAGTGTATTATAAAGAAGTAAAGCTTGTGAGTTTGTGACGTTGTAGGGGGTAATCTCTGGATCTACTGAACCGATTTAGATGAAATTTGACAAGAACATAGTTTGAGACTTTGGAAGGACAGGATACTTTTTATCCCGGAAATCATCCCTTAAGGGGGTGAAAATAGGGATGTAAGTTTGTATTGGGAAGCAAGCTAGTGTCCCAATATATTTATTATTATTAAATAGTTATTATTAATGTTCCAGCGTACCACGCGGCGTGCGTAGACCCGTGGCTGACGCAGAACCGGCGCGTGTGCCCCGTGTGCAAGCGCCGCGTGCTGGCGGCCGGCGAGCGCGCGCCCTCCGACCTCGACTCCGACACCGAGCCGCTCGTCGGCGCGCCGCGCTCGCCGCGCACCGCGGTCGGTACACACGCACGCACGCGCGCGCACACACACGCACACACACACGCACACACGCACGCACACACGCACGCACGCACACACACACAGCGCTGGATTCACTCCAGGGGCACTGGGGCCAGTGCCCAGGGCCGGAAAAAATTGAGAATTTTTCTTGTTATGCGAAAATGCTTTTTTTCACTGATTGATTAAAAAAATTAACCATTACTTTTTTCCAAAAAATTGTTACCATTCATTTATAAATTATTTCTTAGTATTTTAAAAAAAAATGTTATAATTAATATTAAACTTTCAACATTTTATTCAAAATGTCGATAATAGGGCGGCATTTTTTACTATGCCCAGATGCGGCCCTTAGGTTAAATCCGACACTGCACACACATGTACACACACAGACACACACATCAAGCAGAGTATGCAACCAGAGAATGGTACACATAATACGTGTACGTGTATACAGACAAATACACGTCTATCAGAGTCCATAACCAAAAATGTGAAACGCGCATGCGCTCACGTAGTGACAGAAAGCAACACCTAAGTGTGCAAAGAGAGAGAATATAATATACACATTCCTCGGTTCCTGATAATATTTATTATTTTTTATTATAAACAATATTTTTTTATAATTTCAATAAGTTTTGTAATTAATTGAATTTTCCATATTATTTATTTAATATTATTTGCTATTATTATAATTAATAAATCTGCAAAAAGATATATTTTTTTTAATGTCAAATATTCGTGTAAATCTAAGTAATAAAATATTGTTTTTGTTGTGTTTGCTATTGCAAACACAATAACAGCAGTATTATTTATTTAATACTTATTAGTATTAAATAAATAAATAATATTGCTATGTCCTTATTAAAGTTGTTAAGTTGATGACACGTTTGGCTCAATTTGTAGTGACCCTACTTGCTGTGCCAGCGGTCGCGGATTCGAGTCCCGCTGGGGGCATTCATTTGTGTGATGAGCATGAATGTTTGTACTGCAGTCATGGGTGTTTTTATTTATAATATGTATGTATTTAAAGTTATATACGTGTAGTGTATCAACTATCTGGTATCCATAACACAAGCCTCGTAGCGTACTATGGAACTAGATGGCGCTGTGTGTTAATATCCCAACATATTTTTTTATGTTCTTAGGGCGGCACGTTCGAGGAGCAACGGGTGAACCCCTTCGTGCGAGCGGTGCGTCTTATTGAGCGCGCGCGCGCCCGCCGGCATGCCACCCCTGACCCGGAGGTGATTTTTATTTTTAATTTATTTATTATTCAAATTCAGAGAAATGAAGACTCTATTTCTAGCGACAAAATCGTTAATGGCTTTGTTATAATAAACATAATTTGACGTCATATTCGGTCTGACCAGTGGCGTTCGTTTCAACTATTTTAAATTTTCCACCTATATTTTCACTTTTTAATAATTATTTTCTGAATCAAAAAGAAGTTACATTAAAAAATATTGATATATGCTTAACTCAAAAGCAATAAAGGCTATAAAAAAAAATCACTTTTATTTAAATCACACGCACATTCCCTATTCTCTTGGTAATTGCTTCAAAACGTACCATGTTCTGGCGTATGATATTTTTTGTTCATATATACGTATAATAAAATACAATTTTAGGTAAGAAAGTGGTACCTATCTAAAGTGAATATCCGCTTAGCATCAAACACTACTTGGTCAATAGAAATAAACGAGTTGCCTTTGGACATTCTTAGTTAATAATTTTTGCTTCTTCTGCGCTTTCAGATTCTAAACTGCGGTCATTTTCCGCTCAATCTATACATATAATAAAATTGTAACCAAGCCGAATATGTACATTAAATATTTTTTGGAAAATCTTATTGAAATAAACATAATTATCGATACAGAGGCCGAATCTATAGTTTTTAGATTTTTTATCTGTCTGTCTGTCTATCTGTTACCGCATCACCGAAAAACCACTGGGGGGATTTTGATGAAATTTAGTATGGTGATAGCTGGTTATCCGGGTCAACATATATATTTCATTTCTGAGAAAAAATACAAAAGGAGCAATGTAAGTGTATACTAATATGTAAAACCTAAGAATTTGGTTTTTGGTCATCTGAACGCGGGCGGAGCCGCGGGCAATGCCTAGTATTATTATAAATTAAGTGTTGTAAGGCGAGGTTCCAAAGAGGTTATGATTGTTTTAAATTTTTTAAATATAGATATAATTGTTTATTTATTGTTTATTTTTTTTATAGGTAGCGGAACCATCTGAAGAAAACGATCAAGAGGAAAAGTGAGTGTTATATATTCATTCTAATAATACGTATTACACGTTATACAATTTTGATCGTTTATAATAAAATATTTTTTTTCTTTACCAATGATGAGTCCAAAAATAGAAAGACAAATATTTCTCTCAGCGAAAAGTTCCATAGAATCATATATACTGATGTTATAAAGAGACAGAGTTTGTTTGTTTGTTTGAACGCGCTAATCTCAGGATCTACTAATCCGATTTGAAAAATTCTTTTTGTACTAGATAGCTCGTTTATTGAGGAAGTATATCATCATGCTACAACCTAAGGGAGCGGAGCGGTAATCATAAATGTCAACAAATCGGGCAGACTTCCATGCATTATTGTTAAATTGATGTTTATATCGGAAGTTTAAACGTGTGTTAAACCGCGGGTACTGCTAGTATTCAGATAAGTAAAATTGAAGTGTTTTTTGTAATGTAAAAATAAAAGCGTGATACTAAATTCATATGAAATTATATACGGTATTTATAAGAAAAACACTTTTTTTAACATTTTTGTCTGTTTGTTCCGGATAATCTCTGAAACGGCTGGACCGATTTCATTGGACTTTGACTGGAAGATATCTGATGTTATAGGGAGTAACATAGGCTACTTTTATTTTGGAAAAAGAATTAGGCTGCCGCTCAAAAAAATTTAAACGTACCTAGGGATGAACCCGAGCGCAGCGAGAGTCAGTCGCTAGTAATAAATAATAGTATTTATGGTCTTCCCAGTGAGTCGGTGCAGGACACGGCGCCGCTGGTGCGCGCCGCGGGCGGGGGCGGCGGCCGGCGCGCGCGCCGCCCGCCGCGCGCCGCCCGCGCCGTCCGCGCCGACGCCTCCATCAACGCGGCCGACGCTGAAGGAGAGATCGGTAATCATCATTTGCTTTTAAATCAGTGTTGCCTGTTTTATATGGGCTTTTATTATTTTTGACTGGATCCGGTTTTTTTTAAATGACACATATATATATATATATATATATATATATATATATATATATATATATATATATATATATACTCGAGCGTCCAAATAGCGTGTTCTTAGTCGGTCCCAAACTTATTACTATTTTTTTCACAGTGTTTCCACTATATTTAAATAAACCATGGACAAGTGTACAACAGCCAACACTTTAAATTTTATCCTCCCAAGAGTAATTTCAAAAACCCCTAAAACTTGATCCCCCTAGCAAAGAAAGGAGGCATGCAGAGGAACTTTAAAGAGGACTGGAATACGTATTAAAAGTATATATTTATTCTATTTTCCAGGTGTGGCCGCGCTCCCTGCGCCCGCGCAGTCTGCGCCTCACGTTGACTTATGAGCACGTATTGTATAACTCAATACTGACTCTTGTACTAACTCAAAGACTTCTATCGAGTGATGACTGACTCACTGAGCTGGATAAAGTAACTAACTATACTAACTGAGCTATAAATAATTTGTATAGATAGCTGTAAACTACACTTACTTGACGTTCTGCTTGTTTTTGTAGGGCCCAGTTGTGCCAACCTAAAAGGTGTTATTTTGCTTTTGTTATTATGTTGTTAGGACTGCTCACCAACTTTCATATGACATTAATGATTCTCTCTGGTGTCTTCTTTGAAACTATTAATAAAAGAATTGAACTTTTTTCTTCTTTTTTTGTAAATAAAACTATTTTTTCGATTTCTTTTCTCGGTCTTCCCCGTGACCATGATTGCAGTAAAGCATTCGAAACGTCGGGAACCGAAAAACAATAAATCTGCAAAAAGGTCCGAAAAAATAGTTTTATTTAAAATGTCAAATATTTGCGTAAATATAAAAAAGTATTAAGAGAATTGAATTGGCAATAAACTTTCTTTTTTTTTTAATTATTGTCAAGATGGCACAACTGGGTTCAAGAGAAGTTGATAATGACGCAATTAAAATAGCTTCTTCTATTTTGAGCTTCCAAAATTATTGTTGTGTACCTGATGTATATATGAGATCGAAATGATTTAAAGCAACATATTAATTAAGTAAAATCAATAAACGTTTGGAAATATAAATGAAAAATTCACAATTTGAAACTAACGGGCTGTTAATTTTCTTTTCTAACTAACATTTAAACGTCCGGGAGACGGTGATGAATTTCTGTGCCAATATTTGGTCTTATACTTTGTGACAGTTTATTTATTGATATATTAGGGACTCACCGTCGCTCCGCTCGCGTTCGTCCCTAGTTACGTTTTAACGTTTTGTATAGATTTCTCAGAGAAGATATATTTTACCGCAGTAAAAAGTATCCTATATGTTTACCCGGATAACCAGGTATCATCATACCAAATTTTATTAAAATCCTTCCAGTGGTTCTTCCGTGATGCGATCACAGACAGACGGACAAAAATTCTAAAAACTATAGATTCGGCCTCTGTATCGATAATAATTCTAATTCAATAAGATTTTCAAAAAATATTTAAAGTACAGATTCGATTCAGTTTATATTTTATTATGTGTAGAGATAATTTAACTAACGTGCGATGTTATCCAAAACCTCGGATTTTTTTATTAATCATTTCAGGATCTTATTAAGTCAAAATAAGCAGGAAATTGTGGAAACTATTTTTCCCACTTACACACTCATTATCTATATGTATACTTAAAAAGAAAAAAAAGTTTTTTGTATGTTTGTTTGTAATGGATAAACTAAAAAAAACTTCTGGTCAAATTTTAAAAATTCTTTCCCCTATCAAAAACTACATTATAAGTGAGTAACATGATCCATTTTTTTTTAAATTAGAGTTCCCCACGAAAATTGCAATACTGTAACCTAAGCCATCAGAAATTTGTCTATATTTGTAGCTAGGGTTGTACCCGAGCGTAGCGAGGTTGAGTCGCTAGTATTATATATTGTTATTATAATTACTGACACTGATATAAAAATACATTACAAACACAGACCAACATACATACGTTTTTATTATATAAAAAATGTCTGATATTTATTATTTCGAAATTCATCACAAATGTGCCTAAAATATTATTTCATTTTAAATCAAGAGTATTTTATTTTTAAATAACTAATTTCGAAACTCTACCGGCTTTACTGTATGTATGTATATTATAAGGCTGTACAGACATTAATGCTTTATTCTTATATTTATAATATATCTGATGAGTTTTGAATTATTGTATAATAAACAAATATGCTGGATGTGCCCTGACTAAAAGGATCTATTGGCAAATAAATTCAAATATAACGTTTTGCCATTCAAATTAATTTTCTTGTAATCCTTTGTTCAACAACAAGTGACACTAGAAAGGAACAGCATTGTAACACAGTATTGCATAATTTTTAAAGATTTTAATTAAATAGAAGATATATATATATATATATATATATATATATATATATATATATATATATATATATATATATATATATATATATATAATATATATATATATATATATATATATATATATATATATATATATATTAAACTATCTCAGTGCTGAGCTACAATGTTGTTCTTTGCAGGTGTCATAACAAAATTTGGGGGTGCGTCCATCTATTTTGTTTATGCCATTTTGTTAACACAATAATTGTGTAATAAATGGCAAAAATATGTATATAATTTTTATGTATCGTGAAGGATAGATATGAAATGATGTTACCGAATAACAAGTAAAACCGAAAAAGAATAAAACTCAGTTATATATTATTATTCTAACCATAAGTTGTATTTTATCTGTATGTCTGTTTGTTTTGACTAATCTCCGAAACGGTTGGACTGATTTTGACAGGACTTTCGATTTTAACTGGCACATAGCTGATGTTACAAGGAGTATCTTAGGCTACTTTTACTTTAGAAAAAGAATCAGGGTCCCGCGCAAAAAACTAAAACCCATGAAATTGTGAACAAAATCCGTGGACCTAGGGACGCACCCGAGCGTAGCAAGGGTACCTAAGTCACTAGTAAAGAATTACCAAATTATGCAGCTGCTAGGGAAGAAAGACAACGAAATAGAAATCTGAACAAGCAGCTTTTCCCACAAGAATTTTCATTTTGCAGTAATAATGATACTGAAGTTCCAGAGAGTGAACTATTTATTGTTTATATCCTGAATTTGAATGTCACTATAACTTGAAGATTGTCGTTGGCAGTAAAACCTTGGACCAAAAGAAAACAGACGGCACCGCATTCTCCTTTAACTTTCGACGTTGTAAATTCACTTGTAGACTATTTGACAATTTTAAAATTGATTTCTGTTAAATGGTGTCCACGTAGCCTTAAATATAAAGATTGTGATTTCGTCAATTTTAATCGTCTTATTGTTTTAGCCCACAATTTCTTTATTTTTTTTGTCTTTTGGGAACAATTTGTCATTTTAATTAAATTTTAAATAAAATGAAAAAAATTCTTATATAAAAATATACTGCGGATCATAGTGATTGCGACATCTGCTGGGAGAAAATGGCAAAATTCTCAGCAGGTGTCTTTCGTGTTTTCATTTATATCTATCCTTTGTGATGTTGTTTCACAGAGATATAGGTGAAATTTTTGTGTTGAAGTCTTAGAAATATAAATATTGTAGCATATTGTATATGAAGTTAGATTAAATAAATTATAGTGGTTATAAGAGTGGAACTTTTTTTGACTAGGCTGGAGCTCGAGATGACGCCCTTTGTATTATCAACAATCAGAATATAAGAAAACAATTATAATAAAAATAATATATACATAGGACTTTTTTATTTTAATATTATTTAGAATTTTACTGTGATGGCTCCAGAATATTTATTTTATGTAAAAGCTGTATATATTGCCAAGTAGGTTAAGTTGCTATTTGTTCACATCCAGCCATAATTATGTAGGTATTCATTTGTACTGACTTGAAATGAATATTGGTAAAATAAAATGTTTTAAAAAGTTAAAATGGATTATCTGTAGTACACAACACAATGGTGACCTTCAAAATGCTTGGAATTCTATTTACTATATTTAAAGTGAACACCTTCAGTCTAATATGTAACTGTAATATTTAAATTTATCTTTTTTGTCACAAATTACAACTATATATAGAACTAGCATTGCCCGCGGCTCCGCCCACGTTCAGATGATCAAAAAGCAAATTCTTAGGTTTTACATATTAGTATACTTTCCCGCGGTAAAAAAGTATCCTATATGTTGACGCGGATAACCAGCTATCACCCTACCAAGTTTCATCAAAATCCCTCCAGTGGTATTTCTGTGATGCGGTAACAGACAGACAAACAAAAATTCTAAAAACTATAGATTTGGACTCTGTATCGATAATAATGTCTATTTCAATAAGATTTCCCAAAAATATTTAATGTACAGATTCGGCTTAGTTACAATTTTATTATATGTATAGATTATTGACTAATAAAATCAATCAATATGGGAACCGTGCGCGAAATATAGAGGGCAACACTTGTCCCTCTAGTGTTTTATTCCCGACAGTTAAGTGGGGTCAACACATTTGTAAACGCGATATTTATAAAAATGAAAAAAGTAATGAAAATTGAACTTCAAGCTGTTATTAATAATATTGTACATGGTCAGAATAATGAGAACGGTAAAAAAATATTCAAGTCTAACCATGTTTATGATGTAGTTGAAAGAAAAATCCGAGAGGTCATTGACCTTCAGGTTTTTCAAAGCGGCGACTGACGAAGCGAATTTAGCTAAAGAGTTCTAGGTTGTTTGTGTTCGCGGATGAAATAGACTTAAATTCAAACATTTGATCTAAGTACGAAATAGCAACTAATCTTTTGTCTTCATATTTATTTTTAATCAAATCAAAAATAAGCGAGTAATTTTCCGCCGCACGGTGTAATGCCGGCGCATACCGAGCGAGCTCTACCAGTTAGTTTACCTATCAAGTAATATAATTTTTCAGACTCTGTAAGCGATTTCTTATTGTGTACAGCATTTTGGAAACTAGCAAAGAAAAGAAATTGTTTATATCGCATATAAATATTAAGTATATATTTTATATTTGAAATAGTAAATCTATACTAAAAGTTAAAATGTATCTAGGGATGAAACGGAGCAGAACGAGGGTGAGTCGCTAGTTGATATTTTAAACTATAATTAAAATTCATACTCTGTCATGTTTAGCTATTAGATCTAAGTTATTTATATCGTAAAATGATTTAGTTTAATGATTTTATTTTATCGCCCAATCTCCTTCGTATCTTCTCCATTCTACGTGACATTGACAAAGTTACCTTAGATCAAGTAGCGCGCTTTGAAGCCAAAAAAGAAACAAGTAAATTGAATTGTATGTTTTATTATGTAGTAATTAAAACGGCCTACCGACCGATTCCGGCCACGGTGGCCAATCTCACCGAGACTGGCCAGCGCACGAGATATTGTATAGTATAGTGCAGACACAACGTGCACTCTCCATTTGTCACTCTCACACTGCGGTGGGACGAAACTCGATACTCGCGGTGAGACCAGTCGGAGTCGCGGGGGTGAAACACCGCCAACTTCCCAACTCCGGGTTGTTAATGAGGCTTACTATACAGAAAGACTCAACAACTAAACTTGGCCTAACCCGGGACTCGAACCCAGGCCCTCCGAGATGAGCAGCCGTACATATTAGCCACTACACCACCGAGGCAATTATTTATTTATTACGTAATAATTATATGAAGCTTCTTAGTATATTTGGCAAGTATGATAATAGGTCGTAAAGTATTTTTCACTCTCCTACCCACACCCCTATTTTTTAATCACGATTTTAGTATTTTTGCATGAACAATACTATACAAATACATATAACATAAACCCAGAGTTCTTTTTGTAGATTCAATGCGGGTTCTGCTAGTAAAAAATTTTTTTGAAGGAACAGTGATATCATAAACTACATGTAAAACCAAATAAATGGAAGCAATCAATGCAAGGATTGCTTGTATCTATTTGTTTATGTCATAGCAGACAGGAGTAAGTGTGTCCAAGTAAACTTTGATCAAAGCTACTTTGTCAAATTAGACTTTGAGCGTGTCAACAAGACTTTAGATGCCATCTTAAATAATGTATTATCCATTTCCAATCGTTCATATTTTATCAAGAATTTACCGAGCAAAGGGTCTACTCCGAAGACTTCCTTGCTCGCTTCCGCCGTTATATATCAAATCTTTCAAAAGCCAGGGATTTTCCTTCTTCTTCATATTCCTCTTTTGTCATACAAAATGAATAAAAATCTGGATCTCTAAATATTTTTTTGCCACCTTCCCATGCATATGTTATAGGGTTTTCGCCTAAAGTTACATTCACATCAAAATGATCTAACGCAAACGATCTCACTTCACTGTAAACTCTATCTCTAAAATTAGGGAACAGAGTGTTGCCACCAAATAAAACTATATTCTCCAATAAACTCTCCTTATTTTCTTCTGGACATGAATCTATAGAATGAATTATTGCCTCCGAAATCCCCATTTGCGGTATTCCTACATCTGATGGTTTAAATAATAACTCGGGTATGGAAAATCTTTCATTGTTTAGTCGTAAAGTCTGTTGCTCTAGGTCCTCATCTGGTTTGACAATGTCTCGGAGATAGCCTCTACGTATTGTTGTATAGTCTGGCAATACATAGTCTTTGATAATTGTGTTTGCTGAACCTAGAATAAATGAAATGGATATTTTAATTAAACCATGAAATTTACAATAGAAAAGATTTCCAATTCTAAGTATTTAGTATACAAGTTTAACATTTTAACATTGTTTACGAATATAAAGTATTTGCAGTTACTTATGATCATGGTTGCAGGAAGGAAGTGCACTTGCACCCCAATGCCATGAAGAAAAATATATAGAAAAAGTTAAAGAAATAAAATCCATTTAAACTTGGATATACATATGTGAAAAAAAGATAAATAAGATATGAATGAAAATTATACAGTTAATCATTTAAAGATTAGTTAGTAGTTTAATGTGAAGAAGCAGATGCACCCCCCTGGAAATAATTCTACCGCTGCCCATGCATATGATAAATTATGAGCTACTGTTGATTATGTAATTAAAAAAAATATATAGATTACCTTTTTTCTTGGCTATCTCCATATCACCCATAAAGTCTTGAGATACAAAGCAAGAGTCTTCTTTAACTTGATTTATTACATAACTTTCCTCCATCACATTCAGTTGCCGATAGGACAAGATTTCTTTTAAATGATTTGTTAAGACTTTGCCACCAACATCAATTCTTCTTATACCTTCTTTATACTTCTTACCTTTTATATATGGTATTATGTAAGTATAACTGTACCCAGAATCAACAACAACCGTGGATTCATTGTTGTGGGTTTTTCTATAATTATATTCTGCTAAATCTGAAGCGTTTATACGTAATAATGACTGGCATTCGTATTCTTCAAAGAAAATTTCCGTCATAGCTTCTTGTATTGAAGAAAAGTTATAAATTGGCTCAGTTATTATTAGTGGTGTTTCACTAAAATTTACAGGACAACAATCCTTACTAAATATGAAATCCCAAATCGTTTTTTGTGTGTCCCAATTGATCAGAAAGCCTTTTTGAAATGGTAGAATGTAAAACAGACCAGAAGCATCCCGACATTCTTCAATTTGAGCTCCAACGAATGGCCGTCGTCTTTCCGATTTAGCTTTCATTATACAATTCGGAACTATCTTCGGCACCATTGTTGAAAAGCCAACTTTAGCAGTATATGCTCCATTGTCAAGAATATAGCACGAAGTTTCACTCATTGTTACAGGTTACCGGTGTAAACAAAGTGTGTGATTTACCACAATAGTTATTGTATTGAAGTTAACGTTGTCCTATAATTATAAATACCATCTTTTATATAGGGTTTTTTACATAATCTATTTCATCCATAAATATTTATAAGCCGTGCCATTATAGACACGAAATACGAATCTAAAATCAAAAATGGCGTTTGAGATCTGTGATCTGTCACATGGATATTTGGCAGTTGGCACTTGCAGAATGCAATGACAGACAGTGTTGCAAAAGTGAAAAATAAAAATCGGTAAATCTACCAGTTAAAAGCGCGAGAAATTGGGAGATCTATTTGAAGTTGAACTCCATCGGTTTAGGTAGTTTTAAAACTAAAGGTAATCAAATCATAAAACACGTACTTTTAAATACCGTTATTTTTCGTTTCATTTTTTTTGCGATCAAAATAATATATACATGACTGCGTCGAATCTGTACATTAAAGATTTTTTGGAAAATCTTATTGAAATAGTCATTGTTATCGATACAGAGGCCGAATATATAGTTTTAAGCATTTTTGTCTGTCTATGACCGCATCACGTGAAAACCACTGGACTGATTTTGATGAAATTTGGTATGATGATAGTTGGTTCTTCGGGTCAACATTTTTTACTACGGGAAACTGTCTCATCTCTAAGAAATCTATACTATATTATTGAGATTTGAAAAATGATCCCAATAAATTCAGGTGTTTGTCACTAGTTGGCGTATAAGACTAGACGCATGGTCCCTATTGACTTGATTTTATGTATATCTACTAGCGACGCACCCTCGCACCGCTCGGGCTCGTCCCTAGGTTTTATGGTTAGTATAGATTTCTCAGAGATGAGATATTTCCCCGCAGTAAAGTATCTTAAATTTTGACCCGGATAACCAGCTGTCATCATTCCAAATTTCATCAAAATCTGTTCCGTGGATTTCTCGTGATACGTCCTCAGACAGACAGACAGACAATTATTCTAAAAGCTATAGATTTGGCTTCTGCATGGATAATGACTATTTCAAAAAGATTTAAAAAAAAATTACAAATTCGACTCAGATTTTTTTATAATATGTATAGATCTATATTATAAAGCAAGACAGAGTTTGTTTGAACGCACTAATCTCACGAACTACTCATCCTTTTTGAAATATTCTGCATCAGATAGCCTGTTTATTGAGGAAGGCTATAGGATATATACCATAATATAGTCTATTCCATACAAACCGTTAAAACGTACCGAGGGACGAACCCTAGCGAAGCGAGGATGAGCTCTTAGATATATTGACTCGTCTCGTATTTTACGAATTATGAAAAACAAAGTGTTGTGTACATTTATTCGATTTTAATTCTTTCATTTATTACATTTGATGATTTTATATTACCAATATTTGAAACTAATTAAAGAAGTTAAAAATAATTGTATTCTAAATTTTTTTATTCATAGGTATTAATAGGTTAAATAATAAATAGATATTAAAAATTTAAAAACACTTATGTTGTTGGGATTAAGCGTTTTGATCCACGCGATGAGCTCACGTCGCATGTTGTAGGATTAAACCAAAGAAATAAAATCGTTTACATGAAAGTATAGTATTATTTATATCTCTACTGCTCTATATATTTATTCCTTAAAAGATGAAACACATGCACACGTTTTCTACCGCGCCGAAGAGGCGAATCCTGAACGCGCGTCTTTTGGGTTCCGGTGCCAATGGAACCCTATTTACTAAGCCTGCGGTATCCGTCCGTCCATCTGTCTCTCCGGTATTATTCTCATGAACTGTAATAGGTAGAGTTGAAATTTTCACAGATTATGGAATAGTTCTTTTTTTTATAATTTGTAGAAATATAGCGCTATAAAAAAATCAAAATATAAGAAACATTTTTTTAACGTTCGTAATCGATCATCGAACTTCTAAGCTAATACACTACATACATAAGAGTAAGTCATATTAATAAATGTACATGTACGATTGGTACGGAACCCTTTGTGTGCGAATTCGACTCGCACTTGACCGATTTTTTGTTCTTTCAATAATGTACTTTAAAAAATCTTGTTTGTATCGATAGTCCATACAAACGTAAAAAAACTTGCGAGCATTTATCCTAAGAATATCTTTGTTAGATTTAAAAAAAATTAAATATACATTTTACAATAATCTGAAATTCTATTAAATATCAAAAAAATATTTATCAATGTGATTTCTTAGTTTTAAACCCACAGACTGTTTTAAATCTAAACTAATATCTTTACTGAGAAATATTTCTATAAACAAAAAATAATAACTTGTAAGTGCAAACTTTTAAATGTTCATGTCAATCAGGACAAAACTTTGGGTTAGCTAATTTATAATAAAAAACAAAAAAAAATAATTTAAGTGGTATATTTCACAAGCACTGATACAAAATGGCCGCCATATGGGTGTCCAACCCGGCGGCGCGAGTACTAGTTATTGTAAACATCCACTCGTAGAGCTTTATCCACATAGGATGGTTAAATGTGGTGATGGTGTTTGCTTTAGTCAAAGAGACCGAAGCCCATGTCATCGTCACTCTCGGAATCCTCCTTCTCGGGCTTCTTCTCTTCTTCCTTAGCAGCAGCAGCGGGTGCTGCGGCGGCGGCGGCGGCGGGCGCTGCCACAGCGGCAAACTTGCTTGGGTCCTGATATTGAATTATATTGTAAAATATTAAACAATGAACTATTATTATAAATGAAAGTGTGTGCGAAAGTGTGTGTGTGTGTGTGTTAAGTTTGTTACTACATGCAAATAAGACTGAACAGATTTGGATGAATTTAGGCTATTAGAAACCTAGGGATGCACCCAAGTGAAGGGATTAAGTTCCTAGTAATATATAATCCTTACTGTGTTACACTGAACTGCTGCACAAAGGCAAAGTATAAATAAAAATAGCATCTTTTACCCTAATTTTTCATTTATTTTCAGCCACAGATATTTGTAATTAATTGTTATACATTCATGTCAATAAGACTATCATCTAATAATAATTTTAACTTGTTTAACCAATTTTAATGTTACTTTAGTATTTGAATTCCTAATGCACTATTGGAGATATGAATTTCTGTTAAATAAATAATAAATAAATATGTTGGCACATTAACACACAGCACTATCTAGTTCCATGGTAAGCTACGAGGCTTATGTTATGGATACCAGATAGTTGATACACTACACATATATAACTTTTAAATACATACCTTAATGAACTCCTTAATGGTGGTGGCTTCCTTGAACTCGATTTCGGAGACAGCAGCAATAGCCAGCAAGTTCTTGAATCCATTGGCAATGGAGTGAGGAGCAGAAGCAAGAGTTGGGTAGCTGATGGCCAATGAGAGGGCAGCCACATTGGCTACTCCTTGTTGGAACTTGGCACGAAGATCCTCGGGCTTGATGTCAAGGATGGCTGGTGCAAAGATGGTGCCAGAGTCATATACCTATAAAAATGTTTGTTAGAAATTATCATACATGAACTATGAATATAAAAATAATTAAAGTAAAGAAAAAAAGTAATGTTTTTAAATGTTCTGCTAAAAAGCTTTCGACGATTCATTTAAGCTTTCAAAACACTCAAAAGTTACTTTATAATTATAATTTTGCATGCATTCACAGTTTATTTCAGAGCAATTAAAATAAGTATAAATTACAACATACATATCAATTTTATATTTAATCAGAATGTAATGTTTGCTTAGAAGTTTGAAACAACAACAACAGTGCTGCAATTAAAAAAAATCACAGCAATCACTTTCCCAAAGGTAAATTATCAGTATGTATCTTTTATACAAACTGTACTCAACACTTTGGTTTATTATAATTCTAACT
Source organism: Brenthis hecate (assembly GCA_951806755.1). Taxonomy (NCBI): domain Eukaryota; kingdom Metazoa; phylum Arthropoda; class Insecta; order Lepidoptera; family Nymphalidae; genus Brenthis; species Brenthis hecate. The sequence continues at coordinate 4,812,695 of OX638271.1, read as the reverse complement.
GAATTGAAAATATTTTTTTATAAATGTATATACCAAAAATTTTACATAATTTATTCATGTAGATATAAATAATTTGTAAAACAAAACTTACTTGCTTAACAACAAGACCATATGAGAAGGGAGAGATGTTCAACATGTTGAGGAGGGTGGCCTCAGAAGCTCCTACTTTGTCTCCAGGCTTCAAGATGTGGACATCGTTGATGATTTCAATAGTACCTGAGTACACAAAATTAAAATGAATTCTAAATTTTGTAAGATTAAATGAATTGTGCATTACAAAATAAATTTATTTTTAATTGTTTTTTTTAATACTTTGTAGGTATTTAAGCTGTTAGAGTAAAGTTAGTTTCTTACCCTTGGAAATCTTGGTTGGGATAGACAGAGCCTGGAAGAAGGCAGTCTTTTCGGGACCCAAACCAGTGTTGTGGGCAGGGATGACCACAGCCAATGGAGCGATAGCACCTGGCCTAGCTGGGGCACGCACTTTGTTCTCTAGAAGTTTGTCACGGACCTACAAATATACAATTAGTTAATATATAATATATAATTCATTGATTCATAAAAATTTCAATATTCCATTTAGACAAATGTATGTATCTTCAAAATGCCAGTGCAATTTTCATGTAGAAACCATATCACACTAGGATAAATTTGAAGAATTTAGTTTTGTCTGAAAGCGAAGCCAGGAAACCAATATAAAGCCACCTGGTATTAAAACAGACATCCTTCGAATTAAATTGTAATAAATACAATAATATGATACAAGAACTCTTACCTCAACAAGGTCTCCACGAGTGAACACAAAGCCGACATTTCCCTTGATGTGAGGAAGCAACTTCTCAAGGGCTGGGTTGGTCTCCAGATGGTCCTTGATGGCTTTACGCATCATAGTGTTCTTGCCCATAAGCACAATGCTGCTGCCACGTAGTGAAATACGAATCTGCTGCATTTGCTGAGACCCAACGTTGTCGGCACCCACGATGAAACATTTTGGGTAGTCATCTAACAATTGCTGAAAGAAAAAGTATATTGAAGTCGAAATTCAATTCTACAAGAAACAATAGTAATACTAATAAATAATAATAAAAGCAAATGCCAATGGCTGAATTTATAAGTATTCATTACTTAGTATAATATAAAATATACTACTTAGTATAATATAATATAGGTTACTTCTATAAACACGTTTATTGTTCTTGTAAATGTCAAACATCATAATTGACCAAGCTATAACAAATAATAATTTCAATTATGGTTTAATACTTACAATGATCTTAACGAAATAGTTGGTTTTCCAGGAAGCCTTGTCCTCCCTACCCATCTTGGTGTGTGTAGGGACTTCGAAAAATTTAAGGACTGAAAAGTAAAAGAATCGGGAATTGTATCGAAAACTAAATTTAAAGTTTTAACGTAAAATAGAGCAGTATGACAGGATATTATTATGAATAATATATTTAAAAAAACTCAAACATTAAAAAAATTAAAAGATTGCTTTAATAATTTGAGATTAATATTTACTCACCAAGACAAAACGCAAATCGCACGAATACGTGCGCGTTGCGGGACGAAAAGAGAACTTTTTAAGTGATGTCATATTGAAAAAGTCAATCCTTGTCTTGCCAGAACTATCAAATAATATTATACTAAATACTATAATTCAGTTCAAATAATTTGTCTTTTTTTCCTAAAAACTAACACAACCAAAACTATTTAAAACTAAGGTTAATAAATAGTTTATAACTTTTTAACTTGATTCAAGTCTGTTAAGCCTTTTTATCGTCCAATAATATAGGTATATTATATTAATTATATAACTATATAAAGTATATTCTTGCTAATTAAATTATCCTTGTAATAACATATAGTAATAATAAAGTTTTATTAATAGTTAATAATCATATTTATTTAAAACTATTTTAGATCAAGAAATAATTTTTATTGTCTTTTGGTTATTGCTCTCTATGGTCAAGTTCAAAGATTTAAAGTAGACTTTATATATGTAGCAATATACTCTATGAAGTTGACGTTTCTAAAATCAAAAGCTATCATTCAACCTTACAAATCCGAAATCTTTAATATTCCCATAATGGTGCCGCGTAGTGTTTAAATAGCTTATAATAAGTTAGGTACCATGTTGCGTGTATTGTAAATAGTTCAATCAAAAAGTCCAATGAACCTTGAAAGATATCTACAGTTTAAATATGTTTCGTAAACCAAAGAAGATCCAGAGGCGTGTGTTTTGTGCAGACGATGATGAGGACGGTGAGCCTGAGCCGCCGCCGCCACCAGTTATTAGTCAAAACAAGAAAGATAAACCAGTAAAAAACACTCCATTATTGAGTTTTGCTGATGAAGGTAATGTTCTAAGGAATAATTCATTTACCACTGGCAGATGATTATATGTATTCAAAAACATCAAATTTAATGACAATATTATAAATTAAGTTTAATAATCATAAATCAAATATTGCTATACAGCTAATCACAATTCAGCTTTTCCTATAATAAAGCTCTTCATTTCAAGTAGCACAAAGGTTTAAAATTATGTTATGAAATTGAATTTTACTAAATAAACAATTCCATAACCTGAAAATAAAAGGAAAAATTTAAGATATATTTCAAAAATCAAGATCATGTTAATTCTACAATATATAAACTAGAACCAGTAATAACATAGAATATTTATGTAACAAGTATTTAAAATCTATGTTTCTAATGAGATTGTTCTATTGTTGTAAGAGATGGGTGCCAATTGGATTTCTATTGCCTATACTTATGATATGTTATATAAAAAAGTTTGTTGATGTAATATTATTCATAACACACATTTAAGATTTATCAAGATCATATCATAACAGTGTAATTTAGTAAAAAACATGTTTTAAATAATTATTAATTGCTTTAATTTTTGTTTAAAATTAACGATTTTAATGGGCTATTTGTATTATAGAAGAAGATGGTGAGGTGTTCAAAGTGAAGAAGTCCACACAAAGCAAGAGGTTGGCCAAACGTCGGGAGAAGGAGAAAAGGAAAATACCTGATGGTGATAATAATAAATATGACAATCATAATGAGGAGGTAATGTTTAGGAGTTATGTTCGGTTAATATCTAGTCCCATATCAAATTCAACAACTATAAGGCTTTCAAATTTTTCTACAGCTCTTATACATCAATTTTGATTTTAATTTACATATGTTTTGTTTCATTATTTTTTTATTTTTAATTATTTATTCTAACTCTTATTTTTAGCTACATAGAGTTGAAGATCTTTAAAGGAACTGGTTCACACTAATCATAAAGGCATTTGAAATATGTTCTAGTTATTTATTGTAATAAATCCCATTTATATTTATTTTAGTGTAAACACATAACATATGATTGTTGACTCTATTGAGTCAACAACCATATGTTATGTGTTTAAAAACACAAAGTTTTTAGAAAAGATTTTTGAAAGCTTTCATATTTTTATTAATGTGAACTTGAGCTTATTACCCATAACTCTTTAATGCCATAATATTTTTTATAAATATAGGAGAAACCATTGGAAGAGAAAGAGAAAGCAAAACCGAAGAAGAAGGTAACACTTGAGGGGCTGATCCTCTCTGGTCGGGAGGCACTTGCGGCTGATGGAGCGGGTGATATATCTGATGAAAGTGACACAGAAGATAATAGGGGGTTCCATCAGTACCGTGCGGAGTCAGTGCGTGCTGCACTGGTCCCAGGCCACATACCTGATGCCGCATTGATCCACGCTGCACGCAAGACCCGACAGCAGGTATGAGAGGTGAGGGACTGAGGATGCCGTCACCGACGTCGCTTATTGAGATTTCTTGGAATTACAATTGGAGTTCATTTTTGGATGTTATTCTCGTCTCATCATTACAGATGTTCTTGGTTTTTGTTGATAAGATATTGTTTTTATGACCCATTTGAATTGTATTTGGCAATAATTCTTGTTTAGCTAGATTTTTCCTGTTTTTACAGAAATTAATCAAATAATGCCGGAATTAAAAAAGGTTTGAGTCAACTTATAAAAATTAAGTAAAAGTGTAAATATTCTTCAACATGTTGTACTACTAGTACCATTCTTCATTTTCATTAGTGCCAATAAATTAATGATAAAAAAAGCAGTCATGAGGACTGTCAACAGTAGTGAGAACTTAAAACTATACACAAACAGTTGTTATTTTTGCATATTCAAATTAATTGTTTGATATTAAATTAAAATTTATAAATTAAAACTTTTTATATTTGTCTGGTTTTGACATCTATTGGCACTCTGTTAGCGTTAACACGTCACGTGACCATGTCGATGACGACTTACATGAATTTACTTCCCATCCAAATCTGCCTATAGAAGTTCTCACTTTAAAAAGTGGTATGTCACTCTATGACCCATAGCCTATCTGAACAATCGTTTCTACATTGTTGCGTTAAAGAAGAGTGTGTTTATTAATTTGCTGTTGAAATGATGCATTTTCACAATAATTGTGTCAATAAAGATGCTTATTTCTCGGTACAGTAAGTTATGTCTGAAACATATCAAAGGTAAGTATATATTTTTACATAAGTAGGTCAATGTTAAGTTACATACGTATTTGGTATTGACTCTTAACAATGTGTTATTTTGTTTTTAATTTTTTTTTTCAATATTTTAATAACATTGCGTTAATTTATTATGACGGTAGTTACGGATTCGATTCCTGATATAAAACTGATGTCTAAAATATTTTATTCTAATTTAATGTTGCTAGTGGTTAGCTATTTATGAAATACTGTGTATTTTTTTTTCAATGTATTTATGATTTCATCTTTTATCAATGTTGCAATAGCTTTAAAAATAATCATTATTCCGCATTAGTCGATGTTACAAGCGAAGTGGCGAAAAATTTGTCAGTGTTGCCATCTCTTTCCCGCTTAGCCGTTTTTGCTTTATGTTTGTAAAGTGTGTGTGCGTGTATGAGGAGCTATTCATATAATCCATTACAGGAAATCTTCATTTTTCTTCGTTTCCTCTTGTCTGCCTGTACTTTTAACCTCATTGTCTCATCACATTTTAAATTTTTCAAATCCTGAGTACGAATGAGTATCAAAATTAAAGTTATATAAGAGTATCATATAAAGTCAATATACATCTAAGTTCATAAAGACCCCTCCCTTTTCCTTTAGTACATTATATGTTACGCAAAGCATTACCTATCCTATATATTTACTTCAACGTATATTAGAAACTGCTCCTAAATATTTGAAGTTATACTTCTTTTGGCACGTATGGAAAAAAATATGAGAGTAAAATTTTTACGTTGCGCGCTCACACCGACAGCCAAAAAGCGACATGATGTAGTTAGCAGAAAGCCACATGATGAAACTTCATCATGTCTGCATTCCTTTTACAAGCAGAGAGTTGTGATATACGGGATGAAATCTTTAGCTATTTTTGTTCTTTTACGCCAAAGAAGTATAACTTCTTACGTGCGTACATAAGTTTATATCGTTTTTATTTATTTATGTCTTAATGTTTTAATTTTGTTCAGTCCCCATAACGTCAATACCGAATACATAAACAAATCACATATTTCACCAAGTCCCTCATGTTACAGGCTCGCGAGCTGGGTGATTTCGTGCCTATACAGGAGTCTGCGCCAGGATCGAGGCTGGTGCGGGAGGAGGATGGGGATGATGATGAAGACGGCAGGATTCAGGTGCGAGGCTTGGAGCTGCCTAGTGATAAACCTAAGCGTGAGTGTGTATACATATGTACTATTTAGATTTGTTAAGTGGAGGATAGCATTTGGTTCTTTCATAGACTTATTGATGTCTGTGGAAGTTTTAGTAGACTCGCGCTAGAGGTATTAAATAGTGTTATAGTATTATTATATTCTAAAATTGATATTAGGCGATCGCTCATATTAACGGAAATTCTGTCAAATGCAGGTGTTGCCATAATTGGCAATTTCATGGTGAACGGTTTTAAAGTTAAAGCCCTTAGTGGCAAAACTAAAACTGTTTCCCGACGTCTATATAAAAGAAGGTATGACAGTGTGTTGAGCATTACCTATATTCTACAACGTACGCCCGCCCGCACGATGGTGTTGTTTAAATGTTAAATTAATGCTGTTAAATTTTTTTAGACAAGTGAGTAGATTATCTGACGTTGTACAAACGAGTGAACGTTTGGCTCAGTTTGTAGTTGTACTTGCCAGCGGTCGCGGGTTGAAGTCCCGCTGGGGGCATTTATTTGTGTGATAGGCATGAATGTTTGTACTCCAGTCATGGGTATTTATATTTATAATATGTATGTATGTTAAAGGTATGTAGTGTATCAACTATCTGGTATCCATAATACAAGCCTCGTAGCTTACCATGGAACTAGATGGTGCCGTGTGTTAATGTCCCAACATATTTATTTATTTATTAGTATACTGTGGTATTACTTAGTATCAAGTTCTATTTAATTGCTATATACTATGTCTATATATATGTACATGTTATTTAGTGGTATGGAAGTAGTTAATTAGTATGTATACAAAATATTAGTATGTATACTTAAATTTTTATTCATGTAAAGGTGGCACAGCAGCAGCGGTTTCAGACGAGGAAATAAACAGCGAAGTAGAAGAATGGGAGGAGCAACAGATGCAGAAGGCTGTTCCGTCTATAGCCGATATTACTGGTACGATTTATATATTTAATTTGACATTTTTGTAAAAAGAGAGAGAAAGAATTACTTGCTAATAATCACACATTTGCTTTAGAGATCGGTTAGACTTTAGAGTAATATAGAATAATAAGCACTAACAACACACTCGTATTTGTGTTAGTTGTAGTAGCTAAAAAAAACAGTGAAAATAAAGAACTAATCTAACGATCGTGTCTGTCCACTGTTCAGGGCACAGCAGCGTGCTGAATTTGTATCTGTTTTACGCTACGAAGTAGCTGAAGTAAACTAATAAAGTACTGACCACACGCTCGTATCTGTCCAGGAGAGAGCGGCGAGTTGAACCCGTTCGCGGTGGCGCCGCCCCCGCCCAGGCTGGAGGCGCCGCACGTGCGCGCGCTGGCCGCGCCCGGGCAGCCGCCGCCCGCCGACGTGCCCGCGCTGCTACATGCGCTGAGGAACAGGTACGGGAGCTGGACATAGAGTAAAATGGTTGGCCGTTAATATGTTGATACATATGTCTAAATATTAATAATTTTTTTTTATTTTAAGTTTTGATTGGTTGGTTGTAGCCCGAGAGCTGGCGACGAATTTTGGAAAGGTCCTTTTGGCAAGTTGAAATTGTGATAAAATATCATTTCTTCAATTGGCGAGTCCAGCCTTGCGAGTCTGCTATTTCGTTACTGCGCAGTATTTATACAATTTGCGAAAAAAATATCCAAAAAAATATGTTTTTGGCAACTTGATTTTTTTAAATTTTTTAATTTAGTTTTTATATAATTCAAAAAAATCCCAGATTTTTTGTCCGTTATAAAGTATAACGGAAATAAAATATTTTATAAAAATTCCCAAAAATATACTTTCGGCAATCTGAAATTTTAATCACGTATTTAATTAATTATAGTATCTTCAATAATACCTGCAAATGGCCAGACATATTTATTGGTTTTAAACAATTCCTAGACGTAAATAAAATTTACAAATGAGTACGACAAAGAAGTCTTATGCGTAGCCATAGGTGCGACAAAGATAGCTTATCGAGGTATGTCGGCAGCTGATGGGGGCCTAAGCTCCTCGCGCTGTGATTGGTTATCGAGAAACCGCGCGTTTCCAGTGTCGGTCCGTCTCTGTTTTCACAATAGAGTATTTTAGAGTTCTTTTTTTTCTAAAAATTGAGAATTAATTGAAAATGAAAAAACAATTACTCAACAGAGCGCAAGATCCCCTCTTATGTTAACCTGCCGCGCTTGAGTAACTGCAAAAATCCTCTCTTGAATTTCCCTACTATAAGACACAACTTCTAATCGATAAACCCGAAATCAACTTTGACGAAGTTGCAGCCTTTTTTTATGATGGCAGTATTATATAAAAAGTTATACTATGTAAAACAAAACAAACGTGTAGGCTATCGGAGCTGCAGGCGGACCGCGAGGCGACGCTGCGGCGGCGCGCGGCGCTGGCGGCGCGGCTGGCGGCGGCGGCGGCGGCGCGCGGCGAGCGGCGCGCGCGCACCGCCGCGCTGGACGCCGCCTACCGCCGCGCGCAGGCCGCGCGCGGGTACATCACCGACCTCGTCGAGTGCTTGGACGAGAAGGTTAGTGTATACACTAACCTTATATATGTATATATATACAACTTTATTGCATGTGCCAATGTATAGTTTTATTATTAAAAAAAATATATTTATAAATTAATAATTAAAAAATATGTTAAGTAAAAAATAAACATGAAAAAATGTATTACAAGTAGGTAATATAGATAGATAGACTTTATTTCAAACTGCCGTTTTCTCACGGTTCTGCCCGTGTTTTTCAATTATGTATTTAGCTCTTTATAACGTCTGATTGCTGGCAGTGAGCCTCCCTTCAATACTAGGGGTGCTCAGGTCATTGTCCACCACATTAACCGAGTGCAGGCTGACAGATTTACTTGACTTTCCATAGCTAATTAGGGCTCAGACATGAAGGTTTCTCACGATCTTTTCTCCTACGTAAGACAATTATATTAATTAATAATATTTATTATACCATTATTAGTAGGGAGGCACACACCACTACAACATATTACTATAGTCTATAATCTTTATTATTGATTTAAATCACATCATTTTCACATAGTTTTTGCGTGAAAGAGTAACAAACATACATCTTGACAAACATTGGTATTTATAATATGAATATGATGCGATCAGATGCCGGAGCTGGAGGCGCTGGAGGCGCGCGCGATGGCGCTGCACCGCCGGCGCTGCGAGTTCCTCGTGGAGCGGCGGCGCGCCGACGTGCGCGACCAGGCGCAGGACGTGCTCTCATTAGCTGGTATGTACTTGTTTGTTACTAACCATTTATCTTTGCTTTGCTTAAGTGTGTCTAAGTTTATTGGATACTAGCGACTCACCCTCGCTCCCCTCGAGTTAGTCGCTTGCTTCCCAATACAAACTTTCATCCCCATTTTCTCCCCTTAAAAAAAAATTGGAAAACCGAAATTTACACAAAGTGATTTTAAACGAAACAACTTCCGTTTAAATTTTATCATCCGGAAAGCAATTAACAAAGAGATTTGAAAAAAGCCCAATTCAATTTCGAATCATGCACTTGTTTTTGAGGAGTTTTTATATATCAATGTCTGTGTATTTTTCATTAAAATTTGTTCAGTCAAAAGGGAATATGCTTAATGTTTTTATACAATAGCTTACATCGTTATATAATTGTAAAAAAATATCCAACTCCAAAAAACTAAAATTTAATATATAAATAACAAATAAAAATATCTTATCGATACGGATACTTTGAACGCCCGCCTTTTCGCGTCACAGTGTGATGATATATACAGAGAAATGACGACTCAATTTGTAGCGACAAAATAGCTGATCGCTCTGTTACGATATATTCTATGGTCAAATTCGTTCTGACCAATGGCGTGCGTTTCAACTACTTTGAATTTCCCACCTATATTTGCACTTTTTAATAATTGTTTTCACAATCAAAAAGAAATTACATTAAAAAATATTAATATATACTTAATTGAAAAGCAATAAATATTATATAAAAAATATTTCACCTTTATTTTTTTATTTATTTATTGAATAAGGCTTACCAACTAGAGTACATACACAAACTTCATTACTAAAATAAAGTTAACGAATTTCTTTTTTGTATAATACTCTAAATTAAAGGCATGCACAACATTTTATAACTAGGTAATAGATATACATTTTTAAAGTTTAAATATTTAAACGTATTTGGTACATACACTCTACTTAAATGACAATAATAGTAAAAAAATAAATGAAATGTTGCAAAAACTTGCACATTGTCTTGCGAGAGATTTCATTATGTTATATTAAAACCTTGTTTAAAGGTGAGTTTTTAACTTTATTTAAATCACACGCATATTCCCTATTCAGCATGATCACTATTAAATAATACTGCTCGTATGCACTCAGCTCGGCCCGGGGCAGCGAAACCGGTGGAGTCTGAAGAGAAGCGGCAGCGCGCGGCGGAGCGCGAGGGCCGGCGCCGCGCGCGCCGCCTGCGCCGCGAGGCCGCCGGCAGCCGCGCGCACCGCGACGGCGACTCCAGCGACGACGAACTGCCGTCCGCCGAGGCGCTGCACTGTCGCCGCGAGGTCGGTGAGTGTCCCTCTCGCTGTCTCGCTCACTCTCATTTGGTTGGTACACTCTCTGTCTTTGTCGCTTTCGGAGGTGACTTTTGCTATGACGAACTGCCGCTGAGACACTGCACTACCGGCTGCCGTGTGTGTGGCTGGTGAGAAGACCATATTGTTGTCTCACTCTCTCTCATAGTTCATAAACTTTCTATCTCTGTTATAAAGGTACTCGATACTGTACACCACATGCTTGTATATTCTTTACCATAGCGGCCGCGAGGCCGGTGAGACTCTCATTTCGCTGTCTGGCTCTTGTATACATTTTGTCTCTGTTTTATAGGTTAACTGAGAGTCTTGTGCGTTGCTACCTTGTTGTTTCGATCTCTCATTCTCTGTATTTGTCATGCTCTTACTACTTATTAAGTACTTAGTCAACATGAGTGAATATTCCTTAAAGACAAAGCGTTGTACAAGCGCGCAACGTTAGGGCAATTACTACGGCGATGTATTTTCTTGTATATAATTTAGTTGTTTTTGGTTATCTTTTTGTACACTTCGTCTATATATTTCATTAATAAATAATAGATTATACCTTAAAAGTAAAAGATTGAGCGTTGTTTTTAAATTATTTATATTTCATTCTTGAATATGGAATATACGTGATTTTTTTATTATTTATACAATAGCTTAAATCGTCATATAGTTGTAAAAAAATATCAAGCTCCAAAATTTCGCACGCGTATTTCAAAAAATTGAAAATGAAATCAAAGAAATGAACTCATTTGATATCGCGTGAGTCTTATAAAGATAGAAATATGGTAATGGTGAAATAAGTTCACCCAATATAATTTATAATTTTTATATTATGTGCTTAGAAATAAGGACCAATAATTAAATTTTATTTTGAGTTGTATTAGCACTCGCATAAGGTTACTTTTTCATGTCATGTTTAATATAGCCGTCAACGTTTAAACGAAATCTGCTCGAATATGTAAGCGTGCTTTTTTAAAAAGGTATGGTTTTTCAAGCGGTCATAGTTTAAACGCTCACGTCTAATCGCACCACAGAGGCCATCCGCACGGCGGCGGGCGCGGTGTTCGCGGACGCGGCGGCGGCGTACCGCAGCGCGCGCGGCGCCAGCGCGCGGCTTGCGCGGCTGCGGCGCCGTCAGCGCGCGCTCTACGCCGACGCCTACGTGGCGCACTGCCTGCCCAAGCTGCTGGCGCCCTTCGTGCGGCACGAGGTGCGCGAGCTGCGATACACAGCCGTACTATAGCTATACATTATATCTGATGATGATGTTCTCCTAGCCGATTCCGGCCACGGCGGCCAATCTCATTGAGACTAGCCAACTGCGCAGGAGATATTATAGTGCACAAGTGTACGCGCAGACACAACGTGCACTCTCTATTCCTGTCACTCTCATACTCCGGTGGGACGACGCGAGACACGATCGGTGAGAGTTAAAGCGCAGAACCAACGGCTTTACGTGCTCTACGAGGCACGGGGGTGAAACACCGCCAACTTCCCAACTCCGGGCTGTCACAGACGTACTATACAGAAAGACTCAATAACTAAAGTTGGCCCGACTCGAACCCAAGACCTCCGGGTGTGCAGCCGTACTTGCTATCTTATCTACATCTACTAACTACTGGACCGATTTAAATGAAATTTAGTAAGAAGATAGTTTGAAACCCTGGGAAGGGACATAGGATATTTTTTATTCCGGAAATCATCCCTTAAGTGGGTGAAAAATATGGATGAAATTTTGTATGGGTAATCAACCTAGGGAAGAACCAAAGCGAAGCAAGAGCGAGTCGCTAGTTATATGATACACTAGAGACAGTCTTGTTTCACTCGGGTGTGTCCCTAAGCGTCAATTATTTAGCAACGCATAAAAAGTAACCAAAAATATTTTCTATTTCCGCTAGAAAACTCCGTAGGCGTAGATAGAATAATCTACCAGAGTTTCATCACAATCGGATCAATAGTTTAGGAATACATAGAGGACAAACATAAGAACATTATTTTTTATCTATATAGAAGACTAGAATTGCCCGCGGCTCCGCCCGCGTTCAGATGACCAAAAACCAAATTCTTAGGTTTTACATATTAGTATACTCTTACAATGCAGTTTTTGTATTTTTTCTTAGAAATGAGACATTTTCCCGCGGTAAACAGTATCCTATATGTTGACCCGGATAACCAGCTATCATCATACCAAATTTCATCAAAATCTGTCCAGTGGTTTTCTCGTGATGCGGTAACAGACAGACAGACAAAAATTCTAAAAACTATAGATTCAGGCTCTGTACCCATAATAATGTTTATTTCAATGAGATTTTCCAAAAAATGTTTAATGTACCGATTCGGCTTAGTTACAATTTTATTATAATATGTATAGTTTTTACACCCATATAGAAACGAATGTAGATAATTATTTATTGTCTTGTAACATTTTCTCCTCAGTTAATATTATGGAACCCGCTAGCGGATGAGGACAACGAGGACTACGAGAAAATGGACTGGTACAAGTGAGCATTATATGAAAAAAATCAATAAAACAAATTACTAATAATTTTTTATAAGAAATTTTATAATATACATACTTTTTTATATTATTTTACTTTTTATGTCAATCTGTAAAAATATGTTGCTAAGTTTATTTTTTACCCAGATTCATTAATTAGTATACATTTTTTATTTTATTTATTTTTTTTATAAATTTGCGGCACACAGCAAAACTTATATAAATAGGTAATTTACATTAAACAAATGAAAGATATTGACAACTAACGACTGACCCTTGCTTCGCTCGGGTTCGTCCCTAGGTGGTTCTTTACATTGACATAACTTTTTTATTTATGAACCGATTGAAATAAAACAAATAGTAAATGTTAAACGAAGCTTACCACAAAACATTAGTGAAAACCGCACCCAAATTGATTTAGTCGTTTCTGAGATTAGCGTGCACGAACGCACAGACAAACAGACACAAATTTTAAAAATCATTATTTTGACAAAGAACCCCAATAATAGTTTTTCTCAAATATCTTCCATGTACAGACAGCGATCAGTTACATTTACAAGTATATTATATAAAGATGTGGTGACAGTTAGTCAATTACCACACAAAATCGATGATAAGCATTAAAATATGGTAAAAATTTAAAATATACGTAAAAGGATTTTTTCCATAATATTCCTCAATGGCGATGTTTATCTCAAAATATCTCGGAAACGTTACACCTTAGAATATAACGTTGCTATAATTTTGTGTTTCTTTGTGTCCTTTATTCGCACACGTTATTCTCGTCATGCGCTGCCATTTTGAAAAGATAAATAAAATGGCGGCGGATAGCTTATAACACCTTTTATAGAAAAATGTTCGTTTTCTGTTTATATATATATATATATATATATATATATATATATATATATATATATATATATATATATATATATATATATATATACTAGCATTGCTCGCGGCTCCGCCCGCGTTCAGGTGATCAAAAACCAAATTCTTAGGTTTTACATATTAGTAAACTCTTACATTGCAGTTTTTGTATTTTTTCTCAAAAATGAGATATTTTCCCGCGATAAAAAGTATCCTATATGTTGACCCGGATAATCAGCTATCATCATACCAAATTTCATCAAAATCCCTCCAGTGGATTTTCCGTGATGCGGTAACACACAGACAGACAGACAAAAATTCTAAAAACTACAGATTCGGCCTCTGTATCGATAATAATGTCTATTTCAATAAGATTCTCCAAAAAATATTTAATGTACAGATTCGGCTTAGTTTACGATTTTATTATATTTATAGATGATATATTATTTCTCAGATGCCTTATGATGTACGGTGTGAAAGCAGAGAAGCTATCGAGTGACTCGGATCAGTCCGACGAGGACAGTCCGCCGCCGGCGCTGAGCGAGGAGTCAGTGCGGGAGGACCAGGACCTTATGCTGGTGCCCACCCTTATTGATAAGGTTGTCATACCTAAGGTTACTGGTGAGTTGTGTTTTTTTATTTGGAATGAGCGAAAGGGGTTGAGGGGGAGGCGGTGGTTAAGGGGGGATTGTTCTTAAAATGTTTTTTCTGGGTATTTGTTTTTTTTTTGTTGTTTTTTTAACTCTTATATTTGAATAGTATTATATGTAATTAGTGATGATGTTTAATTTCAAATAGTTTTATCTTTTCGGATTTTTACGCGCATTTATTTTGATTTTTGTTTCCGGGGTCGTTGTGACGTTTCTAATATTTTATTACAGCTATCATAGTCACGGGACAGACTAAGGCTTTAAACGTCTCAAAGGTCATTGTATAGTTGTTACTGATCGCATTGTAAAGCATTCGAAACTTCGGGAACCAAAAATCAAAATAAATACGAGAAAAGCTCGCAAAGATAATTTGTTAGTTGTTACTCAATCACGCTAGAATGACTGAACGGATCTGGGTGAAATTTCGCACAGAGATAGATTATAGTTTGGAATAGTACATAGGATACTTTTTATCTGAGAAAAATGTACGGTTCCCGTGGGATAGAGTTGTTTTTGTTTTTCACTAAAGACGAACCCTAGCCAAGTGAAAGTGATGCGCTTGCATAACGTAATAACGTAAATATTCGGATAAATCTACGAAAGTATTATACACTCCGCGCCACTTGAATAGGACCAGGATATTTTTTTGAAGTATTTAAGTTATTAAATACATTCAAGACATGTAACACCTCAGTCTCTCCCGTGACCATGGATGCTGTAAAGCATTCGAAAAATCAAAATAAATCCGCGAAATAATCCGAAAGGATAGTTTTATTTAATAATGTCAAACATTCGCGTAAATCTAAGAAAAAATATTAAGTATTTAAGTTATAAAACAATATAAGTATATAAGAATAGTAGGTATATAAATCTTTAAGCACGAGACATTCAAATATAAACAGTTGAACATCATAATATCCAGCAGAGTCGCTCAAGTAGGTACTATTGGTGTAGTCAAAGTGATGTGTCACTTGAATACGACCATTAAATAAAACGCAAAAAATATTATTATTATTAAATTATATAATTAAACATATAATAAATGAATTAATAATTAATGCTTTATCTATTATTTTAAATTAAATCAAAAATCCGAGATGGTATTGTATTAGAGAAATAATTTGGTCGTATTCAAGTGGCGCGGAGTGTATAGTATAATAGTTATAACACCCACAACCCGTCCGGCCGCCCGCCAGAGCTGGTGGAGCACGCGTGGGACCCGGTGAGCGTGCGCGCGTGCGTGCGCCTGCGCGCGCTGCTGCTGCGCGCCGCCGCCGCGCCCGCGCGCGCCGCGCTGCCGCGCCTGGCCGCCGCCGCGCGCGCGCGCCTCGCCGCCGCGCTCGCCGCCGACGTCTTCCTGCCCGCGCTGCCCCCCCAGTGAGTGCCACTCGTCCAACCCAAAAAATTCAATTATTTATTTTAAAAATCAATGGTCCACCAAAATATTGAGTAAATGTTTATTTTATTTCAAAAATTTAGTTTTTTTTATAAGCTACAAATTCTACCCTCAAACTAAGAAAAAAAGATCAAAAATTTTTTTTCGCTCCACCCTAATGTTATAGATTATGGAGTCATTCCATATGAAAACGCCTAAAAAAAAATGTTGCTGGCCTGTTTTAGATTTTGCTCTAACTTTAAATTACTGTTTTTTAGGATTCTAAGAACATAATTTACTCTTATTTTTTTTTATATGTGCCCGTTCCCGCCTATCCGAATTTAGTCTGTCAAGAAATGTCATTTTTTTTCTTTATCAATTTTAGCTGTAATTTTACTACTCAATATATATCTCAAACGTATAGATTGTTATATTTTTAGGAATCCTAAGGAACAGTCCCGTAAAGTTAGAGCGAAATATAAAATTATTACTCAACTTTGCCAATCAGACGTTTTCATATAGAATGACTCCAATACATTAGGGTGGAGCGAAAGAATTTTTTTTGTTTTTTTTTCTTAGCTTGGGTGTAGAATTTTTAGCTTATAAAAAACTAAATCATTGAAATAAAAAAAAATACTTAATATTTCAAAGTGTCCTATTTTTGGTTTACATGATATTTTTTTTCGCGTCACCTTTATAAACATTCAAGAATTGACGCATATAGCCATTTTCTACTAGAATTTCACAATCAGTCGAAAAAAAAATTTTTTGGTGACGGTTTTAAGAGAACTTTTGCTTGGGATTGTGTATCTAGTACTTTTTGATCGATGTGAATAAAGGTAGCAATACGTGTGATGAGTGTATATATGTACAGGATCCTGGAGGGCCCGGGCGCGCAGTTCTGGCGGCGCTGCCTGGGCGGCGGCGTGCGCCTGCTGCGCGCCGCGCTGGCGCTGTGCGCGCCGCCCGCCGCGCTGCACGCCGACCCGCTCGCGCTCTCGCTCATCGGTAATATGGATTGTTTCATTTGTTGTTATGTTTTTCAAGTTATACTTTTTTGGCACGTTTGGAAAAAAATATGAGGGTAAAATTTTTACAATGAGCGCGCATACCGACAGCCAAAAAGCAACATGATGAAGTAAACTGGTTACCTTTTACAAACACAGAGTTGTCACATGCGGGATGACATCTTTAGCTTTTTTTGTTCTGTTACGCCAAAGAAATATAACTTCTTACTTGCGTACATAAGTGCGCACACACGTATTTTTTTTAGTTACATTGCTTGGTTCTTTTGTTCAGATGCTATCTTTATTCGGTTATGTGCTGTTGTAGGTACTACAAATAGGTTCTAACGATATTTATAAATCGTGTTAAATTAAAATGTAAGTATTTGTTATATCATTATGAAACTTTGTAATTATCAAATTTATTAAAGGTATGAAATTGAGGACAGCATAATAATTAGGTTCCACCGATACATATAATAAAGTTCTAACTGAGTCGAATCTGTATATTAAATATTTTTTTGGAAGATCTTTTTAAGATAGTCATTATTATCGATACAAAAGTCGGATTTATAGTTTTTAGAACATTCGTCTGTCTGTCTATCTGTCAGGGAACGCATCACGAGAAAACCCACTATACAAATTTGAATAAAATTTAGTATGATGATAGCTGGTTATCCGGGTCAACATATAGGATACTTTTTGCTGCGAGAAAATAGCTCATCTTTGTGAAAACTATACTAAACGTTAAAATGTATATGGACGAACCCGAACGGAGCGAAGGTGAGTCGCTAGTAGTAATAATATATATATAATATATATATATATATATATATATATATATATATATATATATATATATATATAAAAATGATAACGGTTTGAGCCGTATTTATGAAATTGGGGATTCCAGTTAATCTAAGGGGATTTAATAAATAAACCAAATTTCATGAGTTTATGTTAAATATATCTTAAGTTATTACGAGGTAAAGTGGCTCCAAATGGTTCGTGTAAAATATACACACGGTGCCGCGTCGTCAGTTTCTTCGCCTCGAACTTGGTCGTACACGCTATCGCGTGTTTTGATAATCAAATGTATATATGTTTTGTGCCGTCCGTCAGAGACGCTGTGCTGCGCGGCGGGCGCGGCGCCGGGCGCGCCGTCGGCGGCGGCGGCGGCGGCGCTGGCGGACACGCTGCCGCGCGCCGGCCCGCTGCGCGCGCGCGCGCTGCGCCGCCTCGCCGCGCTCGCGCGCCTCGCCCTCACGCGCCTGGAGACCGACAACCCTTTGCATCTGTGAGTTCTACTTGTATTATATAATCTATCTCACTAACTTGCTTCCCATTAAAAACTTTCATTCCCATTTTCATCCCCCCCCCCCCCCCCCCCCCCCCTTAAGGGGTGATTTCCGGGATGAAAAAGTATCCTATGTCCTTCCTAGACTCTCAAACTATTTTCTTACCAAATTTCATCTAAATCGGTTCGATAGATCCAGAGATTACCCCCTACAACGTCACAAACTCACAAACTTTACCTCTTTATAATATTAGTATAGACTAGTTATGTGATGGAACTCTATGTGTTACTCCAAGTTCAAAGAATCTCTTGACAATATTTGATAAATTTATAAAACTTTTTTTAACACATTCAATGCCACCACTATTCTCATAAACTTGAACGAGATACCGCCATACAAAGTGCCACGGACAGGTCGATACACGCGTGGCGTGTCCGCTACACTGCAAGATGAAATTTATGGACACGCTACGCATGTCCACTGGCGTTGAGATAAAGCACGGTTACAGTGCTTTTAGTTAAGCTTTCCTTGTGCTACGCAAGAATCATGGTGTTTATAAGAGTGTACTGATTATTTTAACCTGGAATTTTGGCGAATGCGAATGAATTATGGCGAAAAACATTTTGTGGTAAGTAAATATCATAATATAATCGGTAATTGTCAAACTTTATAAAATATGACGTTATGGTTATCAAAGATAGAGTCGAATTTAATGAACCTGTTGGCTTACTCAAATGTATTGAAAAATTCTTAAATTTTGATAAGATTCTCAGTAATAAAAAGAGCGATAAATGAGGGAAGTTTGTATTTCCAAAAAAACTCCATACTTTATCGCTTGAAGATTAAGTTCTGACAATTTCAATGGCAAATCTTGCCTTGTTTTGGAAATATTACTAAAATTTTCAGAACACACATAACGTGTTCGCGGTATAGCTATATTTGCCTGAAAACTAGACACGCTAGGCGTGTCGGTGGCATTGAATGTGTTAAAACTATACCTTTTGCTTTAAAATATTATTTATTTTATATATATACATAGAAAGGATCCCTATTTACTTTATAATAAAAGTATATGTTCGTCATCCGCATAATTATTTAAATCACATCTTAATTATATATGTCTCGGGAAAAAATTAATTATATTTATACACATATAGTATCATTATTTATTAATATTATATACTTTTATATATTTTCAAAAAATCTACATTGTTGTCATTATTTTCAGGAAAGCTCTAGAACAAGCGAGAAGTGTTCTGGCAGAAGCGCGGGCTGTCGAATGACGTCACACGCACCTATTTCTAATTAATATTAATAGTATTATGCTTGTTCACTACAAATAATAATATTTAATATGAGGGACATATTAAATATAACATTCTAAAATGCAAATGGTGGTATTCATTCGAGTGATGAAAATAAAATTATTATTAAAAATGTTGATCTTTTTTTTTAATTTTTAAATCGGCTTAGACTCATCTTTCATGCATAAAAATTAAAAACTAAGTCTTTGCTTTGCTATTTTTTTGCATGCGAAATAACTCTAATGGCGACATTAAAAATGAAATATTTAAATTTGGGCATAGCGAAAGTTAAATTTCACAAATTAAAACCAATCATTTTTGAGACGTAGTTACTTTTATTTCGTTTGAGAACATACAGACAGTTTCATTTCGTATAATTAAATCACAACTAATACATTCAGGATCTATGATATACTACAATAATGGATGCAACAGTTCTACACACTAAATGAGAAGTTTGCACATTAATGACAATTAAATTTAAATGCTTGCATAAATTAAGTTACTTGTGTGAGCCCTTTTTAATGTCCCACTGCTGGGGGTGGGCCTCCCTTCAATGC
Source organism: Brenthis hecate (assembly GCA_951806755.1). Classification (NCBI taxonomy): domain Eukaryota; kingdom Metazoa; phylum Arthropoda; class Insecta; order Lepidoptera; family Nymphalidae; genus Brenthis; species Brenthis hecate. Next base: position 4,792,839 of record OX638271.1, on the reverse strand, counting down.
GAGGGGGATAAGGCCATAGTCCACACTGGCCAAGTGCGAGTTGGCAGACACAAAGTAAAGTTATGGTACTTGTGAATAATCATTGTATATCAACATTCATTTTTACTGTATTACAACATTTATATTAATTTATAATATACCCATTTTTTGTCCGGTGTCCCATTTTGTGACATTACCCCTGTTTCCTTCCTCCTTACTTATATATCTATTTAATTAAGACATTTATGCGTACTTATTTTATTAATTATAAAAAGGTTTTTAGTTTTTACCTTTCAAAATATATTGAGGCTAACTTTAATAACATAATTTAATTAATATATGAGATCATATTTTAGGCAGCTTCTTTATCTCGCAAGAATAAATTATTATAAAATCTTACAATTGTATAATTTAGTTTAAATAATTTAAAATTCTTAAAGCTAAAATAATTATTATACATTAAAGCAGCAATAAAAATAGAATAACCAGAAAAAATATTTCTATACTCCCTTCGCTCGGGTGCGTCCCAAGGTATGTTTTAATTTTTTCACCTATCTGCCAGTGAAAGTCTCGTCAAAATCGGTCCAGCTGTTTCACATATTAGCCGGAACAAACATAGACAGATAGACAAAAAATTAAAATCGTGTTTTTCTTATAAGTACCATATATAATTTCATATGCATTCAGTAAAAAGCTGTTATTTTGATATTATAAACGGACACTTCAACTTTATTATCTATATAGACATAATTTTGCTGCTAGGCGCTCTGCATCCGATCCAAGATTTTGTTAATTACTTCTATGATTACAGACATATAGTATACTTTTAAGTTATTAAGAGATTTAATCTCATAAGATGAATCATCTTTTCAAAAGTGCTGTTTTTATACATAATACATTGTAAATATATCTAAAATATACTTGATATTACGATGCCCGATCTCATAAATTCGTTGCCTCAGTGCTTATTTGTTTTAATCATCATAACTTGTGTACTTTACAGTAATTTTTTTCCTCTTATAATAACAAAGCTTTATTTTTTTAATGACAAAGCCTTATTTTTATTATTTATTTATATATATATATATATATATATATATATATATATATATATATATATATATAAATAAAATAAATCGTTAGGTTTTTTTAAAGTAAAATATGTATTTCATACCAATAGAATTAACATTTAAAAGTCGACAACACATTTGGCTCAGTTTGTAGTGACCCTACTTACTATGCCAGCGGTTGCAAGTTCGAGTCCCGCTGGGGCCATTCATTTGTGTGATGAGCATGAATGTTTGTTCTCCAGTCATGGGTGTTTATGTTTATAATTTGTATTTAAAGTTAGGTATATGTATATATATGTGTAGTGTATGAACTATCTGGTATCCATAACACAAGCCTCATAGTTACCATGGACTAGATAGTGCTGTATGTTAATGTTCCAACATATTTATTCATTTATATTAAATAATTCTGTATTAAAAACTCTTTCTCTAAATTGGTTGTTTGTACAAATAAGTACTGAGACGATGAATTGTAGTCTCTGTGTGGCAATTGAAATTGGCACATAAAAACTTTTGATATAACAAAAGCTAAAACTAAAAGTGGCGCCGTCTATAATTTTAAAACCTTACTTATACAAATTTTTGAAAAATAAAATTTATTATACCTATGTTTAATTTGAGCAGTTTAAATTTGGATTAAAATATTTTACCTACATTTTATTTAATAAAATAGTTTAAACAAATATATAGTTTGAAACTCTATTTTTTTAGGTTTGACCTTATGAGATTAAATAATAAAGACTAAATAACAGTCATTATACTACATCAAAGAATATTTTTTTTCAGTAAACTTTAGTGGTTATAGACAGGCAAGGATACAATAGTTACAACTCTTATAAAAAAATCACATAATATGTACAAATTCAATATATAAACAAGAATAATAAATATAAAAAACTGTATATATAGTACAAACAAACCTTCATACTGTATCAAGGGTAAATAAACTTCGATCAAAAAAGTACTAGATACACAATCAGCGACAAAAAATGTCCTCACCGAATGAGCACTCATTTGAACATTTGAGCAGTGTTTTAATTTAATTTTTTTGTAAAAACAACTTTAAGCATTGCATTTAAGGTTCAATTCTCATTGTTGTATATCTATTTCAACTAGAATAATTACCTAAACACAAGTGGTGACAGTTTTATGAGAACTTTTGCATGGCATTGTGTACTTATCTAGTACTTTTTTGATCAATGTATATAAAGAGTAAAAATCATTGAACAATAATTATAAGTAACAATAATGACTAGGAGATCTAAGTAATGTATTTAATTACATTTGATTTAAAAAAATAAAAAACTTTTTTTTTAAATTTTGCTTGAAACTTATCTTTGAATGTGAAATTTTTGTAAATTATTATTGAGTTTTTCTTACTTGTATCTTATCTTTTACATATTTTCTATATCCACTATTAACTTGAAAGAACCATCAGAATCAACACAACGGAGTATATTTGCAACATTGCCTCTAGCCATAGGTAGAATTGGATTTGCCAAAAATGCAATTCCATCAATAAAGCTTTGTGGCCTTTTAGTTGAAATTTCAGAAAGATTTTCCATTAATTCAATATTATACCAGCAAATTATACCATTGGCATCACCATCATTCATTATTGGCACATTAATGACATCTGGTGATAACTGACAGCAATTTCCCAAATTAACAGGATCTGTTAGCGGTAAATATTCTAAATGCGTATAATCAACACCAAAGTTTTGGGATACTTGATATTTGTTGATGTGCATAGACAATTTGTACCCAACATTAGAATCGTGTACCCTATTAGTAACATCTAACCAATTGCTGCTAACCACTTCACCCATCAATGTAATATTTGCGGGCATAAACAATCCACCTTGTATTAGATGTGCATTTTTTAAATGTTGAGCTATATCTTTTGCACGTATATCTAAATCTCCACTCAAATCAAAAATGTGACAGAAAATTGCATGATACTTTTCTTCTCTAAAGCTGTCTCGTGTCCAATCATCGCCAATCAAATATGTGACTTTGTCTACAGAAATGTTATTCACTCTTATAATCTCTTCAATGAATAATCTATCGAGCTCAGTTTTAGCATAGCAAATTAAAGACCGTACTCCTCTTTTAAGCATTAACAATCCAAAAATAGGGAAAGGACAGAGATCTACTATGTTTATATCATCTATCTCAGCTATTTGTCCAAGATAAACACAAGCCATTCCAATGCATTTTTTAATTAATTCCATATAAGTGGTATCATTTAAAAATCTTAATGTTTCTAGAGAGATTCTCATGTCACAGTTAAAATTAGGCTTCATAGACAATTTTTCAGATTGAATAAAGAAATTAGCATTGAATGTATCATTCTCTTGGACATTTTTAGGTAAGTTATCAAAGAAAACTGCTTGTTGCCATGCATTTGCCCTATTTTTGTCCCTAGGATCTGTAGTTATGGTAATATTTTCTGTCAAATATAAATTAAACCAACCAATAAAAGTATTAATTTCTCCTTTTTCTATGGCCTTCAATTCTACCACATATGGTTCAGAGTTATGAAGTTTATCAAGTATATCATGTACATTGTTAAAATCAACTTTAACTACTGATTCAGGTGCAGTAATGTATTTGATATCTTTATAGAGATGCACATCTTCACAGTCATAAGTTTCATCACAAGTTAAAATGTGAATACTTAAATATGGTATTTGTAAAAGGGATTTTGCTTTAGAGCATAATTGATACTTAGCACTGAGGAGTTCAGAATTTGCACCCATGATAAAAAATTCTGCCTTTCTAGGTAAAATTTCAGCATCAGGAGTAAGCAAATTTTCCCAAGCATGAGATAGTGACTGAAGGACATGTTCTCCAAATAGTCCTGCATCAAACAATTCTGTAATCAATAGTGAGCGCTTCCCACCTATTTCTGTATAATTCATAGAAGTAGACATTTTATTTATTACAACTACAGACATCAGCAGTCTATTTTCTTCCAATATACAGTCAGCAAGTGCTGCCATAACTTCTGAACTATCACAAGCTGTAATGCCCATTGGGTTGCGCTCAGTAGCATACATGGCAAGTAATCCAGTGCCAGTGCCAAGGTCTAAAACATTTGTTTTCTTAGGTATTACCTTCTCATTAATGGCGGCGCGGTAACTATCATTTCGAATTTTATCATTTAACATTCTAAAATGCCACCTTTCTACCATTAAATTTTTCAGTGAATTTAAGTTTTTCTCAGCAGTCACATATCCGGCATCAATAACTAAAGCTTTTTGGAATTGACTCCATGCTTCTTCGTAGAATCCAAACTTATATAGATACTTCCCAATTTCATTTAATAAATAAATGTTGCCGGGAAAAATATTGATAGCCCTACTGAAATTGGAAAATATATCCTCAATTTTATTTGCCGCCGCCAGAGCTTCATTCATTTTCGTCATAACAGCTCGAAACTCTGGTTCATAAGATATTTTCAGCTGTGGGCTTCTTTCAAAAGCCATGAAATATAAATCAACAGATTTGGTAAAGCACCCATTTGCAGATAGCTGCCTTGCATACGATATATATTCTCTTGCCATTCCAGACATTTTGCGAGTAAAATTAAAGTAATTTAGTCACAATACAGGATTGTACTTGTTTCTAAACACCTTTTTTTCCAATACCAGCGCTAAATATACACAACACAACAGTTGGACGACGATAAATCAGCATCAATATTATAAATTATTTGACAATGACATAAGGTTCGCAAGTCACAACAAAAACAATGTAGATTATAAAAAATATATAAAGATATTTTATGCGCTTTATTTAAAAGTTAAAACTGTTTTTTGACAAAAATCTACGTCTTTTTATTTTGTACTACAAATACCTATGCCACAAAATTTGTAAGAAACGGACAGAATGGTTTTATTTAACGATTGTGTCGGCTTTAGTATTACGCATGAGTCAAATACACAATAAATATAAAATTATTCAGCAAATCATATAAAGTCCCTGAACTTCGTTTTTGGTGGTCCACTCTCTATAACGTGGCCTCTCAATGCAAGATGAATCGGGACATACGGTATGTCCCGATCCATTAGCAATATACTCTATGCGATCCATTAAGCATCGCATTAAAAGGTATGTCATATACCATACTAAGTTGTCTCAGACATTCAGGTTTAATTCGTTCATGGCTTATTGGTATTTTAACCCGCGTTTGAACCGCCACACGCAACGACACCATAGACATACATTTTAATTTTTTTTATAACACATTTTATTAAGAATTGGTTGACTTCAACATAAAATAGAATAACAATTTCTCATCGCATTCCAATTTGGCTATACGTCATTACAATATAATTCTTAGTTTTTTATCGCCTACCCTGCGACTCACCCTAGCTTCGCTCGGGTTCGTCCTTAGTAGTAGGTACGAACCCGGTCTGTCAGTGAAAGTACCTCAAAATCAGTCCAGCCGTTTCGGAGATTAACCGCAACAAACAGACAGACAAAAATGTTACAAATTGAGTTTTTATTTTAAGTACCAAAAAAATATGGTAATTATAATAAATATATGGTAATTACATAATTTCATATATGCGTTTAGTTAAAAGCTGTTATTTTGATATTACAAACAGACACTTCAATTTTATTTATTTTTATAGATGATAAGTAGGCATGCATCAGCGCCGGGAGAGGGGTGCAAGGGGGTGCACTTGCACCCCATAACAATGAAGGAAAATATATAGAAAAAGTTAAAGAAATAAAATTGCATTAGTAAAGTCCCTGTTAAAATTTATATATCTGCATAAGAAAGTTGATAAATAAGATATGAATAAAAATTATTAAATAAATCATTTAATGTGAAGATGCAGATGCACCCCTCCGAAAATAATTCTGCCATCACCCATGTATGTGATATACAATTTGTACATCTAACATATACTTTTTTTGATGTACCAATAAAAAAGGCAAGGCAAATAGTATCTTATGTTGTTTAATAAATAGTATATTTAATATTGAATATTGTAGCAACATAAAATACGAAGAAAAGTTACTATTAAGGTAACTTAAATATTTTCAGGTCATGTATATTTTTTGATACAATAAGAGAACTACATTTGATTTTAATTAATCTAATAATCTTATAATAATTACTAATAGAACTAATTTCTAACAAAATTTATATGTGTTTTATTTCTACAATTGTATTCCACGGGCCCGCAAACAGACAGTTAATATTAGGATTGCAAAAAGATTTCTTAAAATAATCTAATTTTTCAAATACTTGAGGAGAAAACCCTAATTGTCCATATTTATTACATCCAGTTGTCCAAACAGTATTATCTTCAAGTAATAAAGCTGAATGCCTTGAACCACCAGCTATATCTTTTATATTAAGCTCAACCTCTACACCATTTTCATCATAAATATCAACCAATGTAGGTATTGTATAATTTTTCTGAGCTACATCTTCTTCATTATTTTTATTTACATTCATGCCTAACTGGCCAGTATCATTCCAACCCCAAGCATATACGTCACCATGTTCACTCAACGCTAGAGAATGCCAACCTCCTGCTTTAATTTTTACAATTCTAATTCCAGATAAAGCCTCCACTTCAGTTGGCTCATCCATATTGGTTAAGTCACCATGACCAAGTTGTAGTCTCCTAAAAAACAATATATTAATAATTATAACAATCAAATTATTAGTCATAATAGAATTTTAAATACATATATTCATTTACCTTCCATTCCCCCAAGTGTATACTCTGCCTTCATCAGTGATCAACATATAGTGTTCATAACCACATTCAACATCACATACTTTTCCTACACAGTGAGTAGTATCTAAGTAACTGGGTAACTGTCCTGTATAGACATTACCTTCAGAAGATAAATAGATAAAGGTATTATTTGTGACTGCCACTTTTATAATATCATCAGTTGCTCTTAATTTTTTTACAGCATTTTCTTCTATAGGTTCCTCTATAAAATTAACTTTCTTATAATCTGCTGATTCTAAATCATAAAACCAAACAGATCTTGTTATTTTCTCTACAAAAACTAAAATGTAGTCATTGCCCGCAATTAGAAAGTTGGTATGTTTGGAATTATGTTTTTGTTCGTCAAGTTTCGGTGCTGGAATAAGCTGATTATCTTTTCCGTTCCAGGCTCCCACAATAAAAAAAGTGTCGTCAATTTCAAATATATTATAAGCCCAGCAGCTAGTAATAAATTTCGCTCTTTTTAAATCGAAATTATGTTCATTGTCAAGAGATATAGGTTCAAATTTTTCAAATACGCTAACATCTTTCGACCAAGAGAACCATTGACCAAATAAATTAGCTCCCGCTACAATGTACATTTTTCTCAATATTGTTTATATGGTAACGTTACTCATAGAGCAACTTTCTAATTTCTATTACCTAATAATAAATATGGATAAATTAATAATTTTATTTGATAACACGAATTCGGTCAAAAATGTTGATATCTCTATCAAAATCTAGGACGATGTATCACAATCGTCCTAGATCAAAATAATCAACAATCAATACTAGATGTCAACACAAGGTGCAAAAATACCTCTGTCAAGTGTCAATTGAAAATAAATTTATAATAAAAATATTAACATTTACGGGTAAGAAAATTCATAATATCTTTATTTGCCATGTATGTCGATATAATCAATTATTTTTTTTAAAACAATTTTCTTTTCATTTCGTTCTATTCAGTTTTATATTATGTGCATTGTGTAAGCAACACTGATAGTCTGTTCCTTTGATCATTTTGCTAATGGAGATTGGAGAATGCCGGTTCTGAGGTACCATTTTTGTTTTCGTATATTATTTGATACGAGTGATAATTTCTTCGTTAACGATGTAGAATATTAAACAATCGATTGCAACTTGCTGATAAATGATTTCATTGATGCTATAATACCGCGTCATTTAACAGATGTGATCATGGAGTGAAATGAAGGTTTTTGTGAGCAAATCAATATGGCTCTCAAGCTTGGAAAATGCAGGCTTTGCCTCAAACTTGGCGACTTTTATTCCATCTTTACGGTGGACAACAACTTACAACTCGCTGAAATGGTTATGGAATGTGCCCGAGTAAAAGTAAGTAAATAACTTAAATTCTACGAACGAAACATGAAACCGAAGATCAATTTTAATGTGAACAGTGAAACGTCGATCCGTTTTAATTGCAAAATGAATTGTCTTCTCATGCTTTTTGTTACCATTAAATTTTTTTACATTATTATTTTCTGATTTCTCTGCATATGATCGACATTTGTCAATTTTATCAAGATTTACAAATTTTACATCAGCATCTGGCTCGGCATTTCGCTTACGTGATTTATATCTGTTATCATAATTACTTTTGTCAAGTTTATATTTATCATTTTCAAGTAAGCAACTTCAATTATTCAATTTTTTATTATTTCTATCAAATCTCATAGAGAACAACAACTCCATATAAAATGTAAATAAATTGGTATTAATGTGTTTTCTTATCATGTATTGTTATTATCATGTATTGCTCAATTTAAAAGATTATATAATTAATCCCTCCACCACCGCGGACACGCCGGCGTGTCAGTTAACAATAGATTTCTTAGAATTTTAATTAATTTCTTAGAAATTTACCTGGAGGTAATGGGTGTTAAAGATATGATACCACAATAAAGCTATTATTATCAAAATTTGAAATTATACACAAACTCAAAATTTAAATTACATCAATGATAACCATGTAGGCATAAATGAATGTAACATATCCAATTTTTATCTTGCTTTGTTAAAAATTAATGATTGGTTGACTTAAAATTTATTTTTTTGACCATATTTATTGTTATTAACTATAGGGTTGCATTTGGTTTTAGAATATTTACATATTTATTTTTTTGGTTTTAAAAGTATACTTTGAGCTTTAGCTAAATGACAGATTTATCAAAATAATTGTGTTATCTATATGTAAATATAAATTATTAATTTCATCTTTTGTTTCTATTGGTTTCCTAAAACAAATGATGTTATTAATATTATGTGTTAATATGGATGTGCTTTAGACCATGAATATTTTTGCTTTTTCATCTTTGATAAATGTTTTTAGTACTAATCACTGCCGCTTTTGCATATTACAATTTTGATGTACTTTGGAAATAAATAGATTAATTTGATTATATTTCTTATATCAAACATTTTTCATCAACAAATATTTTGAGAGCCACATAGGCACATGTAGAAAATTTCATTAAGTAGCTTAAGATTTTCCTTTTTTTCATTCTTATCAAACTTTCAAATTCTTAACTCCAAGTTTCTTTTTAAAAGATATGTTTTTTTTATTGCTTTCCTATTAGATATTTGAAGGTGACGGACTTCCAGATAAAATTTGCAGTGAATGCGTTCAGAAACTAAGTAGCGCTCATATATTCAAACAACAATGTGAACGATCTGATCAAGAACTGCGGCGCAATTATGTGCCACCACCAGGTAGGTTCAAGTACCACAACACTCATTTGCTACTTTTTCAGTCAGTGTTTCAAACTTTATAAGTTTTGATTGTATAATGTTTTCAAAATCTTTATTAACAGGTTTTAATTCACCCACACCACCAAATAGACAAAGTAGTGACTCTGCATTTTCAACCCATACAGAAGTATCTAAACCCTCACCATCTTTTGAAAGTAAAATAACTCCCGTGACCAGAACGCGAAAGCGTAGTCGAGACAGTATTGATAATGTATCCTTGAGCAGTCGCTCTCATGATTACCAACCAGGGAGCTCCAAGCGCGTTGATGAATTGCGTTTGAGTCAGAAGAAACCAAGAATTGCCTTAAATTCAGATTCCGATTATGAAGACAACAGTGGATCGTTTTATTCTGCTGAAACAGATTCTGACGAACCCTCGCAACACAAGTGTATGGAATGTGGCAAGGCATTTAGAAAAGTGCAAAGCTTATCAGCACACGTAAAGTGTCATAGACGTAGAAATGCCCAAAAACCTGTCCCAGTAGAGACGCCACCGCCGGAAATTAAAGATGCCACCGACTCTGATGATAAACTTAGCTGTGACAAATGTGGAAAAGAGTTCAAATTGAAAATAATGCTCAAACGCCATAACGACATCTGCTCGAAGTCAATTTCGCCCATATCACCCAGAAAGGAGCTCATGGTCTCCTTAGAACCGATCGACGTGGTGCAAACGACAGTTAAGATAGATTGTCCGATGTGCTCAACAAAGTTTAAAACTATCGAAAACTTGGAGAAACATATGAGGGTTGTTCATGCGGCAGTTCTTAAAAAGGAAGACCCAACACCTCAATCCGAAAATGGCAAAATTTGCGTTCCTTGCTTTTACTGCGGCCAACCTTTCGAAGATTATTACATTCACAGCGCACATTTTAACATCTGCCCTCAAAAAAATAACGCCGTCACTTTCGAATGTCCAGTTTGCAGCAAAGTGGTGACCAAGAAAGGATGCTACGTTTTACATCTCAAGGCTCATTTTTTTCCGCTAGCCTCGACTAAATCTGTACCTGAAGCTGTTAAATCGAACAATTTTCAATGTCGCATGTGTAATAAGAAATTACCTAGTCAAGACTTATTAATCACTCATCTAGCAGCTCATATGTCTAATATGGATGACGCAGACGATGGTGGTGATGAAGAATCCCGGTAAGTATTTAAACTTTTCAATCAAAATGTTTTTATATAATGCCTAAGGTCAATATTCGAATGATAGTTGGAATCGACCATTTCCGATTTGGATAAAATTTGGTCAGTAGTTTTCTTTCATCCTATAAGTAACCATCGAAAATAAGAATAATATTTTTTTTTAATTATCTCGAAAACTATTATAGCTACAAAAATCGTCCGGTTCAAATTAAAGATGATATTTGGGGTTACATAAGATATTGCAAAATTTTGAAATTTTCAAAATTGAATAAATCTAAAGCCTAAATATTTTTTTTTGGCTCAATTTTTTTTGTAGACTACCTCTATCTATTCTTAAGAGACCCTGAAATTTTCAGAGTTTATTTTTATCATTTCAAAGATATGACTTTTTGAATTAAAAAAAAGTCGTAATCTTTTAATAGAATAATCTTAAACAAATATTTATTTGCATAATTTTGAGGAATAAGTATCTATTTTAAGGCGTAACAAGGAAAGAATAATTAAATGATTAAAATTGCATTTTTATTCTTTCGTGGAATTTTATATCTGCACTCAATATACATTATTTTAGGTGAATCGTTTTTTTCGCTCGTCTTTCTGATGTTGAAGCCTCATCATTCCTTTTTCTTATTCTGAAAAAATACAAAATATCAATGTCGAGAAAATTCAAGGTAAATCCAATGTTAATAATCGAAGCCTCAATTATTATTAGAAAAGTTTTTTACAAAAATCTTATCGAACACAAGAGTAGAACAGGATTTTCGATTAAAAATCTATAGATTAATGGAAATAATTATGTAAATGATCAACTTTTCTCTTTTTTAGGGCAAGTACAATGGAGGATTCAGCGTCAATTCATTCATCAGAGTACAGTGGGAACGTCTCAAGCGGGCCGCTAAAATGCAAATTTTGTGTTAAAACATTTAAATACCGAAAATCTCTAGTGTCTCACGAAATAAAACATCATACACAAGACGGTATAAAAAACGAAGTTCCAGATAAAGACATCTCAACAGATCTTTTAAACGAAACTAACGACACTTACAATCAGTATGATTCCGAGTCAAGTCAGGACGACGGGGAAGATGATAACACTTGTGACATATGTGAGAAGCAATTCTCCTACAAGAGACTACTTTTGCAACACAAACGGACAAAACATAACATGACATCTGGTACAAAAAGAGCTAAAATTAACCTAAAAGATTGTTCGGTACGCTGTCTGATATGCGATATAGAAATGAAAGTGAGCGCGATCAACGAGCACAATCAAACACATATATCAGTCAATGTAAAACCAAGAAACTTATACACGTGTATTGAGTGCGGGCAGCAGTTCAAGAGTTGTAGTGCTTTGGCGAATCATATAAAGTTTGTGCATCGGTTAAAGCAGCCGCCTATAACGGCGGCGACTGACTTGGCGGATTTTTGTGAGGTCGTTGTGACGAAGGCGGAACCCCTGGACAGTGTCCAGAGTCACAACGGCTTTGAGGATTCCGCCGAAAACGGCATGCCATTAGTCAACCTGAGCGGCTTCACGTGTACCATCTGCAGCAAACAAATGCCCACTTTGAGATCTCTAAAACAGCATGTCAATTGGCACAACCACGTTGGCAAGAGTATGGAGAAGAAGTTGGAATGTTTTGTTTGTAAAGAGGTATTTATATTTTTCAATTTTTTATAGAATTTATGCCATATTAAAATTAAAAACAAAATATGAGAAGCTAATAAAAAATGGAAGCAGTTTATGACTATTTTAAACTTTTTCTTTGTTTTTGTTTCAGACATTCCGGTTTCAATGCCATTACAAGGCACACATGCGCGTGCACTACACCGATACTAACCTCGATCCAAAATACCTCACTTGCTCCATTTGCAACAGAAAAAGCAAGCATCTTCGCGCTGCGCAAGCGCATATGAACTATCACAAGCAAATCCGATTCCAGAACAAAGACTACGAGTGCTCAATCTGCAAAAGAGTGTTCCAACATAGAAAAGTGTATCTCTCCCACATGGCAATCCACTACAAGCGAGGTGAAAGCGTCAATTCTATCGTTGGCTTCGTCCTACCGAACTCTGTGGACAAAAACAAGTTTGATGGAACCCACACTTGCCATCATTGCGGGAAAGTGTGCGATTCAGAAAATTCCCTTAAACACCATATTATTTGGCATAACTCTAAAACTTCGTTATATGGTAATAGACATGAGTGTGATATATGTAACTTGCAATTTACCAACAAGAGACGGCTGGAGCTACACACGCGGACACATTTTGAAGATGACAATGGACCTTTTAAATGTCATATATGCGGCAAAGGGTATATAGTCGAAGATTACTTCAAGAGACACGTCAAAGGTCATAATTTCGATCATCAGTCCCATAAGAAAAGGATAGAGAAGTTGCGAAAAAATAAAGTGAAGTGTCCAATATGTGCTCGTTTCTATCCGGACCTGGTGAAACTTATTCGTCATCTCCGACGCACTCATCCCGAAAGTAAAATGATTAAAGAAGATCCCGATGCGCCCGCTCCTAACTATTATTCCTGCAAATTGTGTGCCAAAGTGTTCCTTGATGAACGGAGGCTGCAGTACCATGAAGAAGCTCATCTGCGCAAACCTGAGTTTTTCAAGTGTAAATTCTGTGGCAAGAAGACAATTTCGCTAAAGAACCACAGAGTACATATAAAAGGTCATCTCACACAGAAATATATCGATGACCCGCTTAAATGTTCTCAGTGTGATGAAAAATTCATGAGAGGATACGACTTACATTACCATTTACGGGATGCCCACGGGATTAATGAGACGTGGATTGCAGAGCGCGGCGCGCAGACCTTAGATGGGCCTTTGAAAGAACTTCAGTGCTCTATATGTTACAAAGTGTTGGCCAGCAAAGGAAACTTTGAGAGACATATAGACTACCACAATTCCCTACGATGTAATTACTGCTTCGATTACTTCAGCTCGTTGCGCTTCTTAGAAGGACATTTAGCCTTCAGTTGTGATAAAAAGAAACTTATCGGTGATACGGAGATATATCCGAGAAAAGTGAAGTGCCATATTTGTTACAAAGCTTTCCATTTACAAGTGAAGTTAGATTGTCACTTGCGCACTCAACACGGTATAAAAGTTTTTAAGGAAGCGGCGGAAGGGAAAAAGGAGCTGGTGTGTGATTATTGTTTTAGAGTTTTCGAAAATGAATACGCGCTAACTAATCACAAAATCTATCATCGCACCATCGGTTACTTTGGATGCATTTATTGCAATAGGAAATTTAATACTATGACGTTATATAGGAAACACAAAAATCATCATTTCACACAACTAAATGTGGACGAACCCACCAAATGTGAACACTGCGATGAAAAGTTTGTCGCCTTTAGAGAAATGATCTACCACATGCGAGACGTTCACGGGGACGATAAAGAATGGGTCGTTCTTCCTAAAGAATCCATTGAGGAAAAATGCAACATTTGCAATAAAACTTTCTTCAACCTTCACAAACACTTGGCTTATCATGAAGAGAATAGATGCAAAAAATGTGGCGAGTACTTCTTTTCACGGTTGGACTTGGATAATCACCTTTGCACAATAGAGAGCGACGAAGAAGTTGCTGAACTTAACAATGACGGTGTTCGACAAGTTTACGAAGAATGTAGTTTCTGCTTTAAACCAGTCACAAAGAAGAATTCAAAACGAAAACATGACCAAATCCATCGTGGGTCTGGGTCCATATCTTGTAGATTCTGCCCGCTTAAATTCAAGACTATTGACGCTTTCAACATTCACGCTTTCTCACACCGAAGTAGGAAGTATAAGAAAAAGCCTATTAAGTGTAGAAAATGTGGAGAGCAGTTTGTGAAATACGGGCCATTTATAAAGCACATGAAACAAGTGCACAAGTCGTCCCATAAGCTGCATTACAGAGCAACGGTAATGCCTGAAAAGTGCGTTGTGTGTCATGACAATTTCCCCAATTTACACAATCACTATCGAGCACATTTGCAAAATCAGTGTCAACAGTGTTTCAAATATTTTACGTCTTTCAAAGTCTTTTCTCAGCATAAATGTGACAAGGAGGACTCGGACCCATCCAAAGTGTTTGTTTCTGACGCAAATTTACCTGATCTAATTAATACATATGTCCCGAAAGATGAAAAGGACGATGAGAAATATTACGGTCATGAAGAAGAGACTGAGGAAGAAGAAGAAAGGTCAATTCCTACGAAAGAAAATCCTGTAATAAAGAAACCAAAAATTGTTTCGCAAGATGAAAACAGCCAGAATTCCATCGATATAGAGGAAGGGCAACTTCATGAGATGGTCCACACCCCGATCATATCTGATGTGCTTTCGTTATATAAGAAGAAGGAAGATGTTAAGTTTAAAACTAAAAATGATAATCATAATAGTGTTAGTGGTAATGTAGTTATTCTTACAGACGACGAGGACTCTGTAGGATTTCAGGACACTATGACTGTTATAACTATAGAAGATTAAAAATAAACGAACGATTTATGGTTATTGGTCTGATAATAGGTTAGTTAGCATAGATTAAGAACTCTGTAGGTATAGTTGGTTGGAAAGAGAAGATGCTGTCGGCATGTTTTTATACATTTATTAAGAATAAAATTTATTAATAATTATACAGATATTTTTTAAATGGCTGCTTTGTGGATATGAAGTTGTATAATTATATAATTTTATATAATCTATGGTAGCAACTTTTATTCCATATTTTGTAGTTTTGAGAGATTGCAGCAGCCATTTAAAGAAGTACATGTTGATCTATGACTTTTTTCAATGTTTGGGAATGTGAATATAGTATAGAATAAAATGGTTCTAACAGTAGTTGAATAGAAAAATCATGACTGTATTGTCTTTTAATAATATATTTCTCTGTGTATTTGTACATTGTACAGTGTTAGTTATATTGCATTTACTCAGGGGTGGATCTACATACATATATATAGACTTTCGGCTGCAGCACAGGGGCCCTAAGATACAAGGCCCCCCCCTGTTGAGAATTATTGATAATATCGTGAATTTATAAAATTAAAAATAATGAAAAAAAATAAGGCCATGAAAGGTTGCCCTAGAATACACTAAGAACAATTAAGAACCAAAAATTAGCGTTATTATTAATTTTTCTTCTAGTACTATATCTATCATTATAGATTTTATAAAGACAAAATTAGCTTAGGCCCCCAAAAGTGTGTTAGCCCAGGGCCCCCCAAATTCACAATCCGCCCCTGCATTTACTTAATATATTCGGTTACATATTTACTTAACCGACTATGTATGTGATGTTACTTTAATAGTTTCTTTCTATCTAAGGATCGATCATGAATAGTAATTTGAAAAATGTTGTTATATTATAAGTAGTTTTTACCCGCGTCTCCACTTGCATTCAAAAAATGTATTATGTAATATGTTACGCTTTTGGATCTTTATTCATTTATTCTATATAATTTACCAGTAAGAGTATTTTTGTGATGATCGTTAGTTTAGGCCATGAAGAATATAAACAAGGAGTCCTACCTCCGTTTGTAAAAGTTGTCTCATTTCAAAAAAATAATAGTGGGGGCGTAGAGAGCGGTCTGCGGTCGCTATGTGGGAAGTGGCAAGGGGGCAAGAGGGAGTGGGAAATTCATTTTTCAATTATGATTTATTTATCATTAAGTTCGCGCTACTGACATATAGCTAAATCGAATCAGCGCGACTCGTGGCGGTTTCTGGAACTATACTTCTAAAAAATTTTGCTTTCTCATATGAGATCTTTTGGAGATTGGACTCCTTGTCTATATTCTTCATGGTTGGGCTTTGGTGTCGTGCTGATGACCGTATATAATCATATTGGCTATTTGTAATCGCGAAAAGGCAATTTGTTAAAGAAATTTATTTATATATAAGTACTAGCGTTTACCCGCGGCTTTGCTCGCGTTGTTTATCTATGTACAACTCGGTGAGTATGATGTTAGTTAACGTACATGAATGATTAGGCCATAAAAAAAAATATATTGAAATCGAACTGGAAGTTTCAGAGATTAGCGCGTTCAAACAAACAAACTCTAGTTTTTATATAATTATTGATTATAATCAGAAAAACATATAATTCTGCATGATTTATTCTTGGCATTAGTATTTATTTATAATTATAAAATAAATATTCAAATACCAAACCGTTAAAAAGAATCGTGAGTGTTGATTCTTTGTTTATGATATAATAATGGATATTGTTATTATAATGTAACAGAATAACTTTTTTTTTGAAGTTATACTTCTTTTGGCACGTTTGGAAAAGATTATGAGAGTAATTTTTTTACGATGCGCGCGCACAATGACAGCCAAAAAGCGACATGATGAAGTTAACTGCATTTCTTTTACAAACAGAGAGCTGTGACATACGGATGATATCTTTAGCTATTTTTGTTCTGTTACGCCAAAGAAGTATAACTTCTTACGTGCGTACATAAGTACACACACACGTTTTTTTTTTAAATTTAAATTCTATGTAGTAGATGGGAGGCCAAAGAGAGTACCATGTTTTATGACTTCGTCATTCTTATTTGTTATTATACTATTTTGTTCAACATTTCGATAATCATGTGTAAATAATAGATATCTCACCGGCTATAATGCTGCCATATTGTAAATGTACCATTATATTTTTATAGTAATAAATATTATTTCATATAAATTACTTGAACTATGTAAGTGTTTAATTATTAATGTTAGAGACTAGATATACTGTGTGTGGTTTGGATGGAGTAAAAATTGTAAGATTTTTAATGATTCTTCTAGTAATAACATATACCCCCGATCGGCCATCCCTTTTGAAAAACTCCAATAGGATCTCATTAAAAGCGACAAAAGCCACATAGAAACTAATAAATAAGTTATTGGTTTCTATGTGGCTTATAGAGACGACTATAAATTGGACGTAATACGACAAAAAGGATCTTATCTATATGGCTATTTTTAATCGACTTCAATGTAAGGAGAGTACTGAATTTAGGATTATTTTTCGGGTACTGGTTTTTTTAATGTTAAAAAAATTAAACCATCATTTTTTTTCATTAATTACGTGTGTGTGAGTGCTTTGCGCAAATTACTTGCAAGCGTAAAGTTTGATTTGATAATCATTTGTATAACAATTTTTCTACATTTTTTAATTACGTCCAATTTGATATTTTAAGACCAACTTATCTGTCGTTAAGATAATTTTACTTAACACCTGTTTTTGAATAAAGTATGATTGAAAGAAATATCTATAGAATCTCAGTAGAAAAAACAAGAAAATTTAATACTTTCTTAGCTTTACGCGAATGTTTGGCATTATAAATAAAACTATCTTTTCAGATTTTTTCGCGGATTTATTTTGGTTCCCTACGTTTCGAATGTTTCACAGCAATCATGGTCACGGGAGAGACTGGGGTTTTAGACGTCTCTAAGGCTTTGTATAGTTGTTACATATATAGTACAGACTTTAGTAAAAGTAGAAATTTTTTTTGTCAACCCTCCTGTAGTCATTGATGACATTTCACTTAGGTTTACTATAAGAATCATGTTAAATGTATTGATAATATAATTCTAGTTATGTTGTATAATTTGTAAGTATTATTATTTTGTGATAGTACAAAATAAGTTCTAACTGCTGCAGTCAGTGTTTGAATCAAATAAGTAGCAGACGTACTATTTTATAACAATTGTTCCAAAATGTCATTGAAAATAATATCTAGTGAATAATTAAAATATGCTATGTCTTTAATTTTGTTTTATTAACATTGAGTTTTCTTACAGATTATTATTTAGTTTTATCTACTGTTTCTGATACATTCAAAAAATAAAAAAATCACGTCTATGGGAACGTGTTAGAACTTAGAAGTGACACTTCATTGGTTATTTATATTTTAAATCTGTAAGATTAATAAAAACTTTCAATATTACACACAAAAATATGATTCAAACGAATATCACACAAAGAGGAGAGAATAATATTTTAGCTCTTTTTAATATCTGTCTAGCTCGATTCTTACATCTATCGCATATACTTTAAGAGACGAACGAGCAAAGCGAGTGTGAGCCACTAGTCAAATATGCAGGCATTTTAGAAAACAAATTAGTAAAAACAGTAATCTTTGAAGATAGCAATGGAATGAATATCATTTAAATCATTTTTCAAGACAACAGCGATTACTATGACAACCTAATGCAAACGGTTACTATGGCAACCGTGACGGTTTTTCGTGACGCGACCTTGAAATTTCACTCAATCGACGCAAGGAAGTTTCACTTCAAAAAATAATACTATTTGAAAAGAATTTAAAACGTTATGAAAAATGGACGAGTAGGAAAAGAAGTTTCTAAAACGAGTTATGTTTAATAAAAACCTTGTAGATAAAAGTAATAATTATTTATTTAGTCAACACAGTGTTTACAGTCGATATAAACGGTATCATTACCTGTTAGTCACAAGGCGCCCGCACGTCACGAACAATACAAAACTTTCGTTTCAATATTATAAAAATAGCTTTGCGTTTTTATATATTAAGTTAAATGCTACACTTAACGTTTTATTATTGCATTAGAAAGTACGAGCAAAGCAAATGATCTCACTGCCACTATATATTGCAGATTCTTATCTTTCGATAGGTTTATTTTTTTTAATTTATTCATCGAAAGCTTTTAGGCTAAAATGCCAAACATGTTTTTTTTAATTACATATTTATTAATAATCAAAATATCTTCACATGGATATAAAATCAATGAAATGTTTAATTATAAATATTAAACTTTCTAAGAAAAAATATTAATTTCAAAATAACAGAAGAACGAGTTAGGTCATTTTTGCACTGATGTCGAGATATACCTTTGTTTTCGATATTAATGCAAAGTTAGAGAAGTCATACAGCAAGTACCTTCATAGTTCATACAACATATGGTTAAATAACTATGGTTCTACCGAAGACAAGATTCTGCACGATGCGGTGGTTCTTATTTGAAAGCGTTCGAAAATAATTTGTGCAATCGGTAAATTAATTAATTCTTAAAAAAACTTGACTCTTGTAGTGCTGTAATGTTTTGCCTTTGAAATTTTGTATGGACAGTCGCTGTCTATTACAAAAAGGTAACAAAATTGAAAGTGATAAGAAAATTGAAATTCATTGTTTAAATTGCATCACAAAGCTAAAAAGCACAATACGCCATGAATCTAGTTTAAAAAACCAAAGAAAGAAATATACGGTAAAGTTACAGCTTGCGCAAAACTTAAATGCGTTTGAGAGAAAGTTAAGAAGAAGTTAGCCTTTGGAAATAGCACAGATACAGAATATCGAGTACAAAATTTCTACTGCTCCATTTTTAATATTAATTTTTAATTAGTTCTTAATACTTTTATATACAATCCAATACAATACAGGTATATGACCTCAAATATTAGTAGTGTCATGCAGATTAGCTTGTTACTAACTTCAAGCGTATTTAAGGTTTGCGCAAAATATATACATACAGTCGACTGTCCAGCGTCCAAAAGCTTAAAAACTAACCGCTTTTTACAACATATTTGTATATTAAATACCTACGATAAATAAATACGTGCATAATAAAGATAAGTGCTAATTATTATGAAGCTTTCCCAACATAAATGTACTTATAAGATATTTATAAATTATGAAACAAAATATTGGCACAACATACATAGAAACAAATATTCTTATAGTTAGAAGTTCCCGGAATTATTGGTTTGCTTAGCTCTGTTGTTGCTTTTACGTGTTTTAATAGCGATTACTTTAAATAAGCGATTATAATTAATAAAATAGAATATTCAAAATTAAATTAGCAGAAAAAATGTCGTCAAAATCGTTGTAAGCTAAAGTTATTAAGTATTCAACAACGGTCTATATTAATTATCACAATATTATTTAGACATAACGTAATTCTACTAAATAATTGATCATTTCTGATCAGTATTGATTGCTAATTCTAAGATTATAAAGTTCCCATAGATCAAAAAAGTACTAGATACACAATCCCATGCAAAAGTTTTCTTAAAACTGTCACCAATTGTGTTTACGTAATTATTATAGTTGAAATAAATATATAACAATGTAAATTGAACCTTAAAAGCAATACTTAAAGTCGTTTTCACAAAAAACACATGAGCGCTCATTCGGTGAGGACAATTTTTGTCGCTGATTGTGTATCCAGTACTTTTTTAGTCGATGGTTAAACCAATCCTATGTACAGCCAAGCTGTCAGTTCGAATTCCGGAAACATTGAATAACTGCGCCTCTTAATAATAAGTATACAAGATTAATTGAATTAAGTCAATATTATTACTGACGATTATATACACATATACAAGACTGATAATGTCAAAGAATTTATTATTTAAAAGTATTAATAATAATTAAAAATTTTTACTAAAACCAATACCAGACGTGTGCGCAAATATTTGTACACATTATGTTTAAAAAAAACACGTGCAAATGACAGTTTTTTTTCCAACAAACCGACCCATTGTGCGTACGTCACGAGTCTTATAGGTGATGGCGTACCAAACGCAGTGAAAAACTGATATTATCTTATATATAAAATTTCCATTTCACAATGTTAGTTACCGTACTCCGAAACGGCTTTACCGATTTTTACCAAATTTTATATGCGTATTCAGTAGGTTTGAGAATCGGCTACTATCTATTTTCCATACCCCTAAGTGATAAGGATAAGGGTGGTCCTCCCAGACCCCACCCCAGGGACGAACCCGAGCGGAGCGAGGGTGAGTCGCTAGTAATATAAGTAAATTTCAAATTCAGGCACCGTAAAATACTCGCTGTAGAAATATATATGCGAATATATGTATGCACCGTAATGTTTTCACCCTCTCCATACTACCATAGTCTATACACTATATATGAACAAATATGTCATCGCGAAAAAAATCGAGTTTCAAACTGTGCTGTTATGAGCGCTCAAACTAAGACACACGTCTGGAACCGGCTTTGAAAAATTATACTTAAAAATATACTAAAGATAATATTTAAATACTCTGTGAAAACTTTAGAAGTGTAATACAGAATCAACAATAGTTAACGTGTAAGGTGAGGTAACATGGCCAGGGCTGGCAACATACTATACTTCAAACGTCTATTGATGTTAAATGATATCGACATAGAATCGAGTTGTGATGATGTATACAAAAAATCGATGCTTAGAGCAGTAAACGAGCTAAAAAATATGTCGGTAAAAAATTTGGAGTCGTAAATTATTTGGTATCGCAATTATTTTATAAAATCCAAAGTCTTTTAAAAATTTTAGATTTCTAATCAAACGATCTCATTTTTTTTATTTAAATTTAATGAAAATATTGCTGACTATTATTTATAAGTACTACTGAAACAACTATTATTAAGTATTTTTTGAGAGCATATATTTGACTTGACATCGGCATGCATAATACAAGATTATACATTGCATCAAGAGAAATTTTTTTAACGATTAGTTTTTATATTCAAAATTAAAACATATCCCTTTTTAAGTCCACATGATATATGATATCAGAATAAATTAATTAAATAATGAAACACTGTTCGAACAGACTGAATAATTGTTAAAAAATATGATTTATATTTCTGGGTTCATCCATAGATTATAAATATATTTTAACAATTATATTAATAATGTAATTAAAAAAATCTCTCCGATGTCCGACGTCTGGTCATAATTAAAAATATAAGAGAAAAAAATTAATAATATTAAGTGTAATACTCATATGAGATGA
This sequence comes from Brenthis hecate, assembly GCA_951806755.1. Classification (NCBI taxonomy): domain Eukaryota; kingdom Metazoa; phylum Arthropoda; class Insecta; order Lepidoptera; family Nymphalidae; genus Brenthis; species Brenthis hecate. Next base: position 4,770,338 of record OX638271.1, on the reverse strand, counting down.
ATGATTATTAAAGTTAACAGCTAATAGGCACATACTTTTGTTTACTTCTCTAGATATATCAGAAACGATATATAATTCGTGAATTTCTAAAATATTTAGAGTGAAATGATTTTTTGTCCTTTACTTATTTTTCTAATAGTTCACTTCACATTTTCCTAGAGTTGATTAAATGTTTCGAACAAATTGTTCATTAGCATATAGGCCAAGTGAGCGTGAATAACCCAAATCAATTGTTTTTTGTAAAGAATTTGTTACAATTTTAAAAAAAATATTTTTTTTTTGTAATAAATTTACCAAATCAGTTAAATATTACATCACAAAAGAGTAATAAGTTTTAAACAAGAAACAATGCAGATTGTTAATTTATATTTAATTATTGTTTCAGTTTCATAATAATCGATATGAATTATCCACATTCTCGTTTCGTGATTAGAATACATTTTAATTTTATAAAATGGATGCTACACATTCTCGCTCGTTATGGTTGTTTCACTCTCGCTAGTCCCACTCGAAATCGCTAGCTTCATTGTCACTGTCCTCCGACTCGGAGGAGGACTGTATGGCTCGGGCGCGCTCCCGGAGGGCCTTCGCTAGGGCGCCGGCGAGGCCGTGCACCTCGGGCCCGGGGGCCTCGTCACCACCCGAACTGCTTGAACGACGCACCTGTAATTTAGTTGTGGAAATTTATGTATTCATTTATATAAAGATTAGTTTTTATAGTATTTTATAGTTTTAATATATATTATTTTATTAGTTTTTTAGATTAGATTTATAAGTCTATTTAAATTTGTATAATTATAAACTTTCTTTTTAAGACACATGCCATCTCTTTAAGTTTCATCGATTCAGCAGTTTGAAAAAACAAACAAACATTCTTTCCCATTTATACAATTATTAGAGTTTATATTCTACTTACGGCTCGCAAATTAATTCCTTGTCGTATTTCACTAAGCAAATTGCTTCTGTTATCCTCGTTCAGTGAATTCTTGGATCCGACGTCAACATGCTGGAAAAATAAATGAATATATGAAGCTCTTATTACTTTTCGCTCTCCAAATTTACTTCAAAATTTCTTATGAAATATCAATCTAAATATAGATATATTTGTTACACAAAACATAATCCACCAGCGAAAGAAAAACAAAAATAAATCTCGTGAACCATACATTTTTCTGGGTCAAAAGTAATCTATTAGCTATTCTAGACTATAATCTATCTCTGTGCCAAATTTCATCCAGATCCATTCAGTCGTTCTGGCGTGTAAGAGTAACAAGCATCCCTACATCCATACTCAAAAACTTTCACATATATAATATTAGTATAGATTAATGGGATTTTTCAATTAAAAAAAGTCTAATAAAATATTGAATAATAAGAATATCGACAGATCAATGCACAAACACAGACAGCACAAAAAAAAACAAATAAGGTTATTTGTAATTTTTTGTTGTCCTCACTAACCTTCAACGTCTTATTCCCGCTGCGTATACTCTCCATGAGCGCCGACCTCGCGTCGCCGGGCGGGGCGCCGTCGTCCGCGGGCATGGACGGCGGCGGCGGGGCGGGCGGCGCCGGCGCGTGGGCGGGCGGCGCCGGTGCGTGGGCGGGCGGCGGCGGTGGGGGCGGGGGCGGCGCCGACGTGGGTGGCGGCGGGGGCGGCATGGACGGGGGCGCTGCTGAGGGAGCTAAGATTCAATAGCCATTGTTAAATTTTTTGTTAATTAAATATTATTTTGTTATTAATACGTTTACAGCAAACGAAACGTAACGGGACAGTCACTGAGTGACGTCACGAGATCATTTTTGATTTTAAGCATTTGAAACCAAAATAAAGCCGCAAGAAAACTCCAATATTTTAAATATAATGTAAGTTCAAAAAAAATAATTTCACTACCACCGGGGGCTACCGTTAGTGTTAATAAATCAGTTAATGAGTTAAGTTAAAATAAAGGGATACCTGGTACAGTAAAATTAAGTTTTAAATAATAAATAGTAAGACCTTGACAGATCAAATCAGTCATTTTTATTTAAACATAAATCTCAATTAAATTTAATTTTCAATAAAATCAACATGCATTTAAATTGTACATATTTTTGATATAAATTAAAAAAAGACAGGAATAATATAGACAGAGTGTCATAGAAGTAAAAATGAAGCCAAACGGTGTTTTAATACAAATGATAATTTGTGAACTAAGTGATAAACAAATAAATATTAATAAATAAGAATAAATAGCTAACGGATTTTATTACAATAAAGAAAATTTTTTTTGCCAATTAAAGATAATTATAGCTTAAAGTACAAAATAGTAGTACAACTATTATTTATATATTGTAAAAAAATGTATATATGTATTAGTTTAACTGACACATATATAAAAATTACTCTTGTTCTGTTTTAAATAAAACTATCTTTTCGGATTATTTCGCGGATTTATTTTGATTTTTGGTTCCCGACGTTTCGAATGCTTTACAGCGAAATAATCCGAAAAGATAGTTTTATTAAAAATGTCAAACATTCGCGTAAATCTAAGAAAGTATTACTCTTGTTCTTTAAAGAAAGTAAACAATCTGTATGGCAAAATCGAGAATAGTAGCATAAACAGTACATCACGCTGCTACTTTTGACTTTGACATTTATTTTGAGGGGCTCTGGCTATATAATTCTGTAGCCTGAGAATATTTTAAGCTGTGCTAAACTTCTTAACCCTCTATACATATGACATTCTCACTCATAAAGTCTCTCGTTCCATTAACGTTAATTGATTGTTAATGTTCTGTCCATTTTGTAGATTTGAATGTAAATATATCAAATTGTAAATTATTGTAATGCAATAAAGATTATAAAAAATAAACCATTTCACCTGTATCTTAAATCACACGCATACTCCCTATTAAAGATATATTTAACAGCAGTTGGATATCACTTACGTTGCATGGGGCGTGGCGGCGGCGGGTTGCGGGGCGCGGAGGGCGCGGCGAGCGCGGCGGGCGGCGGCGGCGGCGGCACGGAGCGCGCGGGCGGCCGCGGCGGCGCGCGCGACGCTAATGACGTAGAAAGGAGGTGATCATAACATGTGTGCATTTTTTTATGTAATAATAATAATAAATACGTTGGGACATCAACACACAGCACCATCTAATTCCATGGTAAGCTACGAGGCTTGTGTTATGGATACCAGATAGTTGATACACTACACATATATAACTTTAAATACATACATATTATAAATAATATTATTACATACATATTATAAGTAATATACACATATTATAGCAAATGCAGTACTATTTACATCTTTTAAAAAATCGATATTAATAATTTAATTGTATATTTTTTTAGAATTGTTTATTAAATGAAGCGTATTTATTCCGTAAGTCTAATAATATTAATTCTCTTTTGAAAATCCATATAAACTACTGAGACGATATTCCTTTGGCGGAAATAAAAATGGGCTAGCTAAAGTGCCTTGACTTTCAAATGTCCAATTACGTAATAATATTATAAAAGAATATCCAATACAATTTATAGCCATATTTGATCAGTCACGGGACTCGAACCTGAAACTACGGAAACAGCAGCTATGTATTCTAGCCACTAGGTTGATGATACAGGTAAATACTAGCTCGCATCACTCGGGTGCGTCCCTAGTTAAGTTTTATGTAGATAAAAATAGTTATTACGAGCGAATTTTAGGCGGTAGACATATATATGCCATTGCGGATTTCTTAGGACCTACAATTTTCTAGTACATTTTTTTAATGTATCGTTTAAGGTTTAATGTTAGCCATGCATTTTTCTAAGGACGATTCGACAGAACCAATTATTGTGTTTTCTCAGGGAATGAAAAATTTTCCCGTAGTAAAAGGTATCCTAAATGTTGACCCGAGTTATAATTTATCACTACACAAAATTTAGTTAAAATCGGTTCAGTATTATTTGCGTGAAATGCAAACTGACAAACAGACAAAAATTTCAATAACTATTGCTTATCTATATTCTGTACACAACAAATAACAATCATTATTTAAAAAAATATTTGATGTACAGATTTCACTTTTTTAATATTTTATTTAATGTATAGATGTGTATAGCTTACGAGGCGCGGGCTGGTGGTGCGAGAGCGGCGCGCGCGCGGGCACGGGCGGCGCCGGACCGCGGGAGATCTCTGAAATTATAACAAAAAAAACAATAACAATAAAATAATAAATGAAAAATCTAGGAAAATAAACCTAGTTTTATTTAAAACGTCAAATATTCGCGTAAATCTAAGAAAGTATGTAAATTTATACAGATAAATAAAATTGAAGTGTCTGTTTGTAATGTCAAAATAACAGCCTTTTATTGAATGCATATGAAATTATATACGATATTTTTATTTTAGAAAAAGAATTAGGGTTCCGCTCAAAAAAATTACCTGACGAACACGAGCGAAGCGAGGATTTGTCGCTAGTATTTAAATACAAATCCAAACTAACCAGTGGGTTTCGTGTCGTGCAGTTCTTCCTTCACGGCCTCGGCGCCGCCGTGCGATATGATGAAGTCATATATGAAGTCGCGCGTCGCCTGGTCTCGGAGCTGGTTCTCCGTGATACCCGCTTTGCTGAGGAACGGCTTCATTATGTCTTCGGGTAAATTGTCTACGTTGGTAACGTCGAAACCTGGTCGAAAATAAACAATATTACAATCTTATGATGTTAGCCATAGCCTAAAAAAGAGTTTATTTTATTACACATATGTATACAAAAATAGCAATTAAAGAGTACAATTTAAATAGGCTGCCGGAATACTATTTTGCGCAACAACGAAACATTCAAAATTTAATGTTTGTTAATTGTTTTTTGAGAGAGAAAGGGCATGTATAAACTATTAAGCCTTTATCATAACTTCTTATCCATAAGACTGACAATAAATACCTTTGATCGCATCCCATCCCAGATGGTGGACATGTTTGAAATCTAACGGCACACCGATATCAGCTTTCGTCAACTTCCGTAGTTTAGGTTTGGGCTTCTTCCCGGAACTCTTCAAAGAATAATCTGTAAAAATCAAGTATGTAAAAAAAAAAATGTTCTTCATACACTTTCTAAAGATTACTAATCTCAAATCATTGCATATTAATTTTACTTAGACCTGAATAAATATCCAAATAATTCTTCATTTAGTAGAACGAAACTCTATACATATGTCTTTATAACTATTGTCCGAGCGCAACGATTTCATAAAAAATCCTTTAAAAACTATTATTTACTTTTAATATATTATGGCAGCACCATTACACAACCCTTGGCGACTAAATTCTCTCTTAAAATAAAGAAAAATTACACCACAATGTTACCTCTAACAATCCGCAAATGTAAGAGAGAGACTAATACATTTGACACTCGTAAGCTTTGATTAGTATGCTGTCTCTATCTATCCGTGGAAGAGAGAGCGAGACAACAACAAGACATACTCTGTCTCTATCTACCCATTATAGAGAGAGCGAGACATTAACATAACTACTTTTAAAAAGTTTGTTTATATTTTTGTTTTTATAATGTTATTTATGATTAGTTTTTGAATGTATGTACGTACATATTTATTTTGTAATTTTACTGGTGGAGAGCGTTAATAATTGCGTTTAACAATAAATAAATAAAAATAATAACTCACTCGACAACGTATTAGACTTGTTAGTCTGCGGCACCGACAGTGGTGAAGGCACGGGCGCGGGTGTGACCGGCGCGGGGGGCAGGGGCGGCACCGGGCTCGCTCCATTCACCCGCCCTGTGCTGTTTGACAGGGAGCTGTGTGATGACACGCTGTTTGCCCGTGCAGCGAGCATCGAACGTCGTTTTCGTTCTGAAATAAATAAATAATACTTAAAGAAAACTGCCTTTTGACCTATTGCAATGCTCATAAAAATCAAATAAGGCCCCTCAGATATTATACTAGTAGCTTTTAAATAGTCCATAGTATCCTGCCTCCCTAGTCCAGGGCCAAAGGTTAAGGCTGGATAGAATTTTTGTTTATGTTTAGTCACCCAAAAATATTGACTTTCTTTTTTTTATTTAAATGTCCTTGTTACTACACAATTTAATATCACAGTGCTTCCATTCTGCGCTCTATATAAAATTTTTTTAACTAAAATCCCAGTTAGACCAAAGTTTGGCGTCTCACAAGTACCTAGTATTTATTGTAGTTAAATAAACAATTTGAATACTGCAATGTTTTTTTATATTATTATTTTTCACAAAAAGAATTAATTCACTTACTTAAAAACCTAAAATTCACTGGCTGAAAAACATTAAGCATCGTTTTCTAATGGATGACATATATAGAAAAATATTTGAGCGCATTTGTTTGTACACAAATGTTATGTGTTGTTAGTACTAGCACTCGCATTATTCAGAGCGTAGCTGTAGCATCATCCAACACAATACCAATAATAATAAACACATAGTTGACGAGTGATTGAATCAAATTCAAATATCACATATAATTCTTATTTACTTGCTCTGCGATTATTATTTTTTTTTATAAAAAAACTAGCGACTCACCCTTGCTCTGCTCGGGTTCGTCTCTTGGTCGTTACGTTTTAACATTTAGTATGAATTTCTTAGATATGAGATATTTTACCGCAGTAAAAAGTATTCCATATTGACCTGGTTATGCTATCATTATACAAAATTTCATCAAAATCTGTCCAGTGGTTTTCTCGTGATACGGTCACAGACAGACAAAAACGTCTAAAAACTATAGATTCGACCTCTGTATCGATACTAATGACTATTTGAATAAGATTTTCCAAAAAAAAAAAAAATTACAGATTCGACACAGTTAGAATTTTATTATATGTATAAATTAAAATTTGTTAGTCACTTAAGTTAGTCAATATCATCATGTACTGCCAACACTTGTCGCTTATAGTATAAAGATATGACGTATACAGTATATAGACTGAACGTACAAATGTAAATAAAACTTAATATTATTCTGTCAATAGGTAAACGACAGGGAAATATTAGTAGAGTAATTCGACACAGGGATAGTAGTTTGTTAGTAAAAATAAATGAGTTATTTCCTTAATAATATTTACGGTAAACGCGTAAGTATAAATAGTATCAATTAGGTACCTTCTCGTCTATGTTTTCGTAATTCAATTTTTTCTATAAGTATATTTCTGAGCACTCTAGCTTCATCTTCGTTTGCGAAGTTAAATGCGGTCATGTAATCCTGGAAGTAAAGTTAAAAATATTTTAACGATATAAAAATTTTTACTTCTCCTTTTTCTTCTTCTCCCTGCCCCTTTCCCATCACTTGGGGTCGGCGCTGTACATCTTCTGTACTGCTGATAGGATTTGGCAAAAGTTTTACGACCGGCCGCCTGCCTGACGTCAATCCTCCTTGGGAATGCTATTGAAAATTTTTTACTTCTCCATAGACCTTAAATTGACTTGTAATAAAATAAATAATACTTATGCGAAAAATTGAAGAAATGTGGTCCCATTTCTTAAATTTTTCGCCTTCTTAAATTCGCTGGACAGTATAAATCTGTGACTTTTACTCCTCTTATCCAATGAGAATCATTTTTTTTCTAAAAATGAAATTGGGTTTTCACATTTGAAATACTAGCAAGAATAAAGATTATACCTACCTATTTTTCTCTAGAATATCGCATAGATAATTATAAAAAAAAATCGTAGTATGATTTGAACTCAAAACATTAATTTAAAAAAAAAATAGACTAAAACCTTCATGCAAGGTGCAAAAAAATACAAAAAAAAAACTTACCTCTGCCTCAAACGTGTGAAGATACGGCTTTGGACTCTTATAGTCAATTTGCAAATACACTTCATGTTCCCATATCAGTGTCTTGCGGTATAAGCAGTAAATACGGAAGAAATAAGACCGTTTGCTGTTGTCCTTGATCAAACATAGCACTCCAGTGTCCTTCTTCTTCCATTCTGAGTGAGCTGGTCCTTCTGTAGTGAATAGTTGAACTACAGCCGTTGCTAGGCTCTGAAAAAAATACATACATTTGATGTCTCATATATTGTGTCATGGCGTCTTATTAATATTATAAATGTGATAGTTTAGATGTTTGGATGGATTTTTGTTACTCAATCACGCCAGAACGATAGATGAAATTTTGCACAGAGATAGATTATAGTCTGCTACAGCACACAGGCTACTTTTATCCCGGAAAAATGTACGGTTCCTGTGGGACAGATTTGTTTATATGTATATTCAGAATTTTTAATTTCACGTGTTAAACGTGTCACACTATGAGAGATTGTAAATATGTTTACTTTATATAAAAGTAATAGGTATAGAACAAAATAATTTCTAGATATAGTAACTAGTGTTCGAACGACCAGGATTTTAAGCCGAAGCCGAACCTTTGGCCTAAGTCTCAGTTTCGGCCGAAGCCGAAACTTATTTAGACATGTTAAAAAAATTATCTTTCACTAGTGGCTAGTTCACCTAGCCGAAAATATACTGGCCGAAAATTCGGCTTGTTTTTGGCCGAAGGCGAAACTATGGCAGAAACTAGATCTTTTGGCCGAAACCGAATCTTCGGTCGGTCATTAATATTAAGCTGTTTGTTTGTAAGCGTATTTCAATAATGGAGACATTTTCACCATTGTTAACATATATTATTGATTTTTTCACTGCCATACCACGCAAGCCAAGCCAGTGGAAAGTACTAGTCTATTAATATTGAAGAAAAAGAAAAGTAAACTATGCATTTCAAATCCACGTTATATTTATAAGAGACATGCTATATTGAGGATGCAACGGACGTCCGGCCGCTTTGCTGTATTCTGCTGGAATCGTAATTAGTTTTGTCGTTGATCCTTTGTTTGCATGTAAATTTAAATTAAAGGAAACTTTTGTTTAGAATTCAATGTAGTATAAAGTAAATTATACAATTTCTGTACTTATAAATAACGTTGAAAGTTTTATACTTCTAAAATAACTGCTTGTTATTGATTCCATATGGCAATTTCACACGAGCTGGTACGCGTTAATTGATGAAATAAATATATTGCTGTGGCGGACTAAGCCCGCCAGAGGCCCGGGGCGGCAAATTTTAATGAGGCTCCTAGTTTTAAATAAACATATTACAGAATATAATTATTACTGTCTATATTATTATCTATGATGATAAGATAACCTTCAGCAAAGGGATGAGGATAGTAAAAAAATAACGGACAAGTGCGGATCGGACTCGCCCACCGAGGGTTCCGTACAAATTTGTAGGAAATCTAAACAATTTTAATTTTCAACTTTTTTTAATTTTTCTTTTATTTGTGCTGTAAGACCTTGCTTTTTGCCAAATTTCGTGATTTTAGGTCAACGGAAACTACTATATACGTTTTCGACCCAAAACCTATAGGGTACTTCCGGTTAACCTAGAATTGTCAATTTTGGTTAAAAGCAAGGTCTTACAGCACAAGTAAAGGGAAAATTCCGAAAAATAAAAAAAGTTGAAAATTAATGTGAATTTTGGTACTCACAAGTTTTAGCGAAAATCTAAATTTGCCCATATCTTTTTATTTTGTTGACTCAGGATCTTGATTTTTATACACCTAATAGGGACTATAGATCTCAGTAACTGGTATAAATTTCAACTTTCTAGGTCCACCTGTTCCTGAGAAAATCGGTGGTGACACACGGACAGACAGACAGATGCACAAGAGAGTGATCTTATAACGGTTCCTTCTTTTACCTTTTGAGGTACGGAACCCTTAAAATACGAAATGCAATACATAAGTGAAACTGGGACTAAAACTGTATAGACATTAGAAAGTTCAGCAGTAGTAATAATTTTATTTTAAAAATTGTAAATTACCGGTTCAGGCTGTATTTACTTATTCATGTTTTATCTGTATGGGAAGATATTTGTATGAGACGTTCCAACTCCAGACCACCTCTTTAATTGACAGGGACTAAGAATATTTTAAAGCTTGTTTAGGATTATTAGTCCACCCCTGCTAAAAATGCTGCTAGGAAGCTATGGTTATAAGAGGGTCATACAAGCAAAAATAAAATTTCTACAAACCACTTAACATTTTTTATACAAGATATCATAATGTTATAATTGCAATAAGTACTTGGCAAGTTTTTTTGAGAATAATAAGAAATAAACATGAGAGAAATAACAATAGCCAATATGGTAAGATCAGTTAGAGAAAAAAAAACAATTATTCCGTTTGCCTTGGGATAGACTAATTAGGAGTTGTATTGACTATATTTAAGGATAAACTGTAAAACGTTTACTGGTATTAATTTAAAGAATGTCAAGGTTTTCTACTGTGAAATTATATGTAAAATAAACATATTAAAAAAATGTAAACACGTTTAAAATTGTATGAAATACTCTCTGAGAATCTATATTTAAAGTCTATCTTAAATTGAGGTTCAAACTAATTTAATAAACAATACAAGCCTATAAGAATATTATATAATAAAGCAATATATAATATATAAGCAATCAAATTAATCTCAAAAATTCACATCAGTCCTGGTCCTTAAGTGACTTTTTACAAAAAGACTAATAATCCACATATATAAGTACCAGTGCCACTTTACTACCCTCAAGCTATCTCTATTTAAAATTGTACATATAATTTGACACTGTTACTGTGTAAATAAATAACAAACCAACAAACATGTTTTACCATTTATAATAGTAATAGTAAAGATAATACTTATTTATTTTGTTTTGCAACATCTTTATCTTGCAAAAATTTGGTTTTTATAAAATTATTAAGGATTACTAATCAAATCTACTTTTATTAATTTATATATTGCTTGGCTCATAGCTGAGATTTGATTATATACATCCAGTACCTTATGCATGCTAGATTGATTGTCACTTTCACCCACTTATGAATACAAAGCGGTAAACATACACAGGTGCTTCCTGTCTTGCCTTGTAAAGAATACTGGCAACAATTACTTGACTAGTTTCAAAAGATTGGATTGTTAAATACCAATTGTAAAATTTTAATTATAATAATGAAAATCTCATACATTTTATTTAAAATAATCTTAAATTTAATTTAAAAATAAAATTTTCTGTTTAGGTATATTTATATAAAAAAATATTCTAAAATATAGCACAATAAGCATTATTTACATAGAATGTGATTATATTCAAATGTGCAACTTGATTATTATATAAATGTTACTCAAGATTTCTATTTCCATTATGCAATGAGTGCAACAAGTAAGGAATAATTCATTGTCTTACAGAACTAGTTATGTGACATTCACATGTGATTTGGGAAAAGTTGTTAAGGTTTACATGACAATATGTTTACATAATCTTAATATGGGACCTTATATTTGTAGAGTACAATATATTAATATAGTATAATAAATTTAAATACAAATAAATAAAAATATTTAATGTTATTATTGAATTGAATGGAATCAGAAAATTTAAATCCCCATTATCAGCATAATTAATAAAACCTGTTTATAAACAGTAGACAAAAGCCTACATTTTATACATTTTAAAAGTAGAAAGAGATAGACAAATATTTTAAAGTTGTGTTTTTCTTATTTATCTTTTGATATTTGTAAAAAAATGAACACTTTAATTTTTATATACAAAATGTGACCCTAAGAATATTGTGAAATACATTGTTCTTTGGCTTTTGTATTCATAAAGGAAGAATGCGATGAATATAAAAGCATGTGTCTGCACCTTAAATGTATTTAGTAGACCTTCTATTATTGACTAAGCATCTATAACATTATTCAATATTATATGTAAAAATTTAAATAATGACTCATACTTTTAAAAAACTTATATATGAACAAAATCTTTATTTCCTATCTGCTGAATTTTTTTAAAACAAGTTTCAAATATAATTTGGAAGAATTAATCAATCTTGTGTCACATGAAACTTTATCACTGTGAAGACTGATAAAAAGCAGATATACTGATATTCTTAATCTATTGGACTCGAATTAATCGAAGGCCACGGCAAGTGCTCAAAGTTAACCAACCTGGCATTTTGGTCCAATAAGGCTAAACACCTGGTCATTCTCGTCACGAGACAACAGGACGCTCGGCCTATTCTCTCCCCTCGGCATCCTGTCGAACTTGCACAAAAACACTCATAAAATCACTTTAAATAGGCACGAATGAATGTGTCAGTCATCACCATTTCCCAACATTGTATTATCCTAATTCTACGATTTTGGCACTCGCGATTTAAACATAAAGAAAATAAGTGCATTTCTTGATTTACAGCAGCGGTTATTACAGCATCGGACGCCTATAAATTTGTAAAAATATAACTTTACTTTCCCTACATCCCGTACGTGAAACATCAATCATCAAACTGGTGTTGCAAGTTTTATGTCACAAGTGTCAAATTATTTCTACACGTAAACGTCATTTAACGATACGATTTGACATGTTAATTATGTTGCCTGTTAAAAAATATTTTCGTATCGAATTTGAAAGCTAAGTAAATAATATATTTGACAAATATTACATACTTTAAAGTTTTATTAAAATCTATAACATTAATTACTAGTAATCTGTACTTAACTGGCACAATTTGAAGCCATCAAAACGAATATTGAATAATTTAGTACTTTATAACCTTAGAGTAAGCTTATGTATACTCTAAGTTTATAACGCTTTAACCTCAGACCAATAAAAAAGAACTTTTTTATTGGTCTGAGGCTTTAACTAATACCTTTAAACGAGCAATTTTTGTATCTCTATTTATTTATTTATACCGGCGATCTCGGAAACGGCTCTAACGATTTCGCTGATATTTGGTATGTGGGTGTTTACGAGGGCGAAAAAGCATCTAGATTAATCTTATTTTTAGGAAAACGCGTGTTTTTGAGTTTTAATGCGGTTTTCTTTCGTATTATTTTTACACGCAAAATATGGTCGCTAATTTCGCACGCAAGATTGATAATCACAGGTGTCCGGGTTCGAACCTCGGTCGGATACAAAGTTTTTACTTTTGTTTTAATTTTTGTATTTATTCAAGTTTTAATTATTTTTTATTTAAAAAAATACGATACATGCATAAAAGAACTCCGAGCGAAGCTCGGTCGTCCAGGTACCTTTAATAGTAATCTCCCGCATACATGCTACATAACAGATTACAGAACAATGGACAAAAATAAGTACTTAAATATTCGTCTTAGTAGAAATTAATCATATGGAGAAAATTAAAAACACATGTATTTATAAATATGAATTTATTTACACAGCCCAGTAAAGGTATAACTGTATTACATTGCTTAAATAAAATTAACATCATATTGCAACTTCGGAGATCCAGCACAATAAATTTAAATTAATGTATTATGTATACTTATGCTTAATAGAAAATTAGTGACTTCCTTTTTTTTTAATTTAAATTAATTTAAAAGATACATTAATTATAGTTTTAACAGAGATAAACTCGTATGTATTTTTTATTAAAAATAACAAATGTGTAAAACAATATGTCTCATTAATTATGATTTATACTAACGTGCCATTTTATTATTAGCCCATATTAATAAATCATTAGGTAATTATTTTAAAACTTAACTTATTAATCAATAAAATTATTATTAATAATAACACTGACTATTATTTTGTGCAATGTTTATGCTTTTTAAGGCGAAAAATAATTTTACAAGTAATTATTACAGTAGGGGGACAAAAATCAGAATTCAAAAAATATATTGATACAATATTATGAATGAAACCTGAAAAGATTAATATTATGAGATTTAAAATATGAATTTAATACATTTATGAATATAGAAACACTAATGATACATAGAGCATAGACAATTTTGAGACTTAATATATATTGGTACATCACTAGACTCTAAGAGAGTAAAACTGTATTAAAGATTAAGAATTATATAGTATATTATATATAAGTATAGATCTTTAAATGGAATAACTGTAACTGGTGTTTATAAAGTGAAATAAAATATGAACATAATAGAAAAAATGATCAAAAATATTGTTAAACAAAAATTACCAGAATAAAGAAAATAATACACATGTTATTTTAGATCGCAAATCGTGCTCTAGGTTAATAATACCGTATTTTAATTGACAAAGCATAGACAAGATATCGACTATAGTGTGCGTTAATTATCATTTAAAAGGTAGCTGCAAAATACCAGTTTCATTCTGCCAAAAATTGGCCGTAATTTTTTTACAGCTAGCATGTTTCTACTAAATTATAATACTTAATATTTTACTATTTGTACATTCGTAGACATACATTACAAGCATTTATATGAATACCACAATATAAACGTATAAAATTTGTACGCTACATGAAATTTAATAATTTACATTATTTTTAAATCTACTTACAGTTTTAAATAAGACGAAATGTATGAACTACAATTATTATTGTTGAATCAATTCCCAAAAAAAAATAACTATTTTGTTTTTTTATTTCTGATAAAAATAACAGCATTTTAGGTGTAGCATCAAAATTGTACGATATAATAATACTAAATCGAGACATCGAGACATCGCTACATCGAGAAATTTAGAAACGTTGATTAGAATTCGATGTACGTAATACCAAGGCTATAGAGATGAAAATTCACTACGAAGTAGGTGTAGTTCTAAAACTCACTCTATTATCTAATCATAACGTAATGTTTAGGATCTACGTGTCTAATTTATTTTACTTCTCGTACACTTACCAAGTATTTATTTTAATTTATTTACTTAAGCCGTCTACGAACAAACAAAAATATCATCAATTTCAAAATAAAACATCTATTTAATTAGTTATGTTTTAAAAATGTGTGATATAAATTATTTTTATTGCAATTTTTCGCCATTCCACAGTTAGGTAGGACCTCAGTTTTATTTATGTTTGGTTTACAAAATATTTCTACATTTACACAATAAATTGGCGATGATTAGATTTCCATATTGGCGGCTTTTAGAACTGAAGATAGCAGTTTAAAATGTTTTCTTTGTCTCAAATTATTTTATCGTCTGTAAATAATAAATATTTAAATCTGTACTTTTAAAAAAAATGTACACAGACTAAATACGGAGTTTATCGATAGGGAATCCACCCATAGCCAATCCACAAAATGCAATAGAAAAATAACTTAAAGAAATATTAGCAAGTATTATTTCTTTATTACAACCTACAATAACATTCAAAAATATATACTAAAAAATAAAAAATGGAGGATTAAATACATTTCTATCTCACTCAAAAATCACAAAACAAATTGTACTTGTTATGTTAGTTCAAAATTTAAATAAAAAGCTAGCTATTGCGGGATCTATTCACATAACGTATGTGTCGCAGGTAAATTGTAAAAACCGTGAAATTATAATATACCTAACATTTTACCGTGATATTGTAACAAAAGGAGACGATTGAAAAAAAATCTGGGCAATAATTTTACAAGTGAAATTATAATTTCTCGGTTTTTATAATATACCCGGGACATACATAGATAGATATATTGTACATAGCACGCGCATTATACCTGTGCTGTTGCTATTTCTGTAATAATAACACTTGCGCAGCCATTTGCAGCTTTGTTTAGAGGGTCACAATTCTAAAAGTAATCGTGCAAGTTCTTTTACGGCATACCTTAACATATAAGGGCCGCTCCACACTATAGTGTCGGTCACAGTCCGTTTTCGGTCCAAATTTCATCCTGGTAAAGTATTTCTATACAAGAAACGTTGCTGGAGCGCGAGTCTTACTGATAGTGTGAATGCACTTGTTGTTTCTTATATAACAAATAACAATACTTTACCAGACCGATATCGGACCGAGAACGGACTGTGATCGGCACTATAGTGTGGGGCGGCCCTAAGTGTGCGAATAGGTCGCATTAGGAACATGTGCGATAAATATATAACATTAAGACAAATGTGTCTTTCTTAAAGACCGAAATGAAAGTAATAAACATGTTTTTTTTAAATAAAATAACTCATTAGCCACATTTTGCTTTAATATTATTTTAACAATAAAAAGTATTTGATGTATTTTGAATAATTCTACTTTTGTTTTAAATATTTACATGACTTTGTGTATTTTCATCACTATTTCGTGTTGTTTCAAACCAGTAATATAAAATTGAATAAAATTACAGATTATATTTGTTAAATATTAAATGTGCTATACATTATAAAAGTAAAATATAACCATTTGATATGTATTCAGAAGAGGATTGTGTTTGACAAATAATACAATCGTATTTTTTTTAACAAATAGCAAATTTTTGAATTCAGAACATCACAAAATAAAAATTAATTAGTAATAAAAAATACAATTTATATTGCAACTTGTATGTAATTTAAAAACAAAACAAAGTTGCCACATTAAAATTTATTTATTATATAAAAAAAACAACATAATGTAAATTCGACAGCGCCCGACAACACTACATCTAAGCTACTCAATCTCGTACAGGAAACTAACTATTTGTACGCACCGTCTAAGGTGGGTTAGTTCTACTCAGTGCTTAAATAATACTATACCTGATTTACTGAGATTACGTTTACTTTGGGCAAGTCCAGGGTAGTCCAGGGCAGTCCCGAGGGACTAGAGGAAGACAGCTCAACTACAGCTGTCCTTCTTCCCCGTTGCTTCGTCTTTGTTCGGTTCTAAATCGGTTTTTGATGTTCCCGGTTGAGGGTTATCTGGATCTGAGAATAATAATATTTTTTTTATAATTATTTAAAATATCAGCAATGTTTATTATTATAAGTTTAATTATTTGACTGAACATGTAAGTGGCGTATATTTTAAATAAAACCATCTTTTCGGATTTTTTCGTGGATTTATTTCGATTTTTGGTTCCCGAAGTTTCTCTAGCGTTGCTGTAAATCATTCGAAACGCCGAAAACGAAAAAATGATGTATTAGAACTCGTATATTTTTGTATTAAAAAAACTTTTAATAAAAAAAAAACTATAATATATAAAAGTTATAAATTAATTTGTATGTAAAGTACGTGAAGGCGAAGAACAAAGTACCTATTTTTTATTCTTTTTGCGTAAGTACTCTATAAAAAAGGCGTAAAGATAAAAAAGTAAATTTAGCGAAAATATATCGTAGGTAACAGTATACATACATCAATAAGCCATTTAGGCGCTGTCAATTTACATAGTATTTATGTAATTTCCTATAGCCTTGTCAATGTTGGCACAAACAAAGCTATAAAATAATAATAGATTGTGGAAAATTCTTACGATAATAAAAATAAAAATATTATGAGATTATAGACTACTTAAAAAAATTCAAATTCGGAAGATTCGCCTAATATGTTACAGATTATAAAAAAAATAAAATATAAAAAATAAAAAAAACCGACGGCGTAAAAAGAGGACCGAAAAGATGAAAATAAGTTGACGAAGGAACTTATAGTATATAATACTATGCATAAATGCAGTTGGAGACATACACGTTTCATCGTAGCTGCTAGATTTACATACATAATATGTACCTACGAGTATGTCTCCAACAGTATAGTAATAGTATAATACTGAGTTCATTCGCCAATTTGTTTAGATCTTTTTAGTTCGCTTTTATAATACATATTTTAATGTATTGACAAGATTTTAATGGCACAAACACTCAAATGATGAGTGCATTACAAACAAACGCATATAACTATAATATTAATCACTATAGTATATGGAATAGAGTCTACAATGAGAAAAGTATTAAGCACTTATAAACCAATCAACATACCATACTAATGTTATAGAATACTAGCGACTCACTGTCGCTCCGCTCGGGTTCGTCCCTAGTTGCGTTTTAACGTTTAGTATAGATTTCGTAGAAATGAGATATTTCCCGCAGTAAAAGTATCCTATATGTTGACACGGATAACCAGTTATTATCATACAAAATTTCATCAAAATCAATCCAGTGGTTTTCTCGTGATGCGGTAACGACAGACACACAGACAGAGAGACAGACAAAAATTCTAAAAACTATAGATTCGAGTTCTGTATCGATAGTAAAGTCTATTTCAATAAGATTTTCCAAAAAATATTTAATGTACAGATTCGGCTTAGTTACAATTTTATTATATGTATAGGCTAATGATCCGCCGTGGCTTCACCAGTAGGCAGTACATAATAATATGTTTTATTCGAAATTATTCGATTTAATTATTTTATTCTAATCTAATCAGCATAAGGCAGTGGTAGCCTAGCCTAGTGGGATAATGCGCTCGCTTGGGAAACCGAGTGAAGCGGGTTCAAATCCCGGGTCTCGTACCTCTGATATTTTCATGTGCGAATCATCTCTAACGTGATTACCACTTGTCGTACGGTGAAGGAAAACATCGTGAGACTGTTGCGTAAAAAACTTTTTAACCCTATTATGGTGATATTTTTTAAATGGTAACCTGTGCTTGTTCATCTTGTTTAAGTTCAAAGTTCATGCTATACCATATTTCATTAAAAAATAATTTACAGCGGACCAATAATATTATAATCTACACGTATCTGGCTTTCCTAACAAAGAGATTATCTATGTACATTCTGTGGAATCCCTATTACTACTAGTAAGTTATATTAAAGATGAATATGTTATTGTGATCCGCCATAAGGGCCTATGCACACAACAACTTTTTAACGCGCGTCCGACGCGCAGTGTACGCACTGTTCTCGCGATTGATCGATACGAACGCAAGCAATAATCTGCATTTATAAGTTTATCTTCAGAATATACATGTGCAGACGACGTACGTTCATGATACGCGCGTTTAAAAACCGTGGTGCGCATAAACACTAACTAATTAAAAAGAAAAACTAAACTGACAGACAAAATTACTTTCACACTTATATATGTACCAGTATGGATAGGTCTGATTACAGTGATAAGGTGATCGTGACGGTTGTAGATAAATATTAACCGATAAGCGCGTCAAAGACGTTCCAATTCATACTATTTAATACACTACTGAAAGTAGTTATTTCACCTTGAGGAGTGGAATTTTTTTTGAAATCTTATATTTACCGGCTACCCTTAAATAATAACTTATATGACTTACTAGTTTTTGCGCGCGACTTCACTTTTACCCTATATTTGATCACAGGATGCAATCTATGTCCTAGCTAAATTTTATTAAAATTTGTTCAGCGGTAAACGTAACAGACACAGATACTTTCACATTTATAATATTAGGTACCTAAGCATTGATTCGTCAACAAATTTAGTTTTTGAAATCTCTACAAAAAGGATATATGTATACATATAGTATATAATAATTATAAAGGACTAGCAGAACCCGCGGCTTCGCTCGCGCTAAAACTATGATTCATACAAACTTTCGTCCGCTATCTACCCCCTAATAGGATTAATTTCGAAAAATGCTAAAAATACGTGATTTATTTAATTGTTTTGAAGAGCATTTATACCAAGTTTCAAGTAATTCTGATCATAATTATTTTTCCGCGGTTAAAAGGTAGCCTATGTCACTCTCCAGCCCTCCAACTAAATCCACACAGAAAATCACGCTAATCCGCCAAGCCGTTTCGACGTGAAAGAAAGACCGACAAACAAACACACTTTCACAATTATAATATTATTATTATAAAGGATATAGAGTTAACTTTTGCGGCCAATTATCACTTCTTAGGATCAAACCTGCTATCCTCTTTTGTATAAACAACAAATATAGTAGGACTGATCATATTTTAAGACAGAAATATAATTATTGCGTCTAAAACAATATCTGTGTGTGACAGGTCTAAAATTATCGTAATGCAGTTTCAATATATAAAATAATAATAATTTGTTACGTCTGTGGCTGAAATTAGATGACGTCTTTCATACAGCTAAGGACGTGACGTCTTTTATACGACTGAGAATGCGCTCTCATTTGTTTACTCGAGTTTTCTCTATTTTGAGTTCTAAAACCAAACCGATTTCAATTCATTTGTATATTTTTTGTGACTCTGTTACTCGATAACTTCGTCAATTGTAGATCAATTTTCATTCTTCTTTTAATTGAATAGGTTATTGCTTATTAGTGCTCATGGGAAGTCTCAAATAATAGAACCAGCGGTACGGTTTGATAGATCCCTTAAAGCAACAATTTTATATACATACATACATGTAGACATAATATTATAATAAATAAATATAAATAATAAATATGTTGGGACATTAACACACAGCGCCATCTAGTTCCATGGTAAGCTAACGAGGCTTGTGTTATGGATACCAGATAGTTGATACACTACACATATATAACTTTAAATAAATACATATAATAAATATAAATATAAACACCCATGACTGGAGTACAATCATTCGTCATCACACAAATGAATGCCCCCAGCGGGACTCGAACCCGCGATCGCTGGCACAGCAAGTAGGGTCACTGACAAACTGAGTCAAACGTGTCGTCACTTATGCATACAGTTAGACAGAAAAAAAATCAAGTTAATGTATACTTCCATTTCATTAGTCGGTAATACTCCTTTTTACGCTAAAATAATAATATTCTGAAACATCGATTTTATGTAAAACTCAAGTTATCCATCCATAAACCATTTATAGAAGAATATAACTCAATAATACCAAAAAAAAAAATTCATGAAAGTTTAAAACTATAAACACACAGTTGTTATATTTGGATATCAAATTAATTGTTTGATCTTAAAATAAAATATTCAATGAATCTAATATATAAAAATCTCTATCACAGATTTTGTAACAAAATTCCTCCGAAACGGCTAACAGACTCTTATGAAATTTTGTTTGTATATTTGTAGATAAGTAGATATGAGAATAGGACGTACACTATTTTTCATACCTTTAAGTGATAAGGGTGGTCCACTCTTAATTATTTTTTTGGACAAATTTTTTTATTTATTTTTTTTTTATTATTCGCCATTAAAAATACATACAAACCTAAACTTTCATTAGAGACGAATCCGAGCGGAGCAAAGGTGAGTCGCTAGTAATAATACTCTAAAATTTTAAAATACTAAAAATTATAACAGTAAGTACCTACAATAAATTAAAACAACGACGATGCGGTCTGGTGACCAAGTTGAGGTTTCTTTTATCCAAAAATGTAAACCCACGCTAATGTTAAAAAAAATAAGGCTGCAAGTGCACAATCACTACAACTTTATAATTGCGACTTTTTTGTCGCAGCCTACAACTGTTAATCGATTTAGGAAGTAAAGAAATATCTGTGATTTATGCTCACGAAATATACAGAAAAAAACGGTAGGTAGCGTATTAAACATACAAGACAATTATTTTTGTGTTACATAGCATTGGTATAATTACTTATGCATAGTAGTAAATATTGTTCTCCCGGCCGATTTCGGCCAAGGCGGCCAATCTCATTAAGACTAGCCAACTACGCAGGAGATATTATAGTGCACAAGTGTACGCGCAGACACAACGTGCACTCTCTATTCCTGTCACTCTCATACTCCGGTGGGACAACCATTCGACACGACCAGTGAGAGTTAAGGCGCAGGATCGACAGCTTTACGTGCTCTGCGAGGCACGGCAAAGTAAACGGCACGGCACAGTAGGTAGTAAATAGATAGGTATATAAAATTATTCTGTAGTGAAGACACAGCCTAAAGATTGTGAGTTTGGCAATTTAGATATTATAAGGTAACCTCTGAAACAAGAGAGCTAATTTTGAATCCTACGCTAATAATAATAATTAGAAGCTAAATTACCCCACAGCAATAGATACGCGTTCACAGTAATATACCACTCAAAATACCAGTAATTCGGCTTGTAATTACTTAATAATAAATAATCAAAAATAATAACCGTTAGGGTATTCAGTTACGAGTAATTAAATTAAAAAAATCATTAAATTAATTAAATGGCGTCAATTACATGTAAATAGATACACCGTTGAGTAATGACGTATACTAGTAATAAACAGGTGTTAATATCGCATAATCCGAACACACATACGTTGGTATCCTAAAGAGATATTGACGATCTAATCAGCTTATTGGCTATTACCAATCAGATTTGTGTCATCACACTACGTCAAACAGATAACGAATGAATGAACCCGGCACACTGTCGTCATAAACTCGTACTGCTTGGAACAATACGTGAACAAACTAAATTAAAACCTTCCTTTCTTTGGAATTAAGGTTGAAATTCCATTATGTTGTACAATGATTAGTTATCCTATAACAGCAAATTGGATTAAGATAAGAGATTCGTTGCTAGAGCGATTTAATAGAATGTGTCTGTTGTGGACGCCCTAATGAATATGTAATGGCTATGTTATTTATTGCAGCTCGAGTGCTAAACTGCTGTCGTACGCATTACAGAATTGCAATCAATTGAGTTTGTCTCTATCTAATACTAATGTTATAAAGAAGTAAAGTTTGTAAGTTTGTTTATAGGATGTAATCTCTGAAACTGCTGAATCGATTTAGATGAAATTTGATAAAAAGATGTTTATCCCGGAAATCATCACTTAAGGAGGTGAAAATGGGGATGAAAGTTTGTATGTGGAATCAACCTAGGGACGACAAGCCCGAGCGAAGCGAGGGTGAGTCGCTAGTAAAGTATAAACTGATGTAAAACAGGTCTATTGGTTTTATGTATTGATCTAAGTCTAAACATTATTAGATCAAACTTCAAAGTAGTAATATTTGTGGGACTAAAATTCTATTTAAAAATATTTTTTTAGGATACTTTTTTTATTTTATTTTCGAATATGTAGCATGTGTAAAATAGTTCTAAGACTTTTCCGTCTTTTTAAACGGACTTCAAAAGGGGAGCCACTAGTTAATTGGAATGTACAATATCTATGCCTTCGAGCTAAGATGAACGTCAAGAAGCCCATTTTTAATAATAAAAAAATGTACCTATATATGTATGATAATCTTATGTGCATTTATCGCGATATATCCGGCAATTTACTTTTTTTAAAATGCAGGCCTTAGGCCGAATTTTAAATTTTTAGCCTGAATTAAAAAAAAAACACCCGACAAAGTAATTAAACTTTTAAAGTGATATAAAATATACATAAAAATAAAACATTACGGGTAAATGTCACTATAAGCACTTATATAGTACCTACCTAGTACCTATTTTTTTTTATTCGTTGTTATCAGACCACAATGCGACGTAATCAATAAACACGTAAAAATTCAATAAGGTCATAACTTCAGTCACATCAAGAGTCATTAAATAATAGACACTACAAATAATTTTAAAGCTTAAAAACCATTTCAATAATTGATTAACTTCAAAGTACAAATAAATAGACCTAAATATGATATGCACTAAATCAATCTAGAATCCATATGAAACGAAGTTCTACTGCCTTAATCTTTTTAATTTTTTTATTTTTGAATAAAGGTTGGTTGTTAATCTAATACATACTCGTAGTGTCTTATAATATAAAGAGCTTGTCCTGACATATGGTAACAATTATATTATGTATATACTAGTGACTCAACCTCGCTTTACTCGGGTACGCCCGTAGGTTGCTTCCCCATACAAACTTTCATCGCACTTTTCACCCCCTTAAGAGATGATTTCCGGGATAAAAACTAACCTATGTCTTTCCCAGGGTCTCAAACTATTTTCTTACCTAATTTTATCTAAATCGGTTTAGTAGATCCAGAGATTACCCCCTACAACGTCACAATCTCACAAACTTTACCTCTCTATAATATTAGTATAGATAGCAAAACTACGCGGCTAAAACTACAAGTAAAAGACTAAAAAGGTAGGTTTCATATAAACTTTCATGCCCTATTATACCCACTTATTGGACGAATTTCGAAAAATGCTAAAACACGTATTTATTTAATTGTATTGAGGAGATTTATAAAAAGTTTCAAGTAATTCTGATCATAAATATTTTTTGAGTTGTAATAAAACGCGTTTGATGAACCCGAGCGAAGCGAGGGTGAGTCGCTAGTATATTTATAACTTTATGAATGTAATACGCAAATCTTTTTAAATAAAACCTCTTTGAATGTTACTTTAAACTTATGTAAATCGTTTAAAAATGGGGGAAAACTGCACATGCGTTAAGAGATAAAATAGGTATGTTGACGACTTCGGCTTTGTAATCAAATTACCATTTCCAAACAGGTGTTATCGGTCAAAGAAGCTTATAGTATTAGTCTTGTTATCTTTAGATTTCTATTACCGTTATACGTAGTGCGGTAAAATAACCGCTATGTACATGGCTTAATATTGCAAGTACACGAATAAAAAAAGTATTATAAATCCATACTAATATTATAAATGTGAAAGTGTGTTTGTTTGTTTGTTTGTCCTTCTTTCACGTCGGAAGGGATTGACGGATTAGCGTGACTTCTTGTTTGGTGATAGAGGGCTGGAGAGTCACATAGGCTACTTTTTACCGCGGAAAATTATCTAATTCCCACGGTAAACACGTTATAATACAATCCAAAAAATATTTATGATCAGAATTACTTAAAATTCGGTATTAATGTTCTTCAATAAAATTAAATAAATACGTGTTTTAGCATTTTTTGAAATTCATCCTATAATGTGGTAAAATATGGGATGAAAGATTGTATGAAACTACCGTTTTTAGAGATTTTTTGTAGTTTTAGCGCGAGTGAAGCCGCGGGATGTGCTAGTATCAAAATATATACATATTTTTAGACCGCGTATTCTATATACGCATAATTTTTTGTAACAACATAGACGTAAAACAAATTAAAAACGGTTTTTTCCCTGAGGGACAGACGTTATTTACGGCTCTTGTCCCATTCTCGTTCGCCATCAAATTAATTTGTAATTACTTTTACTACGTTCAATGTCCTTTTATACAATCCTACTAATATTATAAATGCGAAAGTTTGTGATGGATGTCTATCTCGATATGTGTATGTTTGTTACTCTTACAAGCAAAAACTACTGAATGGATTTTAATGAAACATTACAATAATATAGCTCATACATCAGAATAACACATAGGCTACTTTTTATCCCGAAAAAATGTACGGTTGCAGTGGAATAAATTTGTTTGTTTTTCTAGAAAAGAAACCCGAGCGTACCGAGGGTGACCCGCTAGTGTTTATAATATAAACAGAAACTAATTTAATATAGTCGATTTTGTTTACATCATTCGTTTAAATTTAGCAAAGCCCCAGTCAATTAGCTTTAACAAGCAAATAAGTCTATACTAATACGTATGCTAACCTGATGAATTTATTTGTTTGTTTATCGCAGCGCACTAATCTCTGGAACTACTGATTCGAATTAAAAAAATATTTTTTCATTGAGGAAAATGATAATCTAATATTATGCCACAACTTCAAGCCTAAGAAGCGAAGCAATTATACATAATTGAACAACGCAAAGACTAGGTAATAATATTTAAAAAAAAAACACATACGTATTTATGTCGCAGGGAAATTGTGAAAACCGTAAAATTACAATTTCACTAGTGAATTTATAATTACCCGGAGTATTATCAATCGTCTTCTTTTCTTACAGTAGCACGGGGCATTTTTAGATATATTATAATTTTCCTAAGCACATTCAGTGATATTGTGAATCAATGAAATTTGACAATTTCACTACATAATAAAAGCCGTTGAATTGTGAAAGTCACTGATTGGTCAGATTTAGACATCTTTTTTGATGCGCATTGAGGCTTCTTCAGATTAGCCCAGCGCGTGATCCTGTGAAGTTTGGTACCGATCGAAAGTTTAAAGGCGGGCGAAGCCGTGGGTAGTGCTAGTAGTCTGTAACAACTATACGTAATTTGTTAGATTGATAAGTACAAAACGTTAAACAACTGTACTTGGCTTACGTATTTATTGCATTTAATGTTCGCTGAGTGGTTGAAATTCGTGCATAATTTTTTTTTGTTGGTAACATTAAAGCTCGTTCAAAGCTACCGAATAGAAACAAATTCGATTGAAAAATAAAGGAGAAGAAGGTGCTGAACTGTTTTGTCTTTGCCTATTAATATAATACAGATTATGTATAGACATATACCAAAAACTTATAGATGTATGAAAAAAAAGTTTATATATAAATCATTATATGTATGTACAACATATACATATACGTGCGCTGTGAGACCTTGCTTATTGCCAAATTTTATAATTCTAGGTCAACGGGAAATGCCTATATAGTATAAACCCTAGGTTTTTTGATTGAGCCGCCTTAAGAAGGCCAAATTTCTCCACCAAGGGACCGTAGACCTTACTTTTTACATATTTGACACTAATTTTAACTTGATACTTTTAACCGTTCATATAATAAAATTGTAACCAAGTCGAATCTGTACATTAAATATTTTTTGGAAAATTTAATTGAAATATACATTATTATCGATACAGCGGCCGAATCTATAAATTTTAGAATTTTTGTCTGTCTTTCTGTCTGTCTGTCTGTTACCGCATCACGGGAAAACCACTGGATAGATTTTGATAAAATTTGGTATGATGATAGCTGGTTATCCGGGTCAACATATAGGATACTTTTTACAGCGGGAAAATATCTCATTTCTGATACAAAAACTGCAATGTAAGAATATACTAATATGTAAAACATAAGAATTTGGTTTTTGGTCATCTGAACGCGGGCGGAGCCGCGGGCGATGCTAGTACATAATATATGCGTAAGCTAGGCATACGAATATCAATGTAATTCATACTTTTATTTTGCCTTCCGAGATATTAAACGCTATTAAAACCTGATAAAGTACCATAGTATAATATAATCTGTAATATAAGAAAAGACTTGTTTCTTTTTAGACACCCTAAGAAAAAGGCTTAAATTAACCAACTTTGGCTGTATATAAAAATATATACAATTGTCCTTTGGTTTTAACGGAAATATTGTCAAACCCTTGCAGGGTTGTCAAAATAAACACTTTTCATGACGAACGCTTCCGAAGTTAATGCGCTGTAATGGCATCTCGCAAATGTGTTATAAAAAAACGTGCGTTTGTATTTATGTAAGCACGTAAGAAGTAATACTTATTTGGTGTAACAGAACAAAAATATCTAAAAATTTCATCCCGCATGTCACACAACTCTCTGTTTGTAAAAGGATAGATAAATTAATAAAATAATTAAATAAGGCATATTACAATCATATATTTATAGAATATCATATAAGGAAATAACATAATATTATATATCATTAATGTCAGACAATAACAACTGTTACCATGGCAACAAACAGTTATCAGCTAACTTTATCATGTCGCTTTTTAGCTGTCGGTTTGCGCGCGTATAGTAAAAATTTTACTTTCATATCCTCCCACACGATTGCCCAATCTAGATGCCTTCCTTAAACAATACAATGGATATGTATTAGTAGAATGTGCCTTTATACTATACCTGTACAAATCAGTCCAATTCTTCTAAAAAATAACTGTTAAATAAAATGGCAAAACACTAACCTGTGGTGACGAGCTGCTGTAACCGCGACGGCAGGTCCGCGGTAGTCATCTCCGCGCCCTGCGGGTGCAGGATGTCCGGCATAGCGTTGCGGCGCCCCGTGCGACCCGTCTCGAGGAACTCGCGTGGCACCTCCTCGCTATTCCTGTCCTGCATTATTGCCATCATTCTTAGCTCTGGAATGATTAATTATACATATATCTATGAGAGATTAGTATAAGAAGAGATGTCAGTTCTAATATCGCGACAAGACGATACGTTTGGCTCAGTTTGTAGTGACCCTACTTGCCGTGCCAGCAGTCGCGGGTTCGAGTCCCGCTGGGGGGCATTCATTTGTGTGATGAGCACGAATGTTTGTACTCCAGTCATGGGTGTTTATATTTATAATATGTATGTATTTAAAGTTATATGTGTGTAGTATATCAACTATCTGGTATCCATAACACAGGCCTCATAGCTTACCATGGAACAAGATGGTGCTGTGTGTAAATGTCCCAACATATTTATTATTTATTATTATGACAGATAATAACAGTATAGAACATTTAATAATGTCAAACATTCGCGTAAATCTAAGAAAATATTATGTGAAACAGTATAGAAGTCAAACTATCCATATTATTGTAAAAACCTTAAGTCTGTCAAAGGTTATATACTTTAATCAAATAGACTTTTATAAGCACTTTTAAATCGTAATTTTTTACATAATGAAAATAAAGATTTTACATAAAATATCTGTGTGTAAGTCCGTGAGGAAACTAATAAAATATATGTATTTACAGCCCTTTTTCATGTTAGAAATGATTTGCACATGAAAATATCAGAGGTACGAGACAGAGATTGAACCCGCATTACTCGGTTATCCACGCGAGCGTGTCACTGGGCGATCACTGTCGCTATAGCTAGAGCGCCAGCTTAAATCTGACAACACATATTTTATGATACCTGAAATTTTGTCCAGCTATACTGCTATACCCACTGAACAAGCAATGGGTACTAGCTAAGCCCGACCGCGGAATTTATATTAATGATTTGTCACTTTTCGGACAGAGCAAACATGAGATAGTATTGTTCGCTGATGACACTCCATTTATTTTTAATTAAAATATAAGTTTCATATTTGAATACTATTAATTATATTTTAGCTTCTATTATTATTATTATTATTTGTTTCATTGCACTGTCTGTGACAACTACATAATTACATATATATAATGATTATGTCGGCGAAATGACTTGCTATATGAGCATAATATATTATTTTAACTAAAAAGGTACATCACATCACAATCGGCAAAGATACTCATGAAAAAATACCCTCCTCTTGCAAGTCGGTGAAAATAGAAATATTTTGTATAATATTAACTATAGCTTAAGCAACATACGGAAATTATCAGTATAATTATAGAGTCGAGACACGGAGCGCATAATTTATGGCAATGAGCGTCTCCATTGACGTAATCTATACATATAGTAAAATTCTAAGTCAAATCTGTACATTAAAATTTTTTGGGAAATCTAATTGAAATAGACATTATTATCGATACAGAGTCCGAATCTCAAGTTATTAGAATTTTTGTCTGTCTGTCTCTCTGTCTGTCTGTCTGTCTGTTACCGCATCACGAGAAAACCACTGAACAAATTTTGATGAAATTTGGTATGATGATAGCTGGTTATCCGGGTCAACATATAGGCTACTTTTTACCGTAGGAAAATATCTCATTTCTGAGAAAAAATACAAAAACACAAAAACTGCATTGTAATAGTATACTAATATGTAAAACCTAAGAATTAGGTTTCTCGTCATCTGAACGCGGGCGGAGCCGCGGGCAATGCTAGTGTGGATATATGTACAGATTTTTCATAATTTAGGTGTTTACGTATGTATGTATGTACTATTTCTCACCACGTATCGCGTACGTAATTGTTCCTTCAAAACAATATCATTGCGAACACTTCAAATTCTCGGTAGTAGAATATACCTACTAACACCTCGCCCTTTTAATTTCCTAATAAACAAATATTAATTAATGAGCACACATTTATAAGTAATAAGTAGAAATAACTGAACTCGATATATCCACGTTATACGAATGAGTAAGGCGGGGCTTTTTTTACCCGATTGCGGCGAAGCCCAAAGGAGGATTATGTATTTGACCTGTATGTACATATGTATGTATGTCCGACCCTATGTTCCCTCGTAATTACTAAAAGGCTTAACTGATTATGATGATTCATACGCCAATAGATTTGTCTTTATAACGCGAGTTTCATAGCGTATATAGATATTATCATTCAAATTCAAAATGGCGGATCTGAGACGCCAATTTGTGTGTCTTGAAAAAATAATAATATGATAATATCCACTGGGATAGAGCGCCTTAAATGATTTGTCTGTAAGAGAAAAATCTATCAACTTCTGCCTATTTCTTAAATTATATTTGTAAAATGTAATCGCTTAAACGTCTGTAATGACATACTTAAATGAGTTGCGGGTCGAGCCGGCATGGCAATGTGGCTACAAATTAATTCATAATTTCTCTTACAACTTGTGTAACTGTATTTTAGCTAAATTTGTTTACCTCTATGTATATCTTTACCGACATTCAATCGAATTTAATTATGATAATAAGGGTTCCGTTCCCGAAGGGTGCCAACGGAACCCTATTACTAAGCCTCCGCTGTCACAGGCCAAAAAATTTTAAGGCTAGAAAATTGAAATTTTGCACACGTATTCCTCATAAAACAAAGGCATCCACTAAGGAACGATTTTTCAAAATTCAACCCTCAAGAGGGTTGAAATAGGGGATAAAAGTTTTCCGGGGCAGAGGCTGACTGCTACCGGACGCGTCCCCCGGGTGGCGGATAGGGGAACACCACTCGCGACTGTTTGGACCCGACAGGAGCTTGTGGTACCGGAGCAATCCGGCGCGGACCAACAGCCAGGAGGGGAGGGGGGAGCGGCGTCAGGAGGGCGTCGTCTCCTTCTTGGAGGTAGCGCGGTGTCTCCGGCCGTTTCGCGGTAGGAGGCGCTGCGCGGGGCGCGCTGCCGGGGCTAGCCCGTCGGTGCGGCGGCTGGAGCGGGGCCAGTTCTGGTCCTGCGTCTGGCGTGGGGTGAGGGCAGCCATCTTGGTCCGGAGGTGGGCCGACGGTAGGGGGGCCGCGGGGGAAGAGGAGTGTCGGTATGGCGATGCGCCGCTCGTCCCTATCTCCCGCGGCCTAGCGGGGCCGCCACCGTTTGATGGCGGACGCGGTGGGGCTGCAGAGGAAGAGGAGTGTCGGTGTTGCGTTGCCGCTCTCCCTGTCCTCTGCAGCCGATTGGAGGTGGCCCACTTCGGTGGGCGGTGGTTGGGGTTTAATGGGGCTGCTCCGGGTACCTCTCTGGCGTAGCAGAGTTGACTGTGGAGCAGCCCCATTGGTTTGGTGGTCTGCCTAGCGTTTAGGCAGACCTGCCGCCGGGGCGCCGTAGTAGTTATGCGCAAGCGATCCTGCGGCGTCCCACTAAGGCGGGGGGAAGGGATGTCGGGTTTTAGTGGGTAGTACCGGCTCTTCTAGCCGGTGAGCCCCACATAAACACCTGGGGGATCAGGTGGTATGCGTAAATGCATTTTCCGACAATAAAAAAAAAAAAAAAACTTACATTTTTAGAGTATTTTTTGGAGATTTAGCGGGAGCGAAGCCGCGATTTCCGCTAGTTTCTTATAATTTGAACCATTTCACCTCTAATTACTTTTTAGATTGCGTTGAAATCACTTTTTTTAAGTTATACAATCATAAAGCTATAAAAGGATAGTATCATTAGAAGTAATAATATTTGTACCTAAACGAAACAATCTTACATAATTTAAGGTCAGGTCTAATGACAGTATTTCTTTACAACCCAGGGTCGCACCCCGCTGATATGATCGGTCGTCCACTTCGCAATAACTGCTATTGAAATCTCTATATAATATAACTAGCGACTCACGTCGTACGTCCCTAGCTTGCTTCCCATTACAAACTTTCATCCCTATTTTCACCCCCCTAAGGGATGATTTCCGGGATAAAAATCCTATGTCCTTCCCAGGGTCTCAAACTATTTTCTTACCAAATTTCATCTAAATCGGTTCAGTCTATCCAGAGATTACCCCCTACAACATCATAAACTCAAAACCTCACCAACTCACAAACTTTACCTCTTTATAATATTGGTATAGATATACATTCTTGATTATATTATAGATGTAAGTTACATTCTAATTTCACATTAAAATTGAAAAGACCGAGGAAGACTTGTTGGCGCTCACGCTCACAGTTAAGCAAGCGTCATAATTGCTAGAGTGTGCCGTGATTATTATGCTAATGGGTCAGTTTCAATGCATTAACAAAGTTTCCTTTCACGACTCAGATAATAGCTGTCGCGGCAATGAACAATTGACGCAACATTTTTGTACTGAAAGAATTTAACTAAGAACTAAATTGATGTTAGTTGTGGAAAAGATTCATCGAAGATTCAAGAAAATATAAGGACAGGTACAAACCCAAGATCCATGCAAGTGTAAAACAAACTTTAGGCTAGCTGCATACAAGCAATATTGTGTTTGTTCTAATTACAACGTAACTGCAAATCCCTATTATGAAGTCTTATTGTTTTTTTTATTAATACTGATTATGCCTCTAGCCTTACAGCATGCCCTCTACATTTCCACAACAATTTCTAACACCAAAATAAGAGTAGGTATCACCACAAATATTAAAATGTCAGTTAGTATAAAAAATTTAGTATATAAAAACAGCATATTTACATTATAAAGATTAATAAAATATATTTTGGTGTTTAGATAAAATTGCGCAATGTAATAAAATTTGTTTTAATTAATATATTGTCTTAATTTTGATATTCACTGATGACTCAAAACTTCAAAAGTCTGTGAATCTATAGGTACTTTAGCTCTAACAATGGATTTGATACAAATTGTGATGTGAAAAATAATTCAGTTAAGTACAATGTAAAATGAATTAATACTAAATGTTATTTTAAATTTTCTACAATTCTTGAGAAGTGTTTTTTTTAACAAATAGGAAGCTTCAATTTTTTTATAGGTCATTTTTTTATTGACATTTAGTATTATTTCAAATGTTCAATTGTGAAAACCCTTAACTATTTATATATATATTATGAAATATAATGGTTGTATACCATTTCATTCCAAAGATCTCCGTCTGTGAACCTTGATGCTTCAGGATTACGTCATCACTCTATGTCATGCACCTTAATATCCTGGATCAATGTAATTTGATGTTAGTAAAAAACCAAATTTCTTGTTAAAATTCTTATAAAGCATTGATAAAATGATGATATAACATAGTATTATTTGCTGCCATCTTATATTAATGATTTTTATAAAAAACAATTGCTTCAAAATGTTATCACTTGTAATATATAATATTGTTTGTTTATTATTGACTATGTAAGGAAATAATAAACACCTTGGTGTTTATTAAATTATTATCTATAGAATGAATACTTTCTAATTTTCTATCTTTAGAAATTAAATAGACAAACCTAGTTACAGAAAGTTCATTAATATTACAATATGCAATCATTCGAATGTTGCATGATAAGCTTCTATTAACATACTGATATCATCATGATTTTATCACATTCATCTATTGAATCCAAAATGACTGTGAAATTACTGTGGCAGTAATAGTCTATAAGCTATAATTGCTTATAATCTGTGCTTTAGACTCAAAATATTTAATAAAATATGCCCACAACTAAAGCTATTAATGAAAAAATTACTTATAAGTTATATGGTTTAACAATTTGAACATAAATCAAAAATAATAGTACCTATTATAAATATAATATTTATAAATATAATATTTAGATGATAAAAACTACATTACTCTCACTCACTATATTATGGAAGTTTCTAATAAAAATCACACAACTTATAAGTACTTTTGAAAAAATGTACAATATGTACAACATCAATAATACATGAAATTTGAGTACAGAAATTTCTCTTACATTTCAAAGTATGAGAAAAATGTAAATCTACTAAGGCTTATTATCGTATCATATTGGAAATGAGGGGATTTAGGCCAATTTCAATAATTTACTTATTCAATACCAAATTCGAGAGAAGGTGGCGGCAAATAATACCGTATTGTAAACCCATTAATGATATTTCATTCAAGCACTACTCTATTTTAGGCCTTTCAAGCAAAGTCAAATCCGCAGAGTATTAGCGGCGAAGCAGCAACATGCGAGCCTTCTTTACCTGACCGAGTTTTCACACGGTGGCCTCTTCGGCGCTTAGGAACGCGCCCGACGCGCACTCCTCTCATTTTAAAATTTAAACTAGTAAAATTTCACTAAACAATTACCATTCATAGGAAACAACAGAATACTTTTGTAGGGATATCGCACTGGCACCGATCAAAATTAAATCATCAATAAATTAATTATAAAATTTGAATTTATGTAAATGTTTATTATGAAGTATAAGGTTATGATAATTTTCACTTTTAGAATGTGCACAAAAATCACGGTTTCAGAGTGAAGACAAAGACGTTGTAAGAAAATGAATGACAGATTTGGAATAACGAGCAATGAATCTAGGATTTAGTAAGTTTGACATTGACATCAAAGCTACAAGCAAAAATCCGTATTTTTTAAATTTTGTTACATGCTAAAATTTCTATTATACATTCTAAAATTTTTTCTTTAATACCTTCAAACGCATCGGCGTATTTTTTTTAATAAAAAATATATGGTTATATTTATTTCTTGGGAAATAGAAGAAGGTGGAGGATATTGGCTATATTTGCTTTTACGTGTATCCGGTTACATTACATAATGTCATGTCAACTGTCATATCAATGTCACTTTAAGCAGCTGATTAGCAAAAATTATCAAAAACTGTTTGTTATTTATGTAACTAATAATTGTAATCAGTGTATTAAGGTATTTTTATTCATTCTAATTTCATTTCTTGTTTTTGTATTACATTACAAATCATTTTTTGATTCTATACTAGTTTATTTTTCAGATGATTCGAAAAGTTGTAGTTGGTTCTGGGCTGATAGCATTGATACCAAGTGTCAGTGCAGCAACTCCAGTACAGGATTCAATTGAACCAAAACGACCTCCGCCTATGAAACCCTCTGAATTACCCATTTATGAAGCCCCACATGCGGACTATGGAGAGTATGTCATTAAAACGTTTTTTTTTTTATAACCTTAATTAATGTGTTTAATAACACAATTAGCTATCTGGTATCGTTTTGAAATTATTATTTCGTAAAGATAACGTATTGACATCTTATATTAATGAGGCCAATATAAATTTATGTAATTTTTTCAAATATATTCAAAGGTATTTACAATCAAAAGCAAGCGAGGAAAAGAGCAGTTACTTGCAGTCAGTGCTCTTGTTACCAGTTCGAGCAGTGAGGGAACAAGTACAAACAGCCTGTGCTCACACTGAATCAGTCACAAATACTGTCAAAGATAACTACTCTGAGCTATGTGATAGGAGTGAATGTGCGTTACATTTTTTTATATATTACATATATACTAAAATCATTCTTGATTAAAATTCTGATATATTTTTATCAATTATCTTTATCATATTTTTAATTTTAAAAGTTATAAAAATATTTTTTTTAATATTTTATGCTTAATTTAATAATTATAGGGATTGTCCAATACCTAAGGGAAGAAGAAAATAAAGATATAAGATATGGAGCTGTGGCAATGGGTGGTCTAACTGGATTCATATTTGGACTGAGGGGTGGTTTTATTAGGGTATGATTTTATCCAAATATACTTCTTATTGTTGTATGAAATATTAAATCTTTAATTTAATATCTAAATATTATGATTATTAGTGTTACAGTGATATCATCTTTCATTAAGGCTGTTAACATTAAATGTCTCATTAGTGTAATTCAGGGACCAGGTCACTCAAATCACATATAGTAGTTGGTTGAAATTATTGGTAACAGGTTAGACTAGAGAAGTTGATTGAACCCCCAACATGCATTTACCTTGTCATGGTTGAGGGCTCATTAGCGTCCAGCAACCAACCCATCTATTATATAATGCATCAGTCTGGTGCAATATTTATTTTTTAGCTGTTTTTTTTTTTATTTCAGAGACTGTTCTATGCTGGCTTAGGTACAACTGGTATGGGTTACATATGCTTCCCTGAAGAAACAAAAGATATTATGAAGAATAATGGTTCTCTAATTAAGCAATATATCAACATTGCTTATAACTTCTTCTATGGAGGTAATTTAACAAATCTATATCTATACCTCCATATAATAAAATTGTAACTAAGCTGAATCTGTACATTAAATATTTTTTTTAAAATCTTATTGAAATAGACATTATTATCGATATAAAGGTGGTATCTGTAGTTTTTAGAATTTTTGTCTGTCTGTCTATGACGGCATCATGGAAAAACTGCAGGGATTTTGATGAAATTTGGTATGATGATAGCTGGTTATCTGAATCAACATACAATACTTTTTACTGCGGGAAAATATTTCATCTCTAAGAAATCTATACTAAACGAAAAAAAAGTATTCTTATATAATTGTTAAAATAAGAAGGTCATAAATTAAATTATTTATTACTATATATATTAGTAAATGATATGTCAATAGAACATAATACTCTGTTAAAGTGAAACTTCAACTTGGTTTTTTTTTATTTATGTAGTCAAACCCGGGGACCCTCAACTGGAAGTAAAATTTCCTGAGTTGTCTTTACCAAAAGACTTTTCTGAGTTTGTAGACTTGACAGTATCTGTGGCTTCATCTGTCAAACAGGCAGTAATGCCGCCACCATCTAAAGATGAAAAATCATCAGATCATAAAGAATAGGTACAGGTGTACATGAAATATGAATGTTGGTTTGTTTTGTTTTCGCTATGGTGGCAATGCTTATTTATCTATTTATTTAACTAAAGAAAGATTGATGCATGTAATTTTGTACTGTATAGCTTGAAATGTATTGAATGTGTATGCTATTAATGTGAGGAAAATCTTAAATAAGCTCTATGTTTAATTTGCAGATTTTTTCATTTGTCATGCATATATTTGACTAGATAGTAAGCTTTTGTATTTTTTTAAATAGTACTATGTGACCTAAATCCGCATTTATGTAACTCTTATTCATGACTTAAATTAGACCACTTATCTTACTACTTACTTATCACACTGTATAAAAATTTAACTATTTACACCAAAGACAGAATAACCGTCAGAAGGCACTTTTGGATATGATTTGATAATATTTAGATGAAGACAAATATGTTCAAAAATCTAAATATAGTTATAACTTATAATTAAGTTGTTTCTACAAGTACATCTGAATTATTATCTCTGATTGAATATTTCTTTCTATTAGATATGTATTTTATATCAACTTTTTAATATTCTTTTTGTCACTAACAATTCGTTTTTAATTCGCTCTTTGGTTGCTTCTTCTGCTAAGGTCGGCCGCATACTCATACCGTGCAATAATGGTCTTTAAGTCACATGTGTAACTACTGTTTGAGTAGTAGTAGTAGCTTGTATAAGGCATCTTTATGTTATAATTTTGGTGTAAAGAGTACTTCATATCAATAAATATTAATAAATTTTTTTTTCAGGTCATTTAAATACTGAAATTAATGAAATAGATTAATAAAACGTAAACAAGAAATAAAACAGAAGAAACTTTAGAAATCAATATTTATTATAACTGCAGTGTAACTTATTCTATGACAATGAAGTTAATAAAAGTATAAGTGAAATACAGTGTTTAATTTTGAATAAAAAAGCATTTAATATTATGCAAAAATCATTTCCTCTCTTCTCTTCTTGGTAACAACTGTACCAGGCTTGTGTTGAGCCTCAGGATGATTCATTAGTTCGGGTGGACATGTAGACGCTGAACTAGCAAGTAACAGTTGCTTTAGGTCATAGTAAATAGCAGAGTCTTCTTTGGTCACAAATGATATTGCTTTACCAGTTTTGCCAGCACGACCAGTACGACCGATCCTGTGAGTGTAGTCCTCGATTGTCTTTGCCATATCGTAATTAATAACTATACTGACATCTTTAATATCAATACCACGACCGGCTACATCAGTTGCCACCAATATATCCTTAGAGCCATTCTTAAGTGAAGCCAGAGCAAAATCACGCTGTTCCTGTCCCTTTCCACCATGCAAAGTACATGCATTGAAGCTGAGTTTTTCCAAACCTTTTGCAAGCACGTCAGCCCCTTTCTTTTGGTTAA
The DNA here is from genome assembly GCA_951806755.1 of Brenthis hecate. Lineage (NCBI taxonomy): Eukaryota > Metazoa > Arthropoda > Insecta > Lepidoptera > Nymphalidae > Brenthis > Brenthis hecate. The sequence goes on along the minus strand of OX638271.1, from coordinate 4,732,650 downwards.
CAAATATAATGATAGGTGGTTCAACGCCACGTTGTAAGATTTCGGTAAGCTTTCTACGTTTCTCGTTCTCACCAATCATGAATACAATTTGTTCAGTTCTGTCGACTGGTTTGCCAACTGATCCGATATAGACAATTGCCGGTCGACGTAAGTAACTTCTAGCTAGCCTTTCTACAGCCGGGGGCATAGTAGCTGTAAACATCACAGTTTGCCTGTACTTCTTCTTTGTGTTATAATTTGCAAGCAAAACCGAAGCATCCTCTGCCGCATCTGAGTCTGGTTTAATGTTAGACACAGGCATATATTCCAGAATTTTTTGTACATCAGGCTCGAAACCCATGTCTATCATACGATCGGCCTCATCAAGAACGACATATGTGCAACGATTAAGAACTAAATATCTATTTTCTAGCACATCAATAAGACGACCAGGTGTTGCAATTACAATTTCACAACCTAGTCGGAGTTTAAAACCTTGTTCTTCTCTTGACAGACCTCCCACAACTACTACAGAAGTAATACCTAAAGGTATGCCAAATTTATTGGTCTCTTCTTCAATCTGCTGAGCCAATTCACGGGTAGGGGCTAAAATAATTGCATAGGGTCCCTGATCAGCATCTTCCATACGCTCACTTTTAGGTAATGATTGGATCCATGTAAGTAAAGGAATAAGGAAGGCCAAGGTCTTACCAGATCCAGTTTCAGCGACACCAATGATATCTCGATTTTGTAATCCAATAGGAATAGCCTGCCTTTGAATCGGTGTTGGGCTTTTATAACCCACTTTATTAATTATTTCCATTATATCCTGATGGAAGCCAGCTTCTTTCCATGAACGAATAGGATTTGGTATTTTTCCACCTTTTATTGTTATATTATAATCTTCCCTGAAGATTCTCCAATCTCTTTCTGTCATTTCATCATGATCTTTCTCCGACCAATGTCTATCATCCCATTTTTGCTTGTCTTCCTTCTTTTTTACTTTTTTGAGTCTTAACTTTTCTTGTTCCTTTTCTAACTCTGTTCTTCTCTTCTCTAATAGATTTCCATAAAACTTGCTGTAATCCTTCTTTTGGGATTTTATATCAATACCAGCAATATGTCCTCTACCAAAGAACTGGACTTGATGCCTGTCTTTGTATAAAGCATTGTAATCATTTGAAGTATCCTCAGAAGCATCCCAGTCAAAAACAAATTTTCTATCATTAAGCCTTCTCACTCTCCGTTTTTTCTTCACTATACCCAAATATCGTGCTTTAATAGCTTCTTCTTCTCGCTCTTTGTCTTTATTTTTATTGTATTCTTCATTTTTTTCTTTTTTATCTTCTCTATTACGCTCATTTCCAGATTTTCTTTCTTCATATTTGCGTTCTCTTTCCTTCTCTCGTTCTCTCTCTCTTTCCTCCCTATACTTTTTATCATCTTCTTTTTTAGAAGTTCCTGTTAAATCAATAGTTGTAACAGCAGGTCTTTCAATATTAGCTCGCATAGCTTCAACCTGTTCACGACGTTTTTCCAAAGCTAGAGCTGCTCTTTGTTCTTTTGTTAAGAAAACTGGTTTACTTCGCGCCTCTTCTTCTGCTTTTTTTTTAGCCAATAACTCTTCCAATGATAAAGGTTCTCGTTTAGTTGGCTTCGCTTGATCGTCCTCCATTTTTGTTTCTTCATCTTCATGTTTAGAGTCATCATCTTTTTTGTATTTCAATTTATCCTTATCGTCACTACGGCGTTCTTTTCCATCTCGTTTTTTCGGGCTTCTGGACCGGCCACGCTCCTTTCTTTGTGGGCTTTTAGAACGATCTTCTTTTCTAGGACTACGAGAACGTTCTCTTTCTTTCCTACTTGGACTACGAGATCTTTCACGTTCTTTTCGAGGACTTCTTGATCGCTCACGACGTTTTACTCTGTCCCTATGAGCATCGCGATCATCGTTTCGATCTCGATCACGACGTTCGCGAGATCGTGATCTTCGACGTTCAGTACTTCGATCTCTTGCCATAACAATCTTTTTATATTATCAATAATTCGGGATTTACTTAATATTTTATTTTGGTTAAAAGTTAATTATACATTTACGTTTTACTTTTTTATTTGCGCTCAATGTTTGACCTATTGACAATTGTGAATTAACATTTGACATATAATTTGACATTGCCATATACAGGAGTTATCGCTTTAATAATCTGTAACCTGTTTGCTAGGAAGTAAGAACATATAAAAATTTATAAACAGTATACTTAAATATATTTAAATTTTAAAATGAAATTCTTATTTCCTTCAAATCAACAATAAGTAGCAGTAATATTATCCCTATTCATATTGTAAATGCGATGGAATGTATCTTGATTAGTTCTACTTAAAGGTAAAACAACGGGGTCAAGAATGAAGATATTTTTTTACTATGAGATACTTTAGTAGTTAGAATAATAATGATGACTAAAAAGGTCACATACTCTATGGGAACTTACAGTTTCATAGCATCTCTTTAAAGTTGGTGTTAAGCCTGGCGTCGCCTACAGCAGAAACGCGTCCGGCGTCGAATCGAAGCGAATCGACTCGAATCGCATTTTATTCCTTCTGCGTCCATTTGAACCGAATCGAATCGAATTGCTCATTTATCGCAACTCGTCAGCAAAGTAGATCGTGAATGCGCTTCGATCTTCTTAACTCTAAAGTGTAGTAAAGCTTATACAGATAGATAAAATTCAAGTGTCTGTTTGTAATCTTAAAATAACAGTTTTTTACTAAATAAACATGAAACTATATACGGTACTTATAAGAAAAACGTAATTTTTTACATTTTTGTCTATTTGTTCCACCTAGTCTCCTAAACGACTGGACGGATTATGATCAGACTTTCACTGGCTGATAGCTGATGTCAAAAGGAGTAACTAAGGCTACTTTTATTTAAGAAAAAGAAGTAGAGATCTGCAAAAAAAATATAAAACGAAATTAGGAACGAACCCGAGCGAAGCGAGGGTAAATATTTAGTATATATTATAGTTATATAATTAGACATAATATAATAGTTAATTGTTGTTTCTCTTCACGATACATAGGTACTCTTTAAATAAAATACAAAAAACTTGCCGGTGCGCATGCGTGAGATTCTTCGCGTCAATAGGCTAAAGGAAAGGCGCGCCGTCGCCGAATCGAGTCGAAACACGTCGCCGAAGAAATTCGCCTGACGAGCAATACGCGCGGGTAATTCGATTCGGCACGCCGCGAGTCGCGACTCGTCGCTAATGGACGCAGTTTCATACTTTCAAGTTTCATAGTAAATATATAGGAGGCGAATTTCTGCGGTTCGATTCACCTCGACTCGGCGCCCTAGTGGACGCCATATACTCTATGGATTGGTCTATGATATACGGTTCAATAAACAACACTATAGTTTGTTGTTTATTTGTGAATTGTGCGTAACATCTCTATTTATATATGACATATGTAGCAATATACTCTATGATCTCTATGTAGTTTGTGTTTATTTGTGAATTGTTATTGGGCTTAGAATTTATTATTTTATAAATTAAATCAAAGAAGGTCTTAAATTATTTTGATAAAAGTACAATTATTATAATGTCAGTATCAATGAAATTAAAAGTTGGGTTAACTTCTGCAATTGCACTTGGTTGTGCCGGCATTACGTATGTAGTTCTTAAACATAGGATAAAATTACGGAATTCGGCAGATGTGCTTAATTATCTCACAATTAAAATTATAACTACCGAAGAAGAATGTGAAGAAGTTATTGCTGATTTGCGGAGGTATGTTATTCTTATTTTTCGTGTTGCACAATGTGTCGTGTCACAACATACACGTATATAATGACTAGGTATTTACATTTTTAAAATAAAAATAAAGTTAAAACACCCTTAATTGAGTATTTATTATTTGTCATATATTTATAACATACTAGCGATGTACCCTCATTTTACTCTGGTGCGTCCTTGGATACCAGATAATAGCGAATGTGTCACTCCAAATCATAGACTATTTCTATATTAAATTTCATCTAAATGTGTCCTGTCTGTAAAGGTGAAGAAAGAACAAAGACATACACTAACTTTTGTAATTATAACAGTAGTCAAATTTCTGGACACCCCAAAGTTAAAATGGGAAAACATTTACAATTTGGGGTCCTCAATGAGTGAGAAAAATCAAATAAAATGTTAATATTATCAAACAAAAGATACAGCCCAGATGACAGTAAATAAAAATGATAACAAGGTCTGCATTATAAATCTTTTATATAAATGCTTATAAATCCAACAATACCAACAAAGTCAATAATATTATTTTTGTGTAATTTATTTTAGTCGCAGTGCTGAACACCATGCTCTAGGTTTTGACTGTGAATGGGTTACCGTTCAAGGTAAAAGATCCCCTGTGGCATTACTACAACTATCTACTTTTGATGGACATTGTTGGTTGTTTAGACTTTCCCAAATGAAAGCTGTTCCACAAGTCTTAAAGGTAATATTATTGTATATTATTGTTTTAATTTTTTTTATTAGACTTTATGCATTAGCACCTTTATTATTTTAAGGACTTTTCTTGTGCTTAATTTGCCCTATTAATAATAATATAAGATCAATTATTTTCAAAATATTAGAAACTATATTTCAATTTAAAATATTTATTAATTAAAGTATGTATATGAAGGGATTTTAACATTTTTCTCTAGTATTTGCCACTTGCTGCCATTTTAATTTTATTCAAAGTAGTGATCCTGATGAAACTGACCAGATGTAAACAAAAATATCTCTGAGTATAATATCAAATAAAAGGTACATAATATGTCTAAAGTCAGCAGTGGATATCATCTGGCCTTAGATGATAATGATATTTATAATAATATATTGAAATTTCAGGAAATCTTAGAAGATGAAAATATATACAAAGTAGGTGTCGCTCCTGCAGATGATGCAAAGTACTTGGCCTATGATTATGGAATTAAATTAAGAGGAACTTTGGATGTAAGGCATATAGCTATTTTGTGTAATTATGAAGCTGGCGGTCTGGCTGCACTATCTAAATCAATGTTAGGTGTCATTTTGGATAAAAGCTGGAGAGTAAGTTTTTTCTTTCTCTACATATTAAAAATAGTATTTGGGTGACCTGGCTTGGCTCTGTGTTGTTCAAAAAAGATATAAAAATTGTGTATTTTCAGAAAAAGACACTTATATAGATAAACAGCAAAATCAACCGACTGAGAACTGTTTCTGAGATACACAAAATAAATTTATATATGTGTATGTATACAAGAATAGCTCATTCAATATTATAGGATAATCTAAATATATTTTGCTAAAAAATTTCATAAAAAATCTATCCATTTTTCTGTACTCTTGAGAAAACTAATTAAGAGACTCACTTCTAGACTTTAATTCTTTTATGTTTGTGTTCTACTGCACCATACCATTTGTGATCTATGTGATATGTCCACACATTTCTGTATTAAGAAATAATATATCTTATGCATAAAAGGATTAAATTAACTATATTTAACTTAAAAAAATATTACTAATTGTAAGATTAAATGAAGTATTCAATAGAAATATTTATTTTCATAGATCCGTTGCAGTGATTGGGAGGCAGAAGAACTTACAGAGCGGCAAATCAAATATGCGGCGGCAGATGCTCATGTTGCTGTTAAGATTTTTGTAAAATTGATCAATGATTACCATTTAAAAAAAACTTCTTTTTGGTGGCGAACTAGAAATAATACTAATCAATGGAGTAATTTAAATGATTTATGCTGGAAATATACTGATATTTGCTACAAAACTAAAACTGTGAAAAAAGACAAATATTATGAGTAAGTTAATTTACCTTATATTATAAAAGTAAAATGTGATTTCTAGATTTATCTTTAAAAAAATTAAAAGAAAATATTATCACTAGAAGATAAGTGACAACACGTTTATAACGGGCTTAGAACGGTCATCATACGCAGTTATAGCCCGTGTGCATGAACGAATAAGTCACTGGACCAGACATATAAGCGGACGTACCTTTATCTGTCTTATTAGTAGCCAGGAAATTTCAGCCTTTGTCGTTTGTTTTTTGCGTCAGTCTCAAGCATTTACTTGTCATCAAACAATCTGCCAAAAATGACTAAATGTTCTGTTAAATGGTGTAAAAACTATAGCGGCGGAAGCAGCACTGTTTCTTTTCACTTGTAAATACATTATTTTATTACATTTATTGTTATTTATCACACAATTTAATAAAATTGTAAAATAAAATGTCATATTATCCAACTATGTTAAATATAGTCGATATTTCTATGTATTGTTGACATCTGACAACCATAATAAAATCCCTGGATTATACCATTCAGAACAAATGACTAAACTGTCGAGTGAGTCCATTTGACATCGACTAGTGCTTGACAATGTCGAAAAATATATCGATATTTGACGAAATAACTGAACGAATTGTGTTATTTGTACAGTACAATAACATAAAATACTTTTATCACAGTATCCTACAATCTGATGACAATAAATTTATAAAAATATTTTCTAAGTCACATAAAAATATAAATGCAAAAATTATAATTAGTATGTGTACTTATTTTTCTATTTTATTTTATACCACATTTATATACTTTGGAATATTATTCCATTGTAATAATAATAAAGATCATTTTATTTCAACACATAAATTACACAAAATCAAACAATAATGTTTTAGCACTAAACTTCTGGGTTGGCGATTTGTAATAAAACACTTTACTTTCACGATCTATTTTACTTTCACGATCCAACACTCACTTTAATTTGCAATCACTTTTTCTTTTTCCTAATTTCACAAATGTTTATTAAGAACTGAGCAATATTAGGACAGTGTCACATTTTTATAAGCTACCCGAGACAATCAATTGCCAATTAAAATAATTCAATAACAGAATCAACAAAATCACTTTATTTAATTAAATTAGCTTAATATTTTTTTAATCTTTAAAAAATAATTTTTATTATATATTAATGGAATATACACCCGATATTCATTTGTTCATTAACATTATTATAGGCCAACAGAATGCTGCCATCAATGCCATCGTATTTATATAAATCAAATTAAAAAATAATTATTATTTGACACATTATTATTGCCTCTTTAATTCATTTATTTTAATTTATTATAATAAATACAGATATTTTAAATTAAAAGATGTAAAATATGATGACTATGCTAACCAATGTCTAAAATGTCATTAATTGGTTCATCGATATATGTATTTTATCGATTACGTTCAAGCACTAGAAATATTGTATTGTGTACCTGTGTGTATAATAATGTAATAAAATCTTTGTGTGCGTTATGCGTCTTTTGGTTGAACGAGTTTTCATACATTTGTATTTTATGTCTCGTCCAGTGGTTTATTCGTTCATGCCCGTGTGCTCATCGTTTCGCAGTCCGCGCGCAACGGTTCGGCAACGTTGCGTGCCAGGCACGGAGCGTATCGGCACCGGCAAAATATTCTTGCTGACAATTATTGTTAACTCTCCATGCACGGCACGCGACTGTGTTGGTCGGTGACGGAAAGGTCTTGGTCGGTGATAGAACAATCTAGTGGGCGTAGTCTCATATTTTTCAATACAAAGATTTTTATTTGCCTGACACGGTCCTAGCACTGTCATTGTATGAGACGGTGTAGTGGACAGAGACCTTTAATTTAATTAAATAGTGTCTATACTATAGTTGGTTAAATTTATTCTGTTTTTATTTCGAAGTTTGTATAAGTCAAAATAATGAAAAAATAATAATAAAAGATTACCTTGATTGTTAAAAGTGTATAATTTATTCTAACGTAAATTATGATCAAAAATTGTCAAATACCACAAGGATTACTAAGTTTATATCTGTTTGATAATTATCGGATAATTATCTGATAATTATCTTGATAATTATCGTGATAATTATCAAAAGATATATTTATCTTGATAATTTCATACCCTGATTTAAGTCCCTTCCATTTATTTGAAAAGGATAATAAAAAAAGGATAGGTATTTATATACAAAATTCCATATCTAAAGGGTTCGAATGGGTCACAGTAAATAAGCAACTATAGAAACTGATTTATTATTTTCAGATATAAGAAAAAAGATATCAAAGGCAAGGATATAGTTATAACCAAAAAGTACCAGCCAGCTACTCGCTCTAAACCTTTATACCACAACTGCTTCTTGCAAGCTCCTGATGGAGAATTGCTCTGCACTTGCGACAACAAGAAGGCCTTATGGTATGTATTTTTTATTTGAAATGTAGAACTTACTCGGGTGCTTCCTTACTTCTGTAATATATTATGTGTCATTTCAAGTCGTAGTTTGTCGGTGTACTAAATTTAAATGTAATTACTAATAAATTATTTTACATTTAATGTAATTTTGAGGTTGAAGTACTTTTTTAACTTTATAACTCTTTAATTACGTGCGCTCAAAATGGGGGTGGGGGTAGGTCCAGTAAAATCTCATCAAATCTCTTTTTAAGTGAGAGGATAATTGAAAATTTCGCGTCAACTTTAAAAGTGTTTTTGCCCGGTGAAAAATTCTCATGGCTATTATTAAAAAAAAAAAATTAGAGAGTATTTTATAAACGTTATTTTATTTTTAAGGTTTAGAAACATAAATAACAAGTGAAGCGTGAATTTCACGGGGGATGGGGGGGGGGGGTTTGGGTCTCATCAATCAAGGTGGTTAGGAGTCTAAATTAAAAGAAACACAGCTCATAATAATAATTAATGGTTTGATTCGTTGATTATGGAACAGGTATGTGGAAAAGGAACTAGCAGACGTAGTGATACATGACCCTTTAACCGTTCGCCTTCGCTTCGAGCCGGCGGGGCGCTCCGTGGGCGAGGTCGGTCGGTACTACCAACTGAAGAAAGAGAACAAATGTGTCGTCTGTGGCGCTAACGACTCGTACATAAGGAAGAATGTGGTACCTAGAGAGTATAGGAAATATTTTCCTGGTAAGTATATGTTATTTAAATATACCTACAAGTTTGTCGACATTTTCGTAAGGTGTGCAGTCTGCTAATCCGTTTTTGGCTAGCGTGGTGGGCTATGATCTGATCCTCCTTGTAATAAAGTGAGGCCTGTGCCCAGCAGTGGGATTTAAAAACGGCTGAATATATTTATGATTAACTTCAAAATGAAGAAGAATTAATTAAAATAGCTTCTGTGATCATTTATTCAATAATGAATATGTTCTTATAAATCCTTGAAGCTATCTCGTGAAAACATTTTTTTTCTCTTGAAATAAGATAGGTTTTAATTTATTTTTAAAGTATGGCTTTTCTAAATAATCCACATATGTTATTTATTCTCGTATCGAATTATTTTTATTATTCTTTCGTCTAAATTCTCTCTGTTCGAAATTTAAACGAACGATTTTAAAGGAACGCACATAATCTATAGACATAGAGTATGCACTAAGCAATATTAAATTAACTACTCTCTAGAAAAAGAGAAAGCGACCGTGCGGCTAATACCTGCCTTCTATTCTAATTTAAATTTATAAATGGAATGTAATAAAAATAATATAATATTATTGAAAATTATAATGGAATGTAAAATGGTTATCCATATCCATCTATGTATTGTTTAATCGTATTACAATGAACACAGAAGACTTCTGGCCGTACCTACGTTTTGTCTCTGTCGCGCTTTACGCCATTTTCAGCTGACAAATAAATTCGGTCGACTCTCTATGTGTATGCTATACCCATTATCCATAGAGGTGATGAAGGACCACTCATCGCACGACGTGCTGCTGCTGTGCGTGGCGTGCCACCAGCGCAGCAACGCGGCGGACCGCGCCGTGCGCGAGCGCCTCGCGCACGTCTGCTCCGCGCCGTTGGCGACGCGCGAATGCTCCGGTTACACAGAGGACGCGGATAGCAAGTCAGTTTTGACATTTGAGTAGTTTTGATTTTGACATTTGTATCTTGTTGATGGCTTGAAAGTGTGCCAGTTGAAAACTAAACAACTAAAAATTGAGTTGATATGAAAGAAGCTATTATAATAATTGCGTCATTTACAACTTCTATTGAACCCAGCCCAGTAATGCCTTGCAGTAGACTTTGTGTTGAACGTAAAGGAGTACTTTCGGCATGAAGTAGTAAACTCTCACACTCACTCTCTCATATACACTCACTCGCACATTCACACACTAACACATACACACACTTGCACACACCCACTCACATACACACACCCACTCACACACACGTAAACACAGAAATATATACGTATTAACTTTCATTCTTATAATCGATATAGAAACATTAAATATTATTCTAGCTACTCTGTATAACGCTTAACACTAGTAGCATATTTGAGTCTTCATTATTAAAAAAATTATAATGTAATTAAATAAAAATAATTAAATTTTATTTTATACAGGAAAATCCGTTCAGCAGCACGAGCACTCTTGTACCAATCTAGAAAGCACGCTTTGCCAGAAGCAAGGCGACAACATCTAGAAAATATACTATTACAGCACTACCCACAATTTGACGAAGTCACTGAAGAGTTGTTGCAAGATGCTGTTAATATACAAGTTTTGTTAGTATTTTTAATCTATATTCTACAAATATATCTTTAAAAATTTTTTTATCATAATTCAGAAGTTTGAAATATACACAAGTTTATTAAATAAATATAAAATAGGTTTTCAATGAAAATTACACGCAATATTAAATTGAGTTCGATTAACTGCTAGAATAAAATAATTGCTTTAAAGCATCTGGCAAATTAATAGTTGATAGTGGACATATTCACAGGTTCATTTAGGACTTTAAAAAAATAAATAGATAGAATTTAGAAAAGAGTTTCATTAGCTAATGACTAGACACACTATTTACTCTGAATCTATACATCTATACAGATAAATAAAATTGAAGTGTCTGTTTGTAATGTCAAAATAACAGCTGTTTGCTAAATACGGTAATAATAAGAGAAAAACTTTTTTTTTATTTTTTGTCTGTTTGTCTGTTTGTTTCGGCTAATCTCTCAAACGGCTGGACCTATTTTAACGTGATTTTTTCTGACAGATAGTTGATGTTATATCCTTATACCTGTAACTTGGCTACTTTTATTTAAGAAAAAGAATCGACCAAAAAAATTAAAACCCAAGATTTTCAAGAAGACAATTGTGAACAAAATCCGCGCATCTATATATATATATATATATATATATACAGCTAGCACCCGAGCGAAGTCAGGGTAAGTCGCTAGTAGAGAGAATAATTACATGAGCCATTTTGTTTTCCTTTTCAGGTATGAGAACACAGACTATGAACCTCACGGACAAAAAGTGGTTTGTTATTATTTAGAGAATGAGGGTTTACTTAAATTAGAGGAACTATGGAGAGAGCACTTTTTAGATTCCATGTGCCCTAAGTACATGCCCGAGTTATGGTCGGTTAAGCATAATGAGGAAAGGTACTTATATAATTGATTTTTAGATATTTTGTTTTGAATTTTCTTAAAAAATATTATAAATTGTTATTGTATGAATTAAAAAATATATAACTGATGTATGACTCTTAAGTGATATTTGAAAAATTTGCCCTTTGCTATGGCAGTAAAAAAATTTATCTAGAGGTAGTATCAGTTACTTCTTTTGATCAGTTGTATTTGTTTATTTTTTATTTTCATCTCTACTTTTCAAAAAATCTGTATTATTTTTTTTTATTTTTTTTCACAGAATGCGAGTACGCCTTAGCGAGGGCCGTTTATCTGAACAAGATACGAAATTAATTGGTCTATAAAAATTATTTTTAATATATCGTATTTTAATGAAAATGACAAAAATTACGTTTTTAAATGTGAAGGAGAGCGAGAGGGAGTGAGAGAATTGTGCAATAAAAACATTATTTTACCTCCAAAATTTTTGTTATTTATTTTTTTACAAAAAACAACTATAAATGTAATCATATTTCGGTTCCTTTACGAGTTACGAGTTTCATAATAATAAAATGTTACATATAAAGAATAATAATTCGTCCGCATGTTACGCATATAGATATCGGTGCAATTTGCTTGAAAATATTTTTCTCCATTGATTACCTTTTTATCTACCCAGATGATATAAACTAAAATTCTAATTTATAGTTTCATGCTTAGTAATACATTGATATTATTTAATTAGTACCATCAACAGAAATAAACTCAGAGTCAAAATAGCAAATACATTTTACATGCAGTAAAAAATATTCAATTATTGTATTGAGGCAATTGTCTCGTTAATGATTATAATAAATAATTCAGGTCAACTCTATGCTACTGTAGTTGTATGCTGAAAATAGATGGTGCTGGCGTACGAAAAACTACGATATGAATTTAGCTGTTGTAGAAAATGAAGTATGAGTTCAAATAAATTAATTTTTTTTTATGACTAAAGTAGTTAATGAAATACCAGTATACAAAACCTCAACTATTTACGGACTCTAAAATAATTTAATAAATATTATCCTTGTTTATTTCTCTATCTTACTTTTAATTACTTTTGGCGTTCCCTTTAAAATTTATCGCAGCGCCACCTTTATTGGACGTGTTTTGACGGAAACTTTTCCAAATACAGAGACGTCTCCTTCATTCTACCCACCACACAATAAATGATTATTGTTAAACACAGTCATAGACTGTCTATTGGTAATTAAAACACAGGCTTGTGTTGTTGAAATCTGTCATCTATAATATGGAGAGTAAAGATAAGGCGAACCATCTTACCAGGCGGCACGATGATTAAGTGTCCTGTAAGCGTTAAATAACAGTTCAAAAACCTTTCATAATGGTGCTAGTAGATGCATGGTATGGTATAAATTAGCAGTTGCAGGCGGGATAAAGTGTACTGACTTGAAAAATGTTAAAAAATAGATAATGAAACTGCAGTATGCAATACCTCATTTAATGACTTAGCCCAAAATAAAGTACTAAATATAACCTAATAAATTGTTGTGAGATAATGTAATGATACTATAATGATTTTTCGAGCTTATTCAAATTTCACCCTGCTGCTATTGTGGCGCCACTCTAATTTACAGTATTTCGATGGACATTTTTCATACATAGAGGTAGCTCTCTTTACCTATATCTTCCATATTCTGTATTTAAATGTTTACCGTTTAACTGTCAAATTTTTAAATTCGCGTCTCGTTGTTTTGACTTTTGTGTAGTCGAACTTATTTATAAGTGTCCTTTATTTAATTCTTTTATTTGTCATCCATGTTTAATTCCTTAAATAAGTAAATAAGTATAATATCGCAGAACGATGACAAATAACAAAAAACAATTAAAAATAACAAAGATATTTCAAAAAGGAGCGGGTAAGATTTGGATTATAATAAATGATTTTTAAATCTTCCAAACATTTTATGCCTGTTTTTTATAAATTTCAATAAAATTGCTTCAGTTGCAAAATTGCCAGACGATAATGATGAGCTCCATGAGGAGTTACAACAATTAGAACAAAAATTAAAAGAAAAACAGACTGAACTCTTTCAAATTCAAAGAAATAGCTACAGAAAGAAGGTTTTCCCACAAAAAAGGAAAGAGGAATCATTTATTAGACCACAGGTTTTTTTTTAAATACATTGGTAGAATTGTTTCAAAGAAGTATTACATATTAATTGATCTCTTGTTGAATTTCAAATCTATATCAAAGAATTAAATAAACAATTAATATGTACTTGTTTCTTTATTTATTATAATAATTAGAATTTCACTATAAGCTCTATATGAATATTTAATCTTTTAGAAAATCGTTCTGACTAATTCTGTTGAAAGCCTACGTCGAGATTTAGAGCTAATGTCAATGTTAACTGGAGTGGAAGTTCAGTCCTATGTTGCAAATGAGCATTGTTGTGTGTTGTATCATATGCAGCACAAATCAGAAAATGTTGTTAAACATGGTTTAAGAATTGATATGAATGCTGGTAGGTAAGAATATATATATTGTTGAATTTTTTAATAGATTATTAAATATACAAAATATATCAGAAATTATAACTATTTTTTAAAATAGAATTCTGTAATTGTGTATTGAATTTAATTAATAATTCTTTTGTTATTGAATAGATAGATTATACACACTTCTAAGGATGGAATAACCACATTTGAAGTGAATTTCAAAACCATTTAGGAAAAATGTAATTGTTAAATGTTATACATATATTGAAAACAAGCAATTTTTATTTATTCATTTTAAATAGCTTGTTTTAATTTCCTAATATTTATCAGTGAAAACTTAATATTTTGTAGGAGGTAATATAATTTCAAAGTCATCATTGCCAGTCGGCTTCAATCTTAATGCTATAATGGAAGACTTTGATAACATTATGATGCCAGAATGTCTTGGAGCCATACGAAGGGGCTTAGTTGCTTATTATAATAGAATAGAACAGTTTGAAACTTTAAAGGTAAATTATAAACGTAAATCTCAACTTTTACATGAAATATTGTAATTGTGAAAATGTTTACAATATGCATGTGTAGCTTGCAAACAATCAATCTTCTTTTTCAGTTTTGACTGAGTGCATCTAACTTTTAATGTACTCTATATTATTAATTGAATTCAACTGAAAATGATATTTAATTCATAAAGTTAAACAGAATAAACGAAAAAATTATTTGTTTGTGTACTCATCTACGCACATAAAAAGTTATACTTCTTTGGTGTAACAAAAATAGCTAAAGATTTCATCCCATATGTCACAACTCTCTGTTCATAAAAGGAATGCGGTTAACTTCATCATGTTGCTTTTTGCCTGTCAGTATGCGTGCGGATCGTAAAAATTTTACTCTCATATTTGTTCCAAATGTGCCAAAAGAAGTATAACTTCAAAAATAGATTGTAGAGTTTTCTTTAAATATGGAATGAAATATTACATTAATTTCCTATATATATGTAGTTGCTATTTATATATAAGCAAAATAATCAAAAGAACATTCAATTACTATAAAATATCTTATTTATGTTTATAGAAATTATTAAATATAGAAGCGGAGATGTTCAAAATCCTAGATGGATCACACATTGAGATCTCATTCTTTGCACAAGATGCCACCGAGGAAGAAGAACATCAGTTTAATGTCACACTTATACTGGAATACAGGCTGTATGATATAAGACCTAAGACATACTCTTTTAAAGAAATTGGTAAATAAGTTAACATTAAGGTTTTATTTTTTTATAGTAATTATAACAGAGGAAATAATCATTTTCTGTAGTAGTGTTTTATTTATATTTTTTGATATCCATTGACAATAAATTATTTAAGAAACATAATCTATTCTAAATTATAAAGAGGAAAATTTTGATTGTTTGTTTATATCGAATAAGCTCAGAAACTACTAAACCGATTTAGATTAAATTTGGTAAGAAGTTAGTTTGAGACCCTGGGAAGGACATAGGACAATTTTGATCTCGGAAATCACCCCTTAAGGGTGTGAAAATAGGGGTGAAAGTTTGTATGGGGAAACAACCTAGGGATGAACCCGAGTGGAGTGAGGGTGAGTCGCTAGTATTTTATAAAGGTAACAGTTTATGTGTAAAGTTACAAGTATATGTAACACCAAATATTCTAAAATTATATTAATCATGTAAATGTACCAGATTTACCGGATGGAGCTTCAGAAATTCTAAGGGAGCAATGCATAGTTTTTAAAAGAAAACCATTACATAAGGCCTTTAAGGAAGCATTCCTTAATGATGTTGGCACATACAGACTTGTTCAACAGGTGAGTTTATACCTTTAATGGTTTGTATAACCAACAATGGAAAAACCTAATTAAAGCATTGAGTCTGAATAGTTTCGATATAGGTAATTTTAACACCATTTTGTCAGTTCCTTCTTTTGAGGAGGCAAAGATGGTATACAATTTTGTTAGGATCCGGTTTATGTAACTATGCAGATTAAAGTATGTTAGGGTTGGCCTTTAAAATAAATAGAAAAAAATAATCTTTTATGAAATCTGCTGAAAGAAATGATAAAGAATATTTGAGGCATCTCATACCAAAAATAAACCTCATCTAGCAAAGACCAGTAAACTTTATTATCACGTTTTGTACTATGTTGTATGTACAGATATAGTTTTGGTTAGTTTGGTTTGTTCACTTTCGGTTGGGTTTCACATTAAATTTTGGTGTTTTTCAGACGATCTCAGTGATTGGAGTAGATATTTTTCTGAGAGAAATGCATCTCTTTGTTCATTTGATTTTTTTGAGTTTCATGTAGATTATTTTTTTAATTACTGTTTCTATTGAACACAATACACAAGTTAGTCTTGAACAGCAACTATTGTTTGAACACTAGATAGTGTTAAAAATCTTACATATGTGTAAAATAATTATTTTTTAGCTCGGCCCTCGACGCTCAGAAGATCAAGTCAAAAAACCGAAGAGATTCCGACCCAACAAACACAATTACAATAATGATGATACATTCCAGCCCGAGGACTGCTCTGACCAGGGAGAGGATGATATTGTTGAATAATATTGATTTAGGTGTTTTGTATTGTCAATTAATTTTTAAATTGAAGTATATAAATCTAAAATGCATTGTAACTTTCATTTTACCTTTGCTTTTATATATTTTTGTTTAATTTAAAAACGAGATTAGCAAACAAAATCTATACATAGTGATATAGTATTTTAAATATTATTTGTAGTCAATAGTAAAGATACGTAGGCCGAATCTATACTTTTTAGAATTTTTGTCTGTCCGTCTGTGACCACATCACGAGAAAACCCATGGACAGATTTTGATGAAATTTGGTATGATGATAGCTGGTTATCCGGGTCGACATATAGCATACTTTTTACTTTACCGCGGGAAAATATCTCATCTCTGAGAAATCTACTAAATGTTAATAAATATTTTTAATAAATATGAAGTATCAGGATTAATTACACTTTTTTAATATTTTAGTTGCAAATTTTAAAGTTAATCTTCAAGTTGGCGACATGTGAAGCATTAGAGAGATGTATTCACACTAAAATTAATTAAATAAAAAAATATGTTACGCGCCGCTAGTTTATTCGAAGACATCAAGTACGCTTTCATACAACCTCTGTGGTGTTCTTCTACGCAGGTGACAGGCAGGCAGGAAAAGTAGGACGACGAAGACATATTGATTGACGTTTGGGCGGGAAGTATGATTTTCTGTTGTGTATATAAATTTTATTAACTACTGTCAATATAACGATTATATCAGGAAAAGTGTTTCTTTGTTTTACAAATACTAAATCCAGATAAAAAAATATATCATAATTCATGGTGTACCAAAACACACATGCAAATGATGAACTTTGGTAACTAATTGTAAGTCTAAGAAGTCTTGTAAGGTTAAAAAGAAAAAAAAAAGAAAAAAAAATAACAAAACAATTTTATAATAATTAATCATTTTATTCAAATAAAAAAATGAATTTTTACATTACTTAATTTACATTCTCTATTCATTCATATTTAATTTCAATGTAAATCATTTACTTATCCTCCAATCAGTGTCGTATTTGTGCGACTAAGAATTAAAAAAAAAAACAAATTAAAATTCATTTCATGTAAAATTTACAAATGATTAAAAATCCTTAATTTTAAAATGTACTAGCGTGATCTACTTGCATATAAAAGTAAGAAACATTTCAGTATTAACATTCAAATTATTAACTATAATTTATTTAGATTTGTGACACTACATCACTGAAATATTATTATTACATATTCTCTAACTTTGAGACTTGAATTATTTCATTGAGCACGTTAATGCTGTAAAAGCAAACTATCCCTTACAATATACCACTTATTGGAAAACAGTGCTAAACTTTTATTATATTAAAGTAGGGGAGCCCAATAAGGGTTTTGGTATTTACACAAAATCGTCCATAAAGTTTGATATATTTTTGCCTCTTCAGCTTGTGGATATCGGCAGATTATTGAATTGCACATTTTTCTTCATGTAATGAACCCACTACACCTTAGTCTGACGCGCTCAAGTATTTCTAACTTATCAAAGTATTTTCTAAACTTTTTGATCTGTTGTCCTAGACGCGTGACCTTATAGAGACGACTTAATGGAGGTACTCAACAGAATGCAAGGTATCCCCCCCTCATATTAATCTGCCGCGCTGAGAAAATCCAAAAATCCCCTCTTGGGCTCCCCTATTATTATCTTTATTGCGAAATATGAACACATCTACCTCGTGTACTTCCATTTTTAACTTAATCTAGCAAAAATATAAAAATATTAGTGAGCTGATCTTATTGAATGAACACCTTTAATAATAACATAAAAGTGTAAGCGTGAATTGTTACTGCAAAACTAGAAAAAAAAAGCTAAATTTTTAATAAGTTCTAATTGTCTAAATATTCTTTTATTTAAATGTGTAATAATTTTTTTACAATTTTTCAAAGTATATTCTTTAAGGTGCTATTTTACACTATCCCCGACCGTCCGTACATTATGAATGAAGAGGTAGATGAATTCTATCAAGGCTGGAGGCCTGAGGAGGCCCAGGGCTGGCTGCGGAGGCCTAGGGCTACCCAGGGCTGGCTGCGGAGGCCTGGGGCAAAGGGAGAGCTCAGAGCCCGCGATTGGGAAGCGGCTTGACTTTATAAATCCGCACAAGCCAATGTTCTGTGGTGTAGGCTTCTTCTAGCACGTCTAAGTTGAAGTCCTTGTTGCCGATTTCAGCGCCGCGCACTCTATCGTATCCTGGTGGTCGGCCTGTGGGGGAAAATGTTTTCTTAATGTTTTATTTAAATCTCAGTAAAAAGATTTACTACACTACTAATTTTAAAACTACTAAAGCTGTGAACAAGAGCTAATGAAAAATCACACGAGTATAATATTGTGTAATCTGTAACATATGTGCTGTTTAACTCAAATATTTGAACAGCAAAAATAAAAACTGAGTTTAAGTAATCATCTTCTTACATGGTTTTTTCCTTACTAATCATCGATCAAAAAAATGTTAGACACAACAATCCCATACAAAAGTTCTCTCAAAACTGTCACTGGTTGATTGTGTTTAGGTAATTATTATAGTTGAAATAAATATACAACAATGTTAATTGAACCTCAAATGCAATGCTTAAAGTTGTTTTCACGAAAAAAATAAAATAAAAGCGCGCTCAAATGTTTAAATGAGCGCTCATTCGGTGAGGACATTCTTTGTTGCTGATTGTGTACAAAAGACTCGAAACCGTTTAAAAAAACTGTCTATTTCAGTACTGTAATGGTTAATTTATCGCTCGTTTTTTAACCGGTTTAGTAACGAAATAATAATTGTTAACGGTTTTTCTTAGAGAAAGGTGGGATTTCGGTTTTGAAACCGAAATAAACCGGTTAATTCTTTCACAAGTAAGAAACGTGCTTGCATTCTTTTACTAAGCCATTCACCATTAGCAAAGACGCGCCAAATGTAAAAACACAAAAACTCATTTTAACTGATTAATTTTGTTCATAGAACCTAAAATTGTCAAGAACCGTTCCCGGATTTAACCGGTTAAATAACGTAACTGTTGGAATAGTAAATATAAAATATTTCATTGTAATTTTATACATGAATAGTTCCAACCTCTTTGTTAATTTGTGTGCCTACTATTTATTTTTCTATTTAAATTTGTCATGTTCCATGTCACTGTAAAAAGTATTACCGGGCAATAAACGTTGTTAAACTTTCTCTTTAATTATAATTGATTTCCTACAGGTTATGGGCCCTCTCGTATACCTAAAAAGATTCAAAGTTTAATATTTACTGCCATAAATACTATACAGTCGTTGATATTAGTAATTTGCGAATATTTTATCGAACGTCAACCCGAGTACAATGGCTATGTCTAACTTACAAATTGAGAAATTAGCTGGACGGGAAAATTATTCAACATGGAAGTTTGCGGTCAAATCTTATCTAGAACATGAGGATTTATGGGAATGTGTCGATCCCGGCACCGATGTCGACATTAAAAAAGATACGAAAGCCAAGTCAAAAATCATTTTGTTGGTGGAACCCATAAACTACGTCCATATAGAAAATGCACAGTCATCTAAAGAAGTTTGGACGAACCTACAAAATGCTTTCGAAGACTCCGGGTTATCAAGAAAAGTCGGCTTATTGCGAGATTTAATAAACACATCGCTAGATAATTGCGCGAGCGTCGAAGACTACGTGAATAAAATTATGACTACTGCGTACAAATTACGAAATATCGGATTCGATGTAGATGACCAATGGTTGGGAACACTCATGCTGGCGGGTTTACCGGATAATTATAAACCTATGATTATGGGTCTGGAAAGTTCCGCCATTAAAATATCGGCAGACTTCGTCAAAACAAAACTTTTACAGGAGGTTAAAGTTTCCGAGACTTCTGCATTCTTCACAAAGCACAAGAATACCTCTAATAAGAATAATGCCAAGCCAAAAGGAAAAGGCCCACGCTGCTTTAATTGCAACAAATATGGACATTTTAAAAATCAATGCACAGTGAAGAAATCTAACCATAATACTTTTTCAGCAGTTTTTTCAGCTTACAGCAATGTAAATGAAGATGATTGGTACATTGACTCAGGTGCTACAATGCACATGACAAAACATTCTGACTGGATGTATGATTTACAACCATCTCCGATTCAGCATATAACAGTTGCTAATAATGATGCAATCTCCGTGCAAAATATGGGTAAAGTAAACATTCAGACCATATACTGCAAAGATAAATGTCCTATCCAGGTAAGAAATGTTTTATATATTCCTGAGCTGAGTGCAAACCTATTATCGGTTAGTCAATTGACCAAAAATGGCTGTAAAGTGGAATTCACTGATATAGGTTGCAATATATACAATGCCAATAAGATTCTCATTGCAAATGCAACTCTAACAAACAATATGTACAAACTTAATACTGTTACTGGGAATGCTTATGCTGTCTCACGTGAAAATAAGACAGATAATATTACATGGCATAAGAGAATGGGGCATTTAAATTTGGCTGATGTAAAGAGGTTAGAGTTATGTGCTGAGGGTATAACTATCACTAATAAAAATGTTGATATTGTCTGTATACCCTGTTGTGAAGCAAAACAAACACGATTACCGTTTCCACATTCTGGTTCAAGAGCAAAAGCATTATTAGAAATAGTACATACTGATTTGTGTGGTCCGATGGAGACACCATCTGCTGGTGGTGCGAAATACTTCATAACCTTCATAGATGACTATTCCCGTAAAGTTTATGTATATTTTCTCAAGAACAAAATGGATATTAAGTCAGTGTTTAAAATATTTAAAGAAGAAGTAGAAAACGAATTAGAAAAGAAAATAAAAGTAGTAAGAAGTGATAATGGAAAAGAATATAATAATAAAATATTCTCTGATTTTCTAGCAGCTTCCGGCATCAAACATCAGACTAGCACTCCATACACGCCTGAGCAGAATGGGTTAGCAGAAAGGGTTAACCGGACGTTGGTGGAACGTGCAAAATGTATGTTATTTGAAGCAAAGTTGCATAAACAATTATGGGCAGAGGCAGTCAGCGCTGCAGCTTATGTCATCAACAGATCACCATCACGAGTTTTGGATGAGGTAACTCCCTATGAAAAATGGACCGGTAAGAAACCAAACATTTCTCATTTAAAGATTTTTGGTTCTAAGGCCATGGTACATATTCCAAAACAAAACCGTCTTAAATGGGATCGTAAATCAAGAGAATTAGTGTTTGTGGGATATTGCGACAATACAAAGGGCTACAGATTGTATGACCCAGTAAATAAAAAGATTGTGATCAGTAGGGATGTGATATTTATTGAAAAATCAATGAGTGAGAATGATAATATCACACTGCAACCCATACCTGCCAAACAGTTTATCAATGTCCCTCTAAATACAGTAAATGATAACATACCTGTTGATAATAGTTCACAGAATGAAACGCAAAATGATACCTTGTCACACTCGAGTACGGACACGTCTTTCGATAGTTGCGTGTTGAATAGAACAAATAGTGATGAAACTTATCATCCCAGTACAAGTGATGACAGTACCGATGATGTTTTTAGAACAAATATGACTTTAAGATCTCACAAGAAACACAATAATTTCATGTGTGTTCAACAGATTTCAGATCCACTAACTGTTGAAGAAGCCTTGTCGGGCACTGATGCTGAACATTGGAAATCAGCAATGGACGAGGAGTATCAGTCTTTATTAGAAAATAATACTTGGGAAATTACTACTCTTCCAGATAACAAACGTCCTTTACCATGCAAATGGGTTTTCAAGAGGAAGACTAATGAAAATGGGGAAATAGTTAAGTATAAAGCACGGCTTGTGATTAAAGGTTGTTCACAAAAACCTGGGATAGATTACACGGAAGTATTTTCACCGGTTGTAAGGTATGCTTCTTTGAGATATTTGTTTGCTTTGGCAGTTAAATTTGATTTGGACATTTGTCAAATGGACGCCGTATCAGCCTTTCTTCAAGGCGACATAGAGGAGGAGATATATATGTTACAACCACCACTGTATGACAATGGTAAACAAGTATGTCGACTGAGAAAATCTCTATATGGATTGAAACAGGCCAGTAGGCAATGGAACAAGAAGCTTAATTCTACACTGAAAGGAATGGGTTTATCACAGAACAAGTTAGATCCTTGTATCTATTATAAAATTGTGGACAACAATAACATGTTTTTTTTAGCTGTATATGTTGATGACTTAATTTTATTTACAAATAATACGGATACAAAAAAATATGTTAAGGAAGAACTTCAAAAACAATTTAAAATAAAGGACCTGGGAGATATAAAATATTGTATTGGTATACATATAGAGAGAGACAGAAAGAAAGGAGTTATATATTTAGATCAAAAGAAATATATACAAGAAGTGTTACATAAATATGGGATGTCAGATTGTAAAAGTGTTAAGACTCCAATAGATGCTAACACAAAATTTAAAGAAAAATCTGACGAATTGTGTATCTTACATGAAATCCCTTATCAAGAGATAATTGGTTGTCTATTGTATATTTCACAAATTACCAGGCCAGATATAAGTTTTGTTATAAATATGTTAAGTAAATACAATAACAAACCTGAAATGTCACACTGGATAGCCCTGAAGCGAGTTATGCGTTACTTAAAGGGCACTGAAGAGTATAGATTGAGTTATAAACAAAATTCGGAGGAGAATATGACTCATGGCTTCTGTGATGCAGACTGGGCAAGCTCGGAGGATGACAGACGTTCCTGTACTGGCTACGTATTCCTGTTTCAGGGAGGAACAATCAGCTGGAATTCTAAACGCCAGCCTACTGTTGCTCTGTCTACAACCGAAGCAGAGTATATGTCCTTGTCATCATGTGTACAAGAGGCTATGTGGCTGAAACAACTTCAAGAAAGTTTTTGGCCTTTGCTCAAGAATGAAGCAATGGTCATCTACAGTGATAATCAAAGTTCTATAAAACTTTCAGGCTCCGATGGCTATCATCCAAGGACTAAACATATTGATGTGAGGCACCACTATGTACGTGATAAAGTTGTTGGAGGGGTCATTGATGTGAAGTACATACAGACGAACATGATGGTAGCTGATGCACTCACCAAAGCAACGCCATATTCAAAATTGAATTATTGTGCTTCCAAGATGGGGTTGATTTATGTTTAAGGGAGGATGTTGGAATAGTAAACATAAAATATTTCATTGTAATTTTATACATGAATAGTTCCAACCTCTTTGTTAATTTGTGTGCCTACTATTTATTTTTCTATTTAAATTTGTCATGTTCCATGTCACTGTAAAAAGTATTACCGGGCAATAAACGTTGTTAAACTTTCTCTTTAATTATAATTGATTTCCTACAGTAACCGAAAAGCCTTTCGGTTTAGGGTCAGTGACCAAAACTGGTTTAAAACTTGTGTGTGTGTGTGTGTGTGTGTGTGTGTGTGTGTGTGTGTGTGTGTGTGTGTGTGTGTGTGTGTGTGTGTGTGTGTGTGTGTGTGTGTGTGTGTGTGTGTGTGTGTGTGTGTGTGTGTGTGTGTGTGTGTGTGTGTGTGTGTGTGTGTGTGTGTGTGTGTGTGTGTGTGTGTGTGTGTGTGTGTGTGTGTGTGTGTGTGTGTGTGTGTGTGTGTGTGTGTGTTGTGTGTGTGTGTGTGTGTGTGTGTGTGTGTGTGTGTGTGTGTGTGTGTGTGTGGTGTGTGTGTGTGTGTGTGTGTGTGTGTGTGTGTGTGTGTGTGTGTGTGTGTGTGTGTGTGTGTGTGTGTGTGTGTTGTGTGTGTGTGTGTGTGTGTGTGTGTGTGTGTGTGTGTGTGTGTGTGTGTGTGTGGTGTGTGTGTGTGTGTGTGTGTGTGTGTGTGTGTGTGTGTGTGTGTGTGTGTGTGTGTGTGTGTGTGTGTGGTGTGTGTGTGTGTGTGTGTGTGTGTGTGTGTGTGTGTGTGTGTGTGTGTGTGTGTGTGTGTGTGTGTGTGTGTGTGTGTGTGTGTGTGGTGTGTGTGTGTGTGTGTGTGTGTGTGTGTGTGTGTGTGTGTGTGTGTGTGGTGTGTGTGTGTGTGTGTGTGTGTGGTGTGTGTGTGTGTGTGTGTGTGTGTGTGTGTGTGTGTGTGTGTGTGTGTGTGTGTGTGTGTGTGTGTGTGTGTGGTGTGTGTGTGTGTGTGTGTGTGTGTGTGTGTGTGTGTGTGTGTGTTGTGTGTGTGTGTGTGTGTGTGTGTGTGTGTGTGTGTGTGTGTGTGTGTGTGTGTGTGTGTGTGGTGTGTGTGTGTGTGTGTGTGTGTGTGTGTGTGTGTGTGTGTGTGTGTGTGTGTGTGTGTGTGTGTGTGTGTGTGTGTGTGTGTGTGTGTATCTAGTAATTTTTTGATCAATGTTACCAATTATCTAAGTAAATACATGATATAATTATTAATTCCACAGCATCCACTCACCGCCCTCTGTGTAGACGAGGCCGAACTTGTAGTAGCTCATCTTGTACATGAGACAGTTGAGCAGCGCGGGCGCGGCGTGCGCGTCCACGCGGAACTCGCCCGCGCCCGTGTAGTAGTCTGCCTCGCGGATATGCGCGCCGCGCTCCGTGCTGCCGCCGATACGCACCATCCATAGAAACTTGTTGATGTCTGTGCAGGAGGATGACAATAATAATAACTAGCGGTTCACCCTCGCTTCACTCGGGTTCACCTCTAGGAAAACAAAACCACGGGAACCGTTCATTTTTCCGGGATAAAGATTAGCCTATGTGTTATTCCAGACTATAATCTATCTCTGTGCCAAATTTCATCCAGATCTGTTCAGCCGTTCTGGCGTGAAAGAGTAACAAATTTTCCACACTCACAAATTTTCACATTTATAATATATACATACGAGTATAATAAAATTGTAACTAAGCTGAATCTGTACATTAAATATTTTTTGGAAAACCTTATTGAAATAGACATTATTATCGATACAGAGGCCGAATCTAGTTTTTAGAATTTTTGTCTGTCGGTCTGTCTGTCTGTTACCGCATCACGAAAAAACCACTGCAGGGATTTTGATGAAATTGTGTATGTTGATAGCTGGTTATCCGGGTCAACATATAGGATACTTTTTACAACGGGAAAATGTCTCATTTCCGAGAAAAAATACAAAAACTGCAATGTAAGAGTATACTAATATGTAATTGAGTATACTAATAAGTCATCTGAACGCGGGTGGAGCCGCGGGCAATGCTAGTATTAAGTATAGATGTAGCCTATTCCATACTAACCGTTAAAACGTACCTAGTACTTAGTCGCTAGTTAAATATAAATGAAACGCCTACCATCCGATGAGTATCCTACGAGGCCTCCGAATATAACCAGCACATAGTCCACGTCGAGCTCGCGCATGATGTCGGCGGCGCGCTCCTCGCCCGACGCCATGGCCTGCCCCACGCGCGAGATGTGCGTGTTGTTCCACGTGTTATTATCCACTATCACGGTGCGATTCGCCATCGCTGTTATCTGATAGCCATAGTCCCACCATGACATCACCTTCGCGTCCTGTCATATTATAGAAAAAAAAAAACAAATTAATATTTCATCTTCTTCTCCATTCTACGTATGGAAAAAGTACTTGATACACTCAGCGACAAAAAATGTTCTCACCTAATGAGCAAATTAAATTTTAAATTAGAAGAAAATTAAGCATTGCATTTAAAGTTCAATTTACATTGTTGTATATTTATTTCGAATAGAATAATTACTTAAACACAATTGGTGCCAGTTTTAAGAGAACTTTTGCATGGGATTGTGTATATATTACTTTTTTTGACCGATAATTCTATGTGACATTGGCGAAGTAAATAAGATAAGAATAAAATTGAATTAAATTGAGCCGTTTATCTATACAAATAAATAAAATTGAAGTGTCTGTAACGTCCAAATAACAGCTTTTCACTAAATACATATGAAAGTATATACAATTCTTATAAGAAAAAAAACGATTTTTTAAATTTTTGTTCCTAAAGGCTTAAAGACTAGACCGATTTTGACGGGACCAGCTGACGTTAGAAAGGGCAACTTAGGCTACTTTTATTTCAGAAAAAGAATTAGAAAATCCGCTAATTAAGTCGCTCTAAATCTCCACTCCCACCCAAAAACCATACCGACCTCTTTAGTATTCATCTTGAGCCACGTGTACGCCTCGCGGAAGTCGTCGAAGATGATGCGTGCGCCGTCGTGCGCGCGCGCCGACAGCACGATGGAGGGCGACGAGTACGCCTCCGACGTCACCCACGTGCAGTGCACCACGTACGACACCAGCAGGCAGCCCAGCACGCACACGAACAGTGCTCCCACCTGGCGCACGCACGCCGGCAGCTCGAGTATTATGTATATGGGGCATTCCACGCCAAATTGGTTTCAAAAAATTTAATTTTTGATTTTCTTAATATTTTGGTATTTTTAGTACCTCTCAAAAGAGGATTCCTGGTTATTTATGAGATTTTTTTTAATCAATGCTTAAAAATATCGAATTTCAAAAAAAAAACTCATAGTTTTCTTAATAACGGATGAAGATTATTTTTTTTTTACAAAATTCTTGGTTTTGGATTACCTTTACATATATAAAATAATAATATTTAAAATGTTTTAATTGAGACTTTTGAATTTTAAGTTTTCAATCGTGTTTTTAAAACTGTGTGTATCCCTTGATTTTTTTTATCTTAAACTTCTATCATCATGCAACTTTTAAGTGCAGTTCGGTAGTGGACCTTCTATAATTACAATTTTTTCGATTCTTAAAAAACTACAAAAAAAACTATTGTTTCAAAAAAAATTTTTTGAAAGCGCCCGATTTAGCATGGAATGCCCCATATATTAGTAATTCACCGGATATCCGTATCCGCAGATATCCGAGAAAGAAAAAAATCCGTTTCCGTCACCATTTGACGGATCTTGATTGGATTCTTTTTATCATTCTATTTCATAAAGCGAATGAAATTTTAAAGTGTACCATTTAACACTTACTTTTTAAAATCACGTATTTCGCACATTTGTATAGCAAAAGGTGAATCATTTACTGCAGTGAATTACGAACAAGCCTTCTATCTTTATGGTATGCTGAATAAAAAAAGTAATGTAATGTTTGAACATTTACGAAAGATAGCTAATTATATGAGCTCTTTATCTGTATCCGTATTTGCAGATCTTCACACTAATGATCCATATTCAAATCCACGGATATACATTTTTATTTTTGACAATCTTCCACATCACTGGTATACATGTATGTATTCGTCAGCCTTGAGCTTTTCTGTCAAGAAATTCTCAGTAACAACCCTGAATTGGGAAGTTGGGATCACGTAAAGCCTAACTCCAACCAACCAACAAGGCTGTTTATAGTTTAGTTACCATATATTTTTTGTATACATTCTCTTAAATTTTATATTAGAAACAAAACTTACCTCAGATCTGAACACCAAATTGTTATCATGCTTCTTCTTCTTATCATGTTTCTCGACTTTCGGCTCAATATCTTTGATGTGCAAACTCAAGAGACTCGAAGCTGCGACCCCCGAAACTATGCACATTACCGGAGCCAGTACCAACATTAAACGCACCATGACACCCTGGAAATATAAAAAATAATGTATTTTTGGATATATTTAAATGTATTTTGGGGATAATAAGTGATATTCAGCGATCAAAGTGTAAGAGTCATTGCGCGGAGTAGATGGAGTGGTCTCGACATCAGCTCAACACACTCAAAGCTTCTGTTATCATCATATTATCTATATATATAATAAAGTTGTAAGTAAGCCGAATTTTTTGGAAAGTCTTATTGAAATAAACATTATTATCGATACAGAGGCCGAATCTATAGTTTTTAGAATTTTTGTCTGTCTGTCTGTCTGTCTGTTACCGCATCACAGAAAAACCAGTGGATGGATTTTGATGAAATTTGGTATGGTGATAGCTGGTTATCCGGGTCAACATATAGGATACTTTTTACCGCGGGAAAGTGTCTCATTTCTGAGAAAAAATACAAAACTGCAATGTAAGAGTATACTAATTTGTAAAACCTAAAAATTGGTTTTTCGTCATCTGAACGCGGGCGGAACCGCGAACAATGCTAGTCATCTATATAAATAAAAATGAATGTTCATATGTTTGTCATATATGCATTTTTAAAATTGTGATGAAACTCTGCAACAAGTGGCTTACAGTATATAATTATAATAATTATTACCCACTAACATTCCTAAATATTATTGCACACAAGTCATGATTCATTTTTATTTTATATCAATTCAATTTTCTTGTTAATGGCTTCAAAGTTATAGAGCACCAATTACTTCTTTAATGTCAAGATAAATAAAATTGAAGTGTCTATTTGTAATTTCAAACTAACAGATTTTTACTAAATGCATATAAAATTATCTCATATAAACATTAAAAACTCACCGCAAAGTAAATACTGAGCACGCCATACAAAATAATAAATATATTAGCATCAGTCAGTTTGGTGAAACAGAAGTACAGGCCGGCGGGGAACAGGAACACCAACACTTGCAGGTCAAAGTAGAACGAGGACCAAGAAGTGGGCTGATGCTCTGATACAGATGCTGTAAAGAAAAAAAAACAGTATATTAATAATTATTCCTCATCATCATCATCATCATATTCAGCCTGCTTTCGTTCACTGTTGGACATAGGCATCTCCTATGAAACACCATTGAGCTCAATATCAGCTCTATTATTAATTATTAGTTTTTCAATAATTTGATTGAAGCAATTATTTATATCTTCAAGGGTAAAATATTTTTTTATAGGATTGCCATAAAAAAGAATAATGAAAAATCAATTCTCTAATGAATTTATTTTTATTAATACAGTTACTAGTAACTGTATAAGTAATATTATTTTTAGTAGTCTGGTCATTGATTATTAAAAAAACTTTGATTGTTAATTTTTTTACTTAATTAAAGTGTATCGTTAAACACTTCCAATTCCAGCAGTCTGGACAAATTTTACATAAAAAATTCATTGAAAAATTATACATTAATCATACAGTATCTGGATTGATAGTCACTTCCAAGAAAAAAACACACTCATATTGAGCACCTCCTTTTTTTTAAGTTGGTTTGAAAAAAAATGTCTATGGCTTTTTTGTCACTAATTTTACAACAACAAATACTCTTATATTCAAAATCTATACAAACCAATAATAGGGATGTGGTTCTTGGCATATGACGGGTCTAGCAGTGAATAAAATCTGCCAGTCCATGGTGAAATTTTACCTGTAAAAATAAAGTGGTATGAAATGAAATAATATTACTAATATATATATATAGATATATATATATATATATATATATATATATATATATATATATATATATATATATAAAAGATAGAAACTTTTGTAAAGAAACAATACAAATAAATTAAAATATCTTTAATTTAGGACTTACATGTTTCACTCTATCTCATTATCTATGCAATCTCAATATCCAAGATTATACTTATAAATCAAAGCAGTGATGTTATATTACTACTTTGATTCATAAATTAATCTTAGATATAAAGCTTTATTTAATAAGATATTTTTTTATTGATATATGTATGTATCACTAATATAATAAATGTGTGGGTGAGTCTGCATGTGTATTTGTTATTTCTAAACACTGTAGCGGCACAAAAGATTTTGATAAAATTTGGTATGGAGATAGCTTATATCTTGGCTGAACGTATACATAAGTTTTGTATAGTGGCTAAGAACGACCGCATATCCGGAATTCCTGGGTTCGAGTACTGGATCGTCCAAGTTTTTTAATGATTATTTCTGTCAAGAAATTTTCAGTAACAGCTTGGAATTGGCCCGTTGGGAAGTGATTACCCCCCGTACCTCGCAGAACACGGATCGCGTCGCTCCTGCGCCTTATTTCTCACTGGTCTAGTCGAGTGTCGTCCCAATGGAGTGTGAGAGTGACAGGAATAGAGAGTGCACTGGTGTTCCCGCTCATACTTGAGCAATATATAGCACTCAAAGAGATTGGCCCCCATGGCCACATATTATTCCAAATACTTTAACAATAACTTACCAGTGACCGTCAATATCACAATAGCAGTACCAAGTGTTGCCAGTAGTGTAGTCAACAGCGCTTTGAATAGCAATTCAAAGTTAGAGGGAGACAGGTGCTGGCGCAAGTACTGAGTGAAAGCATACAACTGGCAAAGCCCGAAAGTTCCGAGTGCCTGAAATGAAGAATAAATATTTAATTAAATTCTTATTTCATATGCAATTTTCATTTCTGTCAATTATTTTTTACCATATCCAATTTTACAATATTTTTGACTATATTTTCCAATATATATTTTTGGTGGTCTTAGTGGTCGCTTGGGAAACCGAATGGAGCGGGTTCAAATTCCCTTGCACCTCTGATATTTTCATGTGCGAATTATTTCTAACATGATTACCACTTGTCTTACGGTGAAAGAAAACGTGAAGAAACCTGAATGTCTGAGAGAACCTAGCAAGTTTTCGAAAGACATGCTCAGTCAGTCCGCAGTTGGCCAGCGTGGTGGACTATGGTCTGATACCCCTCATAATGAAGGGAGGCCAGGTCCAGGGCTGAATACATTTATTGTGTAACTACTTTAAACAGTTAAACCTAAAAATTTTGTATTACTAACAAATATACATAACATATTTATAATAAAATAATTATTTGAATTGCTTGGTAACAAATAAAATAAACTTAAAAGTATAAAAATGAAAAATGCATTTTATAGCCAAAATACAATAATTGTAACACGAGCCACGCATTTAGAATGATAAGCATAAAATAAAAACGTGATAAGTGTTTAATAAACAGTTTTTTTTTAAATATTTTTTATGGCGGTAAAAAAAAATACCAACTAAATATTAGTATTTCAGTATCATACTTAACCATTACTAAAGAATTTTTTTTATATTTATTTTATACTAGCATTGCCCGCGGCTCCGCCCGCGTTCAGATGACCAAAACCAAATTTTTAGGTTTTACATATTAGTATACTCTTACATTGCAGTTTTTGTATTTTTTCTCAAGATGAGACATTTTCCCGCGGTAAAAAGTATCCTATATGTTGACCCGGTTATCCAGCTACCCCAAATTTCATCAAAATCCGTCCAGTGGTTTTTCTGTGATGCGGTAACAGACAGACAAAAATTATAAAAACTATAGATTCGGCTTCTGTATCGATAATAATGTTTATTTCAATAAGATTTTCCATAAAATATTTAATGTACAGATTCGGCTTAGTTAAAATTTTATTATATATATTTTTTAAATAATTATTGTATTTTTTGTAGATATGTTTTTTTTTTGTAATTTTTTAGTCCATAAAGTTTGAGTTTTGCTATATTTTCAGTAATTTTGGAAGGTTTTTATTACTTTTCTTAAATTGAATAAATCAAATCAAATTATACTTTATTCAAATAGATTTTTACAAGCACTTATGAATCATCCATTTTGCATTTTTAAATTTATTTTAGTCAGTGTATATCTGCAAGGGATCTACTAACTGCTAGGAAATCAATTTTGTTAAAGAGCTGGTGAGGTATTTCATATGAATTTCAAAAATATTCTATATCTATTTCTAAAATAATTGTACCAACCAATGTACAATTCGACCTAGGGTATTTATGCTAGTATTGTTACTTACGAGCATGTGCTCCGAGCTCTGTACTGGCTGGAAGCCGACAAAGGAGATCTGCATAGAGAGAATGGTACCAACGCAGTACAATGTACTGTATGCGACGTACACGCGGGCTGAGAACCGTCCTAATAGCATCAAAGCCAGCACATGTAGAGGTATCAAATTGATTAGGAACACATAACCACCCCATGATGATACCTGTATTGATAAAAAAATTATTGAATTAGAATTTTGCTTGTTGTTATAAGTTTTAAATTTTTTTGTTATTTTAGCACTAGTTTTTACCTCTAGTTCACTCCAGTAATAAGCTAGGACTATAAGTTTTGTATGGAATTGCGGAAATGGTCCAAGTTAAATTTGATATTAATAATAATATTACTCAAATAAAAAATAAAAAAAAGCTCTCATCAACAAATATTGAAAAACGAGTGGGTCTTTTAACAACTTTTATATTTTCAATTCAGTTACAGGATTATTTGTATGAAAGAGCAAAAACAAATATGTAACTTTATACATACTTGTGTGAAACTTTCATCTTGATGATCTGTGATTGACAATTTGATCATTGTATAATGCATACAATAATCATAACAAAAATTATAGTAAATTCCTTTACTATGTCAAATGTTAATCAATCAATAAATAATTTCACAATTTATTTTAAGGGATGTGTATTTTTAAAATATCATATAGATAAATGGAGTTTAAGGACAATTACGTACTGCCCAAAACATCAGAGGACTAGATCCTTTGTTCAATTTTTATTCAATTTGTTAGGTAGATATTGCACTGACTTATAAAATTTCAAGATAGAATCACTACATTTTATGTATATAAAATAAAATAATTTTAATGACATTTCCATAATTTACTCCCATTTCTAACAAATTCTCAATAAGCTCTAAAAGTTAATTGAGATTTTAGTTTTATTTTCTATGATACTAAAACTTCATAGTGTTTAAGTTTTTTTTACAAACAAATTGTACACTTACCATGTAGAAATATGCTAAAGCAGTCATAGTTGCCCATAGAATAGTCCCAGTGTTTACCGCTTTGATCCAAAAGTAGTATGTGAGTAACATACAAAATATGGCAATTCCTTCATTATCATAACTGCCTGCAACTGAGCGACTGATATATCCAGGGACTATTGCAATCATGGCCGCTGCTACGAGACCTGCTCCTTCATCCTGTTAAAATTTAAATTAAATATGAATCTTAATAGACATAGAAACTACATGAAAAAGTTTATTGTATGTTTAACGAATAAATCTTAATACAAAAAAAGAGAAATATTAAATGTTATAATGTTTGAATCAAAATATTATGAAAGCTTACATCAGAGTTATAGTAACATAGTGTATTTCTTGAGACATAAAATATTTTTTAATACCTGATAAGCATTAAAATTATTTTGTAGATAGAAATCTTTTATTTGTATCTCTAAAAGTAATCTACTTTTGATAAATAAACTATAATATAATATTCATCAATAATATTGCACATGATAAAAAATACACAGAATTTATATAATAATTTATTATTAATACAGTTACTGTATGACTAATATTATTTTTATTAGTCTGGCTATTGATTATAAAAAAAAGTTAATGATAAAAAATGGATTAATAGTCACTTCATTTTATTTACCTTCAATTCCTTAGTTAATAAGTATGTGACTATGGTTGTAAGTGAAGAGAAGAAGGGAGCGAGGAACACACAAACATTTCTGATGTCAATTGTGATGTTTAGAAATTGCATTATATTGTACAGAGTAGCGGATGTCACCATCAGGCCAGGGTAGATTGTACCTACATAATGCAAGTGCAATGTTAAAATTGTATTACAAATTCTATTGATATTTAAAATATTTCGATCAATTGTGATAATGTGCTGTATATGTTTAATACAGGCACATTACAAGTTCTAAATATAATAAAATGTTTATATAAAAACAAAAATATTTTCCTTTACTTACCACCAATAATACGACCTAAGGGGTACCATGCTCTATCATCAAACCAGTTGTGAAACTTATAAAAACCTTCCTCTGTAAGGAAGCGAGTTGTTCTGTAGTTGAAATATGGATCAAACTCGTGTATCACGCTCTCAAATCGTAGAACAGAAAACAGACGAGTCGCAAAAGCTAAAACATAAAGATGTTATCACGTAATTGTTACATTACAAACTTAATAGATAGGAAATTACATTTAGTTATTCTTTAAATTTAAAGTTTATGTCAGCATGTCTGTCGCCATTCGTTATCGCAGTTGTACCACGTCAGTGAAAAACAATCACAACAGCATATTTTTAATAAGTGGAAGTTTGTATTTTATATTATCAAAGTCTTAAATAAAAACCTTATGATCATTTTTATAAGATTTTACTTACATAAAATTGCTGCCATTGATAAAACAGCTAACTTTATGAATGTAAGTTGTTTATCAGACGTAAGCTGTGGCAGCTTTGCCTTAATTTGCACCTCCACAGTCATTTTGTATAATGGTCTTAGATTTATTTTCTTAAAGCATAAATAAAAACAATAAGAATTATTATAATTTTACTAAAAAAAATTTCGCCGGCAACCTATCTTCCATTTGCCGACTGAGCAACTCGAGTTGCCGATTTTGACGTGACACTAAATTTATTTGACAGTTCATAAACGGCGTGGCATAAAGTATTGCCAATGTTCAAAAAAATATTTTAAATAAAATCAAACCATGATGGGGACCGTGAGCGAAATTTAGAGGGCAGCACTATTGTCCTCCTAGTGTTTTATTTCCGAAGATAGTAGGATCAAAAAAATCATTGTAAACTCATAATATTTATAAAAATAGAAGAAATAATAAAATATAGATTTCAACCAGTTATCAATTATATTGTACATTGTCAAAATAATGAGAACGATAAAGAATTATTCAAGTCCAATCATGTTTATGGTGAAGTAGAAAAAAGTGATAAAACTGAAAGTAACTTAATCGCAAAAGTTTTACCACAAACGAGCGTGTCAAATGTTTAGGCAAGCCACATATTTTTTTGTCAGATTCATCATCAATAATTTTTCTGTTAGAAAAATTCTGACGCCCGCCGGAAGGCACTCTAGTCATTTGTTTTGGTCTAGACCCCACATATTATTAGAATTCTGACGTCTGCTTCTGATGAGTCCCAGGTGCAATAGATCGGACGTCAGAACTTTTTCTTAGTCAATAAATGAATTACCTATATTGCAGCACATACTGGATTGACGTCGCATCACTATTGCTTATGTCATTGTCATTCCTCATTCTGCAGTGTCTCCTTAATCTGTCATCTGTGGAGAAGCTGTA
This sequence comes from Brenthis hecate, assembly GCA_951806755.1. NCBI lineage: Eukaryota > Metazoa > Arthropoda > Insecta > Lepidoptera > Nymphalidae > Brenthis > Brenthis hecate. The sequence continues at coordinate 4,697,149 of OX638271.1, read as the reverse complement.
GGTACAAAGTTACTAAAATAAGCTCGGTTCACGACTGCTTCTCTAGTCGTCTATCGTCACCTCTCTGACTTTGGAATCAAGACTGATTTTTATTTATTATCACGTAATATGTGGGTACTTAAGTTTAGTGAGTTAAACAGTTATTGAAAGCTAATATTCATATAAGAAAGGCTTGAACAGTAAATAGTGGCTGGTTATTTCCTTGATAGTGACTAATCATCTTTAGACTTTAGAGCCTATGTTGAAGCATGATAAGTTGGGACGGATACAGTTAGTTCTACGTAAATAAAGTACAGTGATAACTGTGGTTGATTGTAAAGTGAGTTGTATGTGATGTCTGACGGAGATCCTTCTCTTGAAGAAGATATCCCGAAGCCTTTGTTAGAGAGGCCTGAAGAAAATGTTTTTACCCCAAAGATAGCGACTCCTATATTTGCCGGTTCCGTAAAACTACATCACAAGCCATCCGACACGGCAGAAACAGAGTCCTTCTTGTCAGATGCACAACGCAATGAACTTGCGTTCGAGCAGCTATTCCAGGATGGAGATGGTGCATTTCACGAAGTGAGTTTATTATTTACGTCACTATTTATAACTATTGATAAATCATTATATTATTTGCTTCACTTAATGTTCTGTAATGGGGCTTTTATTTCAAGAATATACCTAACTTCTATACTTCTCTATATTATCTTATTTACTGGGACTAATCCATAATTTTCAAGTCCATTAAATTTATATACCTAATACCTATGATAAACACCTACTTCATAAATTTTCTGAATTAATTATTTCTTTATAATATACCCACTATGTTATATATTTTTTTCAAAACGGAATCTTAAATGACTAAAAAAGCAACCAAAAATTTTGAATTAACTTTAATATCCAACTTAAATATTTTATATATGTAGTTGAAAAAAGTAGTAGATTTTTTTAGATTTATAATATAAAACATCAAGGAGTAATGTAATAACTCTGGCAAGTATAAGATATGTAAAATATAATCTGTCATAATTATAAAGTAATAATCTCCAAGTTATATATCCATAACATACTTTCTAATTATGTAAAATAAAAATAATAATAATATCATTAATTATAATTTTATAATTAAGTGTGTATTCTACAATACACTTTCAGATAAATTTAAAGAATGTAATAATAATTCAAATCCTCCATTAAATGAATTATTATTATGTTAATAATTCATTTATTCCTGTTTTCTTTTAATTATATCGGATCATTATTTTGCTTTTATATATTAAGTCATTAAAGAAAAGAATGAAAGAAATGAAATAAAAAATATTCTTAATTATCTCCTTGAATTTTTGGTAGTTTGGATATTGCCATCTTTGATATTATATGATTCATTTATATTCACTCTGCAAATACATATTATAAATAATAATTTGCCTTACTCTTTCCCTTTGCTACACAGGTACAAAAAATAAAAAATATAACAATTAGTAAAGACTTTTTTCACAAGTAGATTTATAACATTTTGGGTAGTACTAGTATTTCACTTTAGGTTTAGTTTGAGGGCGCAAACATTAATATAATCAAAAAAAAAATGCAGGTCTTTGGGATATTAATCAATATAATATACACAATAAAAACAAAAATTCAGTATTTCTTATAGAAATACTAATGTCTAATTATGTTAATTATTATATTATGCTTTTATACTATAAAGTATTTCCACTTTTAATCCAATATAAGTTGTCATAAAAACTTAATTACTTAATTTTTTAGTTATTACTAAAATGCGAATATCAAAGGATTTCACCTAATAAAGATAAGTGGTACACTTAACGAAATTAGTGTTTGGCAAAATTGGTCACACAGTATAATAGAAATATTCAGTTCTGTGGCCTACTTTTCTTTTGAGTAGATGTGTAGCTTTTGTATAAAAAATCTTATTGCTTGTGTTCCACACGTGAGTTTATCTTTGCTATAATAGGTCAGTGTTAATCAATTATATAAAATGATGGAAAATATTTATCATTGATCTTGATACTTTTTTTTCATGTGAAACATCTTTAAAATCACACTGAAACATACAGATACTAAATCAGAAAAGTGGACCGTAGCAAAATAGGTTTCATTAGGCTGACATTAAACAAACACCGGTATGCCCCGACACAGACCCACCTGATTTTTTTTTAAATTCATGCAATTAGTGACTCGAATGTTTTTGAATGCAAAATTATGTGCATATATAATTCTACTTAGGACTTACGGTGGTTGATCTTCACTATAATATGTGGAATTTGAAATGACTAAGGACAAATATTTCATTATGCATAAATTAGTCATTTTATTATACATCTTCTAACTTCACTTATATGTATACTAAAATTATGATTATTATTCCCCACCTCTCGAAATTACTGAGATAAATTTCTAAATCTATCTCTTATCATATTATTATATAATACAAAAAAAAGATATGAAGATTGTAGAATATGTTACTCTTAAGAATGGCCACTAATCAAACACAAATGATTCAGACTTGTACCAAGACAGTGTAAACCGGCAAGGTCAGTAGTTTCTCAAGTCACTGTAAAAAAATACTGTGTAGTTATAAAACAGTGAATAAAATGATCGCACGAAGTTTCATTGAAGTGATAAGTTACGTTATATATGATGTATGTGGAAACAGAGTATTTAGAAGTCGAATGAGGTGCGGAAATTTTGAAGTACGATATTTATTTTAACTGGCTTTGAAATATTCAGTCTGAGCAAATAATTTATGTACTTCCAGTCTGTATGAATACACAATGGAATATGGATTGTTTGCTGTTGAAGTGATGTTTTTATCGCTTATTACTCATTTATATTTATAGTTTAAAATAAAAAGCTACTTGTTTAAAAAATATTTACGATATTTTCAATACATTATATGTAATACAATTCAGAACGGTAACAAGGTCGTTTTTAAACTAATCAGCCTACATGTCTTTAAAGTTTTATCTTTATGAATACGTGAATTGTTTATAAAATCTCACACTGGCAAGTGTGATTGATCTCGATGTTTTTGGAATAGACGGAGAAAGCGGCGGAAGGGAGGATCGCCGACTTGCATGCTATGTCGGTGTTGAGTACGTACCAGGACAATCTATCTCAGGATATGAACACTGATAGGTGAGTTTAGCTACCAATGACATTACATGGCAATTTATTTGCAACCTTGTCGCCAATTACATATCGATTGACTTGAGGCAATAGAATTAATTTGGTACGACTCACGACATTAGTTATTTTAAAGAGTACAAATCTTTGTTTTGTTGGGTAACATTATTATTATTAAATATTGATTTATAGAAATGTTAAGTAAAGATATTTGTTGGGAATAAATGTTCAGACGCTTCCTGTGTTTGTAGCTTCTTTATTATTCTGACGCCAATTGTATTTGAATATGTGATGTCATTGGTCTTTCTGTCGTGTCGTGTGTGGTAGCATGTACATTTTATGTTTGTATAAAACCTTTCATTTAACTCTTTAACTCCATTAATGCGTAACTATCGATTGTTTTGACTAATTAACTAAGTGATAGGGAGGTTGAAGCAAATTACCAAAATTTATTTAAATATCATCCAATTCATCCAATTTCTTTTGTATTATTTCAAAGCTTTGAAACATAATACATATTTAAAACCGGTAGAGCTTTACTTTAAAAAGTTTCTTAATAATGTTAGTTTTTTTTTTCTAAATTTTGATAGACACACATACTGTATATTAAGCCTTACATTATACTTTCATCTAAAAATGTGTTTGATATTGAGAATAAATAGGTAATGAAGTTATGATTGAGTTGATAAAAAAATTTGATTAAAAGGGAAAATTAATCGAATCTACTCTGCACGATATTAATGTAAATGTACTTTAAAGTAACCAGACTAATCCTGTCTTGTAAACGTTGTGTGGTTGTGTGTTCCTTGTGATGTGAGTGTTTCATTGTCGTTACGTTAAACCTGTGTACCTATCGATGATTTGCTTTTATTTCTTCTTCTCTAAGTTGTTTAAAAATATACCCAAAAACAGTGATATATAAAATGATAGGAATAGTTTTGCGTATTTTTTTAAGTTTTTGAATTTGAATTTATTTGTACAATTTTTCTGTAACTCTTACTATTTTGGAATTAATTTGAAGACAAATGTTTGATATATTTTTACGAATATTTCCTAGGGATTGATAACAATATTACTTCTTTAGGTAGGTAAAATGTATCAGATTTCAGAATAATTAAATTATCGTAGAGTTTAAGCTATTTTTTGTTACTGAAACTTCGATTTTAAGTAGCCTTATAACATGGTATTACCTAATATCTATATTTTACTAAGTGCAATTTTTTTTTATTTAACAAATTGATTAGGTTGAGATAGTGTAAGGAACTTTTTGTAGTGCCGTAGAAGACATTAGCGTTGATGGAGGCTCCATCCCCGTTGTAAATGTCCCGCTTTTTAAGGTCATGATGCTAGAATAGGTATAGATTCCCCATAACCTCTAATAAACAGGCTATAAAATGCAGGGAAAAACATTTTTTGTTAATTTAAACTTATGGTGCCAGAGATTAACGCGTTCAAACGAACTTGAACAAACAAACTCTTCAGCCTTATTAATTAGTAGGTGTACAAAGATTTTCTTGCAATAAGATCTACATATAACAGTCTCTCTAATGTATAAGCTATATCTATGTCAAAATTAATTAAAATCGGCTTAGCGGTTTATGTACTAAAACGTTATAAACATACAGACACCCTTTTAATTTATTATAGGTAATAGTATAGGTTTGATTAATTAAATAATGAATGCAGCTATGAATAATCGTGTTTACCTATGTTCATTGTTCGTAGACAAGAAAACGGTTTTAAGGAAAACTCTCGCAGTTAAGTTTTAACTAGGCTGTTATTAATATTATTAGTTATTTTGCTTCTCAATACAAACTTTCATTACCATTTTCACTATAATAAAGTTTCACTATGATAAAAAGTATCCTATGTCCTTCCCAGGGTCTCAAACTATCTTTTTACTAAATTTCATCTAAATCGGTCCAGTAAATCAAGAGATTACCCCCTACAACGTCACAAACTCACAAACTTTACCACTTTATAATATTACTTAGTATAGATAACTAAAAAAAATTAAAGTAGGCTAATTACCTAATTAGTCTAATTTTAATTGTGTTATGTTTTTGTGAACATAGGTAAGTATTTATTATTTAAACAACTCGTGGACTGTATAAACTGTTCGAATCTCAATTTTAAAATATTGCAAAATTGTTTGATTTGATTATTAAAGATTAATAATTTACTTTAATAATTACACTATAGTGCTAAAATTTGTATACGTGTGTATATTTGCTATTCTTTCGCGCTGGAACGGCTGGACAGGTTTAGATAAAATTTGGTAAATACATAGATAGACTAAAAAAATGGGCTACTGATAGTAATAACAAATAAATAACAAAATGTATCGTTGCCTGTATACAATATTACGTACAATATATTATTATAAATACAAAAAAAACACCTAAGGACGTAATTCATTAGTTACACTAATAAATGGGAAAATTTGTATTTGAGCGAGTTTGTAACTTGTTCATGCTGTAAGAACTCAATAGATTTGATTGAATTTTGGCAAGTATTCTTATATTTTTGTTCAACACATAATTACCTACCTTTATCAATTTCGCTACCACGCGAGCGGAGCTGCGGCCAAAAAATTTGGACGTAGTTATGAAAATGGATCCAGCCCACGAATTTTTTTTGAGTTACTATCAAAAATGTACAACGTATAAATAAGATAGATAAAACATCCAATATTTAAGAGGAATTTAAAAAAAAAACTACGGTCTTGGTATTTTGTTATACCTACCAATTTTACTAAAACGACTATTTTCTCAAATGTATGTTTTTATGGTTGGACCACTTTTGCATAACTACGTCCAAATATAGATTGTTCATTTGCTATCCCTTATAATATTCTTAAATTTAAAAAATAAAAAGCATTTTGAATAGTATACGTATAAACTATAGTAACAACACTATGGACATTTTAGTTCATTAATTATTTTAATGACTAATACACGTTCATTAAAATTAATAGGCATCGTTGTGATTTTAAATTAAGCAGTGTTTTGTCATTTTATCAAACACGTTACAAATTTTTATAAATAGTTCTTTTTTTTGTTATATTCGTAACATGAATTGCTTCTTCATCATCAGTGCATTACCCTCTCTAATACATTAGTGGTCGATAAACGACGACGTCATCAATTTGCGCCGCTATCCATTTGTTAAGCGATGAGTGGTTTTCGCACTTTGAAAATTAATTTAATATTAGGTTTATACTTTATACGTTTGGATATTATTAAGATATCTTATAGAGAAATAAAAGTTTTTTAAAGCGGAGAGAGCGATGAAATGTTTCGTTGCTAGCCGAAAGTTATTTTTACTAAGTAACTTTGAATGTTGAAATATTTCGTCTCTAACCGAAAATTCAATATCTGCAAAGAACAATATTGTAACTCAGCGTTAAGATGGTTTGAAAATAGAATAATTTCTTTCATTCATGAATATTAAAAAAAAATACTACAATAATTAGTTACAACGTTGTTCTTTGCTAGTGTCGAATTGTACATACATTATTAACCATCATGTCACATTGCAAAATCAGAGCAACGGTTCTGGGGTTGGATGCACAAAAATTATCTCGTCATTTTAGAATTTAGATGATCACTACCGTTTGATAGCGCCATTTGACATAACTAAGTTGTATAATGTACCTATATTTATCATCTAGGATATATCTATTATTATTACAAATTAATCCAATAGAATATCGATATCAGTCAAATTAACTCTACATATAAACTTTCTCGAATCGATGTTTTCTTCGTAAACGCATGTCGGGAGATCCTCACTCAGAGAGAGACTTGATCCCACACACACACAAGTAAACGCATGAGGTTATCAGTGCTAGTATTTACTGTTCATTAAAAGTATAGATCAAAGTATCCACAGATAATAAATAAATAGAACTGTGACTTTGTTAGTAGTAACGTACACTGCAGTCATTAGTTCTCCGTAAATCATCTATTCGGGTAATCTAATCACTGTCAATTGATTTTTAATATATTTTTTACAAAAAGTTTTTTCAATTCAATTCTTTTATTTCGGGACTTCTAGGAGTGCCAGTTGGGCACAATTTACTTCGCCAATGTCACGTAGAATGGAGAAGACAAAAGTTTTTTACTATAATTATAATACCATTCTCCGTGACATTGGCTAACTAGTCTGTGCTCATCTTGCACGTTTCGAAGACATTAACAAGAAAATTGAATTAATTATTTATAATACATAATGATTATAATTTGACAATTTTCTATTAAAACTAGGCAGTTTTTTTAGCAATAATTTATTACACATTATACAAAATCATTATATATATTTCAGATAAATAAACTTGATGTTCAATTTATGTATTTTAGTTAACTAGCTGCTATTAACAGACGCGAATCATGTAGAATCAATATATCGTAATTGTTACAAGGTCTTATTATGAACTACATGCATGTTATGTGATTAGGTGTTTCTTATTTTTGTAGAGAGTATCTGAGTTTTTGATACCTTAATATGTAGTGTTGTTATTATATCATATACATAGTCTTGCCATAAATATTGTTAAAAGAAACATTTTTTCAATTGCACGTAACATTTATTACTATTACAGTGTGTTAGCTTTATACATAAATATAAAACCATTAAAAATATATAAAGCTTATTAGAAGTGGTCTCTATTGGCTGCAATACAGTTCTTTAAACGTTGAGTCCAGTTATCAATAGAAGCACGCACTCTTTCCATGGGAAAATTCTTCACTGCCAATCGTATGGATTGTTTTAGGGACTCCAAATTATCATGGCATTTAGAGCAAGCCATACTCTCTAAAACTGACCATAAATCATAATCTAGCGGATTAATATTGGGACTAGATGACGGCAGTCTTCAGCTCTGATGAAGTCCGGAACGTGGGTTTCAAACCAAGATTGCGTGGATCGAGCTATATGACCCGGCGCCGAGTCTTGCTGAAAGGGCCATTCTTGGTTATTGAACATGGTGTTGTTAAAAGGCTTAACTATCTTCTCAACAATGGTATCTTGATACACTTGTGCCGATGTTTTGATACCTTTTTCACAAAAATATGACTCAGTCACTCCTTCATAGCTAACACCCCATCAAACCATCACTGAAGTCGGTTAATGCCCACGTTGTACTCTGTTGACTAATTGGTAAGCTTCCTTAGAGTTTTGAGCATTAAGACGGTCTTTTTGTTTGTTAAAATATTGCTCAGTTGTAAAAAAATTCTCATCAATAAACAATTTTTTTCTGTGACCTCCCTTTGCGTACCGCTTAAGTAGTTGTTTTGATTTTACCACCCTATTCATTTTTAAATTCTCAGTTAAGAAATGACCAGAGTGTCAGACTCTTATAGGCTGCAAGTCCTAAGTCATCTTTTAAAATACGCGACATCGTTCTAGGTGTTATCTTCATCTCCCGAAATAAAATCTTTTGCTTTCGGACAGGATTTCTTCGAATTATTTCCCTTCCTGCTTTGATCGCTTTTTTCGTACGAACACTAGTGGACGGCTAGATCTTTTACTGTCACAAACAGAGGAGGTTTCATTGTACCTATCAATAGCCTGGTACACAAACATTTGACTAATACCAAGCGTATGGAAAGTTTTAAAAATTATATTTGGCATACCCACTTTGTGTAATGCAATCACAGCGATTCGGTTCTCTTTATCATCCATTTTAATATCACAAAATATTTTACAATATTGGCGCGAAAATGAGAAAACACAATGAACAATCATATAAAAATGACACATTCCAAATTCAAATGTAATAATTTGTTTATTTTTAATTGTAACAGTATTTATGGCCAGACTATGTATAATACTACAAAATCTATCTATTTACCCTAAGAGTTCCTAACCCACTAACTCGTAGAACATTACTAACCTCTAATGGTTACGAATCGTATAGCAGCGTGTCCACAACTAACTTTACAGGGACAATGGCAGCGAAGCATCCACTCGTCCGGCGGAAGAGTGTGGATGTGGGGAGGCTGTTCCAGACCCCATCAATAATAATGGAAAAGCCATGGCCAACCATTGCTCGTGAGTAGTGGACACGTATATAGCCTTTGCACCACAAATATGTATGAAAATAAATCGGACGTTTCTCTATGGAAACTGACACTATTTTATTTTTTTTTCAAAAAAACAGCGCACGATGAAACTTGTGTTAGGTATGTCTCCAAATATCCAGGAAACGTGATACTTTTTATAAGTACCTTATTCATATATAGCTAAGAAAAAAAAAGTTAAAATGGCGGCAGGTATCACAAAGGTTCTGTCCCGTTTATGATTCTATAAATAAAAATAATAATTATTAAATATATAAACGTTTTTTGTAATATAAAAGTAATAATGTTTTTTTTTTAAATTAGTATTAACTATATCCACGAATAGACATTTTGTAAGTAGTAAAAGTAATTTTTCTAACACTGAAGACAAAGCTCTGTTTACATCCACTTTAGTTAATTAAACTAAATAAGTAGGCACTGTACGAAGGAAATGAAACGTAATATACATCTTTACAGATCATATTACATAGATATTCGTAATATACAACGATTGCACGTAACACACAAGTTAGTAAAATTTTAGTTTGATGCATCCACCAAGGAAATTTTAATTAAGTATTTGAGGTTCTCCATGTGTTTTGGTCCAAATTTTAGCTATGAATAAATGATAATGTAATGTTCGATGTTTTAAAAATAGAATGCTGTATGTACTTCCGAATAGCTCATATCTTCGATTAAACTGGATTTTGGTATACATATGGAATTCGACGCGCTGATAACGAACGTGTTATGCTAAATATCCGCAAATTTTATATTCAAGGCCAAATTTAAAAAAAAAAAACATTTTTTTATAATGTTTTTCGCGTTTATTGTGATAAATATTGATTTCAGAGAAAAATGTTTCACATAAAAGTTGTAGGCCGTAAAAATATTAATATTCTTTGTTCAATACGTTTTTCGTATACGTTAGAGCCTGTAGTTTGATCTTTGACTACATAAAAAAATCTATACAAAAAAGAATTTTTAGATCATCCTGAATTTTCTAATTTTCCGAGCAACTGTTCATTATTTTTTTCCTCTTAGAAACCTTAATCTATATATTACGACTATTAAAAATAAGAAATTGCCAAATCGGTCCAGTTTTTAGCAAGTGTTGCGATTACCAACGTACAGCATTACACTTTTATTTATATATAGAAGTTACTCAAAACAAAATCTCTTACTAGCAGGTGCTGAAATATATATACATATATATTTTATATAATTCATGAAGTCAACAATGCATAAAATAAATGTATAGATTAGTCTGCTGTTGCAAGATTAGATAAATGTCTATTACGTAATTATTTTTTATATATTTTATAGCAAATAATCGCAATTGTTAAGCTTCAATGAAATTATTAAATATTTACTACGTTACGAGCATTAGTATTCGTGAAAGAATAGGTAAATGCCTTTTTCTCATATTTCCTATACGCATTGTCTTCATACAAATGTCTGTATTGTTTATTTGGTATTGCATTCTGCTGATGACATGCCCGCTTTGTTTATATTTTCTCAGGGTTTAGGTGTGGTGACAGAAAGTATTTTTTTACCAAAATATAATTATTCGGTTGTATGAGGTTTATTACACTATGCATGTTTAAAAATCTCAAACTAAATACTTAATTATCTATAATCTATATACTATAAATATGTATGTATATGTACATATTATATTTTTATTATAACAAACGCATGTAATTTGTAATGGAAAATTGTTTTTATAGGATAGTTATGGGTGGTATATTAAATAACCCATCGTTGTCTTTCAACGATGGTGTTCGATCTGTCGATTTCGTACTTGTATGGGAGTCTGGGAAAGATGACGCGACGACGCCAGAGGCGTATGCACATAGACAAATATTCGAGCAAAATCTGGAGAATGAGGGCTTGCAGCTCGAAAGAGAAGCTCCGGAGGATATGTATGGATTGAACTTTATCAAGGTTGGTTTTGCATTACTTTGAAGACTTGTAGAGTTTACTTATATTATTAATAGGTAGGTACTAGTAGAATAAATGTCTTTCTGTTTGTCTGTCTATTTCATATTAAATTAATAATAAAATGAGCTGAATTGATTTTGATATTTGGTAAAGGAAGGAGCCAGTGCAAAGCCCAATTATCTGCGGCAATAGGGTTCCGCTGTCAGTGAGTTAAACTCTCACCGTTTCCTACCCAATGACGACCGGCTGGGACCTCATCATGGGTTTTCCCAGCGATATCAAAAAAGGAAGTAGGAAAAGTAGGAAGTGATACTGAACGATTGTTTTTAATAAAATATAACCTTTTAGAGTAAAATGGGATAAAGAAGAAATCAGATCAGTTTTTTTTTATTTTTTTATTTTATAACGTATGTATTGAAAAAGAAGGTCGTATAAAAAACAGTCTCAAACAAAATAAATTCAATTTTGTTAATTTTCAGATTCATGCGCCACTAAATGTTTTAAAAGATTACAGCGAGGTCCTTAAACTTAGGATGCCAATGAAGGTGAGTAAAAATTCTAAAAAATCTATATAAACTCTTTAAGATGTGATAATTCTGGGATCCCTTTCAAATTAGATTTCGTGATATAATCTGTGTTTTAGAGCAATGTATAGAAGTATACGTAATTGTGAAGCTTATATAGTTAAAGCTTTAGATTTTAAATGGTCCAGCTTTTTAAAATTAATATATGTATGTATATGTTATCTATTATTACGTATTTTTTTTATTTATCTGCGATTAAACTATTTATAATCATTGCCCTATATATTTATTTATAATATTTTATATTGCACAAAATCCTTTACATTACCCTATTCATAAAATAAATATATTTAAAAAAAAGTATATTAATAAAAAATAAATATTTATTGGCTACAAATTCCAAATTTACTTTAATTATCTAAAATATATCAATCAATAATTAAAAAAACACACACACTACCACGGCTTCTGTTTTGCACTTTGTGCCTTGTGTGTGTGAAAATGTTAGTGAAGTCACAAAGCACAGGATGTTTAATAATATGTATTCGTAGGAATGCAGTAAGATACGAAAAGGTGGGCGGACGAACGCCATACTGAATGCTGCGATGTATATGTCTAAGGTATGCGGCTGTCGTGACTACGGACGTACTGCTTTGCTAACAATGTAGCTTTTGGTGTTTTTTGGGGTGTTTTTGGGGATATACAGATATAAAAAAAAATCAGGGCTGCCACATCTTTTCTACAATTATATCTGATAATAGCTATTTAATAATTATTTTGTTTTATACATATTTACGTATATGTATTTTTATACGAAGTGATAAATCACTATGTCAACAAATCAATTTTTGATAATATTTTTTTTAAAGATAAATTATAATCCTAAAAGATAAGTTATGATGTTATATATTTTGAAGTTATTTATTATATAAAATGATTTTTTTCAATAAATATCTCTTTCAACTGCTTTTTCATCAAAAAAACTTGGATTTGCTTGTTTGGTAGATAAAAGATCAATAAAAAATATTACAAAATACGTTTTAAACAGTCTGTAGACTTTCAAAAGATGTAAATAGATATAAATCTATTTAATGTGTGGCAATTGTCTTGTGTTCAACTTGATCTGTATGTCTTCAAATTTTTTGTCATTTGCAGGGTTATTTTTTTATGCTATAACAGTCGCTATATTCACTCTAATGGAATTTTCATGTTGAAGTCGTTGGTTGTCGGTACTTATTGTTTCAGATGGTTTAGTTAACAAATTAAAAAATATCTAACAAAACAACGTAATATTATATATTTTGTTTTTTTTACTCCATTAATATTTTTGCTCTTTTCTGATTTATACTGTAGTTGTATTAAGGATTTAGTGCATGCTAAATAAAACAAACGAGTAGATGTCAGCGATTGTCGTTCTTCTGGCGGCTTAGTCGGGTAATTACTATACACTTCATACATACATACATACATACGTACGTACGTACGTACGTACATACATACATACATACATACATACATACATACATACATACACGGACACACAGACACACAGACACACAGACACACAGACACACAGACACACACACACACACACACACACACACACACACACACACACACACACACACACACACACACACACACACACACACACACACAGACACACACAGACACACACACACAGACACACACAGACACACGCACACACACACACAGACACACACACACACACACACACACACACAGACACACACAGACACACACAGACACACACAGACACACACAGACACACGCACACAGACACACAGACACACGCACACAGACACCCAGACACAGACACACACAGACACACACACACGCACACGCACACGCACACGCACACGCACACGCTCACACGCACACGCACACGCACACACGCACACACGCACACACGCACACACACACGCACACACACACACACACACACACACACACACACACACACACACACACACACACACACACACACACACACACACACACACGCACACACGCACACGCACACACACGCACACACGCGCACACACACACACACATACGTACATATATACATATTAATTAGCTTATTAGCTTATATTATATAAAATTGGAAAAGTCCAGCTTAAAATAATATCTATGCATGAATAACGTAGATATTATGTAAGTAATTTTTATGAATGCAATTTTTACCTTTTTATTTGCTTGAAATCGTAGTGGGTCGAACTGTTAGTAAAGTGTAGCCGCAGGTTGTGTATGATCCATGTATTATTATGGGCAGTATTTTTTTTAATTATTTTCCGACTTCAAAAAGACTTGGTTCGAATTTAAACAGTATATGAACGTGATATCTATATCCATGAAAAAAAAAATATAAATAACTTTTTTTTACAGAATGTTATAATTTAAAGAAAAAAATAACTCTTATGGGGGGCATAACAGTTTTATAAGTTGTTTTGAAGTCGGGTTTTGTGTAAAATAATAATAATGACTTGTTGGCTTAAAATTAGTTATTTAACATGAAAAATTTAACATAGAAATTTGAAGTGGAAGTACGTAACGTAGGGTTCGAAGCTGCCATATCATTGCTGCCATAGCATATTTCATTAAAAAAATGAATGCAAATAAAAAAAAAACCTATACATATATTTATTAACTCCCTTACAGTCTTCGTTTCCTACACTTTTTATTTGATTTTTCTATATATCTATAAAATATTTTTTGCATTCAAATGTTTCGTGTATGATCTAATTTTCCTTAAATTCTAACGTGACTCAATATATTATATTTTCTCTTCTCCAGAGACTAATTTATTTGTAACAACGCTATCGTTAATACTAAATTACGTCAATTTTTTCGTCGTTTCTTATCAAAATCATCACAATTGTAGAACTTATCCTCATATATTTACTAACAACAAACGATTTGAAAAATTACCTTTGAACATTATAAATTTAGATATTTTTTTTTCATTTTATTATTATTATTTTCCAGTTTTCAGCTTTAAAAGATGTGCACGAAAAAACGAATAGTTTTTTGGATAAATTAGAAGAGTGTTGGAATCAAATTATGTCTAAAATCAGAGTTGATCCCGCCATGTTCCCTGAGAGGAAGCATCGGTTGACGGCGATTTATTCGAAGGACAAAGAATATTTGTATGTAATTTTTGTTTTAGTTTTTATACATTTATAGCAACTTCATCTCATTTCGTGTGCACGTGGGAAAAAGAAATGCATTTCTCTATCCTACTAATATTGGTACTTTTACTTTACTAATTTGGTTACTAATATTTTAAATAAACGCGAATGTTTGTATGAATATATCTATGTTTGTTACTCTTTCACGCAAAAACTATTGAATGAATTTTGATGAAACTTTACAATAAAATAGCTCATACATTACGATAACACATAGACTACTTTTTATCCCGGAAAAATGTACGATTCCTGTGGGATAGATTTGTTTTTTTTTTCTAGAGGCGAACCTGAGCGAAGCGAGGGTGAGCCGCTAGTACTTCATATATAAAGTTAAACAATTTAAAACTTCGGCTTTATGTTTAGTTCTATGACATTGTCTATATTATTACTTACTCTGAGCTTTGTATTTTATTTATAGATTTGACACGTCAGCAGAGTGTTTTTGGACACCCTCGATTCGTTCGCGTATAGTTCAATTTATATTAGACCGTAAGAAGTTTTCGATGTCGCCCAGTGACGACTTCGCCTTCGGAATAACTCGCTTGATCTCCAACAATACATATAGTGCGGCCTATCCTTTACACGACGTAAGTATGACAAGGGTTTTTTTTTAATTTAGATTGATTAAATTGACGCTGGTAGAGCAAAATAGAGATTATTGTTAGTTTGATTTTGCTTAAAATGGATATTTGGGTATAAAGTTAAGTGCTTACCTATAAATAAATGTAAATGAGATTGTTGGCGTTCTACCATAATTTTATATTTTTACGTCGAACTGCTACACTATATTTGTATTAAATAATTTAGAAATTACGTTTTTTAAATGTTTGCATTACAATGAATAACAGGACAGATTTACATAATTAAATATTAAATTCAAAACTTCTGGCTAACTCTACAGAGTTTGTAAATTATCAAATAAAAAAAAATATGTATTATATTTTTGGTTTATTTACAGGTTTTTTTTTTCATATATTTTTTTTTATTTTATGTACAGGGTGATCTCAAAACGCCGGGCTCGATGCGCCATCTGCTTTACACGGAATGGGCGAGCGTGTCCAAGTGTCTCAAATATCAACCCCTAGACTATGTAAAAGACTATTTTGGCGTTAAAATTGGTATGTATTGAAGAAGAAAGAAATAATCATACAATTGATTTTAAATGTTAATTTCCTTTAAAAGTGATTTTATTATTTTACATATTAATCACGTAATTAAAATAAAATTATAGTAAAAAAAATACTTTTTGACTGACTAATCATGTAACTCCAAAACAAGTCCAAAATGAGCTTAGAGTAGACGTTATCAATAGTAGTTAAGTTAGTTATATCCGCCTTTAACCATACTGGTCTCTGTACTGTTTGTATTATATTAATGTGCAATAAAGGACATTATGCTTAATATCGATAAAGGTTTATTACACAACTAGCGACTCACCCTCGTTCCGCTCGGGTTCGTTCCTACTTACGTTTTTACGGTTAGTATAGATTTCTCAGAAATGAGATATTTTCCCGCGGTAAAAAGTATCCTATATGTAAATCCGGACACGCTATCATCGTACCAAATTTCATCAAAATGTGTTCAGTGGTTTTCTCGTGATGCGGTCACAAACAGACAGATAGACAAACAAAAATTAAAACTATAGATTCGGCCTCTGTATCGATAATAATTACTATTTCAATAAGATTTTCCAAAAAATATTTGATGTACAGATTCGACTCAGAATTTTATTATCTGTATCGATTACAAGCAATGGCAATAGACGGCTAATAAAATAAAATTCTACCCGCTATACCTGCTATTGTGATAGTCTAATATTAGTTGAATGTCATTATATGACCCCATTGCCTCCCCATCTCCCCTTTAAAGGAAGTTCATTTAAATGACAGCAAATTATATGTGTATTGAACTCAAGATTGAAGAATTATATAGACGGTGATTTTGTTGTTTACGTCACTATTCACGATTTTGCCATACAGATTGTTTCACTTTCATTAAAGAATAAGGAAAAGCTGTTAATTTACAATAAACAATAAATATAAATAAATATGTTAGGACCAGCAACATCTAGTTCCATTTTAAGCTACGAGGCTGTGTTGTGGATACACTACACATATATAACTTTAAATATATACATATTATAAATATAAACACCAGTGACTGGAGTACAAAGATTCGTGCTCATCACACAAATGAATGCCCTCAGCGGGACACGAACCCGCGATCGCTGGCACAGCAAGTAGTGCCAGTACAAACTTGAGCCAAATGTGTCGTTATTTTTTGAAAAGAAATAAATAATATAATATGAATAAAAATAATTAATAGAAATAATATCATTCTTTTGTATTTTTTAAGCATTAGCTCTCTATTACTACTTCTTGAAAGAGAAAGAGAATTAGAGGCATTTATAGTCTTTCTGTGATAACAATAGGGGATATGCGTAACATTTTTATTTTTTTTTATTTAATAGCAAAAATCGTTCGGTAAAAATAATATCTAGCACCAAAAAACTTAAGTATAAAAAATCGCTCTGTTATGATAACATTTTGACGTCATATTCGGCCTGACCACTGGCGTGCGTTTCAACTACTTTGAATTTCCTATCTATATTTGCACTTTTTAATAAATATTTCTTTATCAAAAAGTAATTATATTAAAAAATATTGATATAGGCTTAATTCCAAAGCAATAAAGATTTAAAAAAAAAAAATCACGCATTCCATATTGTTGTTTATTTTTAAATGTTCAGGTTTGTATTTCGCGTGGCTCGGCTTCTACACTCACATGTTGATTCCCGCGTCTGTTGTTGGACTCATTTGTGTCATTTACTCAGCTGCTACGGTGTTCTCGAATAAGCCAAGGTAAGGAAGCATTTTTATATGACCGGCCATTTCTCGCTCAGATTATAGAGCAGTGCGTGTTTGTAGCGAAAATATTTACAAGATGATGCTATATGACATTGTCAGCATCAGAGCAGATAGAAAAATAATTAGTTATAAAAATTGTTTTTTTTTTTTTTTTGTGAAAAATTATCTTTTTTAGGAAAGATACGTACGTGTAAAGATAAAATTAAAAAGCAATCCCTTATATTATTACAAAATTTTATCATTTAGAGCCGCTTTCAAAATAAACTAAATAAATTTATATATGTATAAACATTAAACATACAAGAATTGTTCATTTAATATTATATATAACATTTTTTTTTTAAGTTCAATCGTGTTATTTTGTATCAACAGTGAAGATATATGCAACTACAACGCTTCCATAAAGATGTGTCCACAATGCGATTATTACTGCGACTTTTGGGACCTGCGCGCGACTTGCTTGCAGTCGCGGATAACATACCTCTTCGACAACCCCACCACGGTGTTCTTTGCTATATTTATGAGCTTTTGGGGTGAGTTTGTTTTATACGTTTTACTAGCGATTTACCCTGGCTTCGCTCGAGTACGTCCCTAGGTACGTTTTAATTTTTTTGAGCGGAATCCTAAATTTCATTCTTTTTCATTCAGAAATTCTTTTTCTAAAATAAAAGTACCCTAAATTACTTCTTCATTACATTTTTACGTGTTACATCAGATATCTGCCAGTGAAAGTCCCGTTAAAATCGGTCCAGCCATTTCGGAATTTGCCCGAACAAACATACAGACAGAGATTTTTTTTTAAATTGTGTTTTTTTATAATATATACCGTATATATGTACTTTCATATGCATTTAATATAAAGTTGTTATTTTGACATTACAAACAGACACTAATTATATTTATTTATATAGATTATAATTATATATTTTTTAACTGTTGTTTACGGTGAAGGGAAATATTTTGAGAAAACCTGCATGTCTGAGAGAACCTAAACCTTTTCCAAAGACATGTGAAGTCCGCCAACCCGCACTTAGCCAGCGTGGTGGTTGGTTCTACTTGTCTTGAAAGGAGACCGTGTCCATATTTTATGCCTTTTTTTCTTCTTAGTACCTATATTTTTATCTGTGTTTCTTTAGAGTTTGTAATAACTGGTATTGGTGAAAAGTTTTGAATTTGGTAGTATTTTGGAGACATATTACAATGTTATATATATTTTAATTATAACACTACTAAATTACGAAAAAAACGAATCCATTGGTTATCAGCTTAAACAGATTTCTTTTCCATATGTTTTCTTTGGCGATTTTTTTCTTATTTATTTCTTTACTTTAGTAACAGTAGTCGTATTACAGTAAATTAATTTAGTATATATTTTTGAATAAAAAGGGTCGTGTTTTCTGGAACTCTGGAAGAGATATTCGGCGGAGATGACGCATCGTTGGGATCTAACGGGTTTCGACGTGTACGAGGAGCACCCTCGGCCGCAGTACTTAGCGAGACTTGCGCATGTTAAAAGGACACAGGTTAGTAATCGTGTGAATATTTATAAATTAGTGACTTTAGCGTCTCTAGATTGGTATATGTAATAGGGAAAGGGGTTATTTTTGAAAAGGTACCGCATATAGATAAATTTAAAAAGCAAAATCTTATCTAAATACAAAATTTGATTCAAATTAATGCCCTTTTCGATATACACGAAATAAATTTATACATACATATACAAGAATTGTTCATTTGATATCATAAGAATTATGAAAGCTCCCAAAAAGGACTTTTTTGTGACATGTTTTACAGCGTTTGGAAACTAATATGGAGTGAAGAACAATTTAATGCATAACCAAACCAACACCAACTAACAAATTAGAAAAATACTTTACGACCAAACACAAAAAAAAAAAATCATTAAAATCAGTCGAGCCGTTTCAGAGGAGTCGACCATAAACAACGTGACAGGAGATTTTTGTATATTAGATGACATATCAAAGATGTGTACTGTTTATACTTGTTTCTTTTTACAACAATGTTGTTTATATAACAGTAAGAATTTATGTAAATAACAGCCGGCAAAAAGTATAATTAAAGTTAATTATTTTGACTTTTAATCCGTTTGATGAGAGCACCATTGTTTACATACAGTTTCTTTAAAAAAGATTATGATTAAATGTAAAATAATTATAGCTTTTTTTTTAATAATAGAAAATAATTAGTAACTAGTACTCGTAGTTCTGCGAACAGTAGACCTCGCGAGAACAAACTTTTTTTGCAACATTCAATATACCACTAAAGTAATGTGAGCAATTTACTGCATTTTGAGGAGTTATTCTGGTCATCACGCCGAAGATTCTCATCAGATCTTCACCATTTTTTCATGAGACCAACTTAAATTTAGTACCTTTCAAATAAAAAAAAGAACCATCGAAATCGGATCTCATAAGGTGGAGATATCCAGTAGCCGTCTTTTTGCAGCTTTTTGGAGGAAGTATCCCTCCAATCAAAAATCCGCGACGACAAAAAAATATATATAAAGTTGTAAAAATCTAAATCTGTATACTAAGTTTCGTCCAGATCGGTTGTAAAATACGACCTGTAGAGGAGTACCAACAAACTGACAGGGGAAAGCAAATTTAGCCAGACTTAGAGAGACGCTTCACTCCCTTTCCTTGCTTGGTCAAAACAATAACACGTACACATTTTTTTTAATTATTTGAATATCTCTAGCGTTTCCAGATGAGTTACAAAAATAAATATTAATAAGATTTGGTTTTTTATGCTAAGATGTCATCTGCAATAGTAAATTATTTTCATTAGGTATTATTTTATATAAATATGTCAAGGGTGCAAAAGACTATCCTTAGAAGTGGAATAATTACTTTAAAAGTTCTGTCGGTTCTTTAGAGACGGTTTGTGTTTTTCGAGTTTAAATTAATATATACATTTTATCCATAGTTGAACGTAGTGACAGGAGAAAGAGAGCCAATGGTGCCATTCTGGCGGATGCGGTTGCCCGCGACGCTGATGTCGTTCAGTATTGTGGCACTACTGATCCTGCTCGCGTTGGCCACGGTGCTGGGCGTCGTGTTGTACCGGATGTCGTTGTTGGGCGCCGCCATCTTGCGCCAGCAGGAGAACGTTCTGATAACGTACAGTCCGATCATGTTCACTACGGCCACGGCTGCGTGTATCAATTTGGTTTTCATCTGTATATTTAATTATGTAAGTGTTTTTTTATTTCTGGCATATACTTGGTAAAATTGGTCATTTTCGTCAATGGTGCCACTTTGGTGTATGTGAGGTGATGTTAATGTGGCACTACTGATTCTGCTCGCATTAGCCTCAATGATAGGAGTTTACCAGATGTCGTTGCAGGGCGTTGCCATCTTGGACCAGCAGGAGAACAGGAGAACGTCCTGATAACATACATCCCTGTCATGCTTACAACGGCCACGGAAGCGTATATCAATTTGTTTTTCATCTGCATGTTTAGTTATGTAAGTGCTTTTTTAGGCCTCCGTAGTCAATAGGGAACCCTTATGGTTCCGCTATGTCCGTCTGTCTGTCCGCAGCTTAGCTTAGAGACTCTTAGTACTAGAAAGCTGTAATTTGGCACGGATATACATATTAGTTACGCTGATAAAGGGGTAAAATAAAATTTTGAAAAAAAAAATTTAAGGTACCTCTTCTACACGTAAAGTGGGGATGTTTTTTTTTCTCGTCTACCCTATGGCGTGGGGTGTCGTTGGCTAGGTCTTTCGAAAATATTGCGGATTCATGAAAACAATTTTTCGATTAAGGGATCCTTTTGTTAAATATGAAGCTCAAAAGTGCTAATTTATGTTAGAGTCAATTTACAAATATATAAGGAACGTCCGTGAAGAACCTACCACCGGCTCGGAAAGCAGTTCTGCTGAGAAGAGCCGGCGAGAAACTCAACAGTTGCTATTTTAAATATCGAGTTACATTTTATTTATTTTATTAACATAAAATTATAGATAGCCTACATATGTCAATATATTTCAATTCCACACATTTCCATCAACAAGAATAATCATTTTATGTCAATAATATATATATATATATATATATATATATATATATGTAATATATATATATATATATATATATATATATATATATATATATATATATATATGTAATATATATATATATATATGTAATATATATATATATATATTATATATATATATATATTATATATATATATATATATATATATATATATATATATATATTCCCCTTCAGATCTACCAATTTCTCGCGGAATGGCTCACGGAGAAGGAACTATTGCGAACACAAACCGAGTTCGACGATTCTCTCACTCTCAAAATCTACCTCCTGCAATTCGTGAACTACTACGCGTCTATATTCTACATAGCGTTCTTCAAAGGCAAGTTCGTGGGTCGCCCCGGGGACTATGTGAGGTTCTTTGGACATAGGCAAGAAGAGGTAAATATTATATCTAACTAGTGACTCACCCTCGATCCGCTCGGGTTCGGCTCTACTTACGTTTTAACGTTTAGTATAGATTTCTCAGAGATGAGATATTTTCCCGCTGTAAAAAGTATCCTATATGTTGATCCGGATAACCATCTATCATAATACCAAATTTCATCAAAATCGATTAGTGTTAGAAAAAGTGATTTTTCCGTGGTGCGGTCCCAGACAGCTGGATAAACAGACAAAAAGTCTAAAAACTATAGATTCGGTCTCTGTATCGATAATAAAGTCTTATTTTAATAAGATTTTCCAAAAAATATTTAACTAACAAATTCGGCTTGGTTACAATTTTATTATACATATGTATAGATACATATATTTTTGCAACCGAAAGAAATCAGAAAACTTTAAAAATTTTTATAAACTTTAGAGGCTATTTATTATTTACAAGTTATTCGCCCGTTTTTCTGTATGTACCTAAATGTTTCTTTGGGCTTCAGAGATTTTATTGTATATTTAGGTATTTTTGCTTGCAAATTGAATATTTAGGTTATATAACGCACTTTGGGAAGGTAAATGTTTTATTGAAGGGAAAATCTTGATAACACTCAAATTCTCATGTTACTTTTTAGAGGGAAATTAAAAACTTATTTACATAACTTTATCTTAGAGATATATGAAGTTTTTTTATATTATGTTTAAACTTTTTTAAAATCAATTCCCAAAAATGTATATTTAAATTTTAAAAAAGCCGCAAATTTTTCAAATCGCTTAAAACATAAAAAAATACAGCCGAATTGAGAACCTCCTCGTTTTTGAAGAAGTCGATTGAAAAAAAAGGTCAATGTTAATTTAAATTACACGTTTTTTATGTAATTCTACGTTTTCAGTGTTCTCCCGGGGGTTGTCTTCTTGAGTTATCCATCCAGTTAGCGATTATCATGGTCGGCAAGCAGTTCATTAATACCATCGTAGAGATGATGATGCCATATTTCCTCAAATGGTGGAACATTTTACGGACTATTGGCAGAAGGAAAACGTGAGTATTTTATTTATGTGGCCTTATATTTTTTTTGGATAAATATTGTTAAGTTTGGTATCGATAGAAAGTTTGAGGACGAAGCCGCGTGGTGGGTACTGCTAGTAGACTATAAAAGCAAAAAAAAAACAAATCAGACTGATATTTTAAGATATTCGCACGACAAACCATCAAACAAACGAATTCCTCAGCTAAGTATATTACTATAGAAAATACTGCTATTGGCTACAATAACATCATGGCAACCATACGTTTACTTTATTCTTAAGGTTCTACCGATCAAAAAAGTTCTGGATACACAATCGCATGCAGAAGTATTCTTAAAACTGTCACCGATTGTGCTTAGGTAATTATTCTAGTTGAAATAAATATACAACAATGTAAATTGAACCTTAAATGCAATGCTTAAAGTTGTTTTCTCAAAAAAATTAAACAATTAGAGCGCGCTCAAATGTTCAAATGAGCGCTAATTCGGTGAGGACATTTTTTTACCCAGATTGTGTATCTAGTACTTTTTTGATCCATGTAAGGTTCATAATAAAGAGTAGTCTTTAAAAGCTTGCTTTTCATCCACCTTTAAGAAGCTCTCAATCTGTAGAGCTTTTTTGTTAATATACATTCTACATTTATACTGTATTTCTAAAGTATTAATTAAAAATGTACTTTGATGATGTTTTTGCATTTCGTACTATTCTTCAAATGAAACAAAAAAAAATAATTAAATAAATCTTGTGTTATTTTTTTTATAGAAAAATGGGGCAAACGAGCAAACGATTTTAATAATTTAGGTTAGATTTTTTTATTATTAAAGTATATGCCCTCATTTTCCAGAATAAAAAGCCCAATGCAGTGGGTGAAGGACTTTAAGTTGGTCGACTTTGGCAATATGGGATTGTTTCCTGAATATTTAGAAATGGGTAAGTACAGACTCAAAACAATAATAAATATGTCTTACCAAATACTTTCTTATATTTACCCGTATATTTATTTGAAATTTTGAAATAAAACTATTTTTTGGATTTTTTTTCGCGGTCTTATTTAGATTTTTAGTTGACGACGTTTTGAATGGTTTATAGCAATCATTTTTGACATCTCAATGGTCAATATATAAAAACCTTAGTCTAAAACATAAGGAATTAAAAATCTAAATAAATCCGCGAAAAAATCCATAAAAATAATTTTATTTAAAATGACTAATGAAAATTAGTATAGGATTATGGTAAATAAGCTAAAATAGGTGCTTTTGTATAGGTAAAAGTATAAATAAAAGGACCGAGCGTGAAAACGATGACAGCTTTAGTATTTATTCTTAATAAAAAAATAATTTGTAAGCGAAAAAACCTAAATATACATTTAAGATCTCTGAAAATCAAAAGAAACATTTTCGTACGCCAGTCAAGTGGGCGAGTGAGGGCTGGGTATAAATGCTATTTTTGTTTCCAAATAAACATGATTTATCAATCATTTATCCCTTTTCAGTCCTCCAATACGGCTTCGTAACGATCTTCGTAGCGGCCTTCCCCCTCGCACCGCTGTTCGCGCTAATCAACAACGTGCTGGAAATGCGCCTCGATGCTAAGAAGTTCCTCACCTGCTACCGCCGCCCGGTGCCGCAGAGAGTCAACGACATAGGCGTGTGGTATCGCATATTGGACTCTATTGGGAAACTCAGTATTATAACTAATGTAAGTATCGTTTAAAGGCAGAGGTAGCCCAGTGGTAACGCGCTCGCTTGGGAAACCGAGTGAAGCGAGTTCAAATCCTAGGTCTCGCACCTCTGATATTTTCATGTGCGAATCATTCTCAACATGATTGCCACTTGTCTTAACGGCGAAGGAAAACATCGTGAGGAAACCTGCATGTCTGAGAGAACCTAGCAAGTTTTCGAAAGACATGTGTAGTCCGCCAACCCGCACTTGGCAAGCGCGGTGGACTATGGCTTGATCCCCTCGCATTGAAGGGAGGCCCATGCCTAGCTGTGACGTTAAAAAGGGCTGAAATACAATATAACTGACAAAATATTAACCAATTTTCTACATTTTCCAGGGTTTCATCATAGCTTTCACATCGGAGTTCATACCTCGTCTAGTGTACCGCTTCACGAACGGCTCATTAGATCAGTATGTGAATCATACACTGACAGACTTCAACATCACAGTGTTAGAACACTTGCCTAAATCGTCCTACAATGAGACTATGTGCAGGTGAATATAGATCTTTTGTTTTATTAAATATAGCTTAGAATTGTCTGAATGTACTAACATATAAGTTATATTTAAATTATTTGATTCTTAAATACATAGCATAAAATAGAAAACTAAATGAAAAGGACTTTATCGACACGGGATATAATATTTAGATATGTCATTTCCATACTTTAACATTTTTCTATTAATTGCTGTAGCAATAACGATAGAGTGTCGTCTTACCTGGATGACGACACGTTTGGCTCAGTTTGTAGTGACCCTACTTACTGTGCCAGCAGTCGCGGGTTCGAGTCCCGCTGGGGTCATTCATTTGTGTGATGACGAATGTTTGTACTCCAGTCATGGGTGTTTATATTTATAATATGTATATATTTAAAGTTATATATGTGTAGTGTATCAACTATCTGGTATCCATAACACAAGTCTCGCAGCTTACCATGGGACTAGATGGTGCTGTGTGTTAATGTCCTAACATATTTATATTTATTTATCTAATTAGTGTATGTTAGCGATATTAAAAATGATGCCAATTCGATTCTCTTGGAAATAGCTACAATTTTAATGATCTATTTAAAGTGTAAATGTGTCGTCAAATTATTTGTTAATAATAGTAATAATAAATAATATAGACATATAGTTTTATCTTGCGGTTCATGTCTACCGTCAAGCCAGTATAGTCTACAAATGAAATGATTTTTTAAAATTATTATTAACTAGCGACTCACCCTAGCTTCGCTCGGGTCCCTAGGTTGCTTCCCAATACAAATTTTCATCCTCATTTTCACCCCCTTAAGCGATGATTTCCGGGATAAAAAGTATCCTATGTCCTTCCCAGGGTCCCAAACTATCTTCTTACCAAATTTCATCTAAATAGGTTCAGTAGATTCAGAGATTACCACCTACAACATCACAAACTCACAATTTCACAAACTCACAAACTTTACCTCTTTATAATATTAGTATAGGTTATGAATTGACTTGCTTTCAGATATTAATTTCAATCTAATACATTAAAAATATAGCAATTATTTAAAAAAAATGGTTTTTAATCATTTCTTGACATTTTATTTTATCTGACAGTTATCCTGGTTACTGGTATTACAAGGAAGGAGATGACTACGAGCATTCTAATTGGTACTGGCATGTGATGGGGGCAAGATTGGCCTTTGTTGTTGTGTTTGAAGTAAGTTGTTTATTTATTATTTAGTTTTTAATTTAATATTTAAGGTAGATTACGAGTAAGTGAGATAGAATTTTAAAAAGACGGTACGAGCTATTGTTTGGCTGAATGTATGATGTAAGCTGTTATATTTATATTTTGAAGAAAGTTATAATAAAATGTGTATTATTCTTAAATATTCAGAAAATCCATATATTTCTTATACTAATTACCTTTAAACAAAAAAAAAAAATATAAAAATTACTTTACAATTCACCTCCTTCAGATTCGCATGGCAAACACAATGAAAATAATAAAGACAAATCCGTAATTGTCATTGGAGAACGCAGTGTTTTTTTCTAATTAATTACAATTCCAAACAAGCTAGTGATTCACCCATTCCCTAAACAAACTTTCCAGGGTCTCAATCTAAATCGGTCCAGTACTTTTTGAGTTTATTCATTACAAACATACAACAATACAAATCTTTCCTATATACAATATTAGTGTAGATTGAAATCTCACTAATATTAAACGAGCCGGTGGTAGCTTCCTCACGGTCTGATTACACTGACGCTTTCATTAAATTTACGATTCAAAAGCACTCGTTTAATTGAATAAACTTTATTTCATTTCATTTCATACGTGATACATTCCAGAACGTGGTGGCGCTAGTGATGATAATAGTGCGATGGGCGATCCCGGACATGTCCGGGGAGCTCCGGGATCGCATCCGGCGCGAGGCGTACGTCATCAACAGCTTCATAATGGAGGAGACGCGCGCGCGGTCGCTCGCGCGCACGCCGCTGCCCGCGCGCGCCGACAACCACCAAGGTCCTGTCGCGCGGCTATCCACGCCCGTCTAACGGTCACGGTAGGCAGTGCATATGCTTTCTGATGTCGAGTCTCTGTTCATTAGTGATCGGCGCTGGATTTACACTAGGGGCACCCCCGGCTAGTGCCCAGGGCGGCAAATTTTTCTTCGCGTTATCGAAATTACTTTTTTTATTTTACAAAAAATGACATATAAAAAAAGATTAAATAGTAGGTTCATTTTCGGAATAATTGATGTCATTTATAAATTATTTTTTTTTGCATTTTTCAAAAAAATAATAATTAAAAAAAAATATATTATTATCGCATTTTTTACTATGCCGAAGGGTGGCGCTAAGGTTAAATCCGGCACTGGTAATGATGTGACGTTTTGTTGTTTTTACTTTGATTTTTTTTTTGGTAAAGGTCGCGTTTGTTGTGCCTATATGGTGAAATGGAAATGTTTAAATATTTAAATTTGAATGTTGGTAAAATCATATACCTTTTTGCATTCTTATTTTTTAGTTGTTAATGAAAAAGTAATTTATTTTTTAATTGATTTTTATATGATCTAGACCTATATGTTATTTTTTGGGTATATTTTACACCAATGAACAAAGACTCGAGACTGTGTTGTGTGTGTTCTGATACACTGACAGAATGTTTAGTTTTGTTTTGATCCTTAGTTTTAGTGTGTTTTTTCGGTGTGATAACTAATGAAATTTTAAACAAAATATATTAATGTAGAATTCATTTATTTATCACATTTTAATTATTTTTAGGCACTTAAATCAAATAAATATTTCACTTGAGGTAACAGAAAATAAAAATTATATCTAGTACCTAAAGTAAAAGATTGTAATATTTAAATTAAAAAATCGGTGTTTTCAAAACTTTTAAAAAAATATTTTATTGTATAATAAGTATAGGAGACTCATTTATGTAAATAATAAGTACATTTAGAGTAAAAGCGTTTAATAAAAACGGTCAGCTCCGTGCAGGACCGTTAAAAATTATAATCTAAACAAATTATAGATGCTTATATAATCGCTTTCGCGCTAAATATTTTGGGAATTAATTATATATATTATTATCTAGGAAACAGCTTTTTTGGATTTTCAGGTAAATATGGAGCTTATATAAATGCAATTGCTTACCACAGCAATTATGTACTATAAACTTTTAGATTAGATTGAATATTAGTGATTTATTTCCCAGGAACTTAATACTTGGCGAATTACAAAAATATGCTCCTTTACTTGGGGATAGACTCTGTTCTTACAATTCCTACTGGGCTCAAATCAAATGGGAAATCTAACATGTACTAGATACACTATCAAGGACAAAAAATGTCCTCACCAAATGAGCACTCATTAGAATATTTGAGCGCGTTTTTAATTTTTTTTGTGAAAACAACTATGCGTTGCATTTAACGATCAGTTTACATTGTTGTATATTTATTTTAACTAAAATAATTACCTAAACACAATTGGTGACTGTTTTAAGAGAACTTATGCATGGGATTGTGTATCTAGTACTTTTTTGATTGATGCTTTTATATAATGTCGTTCGAAGATGCGGAAATGCGGGTATATGTGCGACTGACATATCAATAACTAGCGACTTAACCTCATTTCGCTCGGGTGCGTTCCTAGGAACGTTTTAAATATGTAGATAAAATTAGTTATTGTGAGCGTACCTTAGGAGATACACATATACTGTCGCGGACTTTACTGTAGGCCTTTTTAAGACTTACAATTTTCTAGTATATTATTTTAATGTATCTCTAAAGGTTTAGCTAGCGTTAGCTATCTAATTTTAAAAACAGTTTTTTGGAGAAAACACCATCTAGGTTCAGTTATTTCGTACAAACATTTACAAATTATATACATGAACCTTCCTCGCTTATGGCTCTTTCTATTAATGAAAACATATTAAAATCCGTTGCGTGATTTAGAAGAAGTAAGCGGAGAAACAGATAGACGCAAATAGTGACTTTGTTATATATATACATATATATATATATATATATATATATATATATATATATATATATATATATATATATATATATATATATATATATAAATATAAATAGAAAATACAAATACAAAATAAATTTTAAAAAGTTAATTCAGTTATTAGTTCTATATATAATTCCGAGTCTCAAGTTAGGCCAAAATAATAATTGGGTTGTTGTGGTCGCCAAGAAAATCTTAGTACCAGAAGCAGTTGGAAAGTTGATAGTGTAACACCTCTAAGCAAAGATGGATGATATCAGTCCTGCGTCTGCTGTCCTCACCTCGAGTGCTAAGGCCGGTTTAGACTGAAGTACTAAACACGGTAGTGTAGACACCGAGCGTGTCTCTGTATGATCGCGAGTGTCTGTAATTGTGAAATTGGACACTCGGTGTGTACACTGAGTGTACCGTGTATGGTGTCTTAAACTAAACCGCCCTTTAGAACCGCGCCATCGGACTGCGAGAGTTAAAAGAATAGAGATTGTTGGTGCTTGTGAACACGCCCTTTGATTACAATAGCTACATTGTACCTGGAAAGTCTTGGTAAGGTTGGATGGGACCAGAATTTAGTCTTGAATGGTTATTTTAATAGGCCCATCAGCAGAGATTTTTCGGCGAGTTGGAAGTTATCTTTGCAGTGTCTTTGTGCAATGACTTTCTGTTGTTATATCGGATATTTTAACGTAACGTTGTTATTATTATAATGGGTCTATTATTATTATAATTTGATAGCAGTAAATAAGAAAATAACAATATTTTGTGACATTTTTATTGCTTTTTGATCGAAATTGAAAGATGAATATAAGTTTTTTAATATGCATTTGCCTTAAAATGCGTATTTTAAACAAACATGTAGTCAGTGTATTATTCATATTCAATGCAGTCTAGAATTGGCGAGAACCTCATCAATTTGACTAAAAATTTAGATTACTGTAAATCGATGGATACAAATATTTCATACTCTAACAACACTAAAAAGTTGTTTTTTTTTCAATGTTGATGTTCTTGCCCAATTTTTTTCTAACTAAGGCGAGCTTAAATCTAATATAGTAAGTACAGTCACGTATCGCAAGACACATCATACAGGTGCGAGATATCTACAGAAAGTTTTGTGAGTGAGTTTGATATTATCAAATAATCGCATGCACCCACACTTATTGGTACCAAGTTCACGTAACATTAACACTAACGATGTATAACCTATCTGTCTGTCGTTTTCCTTACTAGGGATAGACATTTGACATAAGCTTTATAATAAATTATGTCAAACTCCTATTTTTAGTAAGGAGACAAGATAGATTTGGGATTAAAGTTTATTTGCATGGTTATTAACATATAATATATTAATAATAACAGGCAACAGGCATTAATAATATAGCTTTAAGGTTCAATTTTTTTTGAAAATATGTAATCTTTAATTACGGGGATATTTCAAGGTAGATTCGCTTAATATATCATTATGAGAGTATTTATTACTCAATCCATAAACACTAAATATGTATAGCCTGTTTAGTCTTTGGTAAGTCCAGATCTGACTGATAAAAGCGAAATTTATTTGTTTCAAATCAGGCTAGTATATTTACAGTAGATAAAAGCTTCTTGGAATCCGTACAGTTTTTTTCGAATATCTTTTATTACATTCAAAATATGCAGCAAAAACAAATATTGTAATAATGTACCAGTGTTTGAATGTGTTGAATTTTTTTTGGTTTCAATTTTCACAATCTTCGATGCTACTGATTATCATAAAAACTGCTTTGACAACTCTACTGGCATTTCAAAGTAAATAACCGCTATGAATAAAGGTGTTGGGTCACTTTCGCATCCAGTCTAATTATTTTTTTATTTAATTTTTGTTTTTTTTTTGATTATCTCAATATTATTACTAGTATAGTATTATATCATCTGTGATATTATTATTAATAAAAAAATATAGTCAAATATGTAATCTATTTGAAATCCGATAATTTTTTTTAATAATTTTATTATTTCAGTATACTATTGAATAAAATTAAAAAAAAATATTGATCAGTTCGATACGAGTATGCTTTCAAACAGCAATAGTATTATGCTTCTCACAGAATATTTATTATGAACTTGCACTTTGAATTGAGCTTTTATTGAAGTAGTTCGGCAGCTTTACGCTAGATACATAATTCAAAAGAAATAATTCAAAAATTAGATGAAAACCCATACAATTTTATTTTATTTGAAATTTCTGTTTATCTTGAGATTGCATAAAATAACAACTAGCACCTGGACTATAATTAAAGTTATATTTTTTGTATAGGTGACGGAGAGTCCAATTGGAATCATTTTGCATCACTATCTGGCTCCGATTTCGACTTAGCAGCTCACGGCGACCACCAAGATATACGGGATTTGTCTAAACATGTGGTGTCTCGGCGAACCGAGGGAAGTCCAGGGCCTGAACACGTTTGAATGTCCTTTGGTAAATTTAAACAAGTTCCTTATTCCTTAGTTTTCATCTTCTTCAACTTAGGCCTTCAATAAAACTTACTTTCTTTAATGTATTTAACTTAATTAGTAAAGATTTGTTTTTCTTTTTCTGGATTATTGGAGGGAATGGTATTATCTCCGATTTTTAGTAACTGTTTTATTTTTTTTATTTTTATTTTAGACAGAGAGAATTGTAATATTTCTCCGTTGTTTTTATCTATATTCAGAGAGTTCTATATTATATGTAAAAAAATCACACCACTCATCAACAGGTGTCTAACTTACGAACACCAAGTAAGACATGCTGTTGCAATACGTCTGTTCTGAACGGACCTAATTATTTTTAATCTTTATTCATCACGCACAGATTATGGAGCGTAGAAGTAAGGAGTATTGTCTGTGTATGAAAATGTGTCCGTGAAAACGCGCCCTATAAGGGTGGCGCTGGGGTAGCGTGGGGTATATTTTAAAGGAAGCGCCAAAAGTAATTAGAGTAAGATAGGGATATAAACAAGAACCGGATTGAACACTTCGTATATAACAGCTAAATTCGTAAAAAAAAAAACAGCCAAATTCATATCGTAGTTTTTCGTACGCCAGCGCCATCTATTTTCAGCATACAGGCGGACACTTTATTAGCTTATATCCCATATAAGTGACTCCTTACCTCTATACTCCATAGCACGGATAAATCTGTTTAAATAAATAGTCTCATAAATGTTATATATACGTCGTTATATCTTTTGATATATTTTGTATGGAACAGGGCTGTTCAACTGTGGAATCTGAGTTTAATGCAATGTACCTTTAATACAAATTAATATTTTGTTAAATTGTCTTTTACTGACTGTTTTCTTGTTTTGTATATATTTCGACCTTTTTGTTGAATAGCCCTGTTTAGTGACGTTTGTAACTTAAGTTGCAATTTTTTTTTCTTTTCTCGATCAAGCTAAGCTAAGTTATTTAAATCTTCTTTAAGTTATATATGTAAGTATATTTTCTGAGAACTTTTTTCAAATCAAACTACATGATCTAAACATACTATTGAAGGTTTATAAACATATTCTTTATTATGTATAAAATACTGTGTGTTCATATTTACGGAAAAGTTTGAATTTTTCAAACCATTTGGGAAAGTTTAATGTTGGTAGATTAGTTGGTACTATGTAACGTATAGGAAAAAACTCTATATATTGATGTTTATATTATATAATAATTAATTATATTTCGTAAACCGCACAATTTTCTACGTCTCGCATATAATTCTTCGCAATAGACATTCAGATTTTATTTTTAATATAATATAGATATATTTGTCTCGATAATCGACTATTTAAACTCGTAAAGCCTCGAAAGTAAACGCTTGTTCGTACTTAATTGGGTACATATCGTAGATTGTATGAGATCGTGAAAGTAGGCGTACGGTATATTGAATTGGGTAATTTGTACTTTATTCGATCCTATTAAGGTTTATTTTCGTAAGCATATTCAGAGGTAGCAAATTATACAGCTTTAAAGCTAAGAGAATCTCATATCGCATATTAAATTAACATTTATATTTATCGAAAAACAATGTGAAACATTTTAAGATGCTATTATTTTGCTTAATAATATTTTTCTTTGTTTTTGATACTTTTAAAAAGTAGAGCTCCAAAGCTGAATGGGAAACTTAGTGTTCATTGGAAACAATAATCGTAGTGAATTTAGTTGTCCATTTTGTACGCTTAGCGCTAGTGATGTCCTTTGTAGTTTAGATCATCTAATTAAAAAAGTATAGGGCTTGAATGGGATGTGTATTAATTCCAAATTTATATATGAATTATCCTCTTTTTAACGCTTGGTGCTAATATGTATTTTGCAAAGTGAAATTATTTCAAATTAATACATGTTATTGTTATATATTAAAATATGTACGTCATTTTTTTGAGATTATGTTACTTTTAGGATCATTGGTTTTATGTATTCGATGTTTATTATCCACTATACAGTCATTTTAATTACTTGTTGGATATAATATCGATTAGTAATAACCAGTTTTTTTAAAAAAAACGATTTTTTAATATCGATTAATATTTGAGATATACAAATATCGAACTTTTGCATTTTAGTTTAAAAAATATATAATTGTTGCTATAAAAATGGCACATATGTATAGGTAATACGTATATGAAAATAAAGGTCGGTTAGAAATATTTGTATATATGTTTGGTCGATCCAAGTAATAGAGTATACAGTAAAATTTTAACGTTCATTTAAACATTTAAACTTTTTTATCAATCTATAATTTATTTCTTAGTTTCTAAGCACAAATTATTTTTTGCCTAAAAGGCGGTAGTGTTTTCTTCCCATACAACTTTTCAATATAGGTTAAATCGAAATCGATTTAATATTACTCATATATAATACCAATGATTTCATCGCTTTCTGTTTTTATAAAATACTTGTTAAAGTTCTTGTTAATTTAAAAAAATTGTAACGTATTATATTATTATGTATTTAATTGTTATTGCAAAGACGTATGTATGTATTTAGACTTTAAGTGACATTTTGAGTTACCAAAATTTTATAGTCACGTCACTATTTATTGGCTGTGTTACGTAAATAAATGACAGATGTATTTGTAAAATAAAAATTAATTTTATTATCTTAATTACTAGGTATGTCAAAATTATTTCGTTTTTTTTTTAAATCTGTCACAAATTCTAGGAATAACTGAGATATATGTTTACATCATGGGAAAATAAAATAAATCATAGGGTTTTAACCTTTTTTTTATATATTTTTTTATTTAAATATGCTTCAAATCTTTTTTTTCAGTCAGTAATTTGTGGCCTTTTTATTCTAAGTTCCTAAACGGAATACAGGTTTTTTTTTAAATATTATGTAGAGTTATTGCATCGATAATATAAAAAGGATGATTAAAATTTGTGATTAACACAATAAAGGCATATCCATTAGAGTAATGCATATATTAAATAAGAAATTGTAATAAAGTTACTTTTTAACTTGTTTTTTTTTCTTGACTGCTTGGTAAAAATAATGGTATAGGTACGTAATTGCATTCAATATGGCGGTTTTGACTCGGGCAAAAAGGGAAGTTATTTGTTTTAATTCTTAATTGCGAGTTAAATACCAAACTATTTTATTTTAGTTAATAATATAAAGTAAAAGTGGCCGTCATATTATGTTTGGTTATAATTCATTTCTAAAATCCGGTGCTTTTCGTGACTCACCAGCCAGAGTCCTAGAATCAATGTCTATGAAGCTCTGATATATGAGCTTAGTGAAAAGATTATCGCCATTTTGATTTTATTTGCGTTTCTCGTATTTTACAATGAACCTATTGATTAATAATAATTATTCATAACTCTAAAGGGTTCGCTACACTGACTTTAAGATCATATAAAACGTAATAAATCCATAAGAGCGGGTATTTCTTTGAAGTTTTTATAAGACTACCATTGACGTATAAACTATTATAAAAAAATAACGAACAAAAAAATTAACATCGCGAAGTTATCGCGTGATATATACAAAAATACCCAAATTGAGTAATTACTCATTTTTTTAATTCGGTCGATAATGACAAAAAAACGTAATTTCCATTGTAGGGAAAATGATGATATTTTTTTTATTTAATACATGCACTTGGAGAGTAAAGGCAAAGATTAATGCTGTCTTTATGTATTCAATAATTTAATACACATCTAAAGTTTTTAGTTTTTTTTTTACTTGTATACGTATTTTTTTTTTATTTTGTAATATTTTTTTTATATCATAAAAATAATAGTTGTACGAGGATAGTTATTAGATTAAATATTCTTTGCGTGTACTCTCCATAGCAATATATTTAATACCTGTTATTTTTATCTATTTAAAGGTAACTTTTGGCTAATGGCTAATACAATTACCTACTTATTTTTAGAACATTTTCGATTTTGACCATCACAATATGGAATCGACTTTGGTATTTTAAGTCATTATACAGCAATCATAATATTTTAAATCAATAGTCAAAAGTTATCTCTTATTTTCAATGAAACATCCAAAAAAATATACTAAATAAAATTAGTTTTAAGGTAGAGGCAGTTAGAAAAGCTTTGAATGTTTTTTAATTTTTTTAATAAATCGAATACTGTTAACGATATTGCTCTAAAACGTGAAACGCTTGAACTTGTAATGTTTATATGATTATATGAAGTTTCCTGGTACGATTTGTTTTATTTTTCCTCACCACACTTCCTATGTAAATATGGCTAAGCTAATTATAATTAATTGGTATCAGTATGTTAAAATTAGATTTTTATTTACAAATGTTAGTATGTGATGTATCATGAGTATTGATTGTTTCGTTGGCTTAGTCACTATATTATGCTAGCATGTTTGGCAATAGATCTGGAGGTCTTGGGTTCGAGTCCCTGGTGAAGCCAAGTATATTAGATTTTTTCTATTAAGATAATCTCAGTAACAGCTTATCGTTGAGAGGTTGGCAGAAAATGTTAAGCTGTAGGTCTTGTACGTGATCTCTCACCGCGAGTGTGAAAGTATCGTAAAAACTTGAAGAGTCATCCACCCATTCTTACGTGTATAATTCTTCTTGAAAATTAATATGAAACAACCCTTGAGGTATAACTTTTTTATTAAAAAAAGAATTATAAAAATCGATGCACGTTGGCATCAATATGGCAAGTGACATTGGATATGTAAAACAGAAGAACATACCAACACACTAATTGAATACCTCCTTTTTGAAATCGGTCAAAAAAGTGTTCTTTTAAACTAAAATGAAAAGTGATAATTATCATCTTATGAGAAAACACTAACTGATAATTAATTTAATTAACAAAAAGCAGATCGCGTCGCCAACTGTAAGAT
Organism: Brenthis hecate; assembly: GCA_951806755.1. NCBI lineage: Eukaryota > Metazoa > Arthropoda > Insecta > Lepidoptera > Nymphalidae > Brenthis > Brenthis hecate. The sequence continues at coordinate 4,660,376 of OX638271.1, read as the reverse complement.
TCAATTAGGTATTGTTACGAAGTAGGGTGAATTAAGATTTATTGCCTTTAAACTAATAATGGCCCATCTAATACTATACTCTAGACTCTATTTTAGTGTCAGAAATCTACTTAGAGGGCATCCATTAATTACGTGAGTTGTTTTTCTTTCAATTTAGATCCCTCTGCCCCTTTGGTGAAATTAAATGAGATATAGTGAGACCCCTTCCCCTCACGTGAGATTTATACTACACTAGCGACTTAACCCTCGCTTCGCTCGGGTTCGTCCCTAGCTTGCTTCCCGATACAAACTTTCATCCCCATTTTCACCCCCTTAAGGAATGATTTCCGGGATAAAAAGTATTCTATGTCCTTCTCAGGGTTTCAAACTATCTTCTTACCAAATTTCATCTAAATCGGTTCAGTAGATACAGAGTTTACCCCCCACAACGTCACAAACTCACCAACTTAACCTCTTTATAATATTAGTATAGATTTGTTAAAGGAGTACATTTATTTTCATAAAGTATAAATATAATACAGCGTTCAGGTATTTTTTCAGCGGGCAAAACAGGACAATTCAAAAGTAATGAAAGACAAAAAAGTTTTTATAATATATAGACAGCGCCACTTTTGGCAAATTTTATTATCTACTAACAGACACAGCATCCAAATCTATCCAGCCTTTTTAGTGCGAATGAATAGCAGACATATTATGTAAGTATAACTGTATACGAACATTTTTATTACATTCTATTCATTGTTTTCATTATATTTTATTACATTTCATTTTCATTATATATATACGGCAAATTTTCATCAAAGTACCCTACCTCACTGAGGTTAGCTAATCACAAATTGTTACAAGGCACAAGTGATTGTAAAAACACTAATTCGCTCCCTTCTTCCACATCCACTCGTGAATGGAATGAAAATCGGACATCAAAAGGATAAAAAGGCATGACTTGTTCTTAAAAGTACCGGACAGTCACTTTATCTGACACCAAACCTATATTTCTTTTCTCTCAGGAACAGTAATAAGTATTTTGTATGTGAATCTAACAGCTACATCGTTGTTTTAACCACGAAACTCTTAAATAAAGAAAAAAACAGCAATAATTACCGGGAACTAGAATTTAAAATCTTAACCGCACGCAGTACATCTATACATATAATAAAATTGTAACTAAGTCGAATCTGTACATTTAATGTTTTTTGGAAAACCTTATTGAAATAGACATTATTATCGATACAGAGGCCGAATCTATAGTTTTTAGAATATTTGTCTGTCTGTCTGTCTGTTACCGCATCACAGAAAAACCACTAGAGGGATTTTTAAGAAATTTAGTATGTTGATAGCTGGTTATCCGAGTCAACATATAGGATACTTTTTACCGCGGGAAAATATCTCATTTCTGAGAAATAATACAAAAACTGCATTGTAAGAGTATACTAATATGTAAAACTTAAGAATTTGGTTTTTGGTCATCTGAACGCGGGCGAAACTGCGGGCAATGCTAGTACTCGTATAAACTCAATAATTTAAGCATTCAAAACAATATTTTATATACTAATTTAATAACACATGGATACCATGTAGGTATTGATATCAGTCATATTTAACTGATAGCAAGTTTATGGAAAGCTCCTGATAAGCTTATTCTAATGAGCTGTTTTGCATAATGGTTTATGTTTTATTTCACAATGGAAATAATATACTAGGGAGTAGGGGCTCGTACTCCCTTCGTTCAAACCATAAATAAATTGCTCTGTTCGCTTACCTTTTGCTATATCTACTAATCCCAAGGGACTGTTCATTTTCCAGGAAACCATAAATGAAGCTTTTAGAAATTGTATATTATATCTACTAGCAACCCTACTTACGTTTTAACATTTAATATAGATTTCTCATAGATAAGATATTTTCCCGCAGTAAAAAGTATCTTATATGTTGAACCGGATAACCAGCTATTATCATACCAAATTTCATCAAAATCCCTCCAGTGCTTTTTCCATGATGCGGTAACAGACAGACAGAGAAAAATTATAAAAACTATAGATTCGGCCTCTGTATCGATAGTAATGTCTATTTCAATAAGATTTCCAAAAAAATATTTAATGTACAGATTCGGATTTGTTATAATTTTATTATAAGTAGACATAGATTTTTTTTTATATTACTTAGTCTTTAGTAGTTTTTTGTTTAGTATCGAATGACGAGCTTTAGTGTTATCAATGAAAAATGTTTGGAAGCAGTTAGTTTTTTTTGAATATTTTTAGGTAAATTATATTCATATATTTTTTGGAAAATCTTATTGAAATAGATATTATTATCGATGCAGAGGCCGAATCTATAGCTTTTGAGTGTTTATCTGTCTGTCTGTTACCGCATTACGGAAAAACCACTTCAGGGATTTTGATGAAATTTGGTATGATGATAGCTGGTTATCCGGGTCAACGTATAGGGTACTTTTTGCTGCGGGAAAATAACCTATTTGTGAGAAATCTATAATATTAAACGTTAAACCGTAAGTAGGGACGAAGTATGTGAGTCGCTAGTATACTTATAAAACTAGACCAATAAAATTTGTCAAAGTGAGCTATTGACATACAAAGTACTAAGCTGTTCCATTAGAAAACACGAAACTAAGCAATTTACTAAGTAGGTAAGTACAATAAATTTGCGCGTAAAACCGAAGATAAAATCTGTTGATTACATAGTATTTGTAATCTAAATCTTCATTTTTGGTGTGAACTATCTAGAATTTATTTAGAAAGTTATGAAAATAAAACATATCAGTTATCTACTCACATTAAATGTAATCTTTAAGTAAATAAGATAAAAATCGGACAAGTGCGAGTAAATTCGCACACCGAGTGCTCCGTAGTATGAAATATTTTGTTTTAGTCTGTTTTTTTTATTAAGTTAAAAGTATTTTGGAAGCTCCCACTTAAGAGTTAGGGAGGACCATATTTATTACTGGAAGCATATAACTTGCCAATTATTAGCATTTTTTATATGAACATAATTTTTTTATCATCCTTTAGTTACAAGTTTAGAATGCTACTCATTTTTTTTTTGGTAATTTAACAACAAAATTGTCTGGCAGTTCCCATGAGATATCTATTTTTCAAATTTCATTTCTAAAGTACCAATATTTTTCTTGTAAAATGACTATGGTACAGACGAACAGACGGATGTGACGAAATTATAATATTCCGTTCTCTCTTTTCTCTTCGAAACCCTAAAAAACGACTTCATAACGCAAAGTAATTGGTGCTAACTGATGTAATGAGTTCGTCCCTGTAGTGGATGCAAATATATCGATCGTATATATGTTTATCGTGATGTCGATAGCTTCCACGTAGAGCCCGCACACACTACATGACCGTGATCGAGTACAGGGTCGCAGCGAAATAACTATTTATATGATAGTGGATTAATTGTCTCATCGGTTTAGCTGCAGATATTATTCAGGGGTTCGGTTCCCGGGTGAACCATGAATTGAAAATTTCTGTAAAGAAGTTCTCAGTAGCAGCACGGAATTGGGAAGTTGGCAATATAACACTTCCGTAACTCGGAGAGCTCGTCGGTCGACTGGTGTGCGGCAGAGATCATCGCCCAGGGTTCATATTTTATGGGTTTTAGAGTAAAAATAAGCTCGTAATAAGTAGATTTCACCGGTAAAAACATCATTTATTGGTTTGTATATAATATAAAAAATTCTATATAGTATATTAAAAAATACGTGTTTAGTATTGTAAAACAAAAATTAAAAAGAAAAAAGGCCATTAAGTAAATAAAGCATATTAGTTTTTTCATGAGTTTCTATTAGACGAAAATGTGTGAAATTAAGATCAATTGACTTATTACTCTCGGACTGACTACACTGACTCTATTATTATCTTGACGTGATGTTTTTCGAGTGATACATAATTGTGTACGTCAATTCTATTGAAATAAATAGCAGTTAATAAGTTACTTGAGTTTTTAACCTCCGACGCAAAAACCACGGGGTGTTATAAGTCTGTGTGTGTCTGTCTGTGGCATCGTAGCTCCCGAACTGATGAACCGATTTTGATTTTGTTTTTTTTTTGTTAGAAAGGTGAATTAGTTGGAAGTGTTCTTAGCTATGTTTGATCAAAATTGATCCAAACTGGACGGGGGTTTTTAAAATTTTTAATTTATCACTTGTTTAGTTTTGGTGGAGTGAACCAGTTTTTAGATGTAATTTTTAGCAGATAATGAACGGTAAACAGATAAGCTTCTTACATGTCATCCAAGTCTTTCATTACATAAGTGCATTATAAATCCTGGTTGTTTGATAAGGTAAGTATGTATTAAATACGTATTTTTTTTAAACATTTTAGAATCGTCATAAATATGTTGACTAAATTTATCTTTAATTAATCCAAGTTCACTCGCTTGGTACTTGTGTATATAAACGTACCTAAGTGTTAATCCATGCCTTAACTCTCTTTATTTTAACTTTAAAAATATTTATTCATTTATTCCTCTCACTCTTCCAGGCGAAATATACTTTTTAAACAATAAAACATATTAACAAACACAACACAGGGGGGTTGTCACCAAAAATTTGCTCTAGGCTAATTTTATTTAAAAAAAAAATGTTTTTTTTTTTAAAAGTACTAACAAAGTAGTATCAATCAGAAGTAAAAAACTTGTAGAAAATGCCATCATATGGTTGGCGTCCTGGAAAAATTTAAGAGGACCACCACACAGATCGGGATCTCCCATTATTATATGCGTCTATTTGCAATGTTTATAATGGCTTTATTTCAAACTGTTTAGACACCGCATGCTAATAAAGAACCTATACTAAGTATAGTATATATAGTACTAATAGCAAGTTTTTCTGACTTCACTTAAAGTTATTATGATTTCTGACAGAATATAGAAATAACGGTTGGCGGTAATGTAGGAAGCTTCCTATAAGTGAAAGATTTTTTGGTCGAATTTGTAGTTTCAGTTAGATATTACATCCATACTTAATAACATGCGAACTAAAATATAAGCATTAATGAGAACTAACTAAAGTAAACTTGTACTACGAGTACGAGCGCCTTCCAAGTAACATATCTATACTAATAAATGGAGAGCCGATTTTTTTGTTCGGTTATACTGCGATAACTACTGAACCGATCGGAATAATACTCATACCATAAGATACAGCATGTTTCGGAGAAGGTTTTAATATATGATATTAATGTACTATGCGGGCGGAGCCGCAGGAAAACGCTTGTGTATAATAAAACAGTAACTTTAGTGAAATCTGTACAAGAAATATTTAAAAAAAAATGACTGTAACGTATCATGTACACAATACAGAACCCAAAACAATAGTTATTAAAATTTTTATCTGTTTTTCTGTATGTCTGTTTGTCTGTATATCTGTTTGTTTGTGTGTCTGCGTTTCACGCAAATAGCAAAAAAAACGATTTTAACGAAATTTTGTGAAGTAATAACATAATGCTCGGGTTAACATTTAGAATACCTTTTACTTCAGGAAGATCTTTCTTTCGCACGGAAAACCACAACAACTGGTTCTATCGAGTCTTTTTTAGAAATTTACAAGTCTAACGCTGGCTAAACCTTAAGAGATACGTCAGAACAATGTACTAGAAAGTTGTAGGTCTTAAGCAGGCCTACAGACAAATCGGCAATAGCATAAATCTTTCTCTTGAGGTACATTTGCAATAACTATTTAATGTCTATTTAAAAGGTACTAGTACAAAATATAAGAAAAAACTGTGGACTACCAGAATATTACCATCTCTTGAATATGATAACGTGCATAATAAAGTAGTAAATGTAGGATAACATACTGTGATTTGTTTATTTCTCCATAACTAAAGGTCGTATTATGTTTCAAAATATATTGTTACGAAACGCGAGCTTTGCGACATACATACATATTTCTGGCAAAGACTTATGCTTAGAGGAAATTGCCTCACAAGTTGATTTTTTATTCTCATCTATACAAATAAATAAAATTGAAGTGTCTGTAATGTCAAAATAACAGCATACATACATACAAAATAAATACATATGACAGAATATACGGTACTTATAATAAAAAAACCATTTAAAAAAATATCTGTCTGTTTGCCTGTCTGCCTGTTTGTTCCGGCTAATCTCCAAAATGACTGAACAGATTTTGATGGGATTTTCACTGGCAGATAGCTGATCTTATAAAAAGTAACTTAGGCTTAGGTACTTTTATTTAAGAAAAAGGATTAGGGTTCCGCGCAAAAAAAACCCCATGATATTGAGAACAGAACCCGCGTATACAGCCGAGCGAAGCGAGGGTAAGTCGCTATTTTAAATGGTAATTAAATACTTCAAATTTCCGCTTTAACTTAAAAAGTTGCCATATAAATTAATTATAATTTAATATGAATAGCTCGCTGAAAACCACTGTATCATCCCGATTATTAATATTTTTTGATTTTTATTTATATAAATGCCAGTTAAATCGTTCTTAAGCCGGAGACAAGAAAGATAACAGACCTTCTAATCGCTTTCGGTAGTGAATGTTCCGACATCACTTCTGTATACAATGTTTTGATTCTGAGTTGGGCAGTCATATGTATGCGGCGGAAGCGATAACATGTGTTCGAACTATGTTAATCGTGGCGCTTAAGTGATTTTATTGAAACTTTATCAAAAACGATCCAGTAGTGTATTAAAAGAAGTGAGTGATATTCTAATGTTTTAAGTTATGGATTGAACGGTGTATTTATGTGCGACATTTGATTTTTTCTTTAAAAAGTAAAGGTAAGAATTTTTAAATTAAGTTTTTTTGGTAAAGTTGTTCGAACTTCATTCTTGAAATTTTTAAAGCAGTATAGCCTAACATGAATTACCCAATTTCAACAGAAGGTGGGTAATGTTTTACGCGTGTAATGTAAGCTTATTTGCTTGGGATGTAGTCTAAACAAGTCTTAATAGGTTTTAACATGTAGAGGGAAAAATATATGAATAAAATAAATACAGGGAATGAAAAAAAAATGTTATAATTATATGGGCTATTATAAAACCCACATTTATGCATAAACACTTTTATGCTAACATTTGAACATAAACTATAATTTACGTAGCCGGGTTTTTATTTTTGTAAATTATGTTTTTATTTACAGGTTTTTAGTTTTGGTCAGATAGAGATTTTAGGTATTTTTTAACAATTTCTTAAATCCTAAATTATTTTTATACGTATAGATTGCTATTATATAATTGTAATTGCCTCTTAAAAACCTTTATATTGAATTCGAAGTTTTTTTTTTAAATAGAAATTGGTGCCTAGGATCTGAAATTTTGATTTTTAATGTTATCTAAATAGCCTATAACACGTGCGTTATCAAGACCAATCCAACGACGTATAAATCATCAAAATCGATTAAGCCCTTTAATAATTACGAGGGAACATAAGATCGGACATATATACCTACATACAAACATACATACATATAGGTACATAACCCTCCTTTTTGCTTCGCCGCAATCGGGTAAAAAGTATGATTTGACGCAGCTCATTGTACAATATTTTTCATTCTAAAGATATTTAATATTTCGAAGAACTTTTATTCACGTATGCTAGATGTAATTAAATGTAAACCGTGGGAGTAACAAAAGAGTATCTATTAGAGATTTCTGAGAGCAAGCATTAAAGTTATCTTTCAGATAAAATAAATGGAGGCACGTTCATCACTTCAGTTCAATGACTGGGAAAAAAGTAATGAACGCATTTTCGAAAGTCACATACATATATGGTTTTATCGCGCTTAAGGGATACATGCAGGATTAAATATTTTGTAGTTTCGTCCTTAGTTTTTGACTGACAGAAAAAGGAGGTAGTCAATTAGAGTGTTTGTTATCTTGTGTATATTATGTGTATTTTAACTGCCTCGGTGGTGTAGTGGCTAGCATGTACGACTGTACATCCGAAGGTTCTGGGTTCGAGTCCGGCTAAGTTTCGTTATTGAGTCTTTCTGTATAATAAGCCTCAGTAACAGCCCGAAGTTGGGAAGTTGGCAGTGTTTTACCCCAGTGAAGCGTCGGTCCTGCGCCTTCACTTTCACCAATCGTGTCGAATTATCGTCCCATCGGAATTTGAGAGTGACAGGAATCGAGAGTGCACGTTGTGTTTGCGCGCACTTGTGCACTATAATATCTAATGCGCAGATGGCTAGTCTTAGTAAGATTGTCCGCCGTGGCTGAAATCGGTCGAGACATCAATTATGAGCAGAAAAAAATATATTATACGCCATTGAGCGTCCATCATAAATTGGTACATAATATGATATATCTATACTTATATTATAAAGAGGTAAACTTTGTGAGTTTGTGACGTTCTAGGGGGTAATCTCTGAATCTACTGAACCGATTTAGATGAAATTTGGTAAGAAGATAGTTTGAGACTCTGGGAAGGACATACCTTTAATCCCGGATATCATCCCTTTGTGGGTGAAAATGGGGATGAAAGTTTGTATTGGGAAGCAAGCTAGGGACGAAGCCAAGCGAAGCGAGGTTGGGTCGCTAGTATATAATAAAATAAAAAAATATATCTTAAAATATACACCGGTGTAGTCTCTACCTAATATCTAAAGCGAGTTCTAGTTGAAGCATTTTAGATTGTACATCAACAGGAAAATGGTTAAGTGAGGAATCCCCGCGATTTTATTGTATTTTGCCACACATATTTTACATTGTTGTTAATATTGTAATTGGAGTATGCTTATATATTTATATTATATAATGCCCTAGTTGTTGCTCGCAATTTGGTCGACGTCTAGTATTTGTATGCCTACGTTCCTTAGAATTTTTAGATTTTGTTCCATATGGATATATGTATGATCCTTGAATAAAAGCTAATAAAAAAAATAATTAAACGTATAAGAATAAGTAGTAATAATTAGAAACTAAAATAATAATAATATTAAAATTCCAAAGTGGTTGGCAGCGGTTGAATGTGTAGAGCTGACGATCGGAGCCAGTGGCGTATCAAAAAAGCGGCCTATGTCCGGCACAGAGAAAAAGCGGGCTGATTATGATAATAATGAAATATGAATATTTTTTTAGAGTTTTCAAACTGTACTATAATACGAAAGATCGCTGGTATCACTTGGAAATTTGTTGGTATTATTACTGCTAACTAACTTAGTGACACACAGGTAATCCGCTCGTAAACATGGATAACTGAAAAGTGTTTAAAATCTAATTAAATTCACCAAAACAATATCTATTTATACTCTTGAGTAATTCATAAAACTAGCCATATTAATAACTAGTTATTTTTCGTGGCTTTGCTCGCATAGTAAACAGGGTGTTCCCCCCATATGATGTAATATATTATGTTCTTGCTAAATTTTATAGAATCGGTTCTGTTCAGCTGTTTAGGCGTTAAAAGGTACCAGACAGACAGGACTTACTTTAACATTTAGAACATTAATAGAGATAAAGTAAAACACTCATTTTTTTTATTCAATCACAAACAAGTTTTAAGAAATATTTTAAATATAAGTAGTTTTAAAAAGTAAAACACAACACGTTTTTGGTGACTGTAAGATATGGATTGCAATATGTCATTGATATGACGGATATAATATTTGATATGTACCATCGCTTACCTGATGATGGAGCCAGGAGGTGGATATAGAAATTTCTTTAATATCTAATAGAAAATCTTTGAATTTGGGCTCATCACTATTACAGAGCTAAAATAGCCTAATGGCTATTTAAGATATAGACATATACCGTTTAGATTTAACGAAAGGTCATTTCAGGCTTAATTGCTAGAAATGGTTAGGGCATGGGAAATATACGAATATTTTTAAATTATAGGTAAACGAATTAATTATAATTTATTTATTGTTAAGACCTAACTTTCATATAGGAACATCTAGAGTGACGCGCTATCTAATCAACTATACCAATTGAAATAAAAATATGTTTAATTAAGACTAATAGCAATGTCCTTGTGACCAATTACAGCCATGGCGGTCAATGTCACCAAGCCATCTGCGCTATAGATATTATAGTGAACAACTGCGTGAGCCCTATTGCTTTTACTGTTATAGTCTGGTGGGAAGAAAAATTGACAAGAATTGGCTCTAGACTGACGACTTTACGTATTTATTTAGCTACTGAGAATTTCTTGATGGTACTGAGACTTGAACTCAGGACCGTCGATCAACAACCGGATGCAACCATGCACGCTAGCCACTATACTATTAATAGCAGAAAAAAGTCTCGTAAAAATCTGTTGCAACTTCAATACAAATTCTAAAAGAGTTATTTTATTTATTGCATTCTTTTAAAGTTAATTTAAATAACGTTGTTAAATTTAAAAAATATATTAATTTTAAAAAATCCACATCGAGTTTTATTATAATTAAATATGTAAGGATAGATAAAATATGTAAATTGTACGTAGTCATTTCCTGAGTTTGTATATTTTAAACCTCCACACAATGCTTTTCTTTTCACGCTCGACTGTTTATAATTTAGAATGTATGGGAGGGAGTGTTACCAAGTACAATACTGTACTTCGTTTTTATTGTAGCTCTAAATTTGTACTGCTAAGATAACAAATATGGATATCTTATATAATCTTTTAAACGTTATATACCGTTTAAATACAGACAAGAAAAATGCGTAACTTTTAAGAATCTGATCTGGTAATATCTTTCATTTTCATGTTTTTTTTGAAATTGTGGCGCACAGTGAAATTGGTAAAAATCTATACATATAATAGAATTTTAACTAAGTCGAATCTATACATTAAATATTTTTGGAAAATTCTATTGAAATAGACATTCTTATCGATACAGAGGCTGAATCTACAGTTTTAGAATTTTTGTCTATGTAATAATTTTTGTCGAAATATCAACAAAAATCAACAAAAAATCATTAAAAAATGATAAATGAAGTGAAAATCATTAAAAAATGAATTAAGTACATGTTTATTTGCGTTTGCTGTATTTAAAAGATAGTTTCTACAGTCCAGAAATAAACTTTTACCTGAAAATATTTCAAAAGCATGACAACTCAGAGCATAATACTGTCGATATTATTTATTTGCTTAGGTCTTCTATTTTCACTCACTCCATTTTGATCGTGCGCCTTAAAATGGTGTATAACCGTTGCTTGCGTATAAAAATGATGGAATCCCTTTATTTCATAAGTCTATATATACATATTTATATAAATAAATAAATAAATAAATAAATATAAATATGTTTGGATATATAACGAGGTTTGTGTTTTGGATACCAGGTAGTTGATACACTACACATATACTAATATACTAATATATAACTATATGTACCCATGACGAGTACAAATATTCGTGCTCATCACACAAATGAATGCCCCCAGCGGGACTCGAACCTGCCACCACTAGCACAGCAATTAGGATCACTACAAACTGAGCCAAAAGTGTCGTCAGATTTTATATATATATATATATATATATATATATATATATATATATATATATATATATATATATATATATATATTCCATTTCATTGGTTATTTTCAATATCTAACCTTTTTTTTATTCCCTAACATTGTTCATAACAAAAACAATCTGCTTACGTATATAAAAGAGTTTCGTTATGTGATACCACGATCAGGCGAGCTTTCAAATAGTCTGCGTATTATCGAAGATAAGCGAGATATTGATAAAAACATTGATGTAGCCCACCATAACCTTGCTCACGCCAACGTATGTTTCTTTATAAAAATACTAGCATTGCCCGCGGCTCCGCCCGCGTTCAGATGACCAAAAACTAAATTCTTAGGTGTTACATATTAGTATACTCTTACATTGCAGTTTTTGTATTTTTCCTCAGAAATAAGATATTTTCCCGCGGTAAAAAGTATCCTAGGATCGCGCGCTACATCGCCCGGTTTATATAGCTTGAGCAGGCGGTCGAGCGATGCGGGGCAGAGGGGATGGACTCGCCGTAGGCATCTCAATGCTCGCCAAGCATTAAAAATGTTTCGCTACTAATTACTTCTAACAACGATATCTCAAAAACTATTCATCTGATTGATTTAGTGTAAAGAGCAATTTTAATCTGCATTAAATGACTAAGCTAACTAAAATATTCATTTGGATAAGGATTAATACCGAACTAAAGAAAATAACTTTGAAAATAACGTAATGTTTTTAATTAAAAATGTTAACATAAAAGTGGTTATTGTAAGTCAACCGTAAGAGATAGAGATATGCTATCGCGGACTTTTTTGTAGCATTTTTATAGATTTTGAATTCTCTAGTACATTACTTAACTGTATCTTTGCTAGTTTACGCGGCGTTCGCGTGGAAAGTTCCCATTTGGCGAGATTTTTTGCGACCTCTTCAACATTTGTCGCCGTATTTCAGCTAATTTACATAAAAGCATAATAAATTATATACCTAAACCTTCCTCAAGAATTACTCTTTCTATTGTTGAAAACCGTATAAAAATCCGTTCAGTAGTTTTCGAGTTTATCGCGTTCAGACAGACAGGAGGACAGACAGGAGGACAGACAGGAGGACAGAAAGACGCGGCCGGGGGACTTATTTTTATAATAAGTATAGATATATACTAAGTAATCTATACTAATATTATAAAGAGGTAACGTTTGTGATGTTGTAGGGGGTAATTTCTGGATGTACTGAACCGATTTAGATGAAGATTGGTAAGGAGATAGTTTGAGATTTTTTATCCCGGAAATCCGGGAACCCGGAAACCTCTTACAGGGGTGAAAATGGGGATGAAAGTTTGTATTGGGAAACAATAGGATGGGTGAGTCACTAGTTTTAGTATAAGTAGTGAGACGTCCTATTTTGCCTCCATCGGACTTAGACGAGATAACACTCTACAATCGATGGAAATGCACATTTAAATTGAAAAAACAAATTTTTATTGGTGACATATTCATAGATCGTAGTAAGTTAACATGTCTTAGCGAAACAAATCCAAATGTATTTCAGTTATTTCATTTTCCTTGAGTTATATTTTATACCCATGTGTTTTATAGCTCGTGTAGTCATCATTTAGAGATTGTAATCCTGTATTGCTAAAAAAAGAATTTTAGACTGATTAGTTTAGAAGCTTACCTTGAATTTATAATCAAATTAAAGAAAATCTTATTCAAATTTTCTATAAATGTAAGGTTTTAAAAACCCGGAACTTTTAGCTAGATAAGTGGGTCAAGTTACGCACTAAGATTTCCTGAACCTTGACACGATCGAAAACTTTTTTAATAAGCTTAGAAAACTTCTTTTACACTTTTTTTCATTCTAAATAAGCAAAATTACTTTTAAATTATACTCTTCATCACTTACAGCGTTTATCTGTTGGGCTTTTCCCGAATGCGAGGAAGATCAACTAAAATATTTTATCAAAAGCTACATACACTATTGATTGAAAAAGATGAATGAAAATCGATTAAAAAATTGGTGAAGATATCTCGCAATAGGAATAAAAACACAACCGCAATGATTGACCTCTTTTTGAGTTTTTAAAACGATCAAAAATTTGCATATTATTGCGTAAAAAAAACAAACATGAAACAAACGTAAAGCACAGTTATTATACGTATACTAGCATTGCTCGCGGCTCCGCCCGCGTTCAGATGACCCAAAAACAAATTCTTAGGTTTTACATATTAGTATACTCTTAAATTGCAGTTTTTGTATTTATTCTCAAAAATTTCCCCGCGATAAAAAGTATCCTATATGTTGACCCGGATAACCAGCTATCACCACATCAAATTTCATCAAAATCCCTCCAGTGGTTTTTCTGTAATACGGTAACAGACAGACACACAGACAAACAAAAATTCCAAAAACTATAGATTCGGCCTCTGTATTGATAATAATGCTTCTTTCAATAAGATTTTCCAAAAAATATTTAATGTACAGATTCGGCTTAGTTACAATTTTATTATATGTATAGATAATATAAATGATATATCCACTATAATTTTATCAACGAAACTGGTTATTAGCGAGTATTTATACACTACGATACTTTATTTAAATGAGTCATTATGCATATTATGTGTTATCTTGCAATAGATTCCGTTTGTCATATTACAAACACCTGCCTGATAAATCTGCAGTTGAAGAGTAAGTTTTGTAGCAATTTGTAAATTTGCGAATATACTATATGCTACTAATTTTACGGCTTACAAAAATATTTTGGTCAGAAATGTGTGTCGTAGAGAAATTTTGTATAATAAATAAATAAATATGTTGGGACATTCATACACAGCTCCATCTAGTTCCATGGTAAGCTACGAGGCTTGTGTTATGGATACCAGATAGTTGATACATATACCTTTAAATAATAAATAAATAAATATGTTGGGACATTAACACACAGCGCCATCTAGTTCCATGATAAGCTACGATGCTTGTGTTATGGATATCAGATAGTTGATACACTTACACATATATAACTTTTAAATACATACATATTATAAATATAAACACCCATGACTGGAGTACAAACATTCGTCATTACACAAATGATTGCCCCCAGCGGGACTCGAACCCGCGACCGCTGGCACAGCAAGTAGGGTCACTACAAACTGAGCCAAACGTGTCGTCATGTGTGTGTATGTTTGTATTCAGTTCTTTTTAACGTCCCACTACTAAGCACGGACCTTCCTTCCATACGAGGGGGATCAGGTTATAGTCCACCACACTGCCTAAGTGCGGGTTAGTGGACTGAGCAATTTTGTCAGGACGATTTGCAACTTTTTTGGGAAAGTATCTTTATTAATTTTTCCTTATTTTGTGAACGGCCATGCAAACTGCAAGGAGGAAAAGACTAATGGAGTAACCATTTATACCAATCTTTTGGGGCATTGAAGATTATTTCTTTTGACCACTGTATATAGATTTTTTAATTTGCTGCATTTTTCTTCTAAGATGATGGTTCACCATCCATCCACCTTCAAGAGAACGATGTCTCTACAAGATTTTTTGTATAACCTACTGCGACTGTATTTCTTTTTCATATTGATCCTGGTATTTCCATCTAGTCTATTCCAATTTTACATGTTACTTAGGGACTTGTCAGTATCAAAAATAGATATAAAGTATGAGAATATTGGGTCTAATGTTTAAATAAATAAAGTAGAAGGATAAAGATTTCTATTATTTTTTATAATGAGCCTTATCCACAAATTTATACCACAAACACTGGGACACGAGATATTTATATATTAATAAATATCTCGTGTCACGGTGTTTGTGGTCACACTTCTTCGAAACGGCTCGACCGATTTTAATAAGTTTTGTTGTATATTTGGTAGATATGAGAATAGGTTGTAAATTATTTTCACCCTCCTACCCCCATACCCCCTTTTTTAATCGCAATTTTTGTATGAATAATATTATATAGATTATATAATATTGTTCAAACAAATAGTATAATATAAAGCCAAAGATTGTTTTATTGTAGCTTGAACGCGGGTGTAGCCGCGGGTTGTGCCAGTAATTTATAGAAGTTATTATTTGTGTGTAATCTTAATTAATATTCGACTTAATATCTCATACTTGCCAAAATTAATTATCATCTTTTGATGGAATTTTCACGTAAAACAATATATCCCTCGTTACAATGACAAATTAATTTCCTGTTGTGAAGATATGTATTTCATCTTTCATTTCATGTAACATAAGCTTCTATGCTCGATCCATTGTTGGATCTAATTTAATTTATTTTTTATAAGTGATTATTTGCTTAATTATTCCAAGCTATGTATTAAAACTGACAAAAATTAATATATATATATATATATATATATATATATATATATATATATATATATATATATATTAACTAACCATCAACACTGGCAAAAATCTTATACGAGTAGGTACATCGTTACTAATGACTTATACCCATCTATTTGTACCGTTAATTATTATAAGTTAACCTATAGAGTACAGATACTATATATACATATGTACATATACCACACTATTATCCATACTTAATATTATAAATGTGAAAGTGTTTGTTTGTTTGTATGTTTGTCCTTCTTTCACGTTGAAACAGAGTGACGGATTGGCGTGATCTTTTGTTTGGAGATAGTTGGAGGGCTGGCGAGCGATACTTTTTACCACGAGAGATTATCTAATTCCCTCGGGGAAACACGTTATAATACACTCCAAGAAAATATTTATGATCAGAATTACTTGAAACTTGGTATTATTGCTCTTCAACAAAATTAAATAAATACGTGTTTTTGAATTTTTCGAAATTCATCCTTTAAGGGGGTAAAATAGGGGGTGGAAATTTGTATGAAACTACCTTTTTAGAGGTTTTTTTGTAGTTTTAGCGCGAGCGAAGCCGCGGGTTCTGCTAGTATAATATAAATAGGTATTAGGTAAAGATAAAACAGTTCAGTATTTTTTTCCTCTGTTTGTTAACCGTTTTTATTTATTTTGTTGGATAGCTATTGACAAGCTTTTGTGTTATCAATAAAAATAATTTGGCAACAGTTAGTTCTTTTTATATAGATTGGTGAATTCTATTCATATACTCGTATGTTTGCCTCAAATTTTCAATAATGATTATAGTTGACTATCGACCACTGGACGATCACTAGTTATAAGTAAAAGGTGACGCTATCAGTACAAATATATAATCTATACAGATAAATAAAATTGAAGTGTCTGTTTGTAATGTCAAAATAACAGCTTTTTACTAAATGCATATGAAATTATGTACGGTACGTAAAACAGAATTTTAAATTTTTTTTGTCTGTCTGTCTGTCAGTCTGTCTGCTAAATACATATAAAATTATATACGGTGTTTTAAGAAAAACTCATTTTTTTTTAATTATTATCTATATTTCTGTCTGTTCGTTCCCGTTAATCTCCGAAACAGCTGGACTTATTTTGACGGGACTTTCACTGGCAGATAGCTGATATTATAAAGAGTAGCTTAGGCTACTTTTATTTTAGAAAAAGAATTAGGGTGATGTTCAAAAAAATTAATACGTACATAGGGGCGCACCCGAGTGAAGCGAGTGTGAATCGCTAGTATTATAAATACGAAAGGTGCCTATGTATAAATAAATATATATCTTACCTATCATGCGAACAAATAACATATTTATTATAGATATTGTTACAATATAGTGTTTTCTTTGGGATATTTGTCCTTCAACCCCACGACCTTTGCGATACGCTTTTGTCGACAACAAGTTTATAGTGCATGACTTTTTTTATAGAAAAAAAAAAACCATTAGGTTTGCAGATTCACGCAATTTGTCTTTTGTGAGAAGAGCTTCCTATTTCTTTTACATACTCCTTTATTTACTTTATTCATATTTTCACCATTTTGAGATTTGAGAGAATTATTCTTGAGGAATTCTAGATGCCATTATTAAACTTTTTTTTAAAGGAAAATTATATAAGTTTTGTGAATACCACCTTAGGTTAGTACCCTTTTTCCATAATACAGTTCGTTAAATGGGACTCGCCGGAACCGGAACACCCACTAAATCTCAACGGTACTTCTATAGTTTTGACAAGCCATATAGAATTCTAAACATCGTACCGCTGTTATGTCGCCCCGAAGCATTAATTAAGGCTATATACATAGAGGATAGGACCATCCTTTTGTCGAAAGTTTGAAGAGAAATCGAAGTTTGAACTGAAAAGTTTAAGGGTCTCTATACAAGAAAAAGGGGTTAAGGTGTTTTGTATTTACTTTACCATATAAAGTCTGCCAAATACATATAAGCACTAAACTAACAAAAAAAGTTATTATAGTGCAACCTGTAAAGTAAACAAAAACGTAAAAAGTGATAGTGACAGTGGTAGCCTAGCGGTAACGTGCTTGCTTGGGTAATCAAGTGTGAGGGGTCAAATCTCAGGTCTTACATCTCTCATATTTTTATATGCAAATCATTTTCAACATTATTACCACTTGTATTAAGGAGAAGGAAAACATCGTGTGGAAACCTGCATGTATAACAAGTTTTCGAAAGACATGTGAAGTCCGCCAATCTGAATTCGGTCAGCGTGGTGGACTGTGGCCTGATCCCCTCGTATTGAAGGGAACCCGTGCCCAGCAATGGGACGTCATAAGTAACGGAATATAAAATCAATCCGCACTAGGTATGTCAAGTATTATTCTATGTTCAGTTTTATTGTTAACTAGCATTGCCCGCGGCTCCGCCCGCGTTCAGGTGACCAAAAACCAAATTCTTAGGTTTCACATATTAGTATACTCTTACATTGCAGTTTTTGTATTTTTTTTCTCAGACATGAGATATTTTCCCGCGGTAAAAAGTATCCTATATGTTGACCTGGATAACCAGCTATCAATATAACAAATTTCAGCAAAATCCCTCCAGTGGTTTTTCTGTGATGCGGTAACAGACAGACAGACAGACAAATATTCTAAAAACTATAGATTCGGCCTCGGTATCGATAATAATGTCTATTTCAATAAGATTTTCCAAAAAATATTTTATGTACAGCTTCGGCTTAGTTACAATTTTATTATATGTATAGAATACATATGTCTACTCGAACTTCGCCGATATGTTATTAAATTCATTCAACCTTTTTGTTGGACTCGAGTCATGAAGTCTGGTTTTCTTTTACAGATAATAGATACTTCTATCATATTACATAGTATTATATAAACATTACATTTTATCGCTCAACGCACCTATTCCCTTCGATCGCAATATCCTTCACCATAGATTTATTGAGTTAATTTACAGAATCTATTTATTCAATCGTCCCTTATAATAATGACTAGAACGTGATACTATTAATCTAAAGTGGCAGCCATACGGATAGTAATTGTTTCTGTCTGGAGACTGGAACTCTAGACGTCGTCATGTAAATGTTCTAACGTTATTTGCAATAGTTTGCTTGATTTTCTAATAATTATGATGTATACACAAATAGGCTAACAAATTTGTGCCTTTTTCTTTTCTCTTTGTCAACGGTTTTCTTTTTTTTTTGTTTAGTGGCTATTGAAGAGCTTTAGTGTAATAATAATAAAGTTTGGACACAGTTTTTCTTGATATAGTTAATGACAAAATAGATCAGTATCATCTATACATATAAAATTGTAACTAAGCCGAATCTGTACATTAAATATTTTTTGGAAAATCTTATTGAAATAAACATTATTATCGATACAGAGGCCGAATCTATAGTTTTTAAAAATTTTGTCTATCTGTCTGTCTGTTACCGCATCACAGAAAAACCACTGGAGGAATTTTGATGAAATTTGGTATGGTGATGGCCGGTTACCCGGGTAAATATATAGGATACTTACCGCTGGAAAATATCTCATTTCTGAGAAACAATACGAAAACTGCAATGTAAGAGTATACTAATATGTAAAACCTAAGAATTTGCTTTTTGGTCATCTGAACGCGGGCGGAGCCGCGGACAATTCTAGTTATTTATAAAGTTTCAATATTAATAATGATCAAATTTGGACTATATGTATACATATAAATATGACTTTTAGAGACTATATATTCATTTATGCAGTCGATATTATAGTGCAGAAGTATGGGCGAGCTCCCCAATATTTAGAATTTTTTGACAAAATCACCGAGTACTGACCTGTTGGCCTGACCCTGGAATCAACTTCAGGATATTTTAGTCACTTAATGAAGGAGGCTTCTCACATCTATAATAATCGTAAATGAAGAAATCCTATTCAGTTTATCGGTTGGTTCTTTCTTGTAACAGAAATAGCAATTGATAGATATGTATAATTTTTTGCAAACTTTGTGAATTGTGGGCGACTGTGGATGTGGGTGATGTGTAACACATTTTAATGGAATATGTTCGTAGCAAAGTTCAACTATTACAATTAGTAGATCGATCAATTGAAAGATTAAAATGTATTGCAAATTCTACTAGAGATTTAGCCAATATTATGTGTTTTATGTGTAAACATAACATAAGTAAGCGATAACAGATAAAACAACATATCTTTCATTAGACATAATACTAGCGATTCACCTTCGTTTCGCTCGGGTTCATCCTTAGATACGATTTAAAGGTTATTATGGAATAGATAGACTGTATATTATACATAGTTATGATGAGTTATTGTGGGTTATATTATAACGTGTTAACAAACAAACAGACACTTTCAAATCTATATTAGTATGGATTGTAAGATACGCGTGTAATGTACGCGTAAGATATATAGTCTAAAAGAATGGAGATAGCTTACTAGTATAGTTTTTTTATATAAATTTTTACCTATGTAGATTATTAGGACCTATTTATCCTATAACATTAAAACTTTATCCGTTTTAATACAGGTGACTCTGTAATATACTTAATACATATTTGAAAAAAATATACTTTTATAATAATTTTTACGACAGATTTTATGTACCTAGTTATTAGTCGTCTATATCTACTTATTAGTTATCTGGAACTGATTACTCGTCTTACTAATATTATAAATGTGAAAGTTTAGATTTATGGACGTTTGGATGGATGTTTGTTACTTAATCACGCCAGAACGGCTAAACGGATCTGGATGAAATTTGACACAGAGATAGATTATAATCTGGAATAACACATAGGCTGCTTATTATCCCGATAAAAAGTACGGTCCCCTTGAATGGATTTGTTTTTGTTTTTCTAGAGGATAGCCGGAGTGAAGCAAGGGTGAGCCGCTAGTTGATCATAAATAAAATATTTTTAACAATATGAAGGTAGTATACATAATTTGAATAAACATATAGAGATTGATATTTACGTTATTAACTAGCAGAGACCGCCCGCTTCGCCCGCGTTCTATTTACAGAAAAACTCTTTGGCTTTATGTATTTATATAATATATTTAGTTTACAATAATATATGAAAGTCTGCTCGATTTGTTGACATTTATGATTACTGCTCCGCTCCCTTGGGTAGTAGCATGATGATAGATATATAGCCTATAGCCTTCCTCAAACAAACAAACTCTGCGTCTTTATAATATTAGTATACATTCGTAAATATTGAAATAAATCAAAACATAACACTTAAAAACATCAACATAACCGAAATGCTTTTACAAATCTAATAAAACTTGACATTTTAACAATTTTAAGGAAGATTTATTGCTATTTTATTATATGAATGCGTTATATCGTATTTTACTAGTGCTTGACCAATAAAAATGTGCGAAATGGGTTGGAAGTAGGGCATTCTCGTAGTGTGGTGGACGGCTATTAAGGGAGTCGTTTGCTGTAATTGCTCTCGCAACGGGTCTGCATTCATTACTGTCCTTCTTGTATTTTAACGGGCTTTGAATTACTTTGAATTAAGTTTTTTTTGGGTTTGATAAAAACTATAGAGGATTTATCGCTCTTCCAAGTAACAATAGACCAACGAATTCGTTACATATGTAGGTTTAATTTTGAACTAGAGAGTGGTATAAATTACCTTTTATTCCACTATACCAAAGGACGAGATTCTATATAGGTGGGTGCAAAATATATAATATATATATATATATATATATATATATATATATATATATATATATATATATATATATATATATATATATATATATATATATATATAATACAAAAGATATAATAATATAATCCAAAATATTTAAGAACTTTTTGACCTATCCCAGGGGATAATATGTGTCAGGACTGAAAGTAGCGTCACTTTTGGTCTTACAAATTATATTTCTATAACAAATCCATCGAATCGATAAACGAACCCCATTCATAAAACGTACATACATACCTATAAGTTCTCCCGACAGATTCCGACCACGGCGGCCAATCTCATTGAAACTAGCCATCTGCGCAGAAGATATTATAGTGTACAAGTGTACGCGCAGACACAACTGCACTCTTTATTCCTGTCACTCTCAAACTCTGGCGGTACAACTACTCGATACGACCAGTGCGAGTTAAGGCGCAACACCGACGGCTTTACGTGCTCTCCGAGGCATGTGGGTGAAACGCCGCCGACTTCAACTCCGGGCTGTTACTGAGGCTTACTAAACAGAAAGACTCAATAACTAAACTTGGCCCGACCCGGGACTCGAACCCAGGACCTCCGGATGTGAAGCCGTACATGCTAGTCACTACGCCACCGAGGCAGTCGGACATACATATATTTGCATGTATAATAATAATAAAAAAACAAGAATAATGAGTAGGTAGTTGTGGAATCAGAATAGTCAAATGAAATATTATCATCTGTGTCAATTAATTTAACATTCCTGTGTTTAAAATTTTGTTTTCAGATGTTTTATTCATACATTAAATAACACAATTTTTACTCAGAATTTTCGCAGTTCCTGTTTATTTTTCTTGAACTGACAATTCACATCAAAAATTGCTTTACCGGTGCTGAAATTGTCTTCGTTTCCTCCTGTTGAATCTTATTTTGTTTTTTGTTAGCGTTGATGAAAATTTTATGACAATATTTTTAAATCTATACGTATAATAAAATTGTAACTGAGTCGAATCTGTACATTACATGTTTTTTTGAAAATCTTATTGAAATAGTCATTGTTATTGATACAGAGGCCGAATCTATAGTTTTTAAAATTTTTGTCTGTCTGTCGGTCTGGGAAAGCATCACGAGATAACCACTGGACAGATTTTGATGAAATGTGTTATTTCTAATGATGGCTGGTTATCCGGGTCAACATATAGGATATTTTTTACTGCGGGAAAATATCTTATCTCTGAGATATCTATACAAAACGGGAAAACGTAACTAGGAACGAACCCGAGCGGAGCGAGGGCGAGTCGCTAGTAGATATAATAAGTCTATAAAAGATTAAAAAGTACCTTTTTTATTACGAATTATTTAACGTGTAATACATTAAATGGTAAATAAACAATCATTAAATATATTTTTTAGATGAATGTTTTAAATTGCTGTGGCATAACATTAAAAATCATTATCTGGTGAAAAATTACAAAAAAAACTTACTACGCAGTACTATCAAGGTAGGTAGGTATTAAAGGTAAAAGACACATTGCTTAGGACAAACCATTATCGAAATAAGACAAGTTTTAATCAGATAAAAAGGTATGTGGACAGTCCACTTACGTATATTAACGTCAATAACTCGATAAGTTGAGGTCGTGATGCGTTTCTTTGTTGTACCAAGTGTGTGTAGGTTTGTTTACAAAAACTATAAAAAACTATATTTTATTCTCAAATTGATGTTGTTCGTGTCACATAAGTTGATCCAAGATGGTGCAGGCATTTTGTTTTAAAATATTACAATTATAATGGCTCGAAGATTCAAAAGTCAAAACTTTAAAAAGTAGATCTTGAAGTCGGCGTTATATACATTTAATAAGTATCCCACCTCTGAGGGTGGAATATTTATTGAAATATAAGTAAATTTATTAGTAGTTTATGAAGAAATTTTAAATTAAAACTATATATTAGCTTTAGAAACATCACCTGATATATATCACCTGATATATAGTGCAATTTTATTTTATTAAAGGCGAAAGAACTATTAATGCTATCTAAAAGAAGGTAGTCTGGAAACAGCTCGGGCAGTACATTTAATGCCTTGCAACCCAAGACTTTACGAGCGTCTTCACTTATTCCTTCGGTTAAATTGAACAATGAGTCGTTAGGAAATCGTTGAGCGTTTCACTTTGTGAAATAGAGTGGTATTTCAATTGTTTTAGTGGATATCTTGCTTAGTGGTTATCGTCTCGGCGTTAAAGGCTGGGGCTTTGATTTCAGTGCATGATGTAACCATTTAATTTGTAACAGTGATGTAGAGACAAAAATTATTTTTTGTTATTCACTGACTATTCCCTATGAAATTGATTTCTCTACATTAAAAACATAACGTCTATTTCCTTTACTTCCTCAAAATACTCATTATACATATATAGGCTCCACTTCTCTATTCAAAAATACTAGTTACATTATCAGGCGTCGCTTCTAATTTGCTAAACTTAGACATGTAGCTGCCATTCAGGACTAAAATGATTTTTATATAATATTAAAGTAGAGCTTTTGTCCCACGGTATCCCTTTTGTCATATACATATATTATGTATGTTCCGGTATGCCTGTCGGGTTGGATTTGCAATCGTTTGGCAGGAGTTTGTGGGCGAAAGTTTTGTATTTGGTAGAGGTTTGATCCCTGATCATAACAATATCATTCACAACTCAAGTTAATTCATTTTTTTGGATAAAATTACCAAAAACAATTATAACCTCTAAAGGTGGTGGTTTATCATTACATATGTATTCAGCCCTTTTTTTCAACCGACTTCAAAAAGGAGGAGGTTCTCAATTCGACGGTTTTTTTTTATGTTTTTTACCTCAGAACTCCGTCATTTATTAACCGATTTGGACAATTTTTGTGTTATTTGAAAGTGTATACTTCCAGATTGGTCCCATTTAAATTTCAAAAAAAAAATACCACCCCTAAGGGTGGAAAAATAGCTAATGATGAATTTAATCTACTTCTAATTGTCATATTGACTTGAAACTTTGCAAGTGTTTCTATTTCCGTTGATAGTACAGTGGTTCGGTATTGTTGAGCTGATCTGATGGCAGTAACACTATAGAATTCTTACTTTGCAACTACTGTCTACACTAAAAAGGGAGAAATAAAAACTTTTTAACAAAAAAATAAAAACCGACTTCAAACAAAAGCACTAAAAAGTAAAAAATAACTGATTGGTAGTTTTCATTTACTATACATACCTAATCAAATATTTTCGAAGTCGGTGTGCTGATTTTACCCGGCTGATTTTGTTACCCGGCTGATTGTACGTTTAAAATTGAATTCTAAAAAAACGTGCAGGACAATGCCGTGTGAACCCAGCCTTTGTAGAATGTTACTTGTTTAGATATTAGTTAGAATCGCGACGTCTAGACGTATTTTCCCTGAAGTCCCAAACAACTGTCACCAGTATCATAGCTTTTTAATTACTTAACTGCTATGGAATTGAAGATATGCGAAATAATTTTCGTATGCTAAAGCGTCTGTGTTGTAACAATAAGTAAAGCATAAGTTCTTTGTTTCTGCTTGGACCTAACTACTATACAGAGTTAATTTACAATATACGTGGTCAGGTTTAGTCATTTTACTTAATTTTTACTGACTTCAGAAATAATTATTATTTAATATTTTTTAAATTGTTTCTCAAGACTTAATTGTTTGCATTTTTTTGATCGTAAGTGGAAGAATTCGAATGTTCTTTATTTTCATGTTTATTTTTGCCTGCGGAATCGTCTTAATTAGCAAAATTATGTCTTCAATTCTTACTATACAATGCTAAGATTAATTGGTCTTGAAATTCGACCTTAACATCTATACACCAATCGGGCACCATGTTTCGTTTTCGTTCGCGAGTAGATACATAAGTATATAGTGGCTAATAAATTCTCCATTTAACTTAGCAAAATTTCATTATTATTATGTATTTATTGTACAATTAGTACGATCCAGAGCATTATGCCGTTTAGATTTAATTATCGCGTAGCACGTTGCATTAAAGTTTCCGTACCGACTTTGGCTTCGTCGTGAATGTAAAGTGGAAACTAATGCATTGCTAATGGAATAAATAATCCATTTGTAGAACATGGAATTTTAACTTGCCACAATCCTTATGTAAAATTTAAAGTACCTGGACAACCGAGGTGATCATTTTTTTTTGGAAAAGATATAAAAAAATTGTTATTTTTCAGAAAGAATACCGACATATTGTAATTTATACGTATATAGATAAACTTAAAAACCAAAACCCTATATAAATACAAAATTTGACCCAAATCGTAAGAGCCCTGTCCGATATACACGAATTTTTATATATATATATACAAGAATTGCTCGTTTAATATTACAAGATAACCTATCAATCAATTGGAAATTAAGTATATAGACTAGTACGAGTATCTTATGTCTTCGTATACAAATCTTTTATAGAGCATTTAAAATGAGATAAACGAGCATACTTTTAATATCTCGAAATTTTCATCTCATAAATACTAGTCGGAGACACAAAACAGCTCTACTTATAAATCTAAGTTGGACAAAAGTAAATATTTTTCCTTTTTAAATTCCATGAAAACAGCAGGAAAGGTTAGAGAAACAAAGTGCTTTAAAAGTTGTTTGATAAATGCAAAGGTACGTATTCCATTATTGCACCGCGCGGTTATTGCTTCTGACGTAGAAATAAATTAAACTTTGCAAACGAAACAATTCTATTCAGGAATGAGTGGAAGCTACGAGGTTTTTTTTATATTTGTATTGTAGATAGCCTATTGGTGATAAATAATTCGTTTGTAAAACCGACTGTAGTGGATTCAAATTCGATTCTTCACTACCATTTGCTGATACGTCGTCGTCTCATCCGAAAGACGTCCACTGCTAGACATTGGCCTCCTTCAAAGATAATTTTTAATAGATGTTAGTCTTATACCATTCACATTCAATGGGTTCCAGCGATTTTAACCAAGTCGTCGGTCCATCTTAAGGAGGACCTGCACTCGCTTCGCTTTTCGGTTTGCTAATACGGTGAAGGATAACATCATGAGAAAACCTGTATGTCTTAGAGAGAAAATAATTAGTTCTGGACAGACGTGTGAAATCCGCCAATACGCAATTGGCCAGCGTGGTAGGTTATTGCATGTTCTCTCTCAAATTGAGGACCTCTGCCCAGCAGTTGCACATTGGAAAGGCATGATTTTTTTAAATTATTATTAAGATTTCATGGGTTTGAAGGAGCTCGGACCTTATAAAGCTTTCGTAAGGCACAGGTACTATATACGTAGAGGCATCTGAAGAGATTAATATTCGTTTGATGTGACACGTATGTACATAAATATGCAATTATTTAAAGGCCAGTAATAGCGATTAATAACAAAATAAGTATCAAGCTAAATATGGCATTTATAGAACTCTTAAATTAAAAAAAAAAAGAAAAAAAAACCAACACAGTAACCTATTCATTGAGGCCATTTCACTGAGCCTTAACATGATATCTCTGCAGTATATTAGTAAAGAGATCTTAATGTCTTTTTGAACTGCTGATACTGAAGCACCAGACCTAGGTGAAAATATCATTGCAATGTTTATTAATGAACAGGATTGATTGCCTCGGTGGTGTAGTGGCTAGCATGTACGGCTGCACATTCGGAGGTCCTGGGTTGGAGTCCGGATCTCGAACCGACGGGAGAGTGGTCCGTGGGAGCAACCCCATGGTTGTTGTGGTCTGCTTCGACAGACCTGCGATTGGGTGCTGCGATGTGGTCTTTGGGTTATAACTGACGAAGAAATGTATGCGAAATTTTTTTTAGGGTGTTATATTACGTTCTTTTATTTGTTTAAAATATCTTTGTTTTATTTCAGCGTATATACATATGAAATATAATATAGAGATAAGTCAAACAAAATCAGTTTATTGTTCTGATTCTGTAGAAAATGTTGACTAGAAAATTGTTTGCTTAGAGTATTTTTGTTACTTTATATGGTGGTGTTTTACGATTTAATTTAAAAGTTTAGTACTTTAGTACAGAATTCTCTCTCAATTTCATCATATTCTTTAGTCATTTTTCGTAGTATTTCATAAACTCTAATATATATATATATATATATATATATATATATATATATATATATATATATATATATATATATATGACGAGTTTGAGATTAAATTAATAATTTATAAATCAAATCAAAACAAAAGCGACAAATAAATATCAAATTTTCAATTTTCGTTATAAGTCCTGCATCCAATCATCCGGCGCAATAGGTCGGAATGCAATTAATCATAATTTTTTTATTTAATTCCCTAGAATTGAGAACATGTTTTCATCGTATGTAATCAAGTCTAGATATTCAATTTTTCACTAGGTAGGTTTACCGTAAGGAGGATACGCTTGATCTATTAAAAGTAAATGGCTGTGATTGTATTTTCCTGGCTGGCTGGAGTGGATGTCGAAACTAACGGCAACGCATCTGCAAGCCCTGCGGTGTTGCAGATGTCCATGGACGGCGGTGATCACTTTCCATCAGGTGAGCCTCCTGCCCGTTTGCCCCCTTAGTCCCATAAAAAAAAACTTAAAAAAAAAACCGACTTCCAGACATTGTATTCAGCCCTTTTTAATGTCCCACTGCTGGGCACGGGCCTCCCTTCAATACGAGGGGGAACAGGCCATAGTCCACCACGCTGGCCAAGTGCGGGTTGGCAATAACAAACAAAAAAAGAATTATCCAATTTGGTGCAGTCGATCGGAAGTTATGCGCGTACATACACTTCGGTTATTAATTTTTATTTATATAAATCAACATTTTATTTCATTTATTTATAGTAATTCATCGTGAAAATGGCCACAAACAAAGCTATCATCATTTTCACAGTTTTCGTTTTACATAATATTATAAAAGGTATGTAACACATATAAATATGTATATGCTTGTGTTCACCCAGTGGTCGAAATTCCATAGCAGAAGACCATAATCATTTTTTAGTTGATAACATAAAAGCTCAATAGCTATGTCACAAAAAATATCGTAATGTCATCCCGAATGATTCCGGCCACGGCGGCCAATCTCATTGAGATTAGCCAAATGCGCAGAAGATATTATAGTGCAGACAGAAGTGCACTCTATTCCTTTAACTCTCAAAGTTTGATAGGACGATACTTCCGGCTGCTGAATTTCATCATTGGACACCGCGCCAAAATATTAAATCCCATCCACACCACCTCGATGTCCAGCGTTCCACAACAGTGTGATTTTTAAGGCATTTTCTGCCCCGCACAACCACTCTGTGGAACCAGCTATCGCCGGCGGTCTTTCCGAACCGCTAAGACCTGGCCACCCTCAAGAAGAGAGAGTATTCTTTCCTTACAGGCCGGCAACGCACCTGCAAGCCCTGCGGAGTTGCAGATGTCCATGAGCAGCGGTGATCACTTTCTATCAGGTGAGCCTCCTGCCCGTTTGCCCCCTTAGTCCTATAAAAAAAAACTTCGACACGACCAGTGAGAGTTAAGGCGCAGGACCGACGGTTTTACGCGCTCTACAAGGTACGGGGGTAAAACACCGCCAATTTTCCAACTCCGGGGTTCTACTGAGAATGTCATAACAGAAAAACTCAGTAATTTAACTTGACACGACCCGGGATTCAAATCCAGGACCTCTACATCTACAGCTATACAAGCTTGTCACAAGTCCACTGAGGCAGTAAAATCTCGTTAGATTGCTATAGCTAAAAAAAGAAAAAGAACAAGTATAAGACCTGATTGTCGACATCCCTGTTATTTTAGTGGCTATTATATTATTGTGAGGAAAGGTACGAGTACGTTGGCTCAGGTCCAGTCTCTGGCGATGATAAACTTTAACTACATTGCTCTCCCACATGTCATGTGTGTTTACTCGTCATTGACTTTTATGAACTATTTACTTATAAGACGCTACTACTTTAATACGTTTTCTTTTTATGGAATATGACGAAGCTGGCTGTTAGAGGTTATTTTTACGAATTATTTATTTTTAGAATACTTAACAATAAATTATCAATATAAATATGTAGAAATTATATCTGGTGTACCTAATTTTAATAAAAAGAAAAGGCATACCTTAATAGCCATATGCCATTATTTTAAAAAAAACTTCTTTAGGAGTGATTGACATCGAAAAAATGATTGTAGTGGAAGTGAGAGTCAAATTTATTATTAATAATAATTTCAAAAAAATATATACTAACAGAACCCGCGGCTCCGCTTGCGCTAAAACTACAAAAAAACTTTAAAAAGTTTTCTTACAAACTTTCATCCCCTATTTTACCCCCTTATGGGATGAATTTCGAAAAATGCTAAAACACGTATTTATTTAATTTTATTGAAGAGCGTTAATACCAAGTTTCAAGTAATTCTGATGATAAATGTTTTTTTAGGTTGTATTTTAAAATGTTTTCCCGCAGGAAAGAGATAATCTCCTGCGGTAAAAAGTAGCCTTTGTCACTCTCAAGCCCTCTAACTATCTCCACACAAAAAATCACTCCGTTTCGATGTGAAAGAAGGACACACAAACAAACAAACACACAAACAGACACACTTTCACATTTGTAATATTAAGTATGGATATTTATAATACTTATTATGAATAAAATTATTACTAATAAATATGTATTTATTATTAATAATTTTATAATAATTATTAATTATAAAAATAAATATTTGTTACTGTGGGATGAATGTGCATAGATTAAATAAAAGCTTTTATGAGTAATTGTTGCCATGGTAACCGTTGTTATTGTCTGACAAGTGATAAATAAGTATAATATTATATTCGTCCCGTTTAAGATATTCTATAAATATATGATTGTAATATGCCTAATAATTATGTCTTATTTAATTATTGATTTGTTTTAATTTAATTGCGATATATGCCAAAGAAGTTTTACTTCAACCGCGCGTAAAGATTACACGCAACCATTTTATTTTGTCTACATTAATTGTACTCGTAGGAACGAGTACCTATTGCCGAACTCATATAAGTGTACAATGTAACATTTAGAAGAACGTGATATTTCTTGTATCTTTTTACGAATTCATATATTAATATAGAAATAATATTTTTGTCTTCTTATATTTTTCATGTTCATGGTTTTCTTTATATTTAAAAAAATAATATAAGAAATAATTTCACTTTATCTGAATAAAAGTCCAAAGACATTAGAAAGGTTTTCTTAGTTTTTAAATTTTCATTTTGTCTTGCGATGAAAAGGTATCCAATATTCATGTCTTTTATTTTTACATTATATTATTCAAAGGTAATCGAAGCCCCGAGAAGTTTGAAATTTGGAGTAGTGGCCTAAGGTAGTAGGTTCGATTTTGAGCCGGCCATTTGTGTGTTTGTGCGGAATATATGTGTGGCTTATTAAAATTTTGTTTTAAAACTCTCGGCTCTTAGGAGCACATGGGCGTGATTAGTTTATCTACGCGAGCGCAGTCGATGGCAAAAGCTTTTAAAAAATATATAACATAATGAAAGTTTTTTTTTAAACTACGAACATTAATAACCTCCAGAATATTAAAAATAGAATTCCTAAAATACTTATTGAGTTCAAACTTCCGGAAAATTCGAGAGAGTATATTATGTTCTAAGTTAAACTCGTTTTGGTGCTAGGTCAAGTTGCCCATTGAAAGTTTAAATTTACTTTTTTGTCCACTTCACAACCAAGACATTTGAATTGTGAAAGTAGCTGCTGCTGAAAATTTTATATTTCTATATTCTAGAAACGTGTATTTGCGTAGATAAATATATCGTAAATATGCTAATATACTAAAGTGGATTTTTATGAATTTTATATAACTTATGAATTTGAACTTTCTTGATTAAATCCTTCACTTTTCTTATCAATATTAATTTAACATATTTGTAATGATATTATTTTTTTTTGCTTAAAACATTAACGACCAGCACACACACACACACACACATTATTTATGATTTTTAAAAAATCTTGTAAACAATAAAAGAGTGTGTTATTTCTTTGCAACAATTTTCTTGTTATAAACTATTAGAAACTACCAAAGTAGAAAAACGTAAACAAATCTATCTCGCGGGAACCGTATACTTTTCCGGGATATAAAGTACTATTCTAGACTATAATCTATCTCTGTGCCAAATTTCATCCAGATCCGTTCAGCCGTTCTGGCGTTATTGAATAACAAACGCTCATGCAAACAACCAGACATCTTAATTTTCACATTAGTAAGATAACTTAAAAATCAATCTATAAAACTTATTTATACTTTGTTTAGAGCTAGCCATAAGAGTTCTAACGATTGTCGTTTTATGAAAAGCTCTCGTCGTAATGAGCGTAAATAGCTTGACCTAATTACACGGTAATTGAGCTTCCGAATTTAATGCCACCTCCATTACTCTTATTGATATTTGACGAGCATGACAATATTCAATTAATTTTGTTACTTACTTGTCTTCTAGTAAATACTTCGCCCACGGCCTTTTCTTGTATGTATTTCACTATTTTAAACTTTGCTGTCTGTTTAGCCATTACGTCACCAAAACATTTTCATTTCTATATTATTAAGAGGAAAAAAAGTGATTTAGTGGTAGCTCAGTGGTAACGCGCTCGCTTGGGAAATCGAGTGAAGTGGGTTCAAATCCCGGGTCTCGCATCTTCATTTTCATGTGCGAATCATTTTCAACATGATTACCAATTGTCTTACGGTTTGAGAGAACCTAGGAAGTTTTCAAATTAAAAAGACATATGAAGTCCGCCAACCCGCACTTGGCCTGCGTGGTAGACTATGGCCTAATCCCTCTCGTCTGGAAGGGAGGCCCGTACCCAGTAGTGGTAAGTTAAATATTTTTTTTTTGTATGTTTGTATGTGATGGATAAACTAAAAATTCGCTGAACCGATTTAGATGGGTATCAAAATAGTTTGAGACCATGGGACAAATGATAGTTTTTATGCCGGAAATCATCCCTAAAGATAGTGAAGAGGGGGATGAAATTTTTTATGGGGAATCAATCATTTTTCAAGTAAGGTTTATAAAACTTATCATACCTACATACATATGTGTACAAGTACATATATACATTATACATATATATACATATAATACTAATATATTATAGTCTATCTATTCCATACTAACCGTTAAATATATTACAAAGATTTTAGGAAATCAACTACAATACATATATTATTATAATTTTAATATGTATTTTTTCAATATAACTAGTTTTAACTTCTCATTCGCGAGAACCGCCATTGTCTATATTATCCAATGAGATCTGAATTTAGGAGAATTCTTAAACTTTTTAGGTAGCAGCTAAGGAGAGTTTCATTTCCACCAAAACTTTGGGAATAAGGAATTTTCAGTCCAAATATATATTAGTTCATAAACTTTCAGTTCTATAAAAGGGACTTCAATAAACAATGTATTTGAGGCGTTAAAACGTCTTTCCTTAGTCTCTCCCGTGATTGCTGTAAGAATTGAAATCGTAGAGAACGAAAAAGTTAAATAAAACGACAATAAATTCAAAAGAAAATATTTTAAAATGAATTAAAATATATTATTATATTACTAGTGCGTCGCGCTCGCTTCCTCGGGTTCGTCCCTAAGTGATTCTTTAAATAGCCATAACTTATTTATTTATGAACCGATTAAAATAAAACAATAAAATACTAGATGATAAGTGAAACTTACCACAGTACATTAGTGAAAACCGCACCCAAATCGGTTAAGCCGTTTCTGAGATTAGCGCGCATAATCGCACAGAATAACTGACAAACAGACAAAAATTCTAAAAATCATTGTATTATATCGCGTTAATGAAGACCCCCAATAATCGTTTTGTTTTAAATATCGTCCATGTACAGACGACGATCAGTTACAAATTTATTATATGTATAGATATATTTATTAGAATATATTGGCTTCCGTAAAAATCCAAAAGATAGTTTCATTTTAAAATGTCAAATATTCGCGGAAGTCTAAGAAAGTATTAGAAGTTATTTAAGATTGTTTGTGAAATTGGAAATAAGCCGTCCTCCAAAATGGGCACCTATGAAGAGCAGGACAGAACATGAAACGATTATAAGTTTGACTATACTGCGAAGCTATTAAAAATGTACTAATAAAAATATATTATAAAAATAAAAACCCGACTGCATAAAAAATTAACGAGAATGGGTGGTGGAAAATTAGCGAGAATGGTTGTTAACCAACTTTAAATCATTGTATATCCTAAACTGTTATTTAAAATGAAAAATGATGAAAGAAACCTAAAAATGGTTCTTAAATAAGTATTCAACGATACCCCACTTGCATAGTTCGTTTTTTCTTTTTCACATTATGGAATCTAGCAGCCCTCATGTTTTTTTTATATCACCTATCTAAGAACACTCGGACTAATGAGACGAATCTAACGATACCTTAATTAAAGCAATCCATCGAGTGGTTTACAAGTTATGAGGGAATAAAGAATATTACAAACAAACAAATATACAAAGATAGGCGCGAAAAACATAACCCTTCCCTTGCAGTCGGGTAAAAAATCAGTTTAGATTTTATTTGGTAAAATACGCAATAAATAAGTCTCACATCATATTTTACACTTAAACTAGCATTGCCCGTAGCTCCGCCCGCGTTCAGATGGCCAAAAACTAAATTTTTAAGATTTACATATTAGTATACTCTTACATTGCAGTTTTTTTCCCGCAATAAAAAGTATCCTATATGTTGATCCGGATAAACAGCTATCGTCACACCAAATTTCATCAAAATCCCTCCAGTGGTTTTTCCGTGATACGGTAACAGACAGACAGACAAAAATTCTAAAAACTATAGATTCGACCTCTGTATCGATAATAATGTCTATTGCAATAAGATTTTCCAAAAAATATTTAATGTACAGATTAGGCTTAGTTAGAATTTTATTATATGTATAGATAAATTGTAAGTACACATTTAAATGTATCTACGTTAGACTTATTTTGTAATATTTTCAATCAACTTACCCTTCGATGTTTTCACCTTCACGGGACACATCGGGATTAGAAAAGGCATCGAACTGCCCATACAATAGGGAGATTGTATTACATTCGTTGAACTAAAATTAATTATGTATATTATATGTATGTTTTTCTTGTACTGAGATAGCATTAACTCATTTGACTGATTTCTATAAAATGAATAAATACATATATTAGACCCACCTTTTCATTTTATTAGTACACATGTGTAATATTTTTTGGCGACACGTTTGGCTCAGTTGGTAGTGACCCTACTTTCTGTGCCAGCGGTCGCGGGTTCGAGTCCCGCTGGTGGCATTCATTTGTGTGATGAGCACGAATGTTTGTACTCCAGTCATGGGTGTTTATATTTATAATATGTATGTATTTAAAAATTTATATATGTGTAGTGTATCAACTATCTGGTATCCATAAAACAAGCCTCGTAGCTTACCATGGAACTAGATGGCGCTGTGTGGTAATGTCCCAACATTTATTATTTATAATTATTATCATTTGTTCAATTACAGATGACTAAATACTAAATGTAGGTACAGCTACAAGATATAAAAAACTTATATAATTCATTTAATTCAATTCAATTATAAATTCTTAATTTGATTATAGATATTTAGATGGTGTTGATATGCAAATTCTTGAGCTATTATATTTTACAAATACATACATATAGGTTAAAATAGGCAAAAGATACTAAGATTCTTGTTGAATTATATAAAACAAACTGTGACTCTATTGTAGGTTAATCGTAAAATCTACACAGCGCCATCTATCGATAGTGAGTAAAATTCATACACTAATGGCAGATTTTTTCAATACCTAATCAATTTTACAGGATTTAAGGACATCTTATTCAAGTATTATTTTCCTTTAATTAGAGGATTTTCAAATAAGTTAGTCTAAAAAATAATTATATTCTACATAAACTAAAATAAGTTTTAGATCGATATTGATTTTACTTAATAAAAGTACCTACTACCTAATTAAACTTTGACTTGTTTTAAAAACTTACTTTTTATAATACTTTTCATCTAACTACAATATTAATATCTAAATTACTTCATGTATTTCACGTACTTATACTATGGTGCATTTATATGTAAAAAAAACAAGAAAAATAATAGTTCAAAATATTAATAACTAGCAACTCACCCTCGCTTCGCTTCGGGCTCGTCCCTAGACAAAAAAGTCTATCCCACGGGAACCGTGTATTTTTCCGGGATAAAGAGCTATTCCAGACTATTATCTATTTCTGTGCCTTTTATTCAGATCCGCTAAGATGTTCTGGCGTGAAAGATTAACAAACCATCCATCTCACATCCATCCATCTTCACAAACTTTCACCTTTATAATAATATATAGAATGGATGCATTTTTCTAGTCCTGTATGTTAATAATTAGTAAGATCTATGACCCGCAGTTCACCACCAGTCTGTCACTGATGGAGAGCGGAAAATCTATTTATTATTTATTCCTCGTATCGCAGACAGAAGACGTGTCATGTGCCACTCATGTGGTAAGGCCCACTTTAGTCGTGTTACCATTTTAAATTTACCGTGATATGTGGTTTTACCATTTTTGTCCATAGTTTGCCATGTTTGTTTGAATGAATTATAAATGACTTTGCTTAAACTTGAAGCTGATTATACTTGAAATATACTAAAATTAAAGTGGATGAATAAATTATTTAAGGAAAACCAATTGACTTAAATGGGTTAATCAATTATTTAAATCAAAAGAGACACCTATTTGGTGATTACGGAAGTTTTTATGAAAAAATATTTTGAGATAATACACTGTACAAATAATTATGATTATGATACTACTTCCATATTTGCTACCAACTGAAATGATTTGATAAATCAAAAAAATGAGTTTGATAAAAATCCTACTTCTTAGTAACTAATATTAAAAATGTGAAAGTTTAGATGTTTGGAGGGATGTTTCCTACTCAAACACGCCAGAAGTGCTTAACGGATCTGGATGAAATTTGGCACGGAGATAGATTATAATCTAGAACAGCTCATAGGCTATTTTTATCACAAAAAAAATGTACGGCTCCCGTGAGATAGATATGTTTTTGTTTTTCTAGAGGCGAACCCGGGCGAAGCGAGTGTAAGCCGCTAGTAATCATATAAATGCAGAACTTCAAAATACAAGATACGAAATAGAATGGCAAAATTATCTTTATGCAATGGCAGTAGAAACCAATTCATTCACACGCTCGTGACTTGTAGGAGGAGTCAACCGTTGACAAATAAAAGTATAAAAAAATATATGGGATTGACATATATATATATATATATATATATATATATATATATATATATATATATATATACAAGCTTTGCTTTAGCTAGCATTACCCGCGGCTCCGCCTGTGTTCAGATGGCCAAAAACAAACTCTTAGGTTTTACATATTAGTATACTCTCACATTGCAGTTTTTGTATTTTTTCTCCGAAATGAGATATTTTCTCAGGGTAAAAAGTATCATATATGTCGACCCGGATAACCAGCTATCACCATTCAAAATTTCATCAAAATCTATCCAGTGGTTTTTCTGTGATGCGGTAACAGACAGACAGACCGACAAAAATTCTAAAAACTATAGATTCCGCCTCTGTATCGATAATAATGTCTATATTAATAAGATTTTCCAAAAAAGATTTAATGTACAAAATAGTCTTAGTTACAATTTTATTATATGTATAGATTATAAAACTTGTCGATTTGCCATTTCAATACAAATTTTCTTTCTTTAAGAATTATAAAATGACATCTTGTCTTAGGTTTGAACAAAATGGCTGTTGGCAATTTACAAAGAATCTATCCCATTTTACAAAAGTGTTAAGTCAAATAAAATACGTATATGTATCTAAAATTGTCTCAAAGGAATAATAGTCGACCTCAAAGCGAGATTTTAAAACGATGTCCTTTGTGTGTTTTGTAGATATGCATAAATATTCTTTAAATGGATTCTAGAAAATAGTTTGTTTGGTGTATTTTCAGTTCGTAGCGAGAAATGAAAATAGTTTTATATTTTTAAATATACATTTTCTGTATTGAACGGTTGTTAGGTGTTGTGGATTTTTGTGGTAGTGGATTCGATTCCGGTTTGTAACAAATTTTTACATTCGATATATTTTTATTATCACTAGTGCACTCTACTACAAACTTTTACTCACCAGTTCTTGGTATTTTTGGATATGTTCTCACAGAACTTGATATGCCAGAATAAAGCTTCAACTTTTTTAACTATTTCTATTAAATTACTTTTTAACTAAGGCACACCGGCTTCAAAATAATTTTACATGTAATTATTACACCCTTAGCAGAATAATTCTTTCTTATAATGGTTATGGGACTCCATTCTTGTATAACTGTTTATTAAATCATAAAAATCAGTTAAAATTTGAGGAATCCTTATGCACATAAAACAACCTAATTAAAAACCTCAGTTTTTTCAAGAAAGTATAAAAAAAATCTGTTCGACAATGACAGATCTGTTGCTGCATGATCATTGAGCATGTAAAAAGGATAACTAAATATGAATATAATTACGTATACCTAAATAGTCTTGATGTTTCTCCGCTTATTTCTCCTAAATGAATCGACTTATTTTGAAACGGTTTTCACTGTCATTCAGAGTATTGCTTTCGGAAGGTTTATAATCGATATATGTTATGGGAATAGAGAAGTCGATGTTTGGTAATAAATAAACAGCGAGGGTGTATCGTAATATTTTATATGCAAAAGACACCCAGGGACCGACTCGAGCGAAGCCAAGGCAAGTAATACAGAAAAAAATAGGATTATGATAGAAAACTTGTAGATTTCATAATATTTGATGAATCATTCTATACATTATATATACTAGAGAGCGACATAATGTAGGAAATATTTGTTTATTTTACTTTGTGAATAAAATTAAAAGATATTTGCTTTTCTTTTTAATATATTCAAATGTAAATGATACCTATATTCAATCATAATAAATAAGAATATAGAGGCCATATACTATTGAAATGGGTTGACACCTGTCATATCAACCAACAAGCGTATAAAAATTAAACTCCCAATACCTTAACTTAGGATTATATTTTATGAAATATAAATTTATTTGTGTGGGTAAAAAAATACATAGACCTGTATATTCTAAAAAAATATATTTTATATAGACTATTGAGAGCTAAGGATGTTTGAATAAATTAAATCTAAAGGAAACACTTGCGTTATATCTTATATTTATAAAAAAAAATATTAAAATATATTATTGTATACCACAATAATGACATAAAAATAGAAAAATTAAGTATAAAGATCACAAAAGTGTGTACAAATGGCGGCTTTATCGCTAATTAGCGATTTCTTCCAGACAACCTTTGGGTTAGGAAATATTGCAAAATATGGTATTGGGTGGTATAAATATAGTATACAATACAACCTACTAATACTTAGAAATTCTTTTGAAAACACATATGTGTCTCTATTCATCACAGAAAAACCACTGGAGGGATTTTGATGTTTGGTATGGTGATAGCTGGTTGTTTGGGTCAACATATAGTATACTTTTAACCACGGGAAAATGTCTCATTTCTGAGAAAAAATACAAAAACTGCAATGTAAGAGTATACTAAAATGTAAAACCTAAGAATTTGGTTTTTGGTCATCTGAACGCGGGCGGATGTATTTGATCAGAATAGCTAGTCTATTTGGCTATTTCATGAAACCATAGTTGAAACAAACATTTGTCGAACGGCTATTTCTACAGAACTACCACTATCGGATAAAGAATTTAAAGGATAAGGATATGTCCTTACTTAGATACTTTTATGGGAGGATAAAGACTTCACCTGTACATAGCTTTCTGAATCTTATGTTAAGAAATTGTTTGCTTTGTGAGCTTAACAGTTATTCTGTAAGAACTTTTATGTAAATCTACTGCTAATAAGATTACATCACGTTTTATAAAAATGCGTAAAGCAATTGGCGTCACAAAGTTCAACGAGCACGCGTGGTACACGCGAGCCCTCAATAGATAGTGATACCATCAGAGTTAATAAAACTTTTAAGTTTATATGAGCAATATAACCTATTTATAGTGTATCTATACGACTCAATGACTAACTTTACATATCATTCTATGATTGGATTATTGTACAATTTTACGAGCATATTTCGTAAGCTTTGCAGCGTGCACTGGGTATGAATTTTACGAAAAGAAACCTATATGTGTAGCGGAGTCAATTGCTAGTTCTATATAAGTATTAGTGATTTTATGTATTCAACCCTTTTTAACACCCACATCTGGGCATAAACCTCCCTTCAATATGAGAAGGATCAGGCATTCACCACGCTAGCCAAGTTGGCGGACTTCACATGTCTTTCGAAAACTTGATAGGTTCTCTGAGACATGCAGGTTTCCTCACGATGTTTTCCTTCACCGTAAGACAAGTAATCATGTTGGAAATGATCGCACTTGAAAATATCAGAAGTGTGAGACCCGGGATTTGAACCCACTTCACTCAATGAGCTACCACTGCCTTAGTGATTATAGTCAACATGTTTAAAGAATGTCTTTCAAAGTTAAAGACATTGTGTACAGTAGTTACAGTCCCCTTAATTAAAGATGTGCGTACATTCAATTTATACTTCGCTCAACTGATTGGGATAATGTGTATAAATTAATTCTAGTTAAAAACAAGCAAAATCATTGACCTTTATTACTTTAAATTCATATTGTAATTTTTTACATTACACTAACTAGTTCCTGCCAACGGTTGTGCTCACGTTTGTATATAATATATTTATTTGGTTGAAAATCACTTAGTATGTCTAGCTCTTCTCCCCCAACGTGCGTTCACCTTGTCGTGGTGGGGGGGGGGGGGGGGGGGGGGGGGGGGGCTCAGTAGTGCCCGGCAACCCAACCGGGCGCGAAGCCAAGAAACGCACAGGGAGGTGGCCCACTTCGGTGGGCGGTGGGAGGCGGCCCTCTTCGGAGGGCGGTGTACTATGCGGGTTGCTCCTGGTACTTCTCTGATAGCAGAGTGGACCTTGGAGCAACCCCGTGGTTGTTGTGGTCTGCTTCGGCAGACCTGCCGTCGGGGCGTCGTATTTGAATGCGTAAGCGATCCTGCGACGCCCCATTAAGACGGGGGAAGGCTTTGTTGGGTTTTAGTGGGTAGTACTGGCTTTATTACGCCGGTGAGTCCCACACCTCGTGCGTAAATGCATTTCCCAACGTTAAAAAAAAAAAATGTCTAGCTCTTAGGAGGTGTACCTAAGGATTTAATTAAGAGTGCTTGTAAAAGTGGCTGACCCTATTGATACAGTCTATTACGTGTCGACGACACGTTTGGCTCAGTTTGTACTGAGTAGTGACCACTACTTGCTGTGTATGCAATGTTTGATTACAAATATTAATTACACCATGTAAAAGTCTTGTTCAAATCACAGCAGCTCTGAATGGCGTGTTATCGAGCAAATAGACAAACAAATATTTTAATAATTATTTGTCCCAAAGGGACCATCGATTCGATATCTGAGATCTAAAGAAATACGAAGTATAAATAGTAACAAAGAATATGTACGAGAGAGTGTAGGTTTGCGAACTCATTGAAATCCCAACTCATTATAGTATTTGTAAAGCGGAAATTATGATACTATATGGAATCATGTATAAGGGAATCCCATTTAAGCTATCAATGAAAAAAAGCTGTATTGTTAACGACACTATTTATTATTTATTATTATGCTTATTTTTGTGAAATTGATTATAATAAAATTTGAAAGTAGCAATAATTATAAATTACTAGCATTGCCCGCGGCTCCGTCGGCGTTCAGATGACTGAAAACCAAGTTCTTAGGTTTTACATATTACTACGAGTATACTCTTAAATTGCAGTTTTTGTATTTTTTCTCAGAAATGAGATATTTTCCCGCGTTCAAAAGTATCCTTAATGTTAACTTAGATAACCACCTATCACCTATATATACCTCATTAAAATGCTTCCAGTGGTTTTTCGGTGACGCGGTAACAGACAGACAGACAGACAGACAAAAATTCTAAAAACTATAAATTCGGGTTCTGTATCGATAATAATGTTTATTTTAATATGATTTGTTAGAATTTTATTATAAGTATAGATAAATTTTGACATTAATAAAACGTGAGGGTATAATAAGAAAATGGTGGGTGGTTGATAAAAAGTGAGAGAGGACGGGGGTTGTGTGTAAGGAAGTTTAAAAATGTATATTGTAACTAAAGGCTGTATTTCACATCAATAAATGATTGTAAGGAACATACAGTCATGTGTCTATTATTGGAGAACCATAATTTAAAAGTATAGTATCTATGAACCTTCTTCTTCTCCCTGCCCATTTTCCAATCACTTGGGATCCACGCAGTACATCTTCTGTACTGCTGAAAGGATTTGGCAAAAGTTTTACGACTGGCCGCCTGCCTGACGTCAACCTTCCTTGGGAATCTACGAATACTTATAATAAAATTTGTTTGTCTATATGCTTGCATCTGAATACTCTAATTACAGTTGAACCAATATCAATTGTTACTGTACAGCTATTTACTTTATAATAAAGGATTTAAAAAACTAAAAAGTATGGAAAATTGACAAAACGAATTAAATGAGCTCAAATCCGGAAATTTAACTAGCGGGCATCGAAGAGTTCCACAATCCATCTCCTGATTTTATCATCAAATTACCTCGATAGTGTTATATAATTTTATATTAACAGATCTCGTGGCTTCGCTCGCGCTAAAACTACAAAAAAACTCTAAAAAGGTAGGTTTCATACAAACTTTTATCTCTATTTTAACCTCATAGAGGATGTATTTAGAAAAATGCTAAAACACCTATTTATTTAATTATATTGAAAAAAGTTAATACCAAGTTTCAAATAATTTTGATCTTAAATATTTTTTTGGGTTGTACTATAACGTGATTTCCCGTGGGAATGAGATAATCTCCCGCGGTAAAAAGTAGCCTATGTCATTCTCCGGCCTTGCAACTATCTCCACACAAAAAAACACGTCAATTCGTCCCTCTGTTTCGACGTGACAGAAGGACAAACAAACAAACACACTTTTAAAATATTATTAAGTATGGAAGTATGGATATGGATAATTATCACAGAAAGATATTAAGATTTCATTACATACTTGTAGTTAATTACCAATTAAGCTCACAAAATGTTAAGCTCGTTATTTTAATTGGTTCTTCGCTTCTGTTTGACCGTTCTAGCTTGACCTCTCACTTCTATAACGAGCTATATAAAGTGAAGGTCAGAATGCGATAGTTATTATAATAAGGAATTACACGAGTGTTTCAAGTTACATTCATAGTGCAGTATAAAATATGCACAGAACATTTTATTAGTGTTGCCAATATACGAGTATGTATGTCAATTGGAGTGATTATAACTGAAAACTTGAACAAAATTACTCAATTTTTAGCTTAAAAGATAAATTATTTATATTTATTATTTCAGTTTTTGTATTTTTTCTCAGAAATGTGACATTTTCCCGCGGTAAAAAGTATCCTATATGTTGAACCGGATAACCAGCTATCATCATACCAAATTTCATCAAAATCTGTTAAGTGGTTTTTCAACAAACAGACAGACAGACAAAAATTCTAAAAACTATAGATTCGGCTTCTGTATCGATAATAATGTCTATTTCAAAAAAAAAATCCAAAAAAATATTTAACATGTTACAATTTTATTATTTGTATAGATATAAATATCTCTAATCTATCTTCCTATAGTGGTGGCCCAGTGGTAATGCACTTACTTGGTAATGCATTTGCTTGGAAAACCAAGAAGCAGATTCAAAACCCGGGTGTCGCACCGCTGATATTTTCATGTGGTAATCTTTTCCAACATGAATTATGAATCTTGCACCTGGAAAAAGATAAATAGTTTTCGAAATATATATGACGTGAAGACACAACTTGGTGGACTATGGCCTAATCCCCCTCACGATTTTCAATGTGAGGGAGG
The DNA here is from genome assembly GCA_951806755.1 of Brenthis hecate. Taxonomy (NCBI): domain Eukaryota; kingdom Metazoa; phylum Arthropoda; class Insecta; order Lepidoptera; family Nymphalidae; genus Brenthis; species Brenthis hecate. The sequence continues at coordinate 4,616,815 of OX638271.1, read as the reverse complement.
CCCGTGCCCAGCAGAGGGACGTCAAAGGGCTAAAAGAAATGACCTCGATTCGGATCGGTCTTGAAGATTTCGGCCACTGTGGCTAATCTCACTGAGACTAGTCATATGAGTAGAAGATATTAAATAGTAAGCGAAGCGCACTAACAAAAGTACACTCTCTATTAATTTCACTTTCAAACTCCATTGGTACGAAAATTCGACACGACCGATGAGAGACCAGGCGTAGGACCGACGGCTTTACGTGCTCTCTGAAGGTCATTCAACGCCGCTCTGTTACTGAGAATATGTTGCCAAGAAAAAAAAACAATAACTATACTTCGCCCTACTGAACTCGAACCCAGGACCTTCGGATCTACCACCGCTAGCCCCTAGACATATTTTTGCTCACTACTAAGTCAATGTCAAGGTTCTATAATACGTATGTATATTTGTTTTGTTTGTCTTAATGTCTGTCACTAACGCTAGTTGTTTATACGGGCCTATTTACTCAGGTGTACGAAATTTTGTAAGACTTTATGGAATATACATATATTCTACAACAAATACTTTGAGTAATGAATATTGTTACTGATCGATTACATCATCTCTAATAGGACACTGGTAATGTTTCGTGTAAAATACAATTTAATCAATTACCAAGTTCTTGCACACAATACAAACTAACTGGACTACTAAACCCTTAAATCACTTTTATTAGAAGCTTACCTAAATGTAATAACGTAGGAAAAAGTAAGGGAAAACCATTTGAAAGTTCACATCTTATCTCTACGTAGTATAGATAAGTAAAGCTGACGAATTAATTACACCAACCAGAACGACAGAATGAATATTTTGCCATTCATTGAAGGATAATTGCGTACAAAATAATAAAAAACCTATATAAAAACAGCTTTGAACGTTGTCCATTTAATTATTTGCAGACTAAACATAGCGACATCGGTTTCAGACTTCAGTTTTCTATAGGACTTCTATTTGCGCGGTCGCGTTGCTTTTGGGGCAAAGTTGTGAACAGTTAGTTTATAATTTCGTATCAAGTGATGTGAAGTGAATATTATAAAGCCAATTATTATTTTTATGACATTTGTAGCGCAAATATATCATAAATATTTTACCTTAATAGAATAGATTGTGTGGTAAGTTTTGTAACTTTATTGGTGCTTTATTTGATAGTAATTAATAATGTACGACGGATTGTTTAAGTAAAGAAGTATGATTTCTTCAACTATATTTATTGTTGCAATATTTTGCCATTTGCGTCGCGGGTTCGAGTCCCGCTGGCGCCATTCGTTTGTGTGATGAGCACGAATATGTGTACTCTAGTCATGGGTGTTTATATTTATAATATGTATATATTTAAAGTTATATATGTGTAGTGTATCAACTATCTGGTATCCATAGCACAAGCCTCGTAGCTTACCATGGAACTAGATGATGCTATGTGTTAATGTCCCAATATATTTATAATATATTTAGCGTGCCAAAAGCTTCAATTATTATTTATAACTTTTTAATTATTATTATTATTGTACCCAGACTCTTCAATTATTACTATTGTAGTTAGCACTACTTTATTACAACTACAACTACGATGCTGCGTGATATAAAAAACGGTACGTTTTAAATAGAGATAAAAGTTATAAATAGTGTAACTAACACGACTTTCTTTTATATATATAGATATACTGACTAAATCTACAAACACTAGCTGTGACGAACGATGGGATGTTTTATAGGCCATAAAACAGAAGCATACAGTAAATTGCTACGAGTATATATCGAGCATGCTGAGCGTCCATGGGAATTTTTGTCCCCCATTTAGCTCCTTTAGATTTACGATGAGGTGTTGATTTAATAATATTTTTAATGGTTTTATTGGTTTTTTAATAAATATAATAATAATTATTATTATATTTAAAAATAACTTACATATTTATCCTTCATTATTACATTTTTTAATTTTTAAAAGGGTATATTATACTATCCTCATTCAGGTGATAAATTATGATAAATGAATGCTTAAAATTCACAAAAGGAATACATATAAAAATTCTCCTTATTCTATGGAATAGGTAAAAAGTTTCTATGGTAACATCAGAATTTTTTAAAGACTCTTTTGTTTATGATTATTTATTCTGAGGTTCATTCAAAATTCAATTCAATTTTTTTTATTCAGTATTAAATAATTACATTTTTTACTGAACGTCATGAGTCTACTACCAGTTCGGATATAAGAAATCTCAAACCTGAGAAGAGTTGGCGAAAGAAACTCAGCGGGACTAATATTAACTTGTCATCTTTTTTTAAAGTAAAATTATAATTTAAAATATTTTTATCAAATTGAAGTAGCCTGGAGGCGATCATTTCATTCCCAAGGTGTGCCATCTTCTATAAAATCATTTATTTTATAATAGCCTTTAGCACACAAACGATCTTTAATAATATTTTTGAATTTGGCAATAGATATTGATTATATATCTGACTGGCGAGTTATTATCGTTACGCTCGGGTGCGCTCACGATATTGTTCACGATTCTATAGGTTTTTATTGCGCGCAACCCTAATTCTTTTACCAAAATAAAAGTAGCCTAAGTTACTCCTTATAACATTAGCTATCTGCCTGTGAAAATTGCGTCAAAATCGGTCCAGCTGTTTCAGAGTTTAGCGCGAATAAACAGACAGACACAGAGACAATTATACTTGCATATATATGCATATAGTAAAAGCTAAATTTTAGCTACATATATTTCATGAAAATTCATCTAGCTTTCGAAACGAATAAACCCTTTTCCAAAGGCATAGTAGGTCCTATATACATAAATACATACATAATACAAAGATGACATATAATAATACTAGTACAGATGTGCCATTCCATACAAAGAAATTGGACAGCCCTAATTTGGACTTGTTAAAGCCATTTAATTTGCTTGAATAGATAATAATTATTGATGTCGTTGATTCGCTAACTATCGAACTATTTTATTTTATAAATATGTGTAAATTAAGATATGATGAATATCGCATTATTAATCTTAAATTTAATTAAAAAAATCTATGACTTTATAACAGTTTTTAACCGTTATAAAAAAATTATAAAAGGTATAAGCGCCATCTTTGAATATGCGCTACAAAAACTCATTCCCCGATCGTTGATATTTCATATAATATATTATAATCAGTAAAATTACATAAAGATTTATGTATTTCGTTTCCGTTCACTTATAAATTATAATATACCTTTTTGGTATCCATTATTTATATTTTGTTAAACACAAATTATAATAAATCGATGATGTTCAGGGCGTTTAAAGTTAGAAGCTCTTTATTAGATCTGATAACTTTTTGACAGTGTGAGCCATATAATCTCGTCATGGCAACATTTTACATGAAATTGTTTTTAGTTTGATTTCACTTCTTTTTGTGTTTACTAAAAATCCTGAAATAAGCATTTCATTATTTATAACAAGGAGTTCCTACATCAATTTTCAGATCTCTAGTATCAAAATTTCCGGAAGTTTCATACAAACTTCCATCCCCTAGTTTGAGGGGTTGGGGCGTAAAAGTTTCAAGTTTTAGATTTTTTTGTTGTTTATGTATGTATACTAGCTTACATACCAAATTTCAGCTTTCTAGAACTTCAGGAAGTACCCTAAGAATTTTGATGATCTGATGGTCATCAAAATTCTGAATCTAAAAAAATCAAAATTATAAGAGCTATGGAAATGAAAGTTTATGTGTTTAATAAGTCTACTTTCGACATGATATTTTTTTCGACATGAGATTTTCTTATGCGAATCAGTTTTACATGATTACTACGATATACATGTTTGAGACAACCTAGAAAGTTTTCGAAATAATCAAAAGACCGTGAAGTCTATTAATGCACACTTGACGTGGGCTATGTACCCCTCAGTGTTCGTGTTAGATTGTCGACGTTAACAGGAGTAAGAGCAAGCGAATACAAAAACAATATTTTTTATATCTATACTAATATTATAAATACGAAAATTTATGAAGATGTATGGATGTCTGGGTGTTTTTTACTCTTTGACGCAAAAACTACTGATTGGTTTTTAATGAAACTTTACAATAATATAGCTCATACATCAGAAACAAATATAAACGAAATCATTATTTGGTCAAACTATAAAACATTTAAATATCTTGGGGGTGCTACTGTTAAAACGCTACGTTTCTAAAAGAAGACAAAAGGGCACTGTACAAAGATTTTACTTGTTTGACTTAAACAACAATACCCAGCGCTCCCTTCAGGTTTCCAAACAAAATGTAGGGCAAAAGTGTTTGCTTCGTCGGCTTCCAATATATTCGTGGTGCCTGTAAAAGAACAGCTTTTCGTCATTTCCCTTGCGTGGTATAAAATTTTATTATGGTAAGTTGTATTAGACTTTGCTCTTATCTTAATTTTTCATACAATAAGTAAGTATATTTAAGTACCAGAGACTCTAGTCCCTAATTACGTTTTAACGTTTAGTTTAGATTTCTAAGAGATGAGATATTTTCCATATGGAAGGATAACCAGCTATTATCATACCAAATATCATCAAAATCTGTCCAGTGGTTTTCTCGTGACGCGGTCACAGACAGACAAAAAGACAACAATTCTAAAAACTATAGATTCGGCCTCTGTATCGTTAATAATGACTATTTCTATAAGATTTTCCAAAAAATATTTAATGTATAGATTCGACTCAGAATTTTATTATATATATAGATGTAGAAGGATGTATGGTCCTATCCTATGTTTCTTCGTAATTTCTAAACGATTTAACCGATTTTGATGATAAATACCTAGTTTGAATTGATTGATCCTTAGACATATGCATATATATGTATACACTTAACAAGACTCTGAGTAAGTAGAAAACTTGTACATAATATATATATATATATATATATATATATATATATATATATATATATATATAATATATATATATATATATACAAACACCTTCGTTGTATAGCAAACTCGTATTTCATCCCATGTATCGATTTACAGGAGTTTCAGTTGTAAAAAAAGTAAACTGACTTTATTATCACACCCAAATTTAGTACCTCCTTTTTTGAAACCAGTCAAAAAATTAAGAAGCAGATTGTGAGCTTTATATAATTGAAGAATAAATTATCTATAGGTACTTAACGTCTCGTATCGTATAGCAAATTGAGGCTAACACAAATGTGTGATCATTAGTTATATATATATATATATATATATATATATATATATATATATATATATATATATATATATATATGTATGAAGTCCTTTTTTACGTCCCACTGCTGGGCACTGCTGGGCACGGGCCTCCCTTCAATACGAAAGGGATTAGGTCGTAGTCCACCACAGTGGCCAAGTGCGTGTTTTTTCACGAAAATTAGTACTAAGTTTTTTTTTAATAAAGAATGTGTTACAGGATGAAAGTTTGTATAGGGGTTTTGATTTTAGAAGTTCAAAGTCGATGGGAAATTCTATAGTGTTGTTATAGGTAATAACTATCTACAAAAATGAAAAAATATACAATAATAATACAAGTTTGTAGAAAGATGTGTGAAAGAAAGGCTACGACGTAGATGCTGCTACGATGCAGCTACGAGAGAACTTAAACTAATTATGTAATAGGAAAACCTAACATTTTACATAGCTTCAAGAAAAAAACATACTTAAAAAATATGATTTTTATTATTATCTTATTAAAATATTGGTAAAATAAATAAGTTTCGTTTCTACATTTTTTATTACATAGTTAAAAATATCAATTTAAAATGTGTCACTGTATATAATTAAGAAAAGTGTGCAATATATGTGAAAGGTATAGGCAAGGAACAGGGCAAGTTACAATTTTCGTTTTTTTTGTTTTGTACAGGTAACGATCACTATGGTAAAAATAAATAAATGGTAATTGCATTCCTAACCGCTGATTTTTACAAATATTCAACCGATGTCGGTAAAAATACGTTTTTATCTATGCCCAAAGCGAAAAAAACTGGGAATGTCCATGACATACTTCTAAAGAAGGAGCGTTTTCTAAAAATGTACATAGTTAAAAGTGACTGCATGCTTTGATCTCAATAAAAATATTATAAATCCTAAATTTTAACTTGTTATTTTCTCATAATCTATTTATTAGGATATTCCCTGTTCTTTGCCTGTACCCTTCATATATTTATCTTAAGATATAATTTTTAACAGTCATAAAAGATTTTAAATAAAACTATCTTTTCAGATTATTTCGCGGATTTATTTTGATTTTTGGTTCCCGACGTTTCGAATGTTGTAAAGCAGCAATCATGGTCATGGGTGGACTAAGGTTATAGACGTCTCAAACACATATACCTGTTACAGACAGTGCCTACCCACTATTTTACAAAATGATTTCAAAAATTCAAAAATGGCACTTTACCTTAGAATATTTGTTGATTTTTATTTCTAAGCATTTAAAAAATAATAATAAGTATTATAATTAAATATAGCAACATTATTTATTTAATTTTAGCTGTTATTATTATAAATTTTACTATTTCTTAAATACTTGTCTATATTAATAAAAATGATACGCTATTCGTTTGTAAACGCATCACGTCTTGATAACGGCCGGACCGATTTATCTAAATATTTTTTTAATGTTGGTAATATTTTTTTAATGCTTCAATAAAGTTTTTATAAGGAAAAATTTCTCAGACCATTAGAATATTCTTCTTTTTTTTTGAACTCAAACATCACAAAGTATAAAATAATAATATTAAAAAAACTGAACGGAAATAAAAAACTACTTTTTAGTATACAGTATATTAGTACAAGAAATGATATATTATTTTTTTTTATTTTTTCAATAATTGAACGAAGACCATCGTTTTAATTGCATGCTCTAATTATTATTATAAATATTATATATGTATAATATTATCCATACTAATATTATAAATGTGAAAGCGTGTTTGTTCGTCTTTCTTTTACGTCGAAACAGAGTGCCGGATTGGTGTGATTTTTTGTGTGGTGATAGTTGGAGGACTGGAGAGTGACATAGGCTATTTTACCGCGGAACATTGTGTTATTACCACTTTATAATACAACTCAAAAAATTATTTATGATTAGAATTACTTGAAACTTGGTATTAATGCTCTTCAATACGATTTAATAAATATGTGTTTTATCATTTTCGAAATTAGTCCCATATAGGCGCAAATTAGGGGATGAAAGTTTGTATGAAACTTACCTTTTTAGAGTTTTTTTGTAGTTTTAGCGCGAGCAAAGCCGTGGGTTCTGCCAGTATATTTATAAAGCTGACGTTAGTATCTCCAAGTCACGTAGTTTATTTGAATATATTACTCCTTATTAGACTAAATCACTTTTTTCGTGTTTTATCGCGGTTTCATTTTGAGTTTTAGTTCCTTACGTTCCGAATGCATTACAGCAAAGATGATTATATTTTCAAAATAAAAAAAAAACGCTCAACAACATATTTTTGAAATAAAATCGACTGACATTACATATGTACATCAGTCCGTAGATCTAAAAAAGTTTTATTTAAAATGTCAAATATTTGTGTAAATCTAATAATTGCTCCGCTCTTTGTGGTCGTAGCGTGACGATAGATAGCTATATTATAACCTTGTTCAATAAATTAGCTACATAATGGAAAAAGAACCTGACTGGTAGAGATAAGCGCGTCAAACAAACAAAAATCTTCAGCTTTATTGTAAATGTAAGGCAGTGGCAGCCCAGTGGTAACGCATTCGCTTGAGAAACCGAGTGAAGTGAGTTCAAATCCCGGTTCTCGCACCTCTGATATTTTCACGTGCGAATCATTTCCAATATGATTAGCACTTGTCTTAAGAAAACATCGTGATAAAACCTGCATGTCTGAGAGAACCTAGCAAGTTTTCAAAAGAAATGTGAAATCCGCCAAACCGCACTTGGCCAGCTTGGTGGACTACGACCTGATCCCCCTCGTATTGAAGGGAGGCCCTTGCCCAGCAATGGGATGTTAAAAAAGGGCTGAATACATTTATTGTGGCTTCGCTCGGGTGTATCCCTGGGTGCGTTTTTAAATAGATAAAAATAGTTATAGCGAGTGTACCTTAGTAGATAGACATATACTACTACAGACTTCTCTGTAAGCCTTTATAAGACATACAATTTTCTAGTAGATGGTTTCAATATATCTCTTAAGGTATAGCTAACGTTAGCCATGTAAATTTCTAAACATTTCACGCAAAAAATACTGAACTGATTTTAACTTTTGTGAAGCCATAACTTATTTGAGTCGACATTTAGGATGTCTTTTACTACAGATAACTTTTCATTCCCATGTGAAAACACAATTACTGATTTAGCCGAGTTGTCCTTTATACAAAAATTTCAATGTGTTATATTACACAAAAACTATTATAGACCAGGGTCGATAATTTTTAAAACCAAAAAAAATAATAGTAGGATGAAACCCATTAGAAAAGGAGGGGAATATTATAAAAATGAAAATAAAAATAATTTACGGGCGATCTGAGGTCGGGAAGGGGATGGGGGTGAGTTTTTAAGGGTAAAAACGGTTTTTCTCGATTTCCGGCAAAACTAAAAGTCCTATGGAAAAAAGTCAAATGGCAAAGTTGTAGGTAATAAAAAGATCTAAAACTGTTGTATTTACACTTTTTTCACATAACCTCAAAATTTATGTGAAAAATTCAAAAACCCAAGTTTTTGGTTTTTTATTTTTATCTTTTTCAAAAAAAAATTTTTTTCACGAAATTTGGTGAAAACTTACCTTTTTATGTCCCAAACACGCTGTAATTTATTTGATTAGAAATATTTATTTTTTCACCTGATTTTGAATTAATATCGAAAAAGCACCCTAATTTTCAATCGGAAATCCACCCGTCAAAATATCAGCTTTTTTCAAAAAGTTGGTATGTTTTCTGTTCGTTGAAATCTCTACTTTCCGATGGCGAAAAAAATATATATGTTACTATAATAAATCTTCTTAGAAAATTTAATAAGACATCTACAGTATTTGGAGAAAGTAGTCGAATCTTCTTTAAATTATATGCGTAGATGCCTATTTATAACTATTTTTCGATAACTTATATACCTGAGTGACCTACGAAAAATTTTAGCCCATCAAAAGGTATTTCATAGAGAAGTGGGGAAGGGGCTAGGCGGGTCTGGGTCTTACTACATACATACCTACTATTTCCTAGCAGCTGTAACAACCGTTAGCTTAGCAAGTATTTGAAATACAGTACAGTATACAACATCGTTTTTAAAAATACACGTGCACGCTGAGTTTCTTTAAGATAATTGTGACAAGTTTACTTAAAAAAAAAACTTTTCGAATCTGCATAGGAAGGTAAATATCCATTTTTATCTGTATCAATCAACTCAAACATAAAAATAGTAATATTTTCTTTAAAAAATAGTAAGGTAGCACTCGCAGTAACTATTTTTATCTATTCATATTCGTTCATTCGTTTGGCTCGCTTTACCTTACGTACTATGCCAGCGGTCGCGGGTTTAAGTCCCGCTGGGGACATTCATTTGTGTGATCAGCACGAATGTTTGTACTCCAGTGATGGGTGTTTACATTTATAATATGTATGTATTTAAAGTTATATATTTGTAGTGTATCAATCTCTGGTATCCATAACACAAGCCGTAGCTTACCATGGAAGTAGATAGTGCTGTGTGATAAATGATAATGTCATATTTATTTATTTATTTATTTAACTATTTTTATCTCTTTAAAACGAATCTACGGAAACACCTGAGCAATACGAGGGTATGTCACTAGTATAAAAATAAAAACTGATAATAAAAGTGTTTTTTATAACGACGTTCGATCTTTTAGAGGCGCTACTTATTCGTTTTCTTTGTTGATAGAGTTTCATCATAAATTTATGGCAAAGCAATAAAATTGTAATTGTCTCAATTAATTAATATAACAGGCAGTAATTTTGAATATTTTTATTCAAAAATAGTCTTTAAGTCCGAGACGATAGGTGCTAGTATAAGAATATTAAAAATATATGTAAGTTATTTTATTGTACTAGGCATAATATTACTTAATTTTGAAAATTACTTTTGTTGTACTAAGAAAAATTATTTAATTGATCTGATAAATGCATTATGTCTCAGTTAAATTTCTGAAATGTATATATTAAATATAAAATTTTGATATAAATACATAATATATACAGCGAAATAAAACTAAACTTGGCAAGACGCGCGAAGTCCTCCAACCAGCATTTGGCCACCATGGTAGACCATATAATAGTGGAGGCTACATTGTATTGTGTTGTAATATTCGTACATATACATATTAACTGCCTCGGTGGTGTAGTGCCTAGCATGTACGGCTGCACACCCGGAGGTCCTGGGTTCGAGCCCCGGGTCTGGCCAAGTGTAGTTATTAAGTCTTTCTGTATAATAAGTCTCAGTAACTGCCTGGAGTTGGGAAGTTGGCGGTGTTTCACCCCCGTGCCTCGGAGAGCACGTAAAGCCGTCGGTCCTGCGCCTTAACTCTCACTGGTCGTGTTGAGTGGTCGTCCCACCGGAGTATGAGAGTGACAGGAATAGAGAGTGCACTTGTGTCTGCGCGTACACGCGCTGCACTATAATATCTCCTGTGCAGTTGGCTAATCTCAATGAGATTGGCCGCCGTAGCCGGAATCGGCTAGGAGAACATCATCATCATCATCACATATACATTATTTACTAGTGTTCACTCAGTGGTAAAAATTTCATCACAATCTAAACCTCGTCAATAGCCACTGAACAAAATAATTATAAATTAAAAATTTAAAAAAGCCCCTACGCAAATTAATTGTCATTTAACGATTACACGTGCACGCGTGAAGCACTTAGCTGATAGCACGAGCTGATACTCTTACACTGCTGGACCGATATTAACCAAACATAGCTAAGAACCACCGCAAGGAAACTGGCTTTCAAATGGAAAAAACCGCATCGAAATCGGTCCATCCATTTGAGAGCTACGATGCCACAGACAGACACACACACAGACAGACATTGTCGTCAATCTTATAACCTCTCTTTTTGCGTCGGGGGTTAAAAAAGAGAAAAAGGTATACATATAATAAAATTGTAACTAAGCCGAATCTGTACATTAAATATTAAATAATTTTTGGAAAATCTTATTGAAATAAACATTATTATCGATACAGAGGCCGAATCTATAGTTTTTTGAATTTTTGTCTGTCTGTCTGTTTGTTACCGCATCACAGAAAAACCACTGGAGGGATTTTGATGAAATTTGGTATGGTGATAGCTGGTTATCCAGGTCAACATATAGGATAATTTTTAATGCGGGAAAATATCTCATTTTTGAGAAAAAATACAAAAACTGCAATGTAACAGTATACTAAAATGTAAAACCTAAAAATGCGGGCAATGCTAAGTTTATTATAATTATGAAACATTAAGTAATAAATGAAGAAAAAATCAAAGTTCCCCAGCTGGTGTTTTTAATATTCAATATTAACGAGATAGAAAAATTATAATTTCAAGAAATTAAAACAAATTGTAATAACCATTGGAGAGGAAATGTCACAAAAATGTTTGATATTGCTGGCGGAGCTTTGCTAGAAATTTACATTTATTTTTGTTTATTTATTTTAAGAAATATTTGAAGAAATGACATAATTTTTCCTTTAATACTTATCTATCTGGCAATATGGTTGTTATCTTACAATTTCTTTTATTTCAAGAGTATTTCGCTATACCCTTTAAGGTAGTAAGAAGAAGTTTTTTTTACGTTGGGCATTTTTGCTTACTACTTGTACTACTACTACATATTTTCAGGTAGTTAAGTGGTACTCACCGGCCATAGCCAATGCTATCCCCTAAAACTCAGAGAAACTATCCGCGGCTTAATAGGGCGTCGTGGGATCACCTACTCAACCACGATGCCCCGTTGCCTGCCAAGGCAGACCACACCCACCATGTGGTTGCTCTCATAGTCTGCTATCAGAGAAGTAATAGGAGAAATCCGTATGGTACACCACCCAGATGCATTTCTTGGCCTCACAACTGGCTGGCGACAAGCTGAAAACAAGTTAAAAGATGACTAATTCAAGTCTAAGACATTTTATGGTATTTTTCAAACTCGTCTTATTGAATTATAATCTTGAAATAAAGAAATAAAGTACGCAGAGAAATTACTCTATTTCAGTATATGTAGTTATAAATTTTACTACATGCGGTTTAAAATTTAAAGCTTAGTTTTATTATTGAACATTTACATTACATTCAAATGGTACATTTTAATTTTTTTGAGCGGAACCCTAATTCTTTTACTGAAATAAAAGTAGCCTAAGTTACTCCTTACAACATCAACTACCTATCAGTGAATGTCTCGTCAAAATCGGCCCAATCGTTTCCGAGATTAGCCGGAACAACAAGCCAGACGAAAATTTTAAAAATTGTGTTTTTCTTATAAATACCGTGTATAATTCCATTGTTATGCATTTAGTAAAAAGCTGTTATTTTTACATTACAAACAGACATTTCAATTTTATTTATCTATATAGATTTGAATAGTATTTAATTCGTGTAAGGTCACATCCACAAAATGCTGCTACAACTCAAGTGTGTTGCTAATCTAATACGTTAGATAGTATTTACCTATGAGAGTGACTTTAAGATACCAGTGAACTTTGTTAAAATAATAATTTTACTACATCTATTTCTGTCACATGTACATATACCTACTAGCAGAACCCGCGACTTCGCTCGCGCTAAAAATACAAAAAAAATCTCTAAAATGGTAGTTTCATACAAACTTCCACCCCCTATTTTACCCCTGTATATGATGAGTTTCGAAAAATGATAAAACACGTATTTATTTAATTTTATTGAAAATCATTATTACCAAGTTTAAAGTAATTCTGATCATAAATAATTTTTTGGATTGTATTATAACGTATTTTCCCGTGGGAATTAGATAATCTCTCGCGGTAAAAAATAGCCTATGTCACTCTCCAGCCCTACAACTATCTCCACACAAAAAATCACGCCAATCCGTCACTTCGTTTCGACGTTAAAGAAGGACTTACAACAAAAGACAGTACAATTAATATATACATCTTTTTAAATATTTTCGTAGATTTAAAAAAAAATAAAAAAAAATTTAAAATCATTTTTGTAAAATAGTGGGCAGGCACTGTCTGCAACAAGTATATAACACCTTTGAGATGTCTAAAACCTTAGTCTCTCACGTGACAATGATTGCTGTAAGGCATTTTACAACACATACAAACTCTCGGGAACAAAAAATCAAAATAAATCCGCAAAATAATCCGAAAAGATAGTTTTATTTAAAAACATTTTTTTTTTCTTTTAAGTTAAAGTACAAATTTTGTTTACTTTTGACAACCCTCAATTTCAAATAACTGTCTAGACGTTGCCAGCACTTACGCTGAGATCATATGGACATGACATATGTTAGGATTTACCGAGATATTTTATTTACGGAGTTCAAAGTTTTACGGTCATTTTAATTGTATTCACTTTTCCGTACTGCAGTTTCTGACAGTTGTAGTTTTTTTTATTATTGGGTTTATTATTTTTGGCGGGCTTAAAAAAGGAAAATGTGGTATTATGTTTGTTTTTTTTTTGTATATTTCCTTACATCTTTGACATTTCGTTCGCTTACAAATATTGTAAGCCTATTTTCATTAATATTTTTTAATAATTATTACTTTTAAAGTGAAGTTTAAAGTCGGCGTAGGTACCTCCTTAGTAATTATTTCTAATTAAAAAATAAAATTTGTTTATTCAAATGGTAAAGCTAATCTTAGCAAGCATTTTACCTTATTTATGGAAAGATAAATAAAATTAAAGGATCTGTTTGTAATGTCAAAATAACAGTGTTTTGCATACAAATGATGAAATTATTTACGGTACTTATAAAAAAAACACATCTTTTTTTTAATTTTTGTCTGTCTGTCTGTTTGTTCCGGATAATCTCTGAAACGGCTGGACTGATTTTGACGGGACTTTCAGTGGAAGATAGCTGATGTTATTGGGAGTAACATAGGCTAATTTTATTTTAGAAAAAGAATTAGGACTTATATTACAGAAAGTTCCGTGTGCGAGTCAGACTCGCACTTGTCCGATTTTTTTAATATTTAAATTGATATTATTATAAGCTACGATTTGTTTGTGTTTTTCACATATGAAAAACAGATATGATAGTAGGTATAAACTAATGTCCCCCCAACGTGCGTTCACCTTGTCGTGTTGGGGGGGCTCAGTAGCGCCCGGCAATACAGCCGGGCGCGAAGCCAAGAAACGCACAGGGAGGTGGCCCGCCTCGGTGGGTGGTGGGAGGCGGCCCTCTTCGGAGGGCGGTGTACCATGCGGGTTGCTCCTGGTACTTCTCTGATAGCAGAGTGGACCTTGGAGCAACCCCGTGGTAGTTGTGGTCTGCTTCGGCAGACCTGCCGTCGGGGCGTCATAGTTGAATGCGTAAGCGATCCTGCGACGCCCCATTAAGACGGAGGAAGGCTTTGTTGGGTTTTAGTGGGTAGTACTGGCTTTATTACGCCGGTGAGTCCCACGACTCGTGCGTAAATGCATTTCCCAACGTTAAAAAAAAAGGTATAGACTAATGTACCTATCTAATGTCTTAGAGAACATTCAGTTAACATATTACGCTATTGTTTACAGAGCATCGATTTTGTTAGAATAAATTTACCTTACGTGAAATATATAAAAGAAACCATTTTATATCGTATTTTCTTTGGAAATTGTTTTAGGATAAAAATAATACGTTTGTAATATGACAGTTTCTTCAGATATGATGTAGTTTATCAAATACATATATGTACATATATATTAATATATGTACATATGTATAGACTATATAGATTGAAATTAAAAAAGACTACTATTTTCTACGTTTAAAACATTTTTTTAGGGATCCGTATCCGAGGGTGCCTACGGAACCCTATTACTAAGCCTCCGCTGTCCATCCGTCCGTCTGTCAAAAGGTTGTATCTCGTGAACCGTAAAAGGTAGAGAATTGAAATATTCACAGAGTGTGTATTTATAACAACGAATAATAAAAAAAATCAATATGGAGAATTTCAAAAAGGCTGCCATGCAAATTAAAAGAAAAATCGATTGTACGGTACCCTTTGTGTGCGAGGCCAACTTGCACTTGACCGATTTTTACAATTAATATTATTATGCAGTGATAAATTCTACAGTGAGCAATAATTTTAATGAACCCTTTCATTATTTCAGATATCTAGCAATGAAAGCAATGAAATTAACACATCAAAAGGATCTGTTAACTTGAGGTAAGCTTCGTAATTATATTTATTTACTTTAGAAATGCAAATTTATACTTTGTATTTAATTTGCGTATTATTCCCTTAAAGGATCATTATTAAAGGATACATTGTTGTTCACATTGTCAAAATAAATATATCCAGGGTTGTTATATGAAACAGCGGGTATATCCCGACTTCGATTGACATTTTTTTACAACCAAAAAATATTGATTCTCATACAAATTTTGTCATCATATTAAGTAAATTGGAGGTTGATTTTTAACAAGTCTTGTCTTAATGGTCATCTACATTTATATATAAATAGGTTATAACATGTTTTGAGATATGGTCGTTTAGTTTTAGCGATGATTAATTAAATAGGTTATGAAATTTTAGGAGGTAAGGGATTTTAGGGGATCAGGCTATGGCTCACCAGTCGAGTCCGCGTTGAGTCAGCCGAGGCGTTGGCGGACTTCACATGTCTTTCGAAAACTTGCTAGATTCTCTCAGACATGCAGGTTTCCTAACTATATATCTTCCCTCACCGTAAGATAAGTGGTATTCATGTTGGAAATGATTCCCACATGATAATATCAGAGGTGCAAGACCTGGGATTTGAACCCGCTTTACTTAGTTTTCTTTTCGTTTCCACTTCGTTAACCCTGGGCTACCACTGTGTAATATAATGTGGGTCTTTAAAAGTCGGGTCTGTATGTAAATTGTCTATACGTTTTTCTTCTCAACTGACGATTTCTCCTCGCTTGCTCAGGCTCGTCCATAGACAACTTTCATCTATATTATAGAACCTTTTACCCGTGACTTTGTCTACATGATCTAAAACTACTTATAAAAAACACGTAAATAATGTTTTTCGAAAAACGGTAAAACTGAAGCTCGGTTAAAACACTATACATCTATACTAATATTATAAAGAGGTAAAGTTTGTGAATTGTGAGTTTGTGAGTTTGTGACGTTGTAATCTCTGGATCTACCGAACCTATTTAGATGAAATTTGGTAAGAAGATAGTTTAAGACCCTGGAAAGGACATAGGATAATTTTTATCCCGGAAATCACCCCTTAACGGGTTGTAAATGGGGATGAAAGTTTGTATGGGAAATCAACCTAGGGACGAAGCCAAGCGAAGCGAGGGTGAGTCGCTAGTATAGTACTAAGGGATAATGCAGCATCTATCATTATCTATCAATAAACGAAAATTCAGAATGGTATTATTATTATTTAAAATGTTCAATAACGTATAATGAATGTGTTACGATTATAAATGTTATTGTTTCTTTTAAAAGTATGAATATACATATATTGACGCAACCAGCACTCTATTTCAAGTTTTCCTCATAGAGCTTCCTATTATGCAAAAAAACTGATTCATTGCTTCATAATCATGTATGAATACGTAATACACAATAGAATCACAATTCTGTGAAAGTGCACACCAAAAAAGAAATATATGTGAATATTACCTTGAAAAGTTTAACTTACCTTTTTTAACTTTATGATCATACTAGAGTTTCCCGCGGCTCAGTTTGCGTAATTTAATTATATATTACTATAGTTTTAAAAACTATAGCCTGGTGTATAAGCTATATTACTGTAAAGTTTCACCAAAATCTCTTAAGTAATATTTGCACGAAAGTGTATATTATAATAACATCCATCTATCTATCCATCCTCACAAACTCTCGCGCTATAAACGTTACTTTAGTAGGGTTATCTCTTAAAATTTTATTGAAATAGATATTATTATCGATACAGAGGCTGAATCTATAGTTTTTAAAATTTTTCTTTGCTGTCTGTCTGTTACCGTATCACGGAAATACCACTGGAGGGATTTTGATGAAATTTGATATGATGATAGCTGGTGATCCGGGTCAACATATAGGATACTTTATACTACGGGAAAATATGTCATATCTGAGAAATCTATACTAAACGTTAAAACGTAAGTAGGGACAAACTCGAGCGGAGCGAGGGTGAGTCGCTAGTAATTAATATAAATAGAACAGTATGAAGTGACAATTAGTTGAGGCGGCAGGCGGTCGGCCGATGATTAGCGCTGCAGGACGCCATTGTCTAACTCTAATACATGTTGATTAAGTTGTTTCAGTTTTCTTTACTATTACAAAACTTTACGTTGCAATGTCAGTTGATCAGTTAAATAAGGTAATAAAGACAAATCTTGGATTGAAGAGAACCTATAAACTTTTACTAACTACGAGTACCTTTTTTTTAATGTTGGGAAATGCATTTACGTATACCATCTGTAGACATACCGGTGGTTATGTGGGATTCGCCGGCTAGAAAAGCCAGTACTACCCGCTAAAATCCAACAAAAACTCTCCCGGTGTAATTAGGTGTCGCAGGATGGCTTACGCATTCAACCACGATACCCTCGCGACGGCAGGTTTGCCCAAGCAGACCACAAATACAATGGGGTTGCTCCAACATTCTACTCTGCTATCAGCTAAGTACCAGGAGTAACCCGCACGGTATATCGCCCTTCGAAGTGGGCCACCTCCTTGGGTACTTACGTATTAACGCCACAGCTTTTTCGCGGCACTTATAACTCGAGATTCTGCCTCTGTATCGATAATAATGTCTATTTCAATAAGATTTTCCAAAAATATTTAATGTACAGATTCGGCTTAGTTACAATTTTATTATATGTATTGATTTACTATTTATTGTACGTTTTGTTAAATTATAAACATTATACGTCATAACAATAAATCGTAAAGCTCAGTTCCAGAATCACGGTGCAATTAATTTACGGTTATTTAATTATGGTAGCTTTATTTCGTAATTACGAAATTTAAGTATACGTTAATCTGAGTCATGAACAAATAGCATATTATAAAGCAGGTTCGTAGGGCGTTAATATGTCGATTATATATACATACTAGCAACTTACCCTCGCTTCGCTCGGGTTCGCCCCTAGATTGCTTCCCCATACAAACATTCATCCCCATTTTCACTCCATTAAGGGAGGATTTCCGGGATAAAAACTAAAATAAAATCTTTCCTCTTTATAATATTAGTATAGATAATAAACATTCAATGGACTCACAATTTGATTCAAATGATTTTATGAGACATGCAAGTATTCTCACAAAGTTTTTCATTCACCGTCAGTGTTGAAAGAGAAATACTAATGAAATGAGATAATTTAAACTATTAAATAATTAGCAGCATTTGTTATGTTAGTATCAGAATTGTTGCTAAAATGCTGTAATTTTAGTTCTAAGACTTCAGTTATTAAAGAAGCCCACTTCCAGTCAAGCGCGGTACATTAATTACATAATGTCTTTGCCTGAGCATGGAGTTTATCGAGTTTTAGATTTCGAATTAGAAATAAGGTTTACTTTAAGCTTAAATTTTCAGCTAGTATTAAAATTGCGAATGTTTGTTTATTTGTCCTTCGTTTCCTTAACAACGGACATCAGATTGAAGCTATTTTTAACCGACTTACAAT
Organism: Brenthis hecate; assembly: GCA_951806755.1. Taxonomy (NCBI): domain Eukaryota; kingdom Metazoa; phylum Arthropoda; class Insecta; order Lepidoptera; family Nymphalidae; genus Brenthis; species Brenthis hecate. Next base: position 4,598,017 of record OX638271.1, on the reverse strand, counting down.
GAAAGAGGTGATAAATTCCTCTCTTTGTGAGTATCTTATGCGATATCTTAAAAAATTGTAAATTAAAAAATATTTTTTTATTAAATTATAATAATAATAATTATTATTATTGTTTTATTAAAATTAAAAAAAATACAAATAAAAAAAACTATATGGATTTTTGAAGTGAAACTTCTTTAGAATCGTTGTGATTTGAAACTCGATAAAACGAAAATGCGACACTAGAAAGAGACAAACAAATAATTATATAGGATTAAGCAGGCGAGAACTAAACTTATTACTTATAAAAAGTAATATTTATTACTGTGGGATGAATGTGTATAAATGAAATAAAAGCTATTTTGACTAATTGTTGCCATGGTAACCGTTGTTATTGTCTGACAAATATATAATATTATATTCTTTCCGTATATAATATTCTATATTCCGTATATAATATTCTATATTCCGTATATTATATTCTATATATATGATTGTAATAATATGTCTTAATTATTGATTTGTTTTAATTTAATTGCGATATTTGAAAGATATTTTACTTCAACCGCACGAAAACCACCCAATTTTTTACGGATTAAGAGTGGAATAATTAATTATTGTGCAAGTGAAAGAAGTGATATAAAGCTGGTTTATCTTTTTTTTGAGTAAAAGTTAAGTTCTCTTCATATAATACTTTATTACTTAATTAAATTAAATAAATAATATTGCTATATTTAATTATAATACTTATTAAAAAAAATTAAAATGTTTGGGATTAAAATCAACAAATATTGTAAGGTACTTTGGTGCCATTTTTGAAATCATTTTTGTAAAATAGTGGGTAGGCACTGCCTGTAACAAGTATATAACACCTTTGAGACGTCTAAAATCTTAATCTCTCCCATAACCATGATTGCTGTAAGTGTAAAGCATTCGAAATGTCGGGAACCAAAAATGACAACCATATTATAAATATAAACACCCATGACTGGAGTACATACATTCGTGCTCATCACACAAAAGAATGCCCCCAGCGGGATTCGAACCCGCAACTGCTGGCATAGCAAGTGGGGTTACTACACACTGAACCAAACGTGTCGTCGAATTCACTTAGAATTTAGAATACGTTTTTAATATTACCACTTATAATTGGATCAACAAAAGAAATGTAATATAGGAATATTATATAAGGATTTTCTCACTAAATATTTTTCTATTCATATTGTAACCAAACATTTTTGCTTCAAAGGATGCTACGAAATATGAAAGATTCCGTCGAAAGTCATTGGCGTGGATGACATTTATAAAAATCGGATTTGGAAAGGTATATTACGATCAAAGTGTCTGAAGAGCTCTTAGTTATATATCAAAGGTAGGTACGGTAGAGTCGGCCGCGTAGAAATGTTTCAGAGAATCATTTCATGCCGTTGAGATAAGGATATTTTATATATAAAATGAATATGATGATGTTTTACAATGCGAAAGTTTGTATGTCTGTGTGTATGTTTGTTGCTTATGCTTAAACGGCTGGACGGATTTGGATGTACAAAGATAGATTATGGTCTGGAGTAACGCATTGGCTACCGATACTAATAAATATAATTATTATATTATATACAAAAGGAATTTAGGGATGCTCCAAACGAAGTGAGAGTAAGCGTATAGATGTAAAATGTCCATTGAAAAATAAATAACATGTCAATCTACATATTATATAAAACAAAGTCGGGTTTGTTACAACATTTGTAACTCGAGAACGGCTGGACCGATTTTTATGATATTTATTTTGTTGGATTTCTCTTCACCCCGAATAGCAGAATAACTATTAAAACATCAGAAAACATGTCTAAAAAAATAAAAAAAATAAAATCTATTCCATACTAAACGCCAAAACGTACATACGAACCTGACCGAAGCTAGGTTGAGTCACTAGTTTATTTTATAAGCTTTGCATTTCGCTTGTCAAGCCAACGGAGTGTGCAAAAAGAGATAATAATCGCTTTTTTATTACTGGCTATTCATAAATAAAATCCCCGACGACGAAAAGGTCAACGCCCCCACATACATATGGCTAATAGAGCAAATAAAGGATATTATGAGCGTGACATTTCAGCCATAAACTATGAAATGGCGTCTGAATTAAATGATCCTTAAGTTTCTACGCGTGCTTAAATGAAGAGGGTTTATATGTTTCAGGGTTTATATGATTATAACTTCTCACTATGGACTCATTTAACTTACTATATGTATGTCTATTAGTAGTTACAGAAGCTTTGTTTAGGTTAGTTATATACTTAGAGAAGTTTTAAAATAGTCTTATAACATAGTATTTTATTATTTACTCTATAATGTATGTATGTATTCAGTCATTTTTAGTACGTAGTAGTCATTAGTAGTACGAGGGGAATCAGGCCATAGTCCACCACGCTGGCGAAGTGCGGGTGTGCGAGCTTCACGTGCCTTTTGAAAATTTGCTAGGTTCTCTCAGACATGCAGGTTTCCTCACGATGTTTTCCTTCACCGTATGATAAGTGGTAATCATGTTAAAAATGATTTGCACATGAAAAAACTTTTTAACAAAAAAATAAAAACCGACTTCAAACAAAAGCACTAAAAAGTGAAAAATAACTGATTGGTAGTTTTCATTTACTATACATACCTAATCAAATATTTTCGATGTCGGTGTGCTTTGCTTTGTATGGGCTGGGACCGATTTCAAAAATATTTGATTAGGTATGTATTTAATAGGTACGCTTTAATTACTTAGCCAAAGCACACCGACTTCGAAAATATTTGATTAGGTATGTATAGTAAATGAAAACTACCAATCAGTTATTTTTCACTTTTTAGTGCTTTTGTTTGAAGTCGGTTTTTATTTTTTTGTTAAAAAGTTTTTATTTTTCCCTTTTTAGTGTAGACAGTAGTAGCAAAGTAAGGATTCTAACGTGTTAGGCTTGTCAAATCAAACAAAATAAGCCCAAACTCAAAGTATCTACTATTAGCCGTTGAAGAGTTCCACCTATCCACCTTCTGGTCTTGCCATCAGATCAGGTCAACAACACTGAACCACTGTACTATCAACGGAAATAGAAATACTTGCAAAGTTTCAAGTCAATATGACAATTAGAAGTAGGTTAAATTCATCGTTAGTTGTTTTTCCACCCTTAGGGGTGGTATTTTTTTTTTAAATTTAAATGGGACCAATCTGGAAGTATACCCGTTCAAACAAAACAAAAATTGTCCAAATCGGTTAATAAATGACGGAGTTCTGAGGTAACAAACATAAAAAAAAAACATACAGTCGAATTGAGAACCTCCTCCTTTTTGAAGTCAGTTGAAAATATATTAGAGTTGCGAGACCCGGGATTTGAACTCGCTTCACTCGGTACTCGGTATATAATATGTGACTCGTCAAAATAAATAAAGTGAAACTCTAAAGTTTTACTAGTTACTATTATTTCTAATATCTACTACTGGCTCCATCATCAAACCAGCTCGAGGGTATCTAACTATTGGATTGTTATCTGGATTTCATATTATGAGGTTGTCCTTCTGACCGATTACAATCACGGCGGAAGATGTTTCAGATTATCCAACTGCGCAGGAGATATTATAGAACACAAGTTTTTGCACAGATACATGTGCACTGGCTATTTGTTTCACTCTCAAAATCCCATGGGACGATACTTCGACACGACCGGTGATAGTAACTTCTTAACTCCACGCTGCTACTGACAATTTCTTAACAGAAAATCTCTATAACTAAACTTGGTTCGATCCGGGACTCAAACCCAGGAACTCCGGATTCGAGCTGTACATGCTAGCCACTAGACCACCGTAGCAGTTAAATAAATGAGTGTAGATAATAAAAGGAATTTATATCCTTTAAAAGTAATAGTTTTGTCATTCTTTTATGTAACAACGAATAAACGTGATCTTTTTCAATACAAATAGTTAAGGGCTGGAAAGTGACAGGCAATTTTTTATCCTGGTAAATGAAATTGCTTCCGTGGTATAACGTATTGCTAGCTTTACATATAACTTTGTCACCGTGTAATACTTTATTGTGTTCTGTGCCTAAGGGTTTTTCAATGGTCATGTACCTACATAAATCTTCTATAAATGTAATAAAATTCTAACGGAGTCGAATCTGTACATTAAATATTTTTTGGAAAATCTTATTGAAATAGTCATTATTATCGATACAGCCGAATCTATAGTTTGAAATTTTTTGTCTGACTGTCTGTCTGTCTGTGACCGCCTCACGAAAAAACGGCTAAAGCGATTTTGATGAAATTTGGTGTGGTGATAGCTGATTGTTCGGGTCAACATATAGGATACTTTTTACTTCGGGAAAATATCTTATCTCTGAGAAATTCATACTAAGCGTTCAATGCATAAATTATTTCAAAGATCACTTAATTTGTCATTATTTTATTAACGGATATTAAAAAAGGAAACAATAATAATTATTTTATTTAAATAACTAAGTATATCTCATGAAATAATTTGTAGGTAATAAGTTATTATCGATATAAAAACGTTTTAAATACAAGTACGTTAGACTTAACGCCCATAGGCCCAGAGTCGCTTCGCACGTTCGCAATTATTTTAGTACGAATCTGAAAGGACACTAAATAATAATGGAACTAATTGATTGATATTAGAATATAGACAAAAACTACTATATAAACGGGGAACGTTTATGTGTGTATGCGTATATATTTGGTGTTCCTTCACGCTGGATTGGCTGAACAGATTTGGATAAAATGTAGTATACAGATAGATCTGGAGGAACACATAGGCTAGCCTACTGTTGGTTACTTAGAGAGGCATATGAGCGAAGCGAGAGTAAGTTGCTAGTATAAGATAATTGATAATTACGGGTGTAGTCAATACTATTAGTTATTTTAGGGAAATGACTGATTAATATACCTATAACATTATCATAACGACATAAAGGTCTTCCATGTTTGAACTTCTTATAATATGGACATTTTTTTTTTAATTTTGGCTTTGAAATGTGCTTCGAGCACTCGTCTCATCTCAAAGACGTCCACTGCTCGACATAGGCCTCCCCCAAAAATTTCCATGACAACCGGTCTGGCCATCCGCATCAAGTGGACTCCAGCGACTTTGACCAAGTCGTCGGTCCACCTTGTGGGAAGCCTGCCCACGCTTCGTCTTCCAGTACGTGGTCTTCGATCACTAGTTTAGTAAAATTTTCCTGGTGAAAACTGAGAAAACGAAGGTTACGTTAAATAATATCGGAAAGTTCTAAAAAAAGAATAACCATCTTAAATAACAATGTGACATTTTTTACAGTCACCGCTATTTTGTAGAACGTATTTAACCTTCGTTTATGCGCCATAAAGATTCAGAATACCAACTAAGTTATCACTTGGATTAAATAGCTGTATAAAGGCATAATCTTCCTGTAATTGAAATATTTTATCTATACATATAATAAAATTGTAACGGAGCCGAATCTGAACATTAAATATTTTTTGGAAAATCTTATTGAAATAAGCATTATTATCGATACAGAGGCCTAATCTATAGTTTTTAGAATTTTTGTCTGTCTGTCTGTCTGTTACCGCATCACAGAAAAACCACTAGAGGGATTTTGATGAAGTTTGGTATGATGATACTCGTAGCTGGTTATCCGGGTCAACATATAGGATACTTTTTACCGCGGGAAAATATCTCATTTCTGAGAAAAAATACAAAAACTGCTATGTAAGAGTATACTAATATGTAAAACCTAAGAATTTGGTTTTTGGTCTTCTGAACGCGGGCGGAGCCGCGGGAAATGATAGTATATAATAAAATTCTAATTGAGTCGAATCCGTACATTAAATATATTTTTTTGGAAAATCTTATTGAAATAGTCATTATTACCGATACAGAGGCCGAATCTATAGCTTTTAGAATTTTTTTCTGTCTGTCTATCTGTCAGGGAACGCATCACGAGAAAACCACTGGACAGATTATGATGAAATTTAGTATGACGATAGGTGCTTATTCGGGTCAACATATAGGACTTTTTACTGCAGGAAACTATCTCATCTCTGAGAAATCTATACTAAACTTTAAAACGTAACTAGGGACGAATCCGTTCTATAATATATCTAGACACTTAGACGGTGAATTAATTTTGATAAGTGGGAAATGTATGCTGTTTTATGTTTAAGTCGAAAAAACTTGTTATTTCACAGGCAACATTTCCCACTTCGATTATTATATATTTATTTATTTTTCGATTATTATATATAATCCCCTATATTCCCTCGCAATAACTAAACGGCTTAACAGATTTTAATGTATTCATACATCGTTAGATTCACTTAAATAGCGCATAAGGGCTAAATGTGGATATTATCAAAATCAAAATGGCGGATTTTAGGCGCTAATTTATGTGTCTTAGATAAAAAATTTTCTTACAAATCTATCGAGTGATATATGAAATTGAAGGCTTTTAAAAGGTGATCATTAAAATAGTGCATTACAAATGATAATTATATCAAAGTATAACCACTTTTAAAATAAACAGATAAACCGATTTTCATCCTTAGTGTGTAACATTTTCTTGGCATCTATATGTGTGGTCAGTGGTCTTCTTGACTTATAACTTTATCAATAAAAAAAACATACATACAGATGAACATAAAACCTACTCCTTTTCGGAAATCGGTTAAAAAACCTGATAATTACTTACAACAATAAGAGACCGAACAAAAAGAGCCCGAAGACAGTGTAACATAACCAAAAAAGAAAAAAAAACATAAGCAAATAGACGATCTCACTCATTTAAAAAATCTAAAATTGGTTATTTTACAAGTGTAAACACAAATTTCTAAAGCGTGAAAAGACGTAATGAACTCATATTGACAGAGCTAAGTGCGAGTACAATTGTGCTAAGTGTATGCAGAAAGTTATAATTATTCATGAATATGCTAACGAAGGACGGTCACCTGCGTTGATTGAGTCTACGAGTGCGAATACTCGATAGGCTTAGCAAATTCCTAGTTTCTAATTGGAGCATCACTCATAAAAACTTAAATTGACTTAAATATAAAAAAAAAATTGGTTTTATTCTTTCTATTGTTCTTGATGGATTTTAAAAAGAAAACAACTACGTGAAGAAATGTGCACGTTGTGTTTGTGCGCATACTTGTACATGTCCTGTGCATATTGGTGTATCGGCCTGGAAGACATTTTTTAGACAATATCCCACTTAACTAGTCAAAGTGCAAATATTCACCCAATACAGAATCGAACCCGCGATATCCGATATTGTTTCTCATGCAGGTACATGCAATGCGAATGAAAATGACAATTTCAAATGCGTCTCCGTACAGACCACTGATTAAAAAATCCATAATATATTAGGTTTTATATGTACTTTTTCTGTTAATAGGATCACGTATCTAATTACTCAAAGCAACCTCCAATGGCTTAGAGCTAGACGTTACTTTTATGCTTTCATTTTACCAGTATTATCTACATTGTATAACTATTATAAATTCGTAAGTTTGTACGGATATTGTGTATATTTGTTAGTCATTCACGCTGAAACTAGAGTTTAGTACACAGATAGATGATGATGATGACGATGCTCTCCTTGACGTAGACGTCAACGGCAAACCATCAACAGCTCTGGAAATGAGAGCGGATGTGGCTGGCGAACCCAAACTTTGTTTTGGAGGTCCTGTTGCAGGACGCGCAGTACAACTGACCTGCAGAGTAACTTGTAGGTGTATACGTAGGAACACTTGAATCGGGTATTTTTATGAAGGCGTCTCGCATCCAGGTCTGTTAATCGAGTTTCCTCGAAAGCCATAACAGCCAACTATGACTTTTTAAATAGAATTATCTTTTCCGATTATTTCGCGGATTCATTTTGATTTTTGGCTTCCAACATTTCCAATGCTATATAGCAATCATGGTTACGGGAGAGTTTTATTTAATATGTCAAATATTCGCGTAAATCAAAAATAGTATTATGCCTACTATGACTATAATCAAAAACAACAGTAGACACCTAGGAATGCACCCGAGGAGTAAGTCACTGGTAAATATATTTCAGCCCTTTTAACGTCCCACTGATGGGCACGCGAGATATCTCAATGCGAGGGTGAGTGGGACTTAATCGACCACTCTAGCCAACGGATTGGCGGACTTCACATGTATTTCGTACTAATAGGCTCTCTCAGACACACAGGTTTCCTCATGATGTTTTCCTTTACCGTATTAGCAAGTGGTAATCGTACACGAAAAAAAAAACTAGATTCGAATTTTGAACCCACTTTACTCTACTACTAAAACGAGCATGCTTCTAATAAGCTACTATGTATTATATTGTGAAAAAGTTATGTTTTTTCTTGTAATTTGTATTAGAAATATAAATTTATTTCGAATTTTTAGCCTTATATATACTCTTTTCGTATTGAATGTTAAATTATATTAAGTTTTATTTGTTTTTTCTACTTTCTCTTTAATATATTTTTTCTGGAAACTAGAATATAAATTATTATTAAAGGTAGAGTTCTTAAAAATAGTTAAGAGTTTATTTAGTTTCGATGCGATCAAAGAAGCGAATTTCATAATAATTTTTCAATCGTCAATTCCCAATAATTTTTACCTTTATTTGTACTAATAATTAAGTCGTAATTCATTTATATTAAATTGCCGGCTCTGCCTGAGTAATTTATTTATTCCCTTCACGACCGCGGATACGCCGGCGTGTCAATTAACCATAAATTTCTTAAAATTTTAATTAATTTCTTAGAAATTTACCTGGAGGTGCTAGGAATGTTTCCACACATAAATGGCGCGTGGCGTAGCGAGATGGAAGATAGTCTATATACTGATTTGGTGATTTACTGACAAGTATGTTCGATTGCAGATCCTGGATTCGAGTTCCGGGTCGGGCCAAGAATAGTTATTCAGTTTTTTGGTTAAGGAGTTTTCAGTAGAAGCCCGTATTTGGGAAGTTAGCGGTGGTTCCCCTGAGTGCCTCGGAAAGCACGTGTCGCGCCGGTCTGCGCCTTATCACTCACCAGTCGTATCGATGATGTATCGTCCTATCTGACTTTGAGAGTGTGCAAATACTTGTCCACTTATTAAAGTCTCTCTGGAGGACATCATATATGTACTCATTATTCAAAAAATAAATTAAAAAATACAGAGTGGTAATTACAGAATTTAGCAAAAAATAAACAAAAACATCAGATCACACCTTAAATATATGTAATATTGTTATACAAACTTAATACTACGAGTAGCATGACATTACTGTGGAAAGGTAATCGAGTGTAAGAGTTTGCTAATCGCTTTGCACACCCGCACTGTCGCTCCTTAAGCCGAAATAAAATACAATGTGTTGTTAAATGTCTGCTCTTCAATTTTATAGATCACTAGCATTGCCCGCGGCACCGCCCTCGTTCAGATGACCAAAAACCAAATTCTTAGGTTTTACATATTAGCATACTCTGAAATTGCAGTTTTTATATTTTTCAAAAATGAGACATTTTCCCGCGGTAAAAAATATCCTATATGTTGTCCCGGATAACCAGCTATCACGACACCAAATTTTATCAAAATATCTTCAGTGTTTTTTCTATGACGCGGTAACAGACAGACAAACACACAGACAGACAAAAATTCTTAAAACTATAAATTCGGCCTCTGTAACGATAATAATGTTTATTTCAATAAGATTTTCCAAAAAATATTTAATGTACAGATTCGGCTTAGTTACAATTTTATTATATGTATAGACTAGTAACTTATCCTTGCGCTTATTATAATTGCTTCGCTCAGTGCGTACTTAATAATGCTAATAACCCATGTGTTAACCAGGTCAAAGTCTTTCTATGTAATAAATTTCATCGAAATCTGTCCAGCTAATTGAGCGTTAAAGAGTAACAAACATAATAAAGTTAAAGATTATGAATTCTTCAATGTTTTTATATGGTTAGTATGGAATAGATAGACTATATATTATATGATATATCGCCTATAGCTTTCCTCAATAAACGGGCTATCTAATACAAAAAGAATTTTTCAATTCGGATAAGTAGTTTCTGAGGTTAGCGCGTTCAAACAAACAAACAAATTACCTCTTTATAATATTAAGGACAGATTATTAAAGCTTTATAATGTAAGGTTTATCAAAGGCGATATTATTTTAGACGCAAAGAGGCCGACTTAGATGCAAATAAAATGAAGTTATCTATTCAGTTGAATTATCGAAAGCTTTTACACTGTGTTCGAACATAGCTGATATAAACTCATGTAAACTATTTTCATGTATCATAAAATATGAGTTTGGCAGTCTTACTACAATACTTGCATTTACATCATGAAATTATCCCACAATAGTGTATTTTAGGATTTTCAGATACGTACTACGTGTGCCTTCTTGTGATCATAAACGTGTTATTGATATTATAAAGATGAAGGTTTTTGTTTGAACACACTAATCTCTTGAAGTTTCCATCAGAATCATAATATTATTTTGGCATTTTTAAGTCTTTGAATGCCTAACAGTATACTATTTACTTTATTAGATTTACGCGAATATATAACATTTTAAATAAAACTATCTTTTCGGATTATTTCGCGGATTTATTTTGATTTTTGGTTCCCGACGCGACGTTTCGAATGTTTTACAGTAATCAAGGTCACGGGAGCGTAGGATTTTGTACTTTTACTCGTAGTTAGGGCCTGAACGAAGGGAGGGCGCGTCACTAGTAATAGATATATTACATACTAAGGTACTTTATCTCTCCACTATCTGATTATAACTAAAAAAGTAGTGTATACAGAGTACAGGTGTTAGATGTGAAACTTCATTAGTTATTTATATTATGTACAATGTATATCTCTATCTATACCATACTAACCGTTAAAACGTACCTAGGAACAAACCCGTGTGAAGCGGGGGTAAGACGCTAGTTATAAATATTTAGCACATTTGAAAATTTTTTAGAAAAAAATAGTAATTTTTGAAGATAGCAATGAAAAAAAGATTATATATGTATATCATTTGTCAGACAATAACAACGGTTACTATGGCAACCAATGCAAGCGTCACGGGCATGACGGCTTTTCCTGACGATCTTTCATGACGCAGCCTTGAAATTTTACTCTCGCGTGCAAAGAAGTTTCACGTGAAAAACTAATTATAAAAAAATAACTTAAGTAAGAACATTACAAATAGAACCTCCTATACTATATGTATGCGCACATTTGCTCTTCTATAACTAATACATATCGCCACTTTTTGCGTCAAGCGAAAATTTTTGTTAGATAAGCGATATGTAAACAAGTTAGCTTTAACGACTAAAATACACTTTTATTCATGATTAGATTTTTGCTCGCGTGATTTACCTGTGTTTCACTATCATGAAATACATTATTTTCCGCATACCTACTAAAGAAATCCCGTCATCGTTGATCATTCAAATATTTACTTTATATGCTGCAAGAATATAATGCAGTATAACATTAAATAATAATAATTATTTTTTAATAATTTCAGTAATAAATATTTTTATTAATTATCAAAAAGTATTAATAATAAAAAAAATATATAATTTAAATAACAAATGATAACAATGTTTAAGTAATAAATTAAAAAAAAATCATGGCATCATGGAAATATACCTTAGTCTAGAAACAATTACGCTACTGTACACCCATGAACGAATAAGTCACTGGACCAGACATATAAGCGGACGTACCTTTATCTGTCTTATTAGTAGCCAGGAAATTTCAGCCTTTGTCGTTTGTTTTTTGCGTCAGTCTCAAGCATTTACTTGTCAACAAACAATCTGCCAAAAATGACTAAATGTTCTGTTAAATGGTGTAAAAACTATAGCGGCGGAAGCAGCACTGTTTCTTTTCACTTGTAAATACATTATTTTATTACATTTATTGTTATTTAGCACACAATTTAATAAAATTGTAAAATAAAATGTCATATTATCCAACTATGTTAAATATAGTCGATATTTCTATGTATTGTTGACATCTGACAACCATCATAAAATCCCTGGATTATACCATTCAGAACAAATGACTAAACTGTCGAGTGAGTCCATTTGACATCGACTAGTGCTTGACAATGTCGAAAAATATATCGATATTTGACGAAATAACTGAACGAATTGTGTTATTTGTACAGTACAATAACATAAAATACTTTTATCACAGTATCCTACAATCTGATGACAATAAATTTATAAAAATATTTTCTAAGTCACATAAAAATATAAATGCAAAAATTATAATTAGTATGTGTACTTAATTTTTTATTTTATTTTATACCACATTTATATACTTTGGAATATTATTCCATTGTAATAATAATAAAGATCATTTTATTTCAACACATAAATTACACAAAATCAAACAATAATGTTTTAGCACTAAACTTCTGGGTTGGCGATTTGTAATAAAACACTTTACTTTCACGATCTATTTTACTTTCACGATCCAACACTCACTTTAATTTGCAATCACTTTTTCTTTTTCCTAATTTCACAAATGTTTATTAAGAACTGAGCAATATTAGGACAGTGTCACATTTTTATAAGCTACCCGAGACAATCAATTGCCAATTAAAATAATTCAATAACAGAATCAACAAAATCACTTTATTTAATTAAATTAGCTTAATATTTTTTTAATCTTTAAAAAATAATTTTTATTATATATTAATGGAATATACACCCGATATTCATTAACATTATTATAGACCAACAGAATGCTGCCATCAATGCCATCGTATTTATATAAATCAAATTAAAAAATAATTATTATTTGACACATTATTATTGCCTCTTTAATTCATTTATTTTAATTTATTATAATAAATACAGATATTTTAAATTAAAAGATGTAAAATATGATGACTATGCTAACCAATGTCTAAAATGTCATTAATTGGTTCATCGATATATGTATTTTATCGATTACGTTCAAGCACTAGAAATATTGTATTGTGTACCTGTGTGTATAATAATGTAATAAAATCTTTGTGTGCGTTATGCGTCTTTTGGTTGAACGAGTTTTCATACATTTGTATTTTATGTCTCGTCCAGTGGTTTATTCGTTCATGTGTACACCATTAGGGATTGATAAAGCAATTTTACAAAAATCATTGGTTTTCTTTTGTTAATTTAAAATTTTAATTTGGAACGTAAACTATCATGCCAGGATACTTTAAATAACATGCTTTACATCATCATTTTAATAATACCTTTTTCTTGTAATATTCATTTAAGATCTAAAGTCACTTTTTTTTGCAAAAGTGTAATATAAACCCTAAAAATTATAGAAAGCAATGTTCACGCGTATTGTCGTGCCGCCGTTTTGACAAAACATCCTTCTTTTCTTTTATTCATCTTTCACTTCATTCTATTTTTCAAATCTTATCAATATCTTTACTGTAAAATTATTTTACGCATACCTATAACCTCTCAAATCCCACATACATCTCGATCAAATTGATTTCTTTTTTTCAAAGTTCGTTTAAAATTGTAAGGGTAAAGTGTCGTGTTTTCTAACACATGACACCTTCATGACGCACATAATAATATTCATATAGACTGACCTAGAAAACTAAACTATGAAAGTCAATCATGGAAGTTGTTATTGGAAAGCTATGGAATAAACTACTGAGCTATTTTTATAAATTATAATAATGTTGACCCAAGATGACTGACCATCATCTACATATATACATATGTAGAAAGAATGTCTTTTTTAACCTTTAACTTGTACCTGTGCTAGTAGTACGGTAATACTTACTACTAAAATGCAGCTTGCTAGGGGATTCCAGACAATACCTTTTTTTAATGTTGGGAAATACATTTACGCATACCACCTACGAGTATAGACAAACAGGTGGTTGTGTGGGACTCAAAGGCTAGAAAAGCCAGTACCTACTACCCACTTAAATCTTTAAATATTTTTTTTCTCTAAATGCCTATATTTAAATAAATAAATAAAATGGTAGACCCCAAATTACACTACTTACTCGCATACGTTTTCTTCTATATCTAGTTACAAAAATCTACAAATATTGACATATTTTGTTAGCTATGAATATTTATTTTCATTCAAATATATGTATAAATACGAGTAATATGCAATTACTTTGTTTTCAATTATTTAAGAAAGCTAAACCATCGAAATTGTATTTTTCTTACTTTTCATAAAATCAATACAAGGTTGGATCTTCTTAAAGTAATCTTAATCTCTGTTTTAAGAATGATAGATTTGTTCACTAATGGATTTCTGTAAAAATATGTCATCATGTACAAGCTTTTAGGCGATTTATAATATAAAAAAAAATTGATTTATAAATAGGTATTTACGCAAGTATTTCATTACAAATAATATTACATATAGGTATATTATATACATATATTAGCTTTTGTGGTAACTAAATATGTAATCAAGTCTTGGAAATTGATTCAAACCAACCATTCTATTTATTTGAAACTTTTTAGAATATGTATTTATGAATTCAGTTCTTTTTACGTCCCACTGCTGGGCACAGGCCTCACTTCAACACGAAGGGGATCAGGTTATAGTCCACCACGCTGGCCACATTTCTTTTCTTATCTGGTTGGGGGACTTCACATTTCTTTTAATGCATCCATGCATACTTACAGGTAGGACTCACTCAGTACTACCCATAAAACCCGATCGGAATCGTCCCCGTCTTAATGAGGTATCGCAGGATCGTTTACGCACTCAACTATCCTGACAGCTGGCCGGCCATGTACGTCTTCTCTGCTATCAGAGAAGTAGCAGGAGCAACTCGCAGGCTACACCTTCCACCTCCTAAGTATACTTCTTGGCTCATGCCTGGGACAAGACGAATACACACAAAGGGGACGATGTTTGAATACCTCACACTACCATTAACTAACTTAAAATTTTCTTTTCCTTTGATGATAATAAATATATAAATATGAAACAAACTCTTGTTTGTTCCAAACAGATATCATAACATGTAGTGCCTACCATACAAAGTGTTTCGCTACGACTAAATTACAAGTGTCAAGCGCAATGCTCTGCCTATGACATAATCGCATTCCCTCAACTAATTTCATGTTAATGAAAGTTGTTAGTAAATAATTTTCAAAGTAGTACTCCATTATGTTAGAAACTGCACCATTTTGCTGTGTTGATAGACTTACGTATGGTAGGTACTACTGTTGGCAATACATTACCGCTATAAATAAATATAAATAATATGTTGGGACACTAGTTCCATGGTAAGCTACGAGGCTTGTGTTATGGATTCCAGATAGTTGATATATATATATATATATATATATATATATATATATATATATATATATATATACATATATATCGCAGCAAGTAACTACAAACTGAGCCAAACGTGTCATCAATTTCTCACTAGCAAACCACTCTTGCTTTACTCACGTACTCAAACACTTCCCACAGATTTAATAGTTATTTCTTAATTTTGGTAACCTTGAATTTTTTTTTATAACGAGTCGTAAGGAAAGTGCTTTGGTCTATCGTCGTTAGATTTTTACACGCATTTATTATCTTTTAGAACGGTGTAGGATAATAAAATATTTATTGTTTGGTACAATCGAGCTTATCTTGTGATGATGGATAGTGGAACTCTTCAATAATTAGTAATGAACTTTAGATTTTGAGCTCATTTAATTTCTTTTATTGAGTTATATACAGAACAGAGGTTAAAGAGCGTGTTATGTTATTTAAAATTACTACCAGTTTTATTTGAAGACGATGTACATTTAGCGTCGGTTACCTATATGTATATAAATTGATTAGATTTGCTAAAGCTATATCTTTCTAACCTACCTAGTATATAAGAAATTTACTTTAAACTAAATTAAACGAATTTCGGATATCCTTAAGGATGACGTAGTAACCTATTTAGAAATGATGTCACGAAACCGACAAAAAACCGTAATTTTGCCTACCATTTACAGTTAGTCTAAAATTACGCGAGATGTACAATTTCATCTACAATTATTTGGAAAGCTTAAAATGGGACATGACAGAGAGGTATCTCTGTTGTGTCTTTTTTATTCTACGTGACATTACCAAAGTAAATTGAAAAGCCATAAAACAAAGAATTTAATTCAAAACAGTTCCGCCCACTGATGCCCATCTAAATGCGTATGCATCTTGCATTTGAATGAAGGACAAACCGGAGTTTACATAAGTTTGGGAAAGGTTTTTGATCAATTATGTACAAATAATGTTTGAATTATTTCATCTGAATTTGATTTGATAGTTATTAAGGTACAAGTGATAAATAAAAAATATAAAAAATCCCCGACCATCTTGGACCGATTTTCATCAAACATAGCTAAGAACACTCCCGACTAATTCACATTTCAAACAAAAAAAAACGAAATCAAAATTGGTTCATTCGTTCGGGAGCTATTCTGCAGACGGACACACACTGACACGTCAAACTTATAACACCCCGTCGTTTTTGCGTCGGGGGCTAAAAAGGAATGTTTGCATGTTTTATTCCTTTGACGATGACTATATAAATAAATACAGGATGTTACGAGAGTAATTCAGCTCAATATATATTCCCTACTAATATTAAAATGTAAATTGTCATTACGTCTGTCTATCCAGTTTTCGTATAGAATGGATAAAGTTGAAACTAACTTCGTATTTAATAATTACATAATAAATAATGTTCTTTTAAATAAGATTAATAAAGCACGCGTATCGGTGTTTCTGTAATAATTAAGCATCCCACAGAAGAAGGAAGAGGTGGTAAAATATGTATGGGAAATACAATTTTGGAAAATTGAAAAGAAAAAAGGCTATACTTGAAAGTTTTATTTCTCGGGCAGGAAATGAACAACAAGTAATAAATTAATAAAAGCTTTGTTAAATTGGGTGATTTTTCAAGAAAACCTTGTTTGAGATATGGACGGTTTTACTAAAAAATCTTTGAGCTTGACAAGTGATAAATGACTAGGAAGTGTTCGTTGTCTACTTGAACTCGCAAGTGTCGGCGACCATTTTTTAATCTTAGGCACGTTTCTTCAACGTCTTCGCTTGATTAAGTTTGTTTTAGCTATATTTTTTAGATTACACAGAGTCGATGAGACAAGCGTTTAAGTGAAGTTTTATAAACATTACATATTTTTATTAAAAATACTAGGTACGTTTTAAATAGATATAAATAGTTATTAGCCAGCGTTAGCCATATAAATTTTAATTTTTTTTCGTTAATTTTTCATTTTTTCTCTTTGTTAAAACCTTCCGCGGACCTTAAGGAACATACGAAAAAAATTTAGCCGAATTGGTCCAGCAATTCTTAAGTTATGCGCTTACCAATTTTTATTTATATAGAAGATTATTTTGCTCATTTATTTAGATATTCTGTTAAGTTATTTTATAAGTTAGTTATTAAGTTTAATTCTTGTTACAATATTTAATTCGCTTTTTACGCAGTCAGCTTAAAAAAAAATATTGAACGAACTACTTGGACACGAACCATTTTTTTCTTCAACCCTCGACAGTCTAATTGTCGTGACGGTGCTGAACTACATTGTCGAAGAAATATTATTATCAATATATCAAAATAAAAAATACTTAGTCATGTTTCCTTTATATGTGAAATATAAGTGAAAAATATTTAAAATCTCATTCTTTTCAGGTTAAGTGGCTGTCACGATGGGCGACAACAATCCGGCAGTCGGCAATGGGAGTTTTGGACATGATACAGTACGTTAACTTTTTGACACACGAGGTCTTAAAATAATATACTTCTAGCAACCTTCAAATGTTATAACATGGTGTAAAATTAAATCTATACTAATATTGTAAAGAGGTTAAGTTTGTGAGATTGTGAGTTTGTGATGTTGTAGGGGGAAATCTCTGGATCTACTGAACCGATTTAGATGAAATTTAGTGAGAAAATAGTTTGAGACCCTGGGAAGGACATAGGATACTTTTACTTTTATCCCGGAAATCATCCCTTAAGGAGGTGAAAATGGGGATGAAAGTTTGTATGGGGAATCAAGCTAGGGACGAACCCGAGCGAAGTGAGGGTGAGACGCTAGTATAGTAGATTTCTATAAATAATTCCTTCGTAGTTAGCATTTTTCTGTTGATCCGAAGGTGTTGTGTTTGAGTTCCAAGTTTCAAGAGTCAGACCAAGTATAATTGAGTTTTTATGTTAAGACTCAGTAGTCAGTACTCAGTAACAGGTTGCTGTTGGGAAGTTGGTGGAGTTGCACTCTCGTGTCTCGGAGAGTACGAGCCGTTTATCCTATGCCTAATCTATTATCGCAAGCGTTAAATTGTCTTCCTACTGAAGTCTGATAGTGAAAGGAATAAAAAAAGCACTTGTGTTTGCGTACAGCCATGTATTATATTATAAAATCTTCTGCACAGTTGGCTAATCATAAGACTGATTGGTAGCATTTTGCCGAAGACAAAAAAGCAATAGATTTTTCTATTAGGTTTTTCACCTATCGTTTGTCGTATGCTAGGGGACCTGGCTGCAGTTTAATATAGGGAACGCAGCCTCTGGAGGAGTGGGTGGTATTTTTGGATAGGGAAGGCACCTATTGCCTTCCCTATAGTCCAAATAGTCCAAATATATAAAATTTATTTTGAAGGAACGAAAGAGTCAAAAGTTATTGAGACTTAAAGTTACAACATTTCCACACATTATTATGACATTACTGCCATTTTGACACTTGGAAATGTCAAAATGTCACTTCCAAGTGCCAAAATGATCTTCAAATAATGAGTCAGATCTATCTCCGAATTTTAAATTAACATAAAGCACTGATGATAACAGGGATTCTTGGTTTGAAATAAAAAAATACCTAACGAGAAGGCTAAGGCGGGAGCTACGCTACGCTTCGCTCCCTTAGCCTTCTCAACCTAAATTATTCAAGTTGCACTGTCACTTAATCTATACATAATGTGTACTCATGCAATTTATAAACGTAAGTAGACTATTTTTTAATCTAATTATTATTATTAGTATAATTATTAGTATTATTTATTTTCGACTAGCATTGCCTGCGGCTCCGCCCGCGTTCAGATGACCAAAAACCAAATTCTTAGGTTTTACATATTATTAGTATACTCTTACATGGTAGTTCTTGTATTATTTCATAGAAATGAGACATTTTCCCGCTTTAAAAATTATCCTATATGTTGACCCGGATAACCAGCTATCACCAACCAAATGTCATCAAAAAGTGGTTTTTCTGTAATGCGGTAACAGACAGACAGAGAAAAATGCTAAAAACTATAGATTCGGCCTCTGTATCGATAATAATGTCTATTTCAATAAGATTTTCCAAAAAATATTTAATGTACAGATTCGGCTTAGTTACAATTTTATTATATGTATAGATGTCAAATATTCGCGTAAATCCAAGAAAGTATGAAATACATTTATTTTATTCGAATACACATTTTTAATAAAATAAATTTTTATTTAAATAAAATTTCCCTAATCTTATTCGTATTGGTATAATATTTGAGTAAGCCTTAACAATCTAATGGACATCTCCATACGATAACCCAAAACTTCAAATTCCTTCTTGTACCAACTAGCTAACTGAATTTAAGTATAATTGAAAATGATTACGCTAATATACTTAATTTCTAATTTGTTGTTGACAGTGATCTATGTTATAAAGTTGCCTCACCTGATTACTCATCTGTACCAACCTAACAAATAATTTGAAATTAAGTCATTATACTGAGATTACAGCATACTTCTATCACGTTATACATACATAGATACTATACACATAAAAAAATCTTTAATTTTAATCTACAGATTCGACTCAGGTAGAATTTTATTATATATGTAAAGAAAAATTTTAAATACCAGAAAGAAAAATGCCATACTATTTATTACACTTGCAATAAATATTCGGTTACTTTTCGGCATTCGGCCTATTCGGCTACTTTTATCCTATTCGGCCGAATACCGAATACTTATGTAATATATTTTGTTGTATTCAGATAATAATAGTTGATATGCGTGTGATTTAAAGAAAGGCGATTTTTTTTATAATATGTATTGCTTTTGAATTAAGCCTATATTAATATTTTTAATGTAGTTTCCTTTTGATTGAGAAAATAATTATTAAAAAGTGTAAAAACAGGTGGCAAATTCAAAATGTTGGTCAGACTGAATATGACGTCAGAGTATATCATAACAGAGTGATTAGCGATATTGTCACTTACAAATTGAGTCGTCATTTCTGTGTGTATCATATCATCAAACTGTGACGTCACGCCAAGCGCGCAAAATGGCGTTTAAAGTATCCGTAACGGTATGATATTTTAAATTTTCATACTAGATTTTAGTTTTTTTGGAGCTGGGTATTTTTTTTACAATTATATAACGATGTAAGCTATATAAAAAGCTCAATATATATATATATATATATATATATATATATATATATATATATATATATATATATATATATTATATAAAAAGCTCAATATATAAAAATATCGAATAAATGTCTATGAAATAAATATCTATAGAATTTAGAAGTGGACATTTTATGTGCAAATCTTATTCAACATAGTAACCAGTTTTGTTACGGTAAAAGAAAGACTGACATATCGATTTATTGCTGCTAATTTCAAATTCGCTTCGTTTATCTTTTTAGTAGAAACTTTATTGTCTTAACACCTCCAGGTAAATTTCTACGAAATTAATTAAATTTATAAGAAATCTATTGTTAACTGTAACGCCGGCGTGTCCGCGGTCGTGGAGGGATTAAGGTTTTCTTTAGAAGTGTACATATTTTATTAATTATTATTATGCTGTATTTTTCCCAATGATATATAAATAAATAAATATCAGAGAGAATCTAGCAAGTTTTCGAGAGATATATACGTGAACTCCGCTAAGTCGCATTTGGCCAGCGTGGTGGACTATGGCCTGATCCCCATCGTACTGAAGACAGACCCATGCTTAGCAGTGGGACAATAAAAATGAGAAGTGAAATCGAGTCACTACTTTACAAAAATCAGCGGTAAAACAAAATAAAATATATCAGAATGAATTGTGAAGACGTTTAAACATTACGTTCCGAATTTGTAAAAGAAAAGCGACGGAGTTCATGGCATTGTTTACATGGTAAGTGTTTGTGTTGTACCACCTAGTCCCCTTCACCCCGATACTGTTACATACTGTGGCTAATAGTTTAAAGGCCTTATTTACTTCCAATATAGTAGACATAGTGTTGTATTAACGAATTATCTGAATATATACTTAAATCGATTTAATGACGGATTTCGAAATCGGAAGTTCTCAATTTTAGTGTATATTTTGTTTGTTGATATGTATTTTACACGATACATTTCTTAAATCGTGTAAAATACATATTTACAGAAAATTTGATGTAAATCGATTTTTTTATGAATAAAACATAACATTCATTTATATTAAATAAAACTATCTTTTCGGATTATTTCGCGGATTTATTTTGATTTTTGGTTCCCGACGTTTCGAATGCTTTACAGCATCCATGGTCACGGGAGAGACTGAGGTGTTACATGTCTTGAATGTATAGTTGTTACAGACAGCCTACCCACAATTAACAAAATGAAAGTTGCACCAATTACATTACAATATTTTAACTTTAAACATTTTTATAATTTTATAATTTTAATTATAATTGAATATGGAAAATTGTTTATTTAATTTTTGCTATTATTTTTATAATTATTACAATTTTAAAAATATTAATTAGTAATCTATATTTAGTGTTGCCATTATTATATTTATAACCATAAAGAAAAATATAAAATATAGTATTGATTATTTAAGCCATATAATTTAAAAAGTTAAAATTAATTAAGGATAATAATTTTAATTTAGTTTGCTATTATTTAAAAAACAAATTACTAAGCAACACTATTAATATATACTTTTACAAATGAAAAATGAAAAATATTAATCAGATAAGCTGTCGTTTTGATCTACACAGTATGAACTTACTACATCTGCCTGTCTGTTATGTTTATATTTATTATTTGATTTTATTATATTAATAACAGGATCCCATGACGATGGTAGTACCCAGCCATCTTCCCTATTGAAATTTGGATGTTTTTTAATTTCAATGGCTTCTCGAATCATTCTTGGGCGATATCGGTTTTCTTTCGCCAGGATTTGAGGTCTATCGAAACGAATATAATGGCTTGGGCGGTCCTGGCTATGTTTGCAGACAGCAGATGTTGTATTGCGACGGTGCTTCACATCAGCTATGTGTTCTTTGACCCGGGTTCTAATGGATCGCTTTGTTTGTCCAATGTAAGAGAGCCCACAATCGCAATCAAGCTTGTAAACTCCTGCATCTTGTAGAGGGATGTGGCACTTGACAGGTGGTAAGAACTGACTAATTTTCCTTGGCGGCTTGAAGTAAGTTTTAATTGAAGCTCGCTTTAGAATGTAGCCAATCTTGTCAGTGACTCCTTTCATGTATGGCAAGACTGCAGGGACGCGCTCGACTGTGGCTGGTTTCACTCGATCACTGTGACGCAGGCGCGGCACTTGCAGCTTGTTGTCACGCAGAACTTGCTTGACATGTTGCAGTTCTCCGGCCAGGTGTTGCTCGTCACAGATGCCGCGCGCTCTCTGAAACAAAGATTTTCCCACGGTAGCTAACTGTGAAGGATGGTGGTGAGATTCACCGTTCAGGTACCTATCAGTATGGGTCTTCTTTCTATACACAGTATGACTCAAGGTGTTATCTGGGTTTCGTTTAACTAATACATCTAGGAAAGCTAAGGTATTGTCTGATTCTAATTCCATTGTAAATTGTATTTTAGGATTTATAGAATTAAGGTGTTCTAAGAATACAGTTATTTTATCAGATGGTAATATTGTGAAAGTGTCATCTACATACCGCTTGTAGAAACGAGGGGTCACGGGTGATGTGTTCAGAGCAGTCTCCTCGAAGTCCTCCATGAAGATGTCGGCTACGACGGGGGAGACTGGCGAACCCATGGCCACTCCATCCACTTGCCTATAGAATTCACCATTCCACAGTAGATAGCCGGATGTTAGGCAGTGTTTTAAAAGTTCAATGTATTCTATTGACATGTTGTGATCTAGTAGCTTCCTAGATATTATTTCAATACAGTCTTCCACTGGTAGGCTGGTAAATAAAGACTGTACATCGAAACTAACCATTGTTTCATTGTCCATGAGTTTTAGGTGTTTAACTTCATTGACAAAATGGTAAGAGTCCTTTGTGAACGCTCTTGTTAATCCTCTTGAGTCATACTGTGTACAGAAAGAAGACCCATACTGATAGGTACCTGAACGGTGAATCTCACCACCATCCTTCACAGTTAGCTACCGTGGGAAAATCTTTGTTTCAGAGAGCGCGCGGCATCTGTGACGAGCAACACCTGGCCGGAGAACTGCAACATGTCAAGCAAGTTCTGCGTGACAACAAGCTGCAAGTGCCGCGCCTGCGTCACAGTGACCGAGTGAAACCAGCCACAGTCGAGCGCGTCCCTGCAGTCTTGCCATACATGAAAGGAGTCACTGACAAGATTGGCTACATTCTAAAGCGAGCTTCAATTAAAACTTACTTCAAGCCGCCAAGGAAAATTAGTCAGTTCTTACCACCTGTCAAGTGCCACATCCCTCTACAAGATGCAGGAGTTTACAAGCTTGATTGCGATTGTGGGCTCTCTTACATTGGACAAACAAAGCGATCCATTAGAACCCGGGTCAAAGAACACATAGCTGATGTGAAGCACCGTCGCAATACAACATCTGCTGTCTGCAAACATAGCCAGGACCGCCCAAGCCATTATATTCGTTTCGATAGACCTCAAATCCTGGCGAAAGAAAACCGATATCGCCCAAGAATGATTCGAGAAGCCATTGAAATTAAAAAACATCCAAATTTCAATAGGGAAGATGGCTGGGTACTACCATCGTCATGGGATCCTGTTATTAATATAATAAAATCAAATAATAAATATAAACATAACAGACAGGCAGATGTAGTAAGTTCATACTGTGTAGATCAAAACGACAGCTTATCTGATTAATATTTTTCATTTTTCATTTGTAAAAGTATATATTAATAGTGTTGCTTAGTAATTTGTTTTTTAAATAATAGCAAACTAAATTAAAATTATTATCCTTAATTAATTTTAACTTTTTAAATTATATGGCTTAAATAATCAATACTATATTTTATATTTTTCTTTATGGTTATAAATATAATAATGGCAACACTAAATATAGATTACTAATTAATATTTTTAAAATTGTAATAATTATAAAAATAATAGCAAAAATTAAATAAACAATTTTCCATATTCAATTATAATTAAAATTATAAAATTATAAAAATGTTTAAAGTTAAAATATTGTAATGTAATTGGTGCAACTTTCATTTTGTTAATTGTGGGTAGGCTGTCTGTAACAACTATACATTCAAGACATGTAACACCTCAGTCTCTCCCGTGACCATGGATGCTGTAAAGCATTCGAAACGTCGGGAACCAAAAATCAAAATAAATCCGCGAAATAATCCGAAAAGATAGTTTTATTTAACAATGTCAAACATTCGCGTAAATCTAAGAAAATATTATTCATTTATGTTTTCAAGAAAATTTTCGACCTTTGCGGGTGACGTGGTAATTAGTTTTAAATTAATTTAATATCGATTTAACTTTATTGTTCAGTTTCTTTTTTTCAAAATAGTTTTTTTATAATTAAAAAAATGTAAAAAATATATCTATACATAATATAATAAAATTGTAACTAAGCTGAATCTGTACATTAAATATTTTTGGGAAAATCTTATTGTACTAGACATTATTATCGATACAGAGGCCGAAACTATAGTTTTTAGAGTTTTTGTCTGTCTGCTGTCTGTTACCGCATCATAGAAAAACCAGTGGAGGATTTTAATGAAATTTGGTATGGTGATAGCTGGTTATCCGGGTCAACATATAGGATACATTTTACCGCGGGAAAATGTTTCATTTGTTATGCTTTGTGGTAAGAATATACTAATATGTAAAACCTAAGAATTTGGTTTTTGGTCATCTGAACGCGGGCGGAGCCGCGAGCAATGCTAGTTGATATATAAGATTAGGAATTTATTGATTAGAGTTTAAATATTAGGTATAGACTTAAGTTATAAGCCACACACTATTATTAAGATGTTCACATTTCATATTATAAAGGGTCTCTAATATAGTATTTGCGGTTGTTATAATAATTGAATTACAAATGGAAGGAAGGAACGAAGTATGAAAAGGATATTTATGTTTAAAATTATGATGCTATTTATTGATAAACATTGTAAATATCAATTTTCTTATCAAGATTTTAAACCTACACTATATCTGAATAGGTTGTTTGTATTTTTGTTTGAAAGCGCTAATCTCTGAAACTACCAGTTGGATCTAAAAAACATCTTGCATTCGATAGTCTAATTCATTTTTCAACGATTATAGGCTATCGAACTGATGTTCGACTACAACTTTTAGGATCGAAACAGCCGCGGTATAAGTTACTATTAAATAAACATAACTAACAAACTTAAACAGTGTTATGATGAAATTAAATGAAAAATAAAAGAAATAAAAAAAAAATCTTAGAATCTGAAGGTTTTTTATAACATTAATCTTACAAAAATTATAAATGTGAAATTTCAGATGGATGTTTGGATGTTTGTTCCTCAATCACGCCAGAACGGCTGAACGGATCTGGATGAAATTTGGCACAGAGATAGATTATAATCTGGAATACTTTTTATCTATCTATGGCATAAATTTATTTGTTTTTCTAGAGGCGAACCCGAGCGAAATGAGGGTTAGCCGCTAGTATTTCAAAATTCACTGCCCTAAGAGAGAAAAACAAAAATTTGTTGTAACAAAAAAGAAACAAATTAAAACTGTACAGCATCATTTCTATTAAACTGATGACTAATTAAATTTATCTTTTTTCTTCAGTACTTTACGGTGAGGCCACCGTAAGGCGTAAACCCGACGCTTATTGCTCTCTTTATAAAAGAATGTTTAATCACTTTCGGAAATTTTCCCCTTTTTCCATTAAGACTTTTGGAAGCTTTGTTTCTTAAAATCAATTAATTTGAATTAAACATTTTATAATAAATTTTTTCACGCTCAAAAGTTAATAAATGCTTTAGGAATTTTATAAGAAAGATTCAGCTATCATAAAAATGTAGAACATGTTCAAGTTTGCTGAGACATATATGGATATTGTATATGTAAGTACCTACTACCTATAACACCATAAGAACTTCTTAATCGCGCAT
Source organism: Brenthis hecate (assembly GCA_951806755.1). Classification (NCBI taxonomy): domain Eukaryota; kingdom Metazoa; phylum Arthropoda; class Insecta; order Lepidoptera; family Nymphalidae; genus Brenthis; species Brenthis hecate. The sequence goes on along the minus strand of OX638271.1, from coordinate 4,571,666 downwards.
CTACTTTATAAATATAACTACGATTAATTTTTAAAAGGTATACCAACTTTAAAACATGTAACAAGTACCTAATAAGCCCTCTCTTAGCAGTGGATATTTTTGAGATTTAAAGGCGCCATACACGGTGATAATCAATTCGTAAAAAGAATTACGAAAATCGATTTACAATCGGCGGTAATATCGTGTAAAATACACAAATTACACATGGAAAAGCTTTCAAAAGACATGTGAAGTCCACCAAACCGCACTTGACCTTGCATTGAGAGGAGTCTAGTGCTCAACAGTGGGACGTTAAAAAGGGCTAAATATATTCACTCCAAAAATATCGTTAAAGCCATTAAAAAATAGGATTTGTAAATATGAGTTTACCATACTAGCAGTATCCGCAGCTTCACCCGCTTTCAAACTTCCGATCGTTACCAAACACGGGATTATCCGCTGGGCTAATCTGAAGATTGCCTGAAAATTTCATCAAAATCGCTCCAGCAGCTTTGGAGTCCATAGGGAACGTAAACACACACATCGATATATATATATATATATATATATATATATATATATATATATATATACACATATACATATAAACACATGAATAGCCTATGACTTGTACTATTTGGCCGCAGTTCCGAAGTCAAGCTTACGTAATCACAGCGGAAATGCAGACGGACGTATCGAGCATTTAGCGACCCTCGTGAACCGTTTTTAAAGTTACTATAGTAAAATTGTTTGAACGCTTTCAAGCAGATATATACTTGTTCTTCGAATTTATGGCTTTTTAAAAGTATTTTTATGTATAAGTTCACTATGTTATGTTTTTAGAATTCATGGACAATACTCGTATTGCTCTACTAAGTATTATTAATTTTTAACATTCGTTATTATTAGAATTTGCAAGATCTTTAATGGAAAAGATAATCAATTTGAGTTTTTTTGTGTATGTTGTGCGATAATCTCGTCAATTGTGAACCATTAAAGTTTTGGTTAAAACTTGTTTAATATGAAGAAAAAAAAAGATTTCTTTTTTAAACGACTTTTTTTAGATTTGTATTTTTTTTTTGAGAATCCAATCCAAAATAAATTAAAAGAAAAAAGTCCAACCTATTCTTGTTTATTCCTTGCTCATTATAGTATATCCTGCCACTTTACTCAGTATATATCTGTAGTGGGATTACAAAATCTCTATATATGCATAATTAAAAATAAAGCTTATTATTTCTTCTATTTATGTGGAAGACAAGTTTCCGGTCGGTCACTGTAGTCAACGTGTTAAATTGTACGTGAAATATCCATTTGCTGACACATTTTTTGAACGAACTATTTACGACCTTAATAAATAGTGATAGAGTTCATTTCTTCATACCTAGTTTTAATTAGTGATTCTTGTCCGTATGTCTATTGGAAATATTATTGACAATCCGTTAACCTGGCCAATGACGTGAATGAGATTCAGTGTATTTACAATATATATTCTTTTGCTGTATTATCCACTATATACTATTTGTTCTATGTGTCATATCTATTTTATTGAAGTTATACGTCTTTTGGGACGTTTGGAAAAAAATATTAGAGTAAAATTTTTACGATGCGCGCGCACACCGAAAGCCAAAAAGCGACATGATGAAGTTAACTGATAACTATTCGTTGCCATGGTAACCGTTGTTATTGTCTGACAAATGATATATATTATAATATTCTTTCCGTATATGATATTCCGTTAATATATGAATGTAATATGCCTAATATGCCTTATTTATACTCATAACATCACTCACGTGAAATTGTACTTGAGTTTTTTGTGTAATGTTAAATCATAACGTCGTTTAGTGCTTATATAACCAAACTACCAATTTACTGAAAGAATGTTTGATTCAGAATTATTGATTTTAGACGCAATTCCATTGGTATAAAATACACATACGACCCGAAAAGACGAATTTTTATCAATATTTGTATATAAATCTTAGAAATAAAGTTTTGTTTTTAAAATAGAGGAAAAACTCTTAAAATGTCAAGTACAACAAGCATGGTTAGTTTGAACAAATAAGCACTAAGGCAAAGATTATTTGAAACTCAAAATTTCCATCGCGACGGGAGGGTTGTCTGATAGAAACACCTTGTGCTACGCCGTAGCTACGAGTCATTTTCCACAAGTTACATGTATTTACTTTATACTGATTATAGTAATTGCTTCAAAAATATCGGTCAAGGTCGAGTCAAACTTTCTTGTTGCGTCACAATATATTTGTACACAAAAGAATAATTTTATTTTCGTTTCAAGTATTTCTTTTTTATTTTCTACAATATCCGCCATGATGACATACATTCTTTTAAAAACGACTATATATCTATTACATTTTAAAAGATGGAGAATAAAACATAAACAGAATAAGTAAAAAGATTCTATCGCTAACTCTTTGGTTCATTGCCACTTCGTAGAGTACTTTTTCTAAAAATTTATGTATGCCCCTCAATATCTAATTTTCACGAAACTCAGGTATAGAAGCTAACCATTGAATCGCTTTGCTAATTATAGAAAAGGGATCGAAGGGTTCGTCTATAGGTAAACAGGATCAAATCTGTGTCATTCTCGAGCCCACCGACAATTTCCATACCGGAAACCATATAAATCGAAATTCTCTGGGTGAGAATTATATTATTCTAACGTATTTTCTTGTAGAATTGACGTATTTTACTGTGTTAAAAAAACTTATCCAATATTCATAATTCAACCATTTGCACACAAACCAATCAATTTCGTCCCATCATTTCTTGAGAAACAAACACGTATAATATTAATTTAGATTTAAAAAACCTTTTAATGCTTGCGTTTATGTTAAAAGTTACTACTTTTGCGTTTGTTTCACTCACATCGCGTTGAGTTCGACTTAAAACAATATTTTCAATATCCTTTTGCATAAAACATCATCTTCTATTTGTACAAATAATAAAAATGTAACGGATCGCTGTCTGTACATGGAAGATATTATCTGAGAAAAAATATTATTGGAACCTTTATAAACGCAAATAGCACCTAAAACAATGATTGTTAGAATTTTAGTCTGTTTATCTGTTTGTCTGTTTGTCTTTGCGTTTGTGCACGCTAATCTCAGAAACGGCTAAACCAATTTAGATATGGTTTTCATTATTGTATTTTGGTAAGCTTCACTTAACATTTAGTGTTTATTTCATGTCAATCGGTTCATAAATAAAAAAGTTATGTCAATTTAAAGAATCACGTCGAACATTTGTTAAACTGAAAAATGAACGGTCCCGTGGGATAGATCTGTTTGTGCTTTTCTAGAGTCGAACCCTAGCGAAGCGAGTGCAAGCCGCTAGTACATAATATATAACATATTCTACGAACATCATTTTTAGTGGTTACTAATCTTATGGGCGTTATTGGGGCTCAATAATAAATTATTTATTAATCACTACAATTTAATCAGAGTAATCACAATGTTATAAATTTGTAACGGTAATTCAAATGATTTAATTGAGCAAGCGGGTTCTCACGTATCGATCATACTTCCACATTCAATATCGAACCAACTCTCCAATGATTCACCATGATCAACCAACATTACTAAGCCACGTATCTCCAATGTCATGATGGCATCTCGACCACGCTCGAGACGTACCCTCTGCTCGATATTCAAATTAATCTACAATACATATAATAAAATTGTAACTAAGCCGAATCTGTACATTAAATATTTATTCGAAAATCTTATTGAAATAAACATTATTATCGATACAGAGGCCGAATATATAATTTTTAGATTTTTTTTCTGTCTGTCTGTTACCGTATCACAGAAAATCCACTGAAGGGATTTTGATGAAATTTAGTATGGTGATAGCTGGTTATCCGGGTCAATATACTATACTATAGGATACTTTTTGCCGCGGGAAAATGTATCATTTCTGAGAAAAAATACAAAAACTACAATGTAAGAGTATACTAATATGTAACCTAAGAATTTGGTTTTTGGTCATCTGAACGCGAGCGGAGCCGCGGGTAATGCTAGTTCGGAATAAAAACTAAACTAAATAACATAATGACTTTAAGAAAAAGGTAACTAATTCTCCTCCGTCATATATATCTTGTATATTTATTTACTTTAATCTCCAGGGCGAAGACCTCATGATATTGCAAATCCATTATCGCGATATAAAACGCAAGTAACGTACTTGTACACGCGTCATGTTCATATAAAAGCTGTCTCATTTGAGTAATATATGGCTTAGATGTTTAGATGGATGTTTATTTTTTACTTCTATGATGTAAAAAGAGATATTCATCACTTTCTTTTTTCAATTTCCAATAATGTGACACTGCAAGCCCCATGTTTTAAGGTACATTGACCATGGTTTTTGAAACAGATCAAGATTCACGATATAAAAATAATACCAGTGACCAGGAAAGCTGAAGAAAGCTTAAGTATATTATTTATATATTGTTGGGACATTAACACACAGCACCATCTAGTTCCATGGTAAGCTACGAGGCTTGTGTTATGGATACCACATATTTGATACACTACACATATATAACTTTAAATACATACATATTATAAATATAAACACCCATGACTGGAGTACAGCCATTCGTGCTCATCACACAAACCGCTGGGGGCATTCCCCAGCGACACTCGAACCCGTGACCGCTGGCACAGCAACTTGGGTCACTACAAACTGAGCCAAACGTGTCGTCAAAGTAGCTTAATAAATTCCTCGTTTACGTAGAAAGAACAACACAGTGTTGATTCAGACATAAAGAAAATCTTATTATTATTATTATTTTGTATGATGGACCTCTCATATATATTTAAAATACTATTTTTCGTCCGCGGCTTTGCTCGCGTTGTATGTGTTCGATAAAAAGTTGCCTTTGTTAAGCTATAAAAAACACTCTATATTATATAGATCAATAATTGCAGCTTTAAATCTATACATATAATAAAATTCTAACTAAGTCAAATCTGTACATTAAATATTTTTTGGGAAATCTAATTGAAGTAGACATTATTATCGACACAGAGTGCGAATCTATAGTTTTTAGAATTTTTGTCTGTCTGTCTGTCTGTTACCGCATCACGAGAAAACCACTGGACAGATTTTGATGAAATTTGGTATGATGATAGCTGATTATCCAGGTCAACATATAGGCTACTTTTTACCCCGAGAAAATATCTCATTTCTGAGAAAAAAATACAAAAACACAAAAACTGCATTGTAAGAGTATACTAATATGTAAAACCTAAGAATTAGGTTTTTGGTCATCTGAACGCAGGCGGAGCCGCGGACAATGCTAGTTAGTGATAAAAGAGCACTTTAGAAATAAATACTGTCAACGAGAAAACACGAGCGCCGGCGCACCGCACGCACACCCTCGACCGCTAGAGCAAACACGTCGTGCACACGATTTTATCTGTAGAAAAGGAGATCGACAAAATTTGTATAGGACTTGGCCCCTTCTTAAATCATACGTACCACAATGATACTATTTGCATATCAAAGATTAGGTATCCCGCAATACTCATCTACAAATATTTTTCAATTTTCACCCTGAGTTTAAAAAAAATACATTTCAATACTATTTTAGAGGTATAAATATTGACGACATGTTTGGCTCAGTTTGTAGTGACCCTACTTGCTGTGCCAGCGGTCGCGGGTTCAAGTCCCGCTGGGGGCATTCATTTGTGTGATGAGCACGAATGCTTGTACTCTAGTCATGGGTGTTTATATTTATAATATGTATGTACTTCAAGTTTATATGTGTAGTGTATCAATTATCTGGTATTTGTAACACAGGTCTTGTAGCTTACCATGGAACTAGACTGTGTTGTATGTTAATATCCCAACCTATATAAATGGCACTTTTCCAGTTGACAGTTCTGCCTAATTTAATGTATCTCTTATAAATCCCTCCAGGTAAATTTCTAAGAAATTAACTAAAATTCTAAGAAATCTATTGTTAACTGATACCTCGGGGTGTCTGCGGTCGTGGAGGGATTGTACAGTCCACTTTTTTCACCTCCTGAAACCGAGACTCATTCTCTCTATTGTTTCTCTTCGCCATCACTTAGAAGTTGAAAAAAACGTGCAGTACAAACTAGCCACTAGACCATTAATACAAAACTTTACTCGATAAAGTAATCAAATAAACGGTGTACTTTGTCAAAGTTTTCCTTCCACAATAACTTGACACAACAATACGATAAAAGAAATATATCACTTTAGAATAACTTACGTTATAAAAGAAATAAGTACTCTATAAGCATTTTCCATTACTCGAATGGAACTTAAGTTCTGAAACATAAAAAGGTGAATAAAATGCTAAAGTATGGATTATCTTTGATAATAGCCGTCACTTATCCTTTGTGGTGTGCTTATGACATATTTATATTTTCTGTTCGTTGGAACAAGTGTCGTAAATTTTTGACTATTTACTGCGTATGTACATTTAATTCGTGGCCAGAAAACGTGACCCGTATTTTTTATGAGACTGGATGGCATATGGGGATCAGAATGTGTTCTTAGAGTGGTGAGCCATAAAAGTAGTTTATGATTTTAAAATTTATGAATATTTTTACTATACATTGTTAGTATTTAGAATAAATATTTTTTAAGTAAAAATCTATACATATAATAAAATTGTAACTAAGCCGAATCTGTACATTAAATATTTTTTAGAAAATCTTATTGAAATAGACATTATTATCGATACAGAGGCCGATCTATAGTTTTTAGAATTTTTGTCTGTATGTCTGTCTGTCTGTCTGTGTGTTTGTGTGTTTGTCTGTCTGTTACCGCATCACAGAAAAACCCCTGGAGATATTTTGATGAAATTTGGTATTGTGATAGCTGGTTATCCGGGTCAACATATAGGATACTTTTTAGCGCGGGGAATTACCTCATTTCATATAAAAAATGGAAAACTGCAATGTAAGAGTATACTAATCTATAAAACTTAAGAATTTGTTTTTGGTCAACTAAACGCGGGCGGAGCCGCGGGCAATGATAGTATTACATAAAATATTGCTTTTACGCCATCCTAAACATCATGTTTAAGATATTAAGCTTCAGACGATTTTATTTTTCTTGTACGTGTTTTTTGTAAGGATTTGTTACTAATCATACGAATCATACGTGCAAAATTTTGCCAGAGAATGAACGCATATTTTTAGCTCGTCAAGCTGTAATGACTTAACCTTTTCAGTAAAATTGGAAATGGATATTATATCTTGCAGTAATATATAGGCTACTTTTTGTCGAAGTAGCTTATACGTGAATGAATGAGGGGGAAAATAGTAAATGTATAGTTTAAACTGTATGAACTAAGCACTCTCATAAATATCAGAGCCCTAGATTGGTCCTCTTAATCTAAATTCAAATATATGGACAGAAACTAGGGTCTCATTTTGTGTTTACAGAGCTAGTGTATTTGCAAATGTTAATTTTCAAATCAAACACTGAAGGGGTGACGCGTGAAATATTTACTTTAGCAAATACTTGATTATGATGATATATATATATATATATATATATATATATATATATATATATATATATATATATATATATATATATCATATGAACAAACAGAAAGACATCCCATATTTATTTACACATTATGGGTGTTCATATAATTGAAATATTTTAACTAAGTATAATATTTATAAGTTGTGAAATGTGTGCCAAAACAATGTGTTTTTTTTTTAAATATTTTAATATTATAGTCTATGTTATGTTAATTTTTATTCAGGAAAAGGGAAAGAAATGATTGGAATTCTTTTTGTAAAATATGTACACGGCATGAGTTTATATTACTCTAGAAATTGTTTGTGTAAACACTTCCGCCCTCTTTTATAGTTTGTATTTGGTAGCTTTACCATAAAAGTATTCGTGGAGTTTTGAAAATTGTTTTTTTTTTATATATTCCAACCTGCTTCATTGCTATTTTATTTTTGCCATTTGGTAATTTGCCACTCATGTCGTCGTATTGGAAAAATAGGGCTTTTAAGCCCTATTTTTCCAATACGACGTTGTTTGTGTTGTGATGTTTTAACATTACTTTTCCATTTTTCTTTTTCCGGTCATTTTACTGTACTAAATGATTTCCTTACTAATATTGTACATTTATAAAAAAAACAGGTTTGCCCTTCTTTCACACAGAAAAGGGGCAACGGACAGACATGATTTGTTTTGTTTTCGTTTTATTTATATTTTTGATTCCCGCGTTTTGTTACAAACTACTGCTACCACTGCTCAGGGTGGGCCTCCCTTCAATACGAGGGGGATCAGACCGTAGTCCACCACGCTGGCCAATTGTCGTTCGAAAACTTGCTAGGTCCTCTCGGATATGCAAGTTTCATCACGATATTTTCATTCGCCGTGAGCCAAGTGGTCATGTTGAAAATAATTCACACATGATTATATCAAAGGTGTGAGACCCGGGATTTGAACCCGTTTTTTTCGATTTTCCAAGCGAGCGCGTTACTGGGCTACCACTGCCTATTAATAATATAATATTTACCTAAACTTTAAAAAAGTATTGGGACATAAGTTTTTTTTTCCCTGGGCCTACTTTAGCCTATTGCATGTACCTACATAATATTAACATACCTAAGTAAAGCTTAAGCTAGTCTAAAGCTTTGATCCATGTCCCTAAAAAAATTTAAAATTTTCTAAAGTTAACATCCAAATGTACAAAAACTATTTTAGAAATGAAATATAATCCGTAGGTATGCGGGATCCAAACGTAGGCTTAGTGGAATACGGTTAGAGCCGGAGATAGCTTCTCATTGTGACTATTACCAACTCATATGAGTCGGTAATTAGTACTTTATAACCAACTATAATATGTTTTACCGACTCATAAAAATAAATAATACTTAGATGATCAATTCTAATTCCTAATCCTGATGAAAAATAACTGATTGAGAGCACTAATAGGATTTGTAAATGTACTCGTAAGTAATTTAATTATGAATATATAGATCAGCTATGCTGTAGTACAAATCTTTAGAAAGTTAACCAAATTGTAATAAAGAAATTACAAAAAAAGTTATAAACCAGTTAAAAAATTGTATGTCGTTAATAGATATTCACACGAATAGATCACTTGGGATCTGTCTGGAGTATGAAAATGAATTATTTTACTGACACAAATCAAACATAAATACGAAAAGGTAAACAATGTGCATTGGCTATTAACGAACCAAGGGTCGGTAATTGCTGTTAAGAATCAAATCCACGAAGCTATTTCCGCTCTAATTTAATTCTAAGTTTTACCTTACAATATTATTCAAATCCTATAAAATGTGTTGCTAAATGCGTAATATTCACCATAAATGCCATTCAGCAATCCTGCTAGCACTAAGCACTCCGCCACAAGGTGAAAACATCGAAAGGACATTAAAAATACACCTGAATTAGGTACGTCTTTTTGAAGTGTGGTTTAGAATATATTAGTAAGAATAAAATAATCTATTTTAATTTTATTACAAAATTGTGTTACCAAAGACGGGCAATACATCAATAGGTATGGCTCAAGTTTATTGAAGGAAAACGTGAAAGTTCCCCGAGCGCTCTTTGAGATTTAATCAAGAGCCTGCATGGAATTTCAAAGGAATGTTTAAATACTTTCCATATATCGATGGTAATTACGCCGGATTCCAGTTGATTAATTCTAATAAAGGAAGAAGATATCTATTGTACTTATTTTATATAAGATACTACTAATTATTTATCTATACATATAATAAAATTGTAATTGCCGAATCTGTACATTAAAAATTTTTTTGAAAATTTTATCGAAATAGACGTTATTATCGATACAGAGGCCGAATCTATAGTTTTTAGAATTTTTGTCTGTCTGATAGCGCATCACGGAAAAACTACTGGAGGAAGTTTGATATGATGATAGTTGGTTATCTGGATCAACATATAGGATACTTTTTATTGCGGGAAAATAACTCTGAGAAATCTATACTAACGATTAAACTAGAATAGGGGTAGGGGGTTAAAATTAAGTAGGGACGAACCCGAACGGAACGAGGATGAGTCGCTAGTTATTATATAATTTTTATAAACAATTCAGGTTATTTGATGTCAAGGATACTTAATTTTTTTAATCATCATGCTAATAATTAAAATGTTTTACAAGTAAATTCTAATGGAGTCCCAAAGTTGTATGATAAACATTTAAACCAAATATTTCATGTTTGTACGATATTTCAGGGTAATAATAGCAAGAATTGTACAAGTTTAGCTAAGTTTGTACAATTCTTGCTCATATTTTAATCATGAATATTTGAGAACCACTGGACTGATTGGTTGAGGTTTTTATTTGTATAGAAATATTAAATACAAGTGTGACCTCATTTTGTTATAACACGTAGTTATGACCACTGCACCGCTTAGCGTAGTCCTCTGAGCATATTATATGACTTCGCCAGAGGTCAAGGAGCTAAAAACCGTTTTATACTGTCGCGGTCTGGGTGTGAGCCTGTGTGTCTTTCAAGCTAATAAAGGGGGGTGTATGTATGTTATCATATACCAAAATATATCACAAGTGTCCATTATAATTAATTTGAACTAAAAATATAATAATAAATAATAATAATAAATATGTTGGGACATTAACACACAGCACCATCTAGTTCCATGGTAAGCTACGTGGCTTGTGTTATGTATACCAGACAGTTGATACACTACACATATATAACTTTTAAATACATACATATATAAAATATACACCGATCTATTATTTAAATAGTAATTATTGCACCTGTTCAATTGAAATGTATCCTGAAATTCCTGAAAATATGTAATACCCATGACATATTTAAAAAAAAAAACCATGAAAATCGATTCACAGTATATATTGTGACATATCTACCTACTATGGCATACAAACCAAAGAAAACAAAATGTATCAAGTACCTTCTCCTTTTCTTGTCGGTTAAAAATATAAATGAAGAGCTAAGTCTACCTTAACATGTATAAACTGGACTACGTGTTAAATAGTTATAATTTATATATATATATATATATATATATATATATATATATATATATATATATATATATATATGTATGTTAGTTTTAAGGTATATATTATGCTATGGGCCTCTGTTTACATATTTAAGATCATTTTGTAAATATTGCCTGAAATAAATGATTAAATTAAATTAAATAACATATGTCTAGATTTTTATGTCAAAAAGCAAGTACAAAACTATAGATAACCCAGAGACACAGGTGATATTGTACAGCAGTTTTGCAAAGTACTTCGCAGTGAGATCTAATAAGTTGGTGACAATGATCGAGCGACGCTTCAGGTTTCATCTACAGACTCATTTATCGTGTCAATTATCTTTTAATTTACAAATTTGTTAGAAAACTAAAATTTTCAAACTAAGAAAGAACAATATCTATATAAATTTTATGATAAAAAATATGTACTATCTGGCACTATTTTTTAAAGTTTGACTTCATATTGACCTAGTGGGGAGGCTCATTAGCGTTCGGCAATCCAGCCGGGCGTAAAGCCCGACACACTAGGAGGTGGCCCACTTCGGTGGGCAGTGTTGTATGTGGGTTGCTTCTACTTCTTTGATAGTTTTTTTTTATTAAAAATGGACTTACTTTTGACCTTCATCTTAGCTCGAAGGCATAGATAAGGTCTATAATCTATCTAGCAGATTGGAAGATGGTAGCAACCCCATGGTCGTTTTTGTTTGCTTCGGTAGGCCCGCCTCATTAAAACGAGGGAGGTTCTGTTGGGTTTTAGTGGGTAGGACTGGCTTTTCTGACCGGTGAGTCCCACATAATCACCTGTAGGCTGTATGTATGCAGGTGGTATGCGTAAATACGAAAAATTAAAAAAAAAATATCTGTGTACTAAGATTCATGCAAATCTATCCAGCTGTTTTAACGTTAGGTAAGGTAAACTTAAAGTAACAAATACAAACTTTGTTATTCATTTTTAGCATTAAAATAGCCTGATTCTATACATTCCGTTGTATGAGTTATTTTTAACTTCGCTAAGGTTCTTTTGATGGCTTAAATTAGTCTAAAGCTAAATATAGTAGATCTTTCAGTGGCTTCATTAAGCAAACGTACTAAGTGACTTCTTGTTAATGAACTGAAAAAGTTATATGCATGGGCGTCGGGAGTGGGGTGCAAGGAGGTGCACTTGTACGAAGGAAAGTTATATATTATATAAGTAAAATCCCTGTTTAAATTAAGATATCTTCAAAGAAAAGACGATAAATCTATACATACTCGTATAATAAATTTGTAACTAAGCCGAATCTGTATATTAAATATTTTTTGGAAAATCTTATTGAAATAGACATTACTATGGATACAGAGGCCGAATCTATAGTTTTTAGAATTTTTGTTTGTCTGTCTGACTGTCTGTTACCGCATCACAGAAAAACCACTGGATGGATTTTGATGAAATTTGGTATGGTGATAGCTGGTTATCCGGGTCAACATATAGGATACTTTTTACTGCGGAAAAATATCTCATTTCTGAGAAAAATACAAAAACTGCATTGTAAGAGTATACTAATATGTACTCGTAAAACCTAAGAATTTGCTTTTTGGTCATCTGAACGCGGTCGGAGCCGCAGACAATGCTAGTAAGATAAAAATAAAAATTATAAATATAATCATTAAAAGATTAGTTAGCAATTTAATGTAAAGAAGCAGATGCATCCCCCTGGAAATAATTCTGCCGCCGCCCATGGTCGTTGCATACTTCATTTCCCTTGATGAAGTGGGTCGAAAAAACATATAAAGACATTCAATGCCAACGTTTAATGTCATTCAAGCTCATTAACTTTACTAATTTATACTGTTACTAAAAAAGATACAATGGAAGTCAAGAATACTCGTATTGACCTAGAATAATATTTTTATTTCAAAAGTTACATAAAAAATTTCAATTGTAAAATTATAATTAAAATCTATACATATAATAAAATTGTAACTAAGCCGAATCTGTACATTAAATATTTTTTGGAAAATCTTATTGAAATAAACATTATTATCGATACAGAGGCCGAATCTATAGTCTTTAGAGTTTTTGTCTGTCTGTCTGTCTGTTACCGCATCATAGAAAAACCAGTGGAGGATTTTAATGAAATTTGGTATGGTGTTATCCGGGTCAATATATAGGATACTTTTTATCTAATTTCTGAGAAAAAATACAAAAACTGCAATGTAAGAGTATACTAATATGTAAAGCCGAAGAATTTGGTTTTTGGTCATCTGAACGCGGGCAAAGCCGCGGGCAATGCTAGTATTTTATATATTTAAAGAAAACTTGTTTTCAGTATTTCAAAACATTTTGTTATGTTCATGAAGAGACGCAATTAAGCGCTGACAGTGCATGCGATGTAACTTCGCCTTTAATCAAGCGAGTTAATTAACTTTGAACAAGATATCTACATACAAAAAAATAAGTTGTTCGTTCTATTTATGAAATTAATTCATCATCTAAATTAATTTTATTTTAATGGTTAATGACCACTCTAAACTAATGTTGAAGCAGCAGAAGAACTAAAGTTAAAAAAGAAGGATATAGTGAAATATGAATTAAAAGATAGAAAATAAATAACGTAGAACATAGTATTATACAGCCGAAGATATGTCCTCCTCTTAAATGATTTGGCGGAAGCAGAGACTAGCCACCTGCGCAGGAGATATTATAGTGCACAAGTGTACGCGCAGACACAAGTGTACTGTCAGGCGCAGGACCTACGGCTTTACTCTACGGCAATGCAAAGGGTGAAACACGAGTTCCCAACTCCAGGCTGCTACTGAGAAATTCTTATCAGAAAAACTCAGTAGCTAAACTTGACCACACCCGGAATCGAACCCAGCACTTCTGGATCTGCAGACATGCTAACTACTAGACTTAAAAGAAAAATATTGCATTAAGTTAACAAAATAAACTATCCCTAAAAAATTAAATACATAGAATAGGTTTTTTTCTATAAGCTATTTATTATTAATCCCTCCAAGACCGCGGACACGCCGACGTGTCAGATAACAATAGATTTCTTAGAATTTTAATTAATTTCTTAGAAATTTACCTGGAGGTATTAAGACCCTTATCATGGTAAAACGTTGAACACCATATGTAATTAAATTACAAAGGCAGCACAGGTGATTTTATTGCTAATTTTCTTCAGCAAAAATCGTATTCGGCCTACTAATGCAAAAGTTTGTATATGTGAGTGTATAATATACATATTATGTATGTTTGTCATTCCTTCACGTTGAAACAGCTGGATGAATTTGGATGAAATTTAATATACAGATAAACTATGAATAGGAGATACACATATCCATACTGTTAGGCACCTAGGGATGTACCCGAACAAAGCGATGGTAATATCACTAAGTCTATACATATAATAAAATTCTGAGTCGAATCTATACATTAAATATTTTATGGAAAATCTTATTGAAATTGTCTTTATTATCGATACAGAGGCCGAATTTATAGTTTTTAGAATTTTTGTCTTCTATCTGTTTACAGATTTTGATGAAATTTGATAAGATGATAGCTGTTTATCCGGGTCAACATATAGGATACTTTTTACTGCGGCAAAATATCTCATCTCTGAGAAATCTATACTAAACGTTAAAACGTAACTAGGGACGAACCCGAGCGCAACGAAAGTGAATCGCTAGTAATGTATAGGTATATCAGTAATTACTAATTGTGTAAAATATTTACAGCATCAAGTTATTTTACGACAATATAATAAAGGTGTTACATTTCGATAATATGAGGCAGTGGTAGCCCAGTGGTAACGCACTCGTTTAGGAAACCGAGTGAAGCGGGTTCAAATCCCGGGTCTCGCACCTCTGATATTTTCATGTGCGAAGCATTTTCCAACATGATTACCACTTGTCTTAATGGTGAAGGAAAACACCGTGAGGAAAACTGCATGTCTGAGGACTGAGAGAACCTAGCACTATTCAAAAAACATGTGAAGTCCGCCAACCCGCACTTGGCCAGTGTGGTGGACTATGACCTGATCCCTCTCGTACTGAAGGGAGGCCCGTGCTCAGCAGCGGGACGTTAAAAAGGGCTGAATACAATACAATATTTCTATAAAATAGAAACTTAAGTCGTAGCTCCAAACCAAAATTTCTCTTCCTGTGATTTTCCACATAATTCAATACAAAATAATAACGCCCTATGATTTTCGTGTAAAAATAATGGAACATGACGGTTGTTATCGGAAGAGCCATCGATAGATAAAGGACACATTATTAATGCGTTTACATAGTGATACCGCACTCACATAACGACGGACAAACAAAATATATCAAATGTACTAGGTAAAGGTATGTTGTACTTTCCAGAGCTTATTTCCTAAAATCACACTACGAGTATTTTAGATTCTACCTTCTACCTTCTTTAGAGCTCAGTCGATTTAAGTAAAAACCGTAATATACCTTGAGGACGTTATTTTACAATCGTTGAAGAAGAGAAATCTATATATAAAAAGGCAAATAGTGTTATCAATAAAAACATTTAGAAAATAGTTCGTTATATATATATATATATATATATATATATATATATATATATATATATATATATGAAGTGTATGTAAGTAAATACTATTTATATTTATGTTTTTCTTCTATTATGGTCGAGTTTCGAATTTCTTTGTTGATCCTTAATCTATAATAATCTATACTAATATTATAAAGATGTTAAGTTTGTGAGTTTGTGACGTTGTAGGGGGTAATTTCTGGATCTACTGAACCGATTTAGATGCAATTTGGTAAGAAGATAGTTTGATACCCTGGGAAGGAAATAGGATACTTTTTATCCCGGAAATCATCCCTTAAAGGGGTGAAAATAAGGATGAAAGTTTGTATTGGGATGCAAGCTGGAGAGGAACCCGAGCGAAGCGAGTCGAGGTGAGTCGCTAGTCATTCCTGCTTTTTGTATGTTTTTTGAACATGCTAGTGTTTTGAAATACCAGACCAATTTGAAGAATGTTGCATTTTACAAGCTATAGAACATACGACCCTTACGAGTAGGGCAATTATAGGTACAGAAATAAACTATCCCAGTGGACCTGCGAGCAAAACTGTTAACAATATAAATGTCAAAATATGTGCTTTTTTACTTTGTTTATTCGTTCTGATTTCATGTAGACAGTTAAATAACGGATCGATGTGATTTTTTACATAGAAATAAATTGTACACTGAAATATTAGGCTACATTTTGTACTACTGCTCTAATCTATGGGCTATTAGAACTCAAAATGCTGACCTCCTTTTTTTACAGACTGTCCAAAACCGTAACGGTTTTAAACTTTTCTATTTATAATTAACATTTATAATTTAGTCTTAAAGAAATTCTTTCGATACCTATCGTAGAGCCAATAGAAATAAATACTTTGACCGAGAACCGAACGTGCTACCAAAGTGAAGGTCGCGTAGCCACTACGCCACGTAGCCAATAATAAATTTTAATCCAAGAATAAGCGAGCATAGAAAATAAATATTATTCATAGTGTTGTTTTGATGAATAATAATGATCATTTTATGACATTCAATTTATAACTATAGTGCTGTGAAATGAAATTGAATGAAAAATAGTTTATTAGGTAGGTACTTTATTTATATTACTCTGTAACCACATAAAAAAGCCATAAATATAGTTAGTACTAAAAATAAAGTAAAGTGAGACGATAAAGACAATAATAAAAGTTTCCGAAAAAAATATATTAAATTATTCGATTATTCGATTATTATACGTCGAAAATTTTTTTGTGATGGATGATATTGTTTCTAATAAAATCTTTTATCTGATTCTTAATAAAATGAACCGTAAAACGTAAAAAATGAGGCCGACGCGTATTTTATTTAACATATATGGCTGTGATATTTGAACCGAGAGTAATGTAGTTTATTTTTATAGAGTGATACGTACTCACTCCTAAATGTAGCATTTAAATTCGCTCTTTGAATATTATTGGTGCTATATCCATAATTAGAGGCAGTGGTAGGCCAGTTGGTAACGCGCTTGCTTTGGAAACTGAGTGAAGCGGGTTCAAATCCCGGGTCTCGCACTTCTGATATTTTCATGTGCGAATCATTTCTGACATGATTACCACTTGCCTTACGGTGAAGGAAACCTGCATGTCTGAGGGAACCTAGCAAGTTTTCGAAAGACATGTGAAGTCTGCCAACATGCACTTGGCCAGCTTGATCCCCCTTGTATCGAAGGAAGGCCCGTGCCCAGCCGTGGGACGTTAAAAAGGGCTGAATACTAATCGATTTCCTCCAAAATCTTTCCTCGTTTCCAAAAGTTTGCACTTGTTGCACGCATGAAATTTGTATGGAATCGTCATATTCAATGTTAGATTGAAATTAATGTTTTAGCTTTTGTTATAGATATCGAATAAATTACGTTATCACTTTGATCAGATTCACCGTTTGTCTTCAAAAAGCTGATATAATTTGTCAATTTTTCTTGTTCTCAGAGTCATTGCTGCAAAACCACGGGCGAAGGTCATGAGAGTGGCAGCCCGGAGAACGAGCGTCAGCCTGGCGACGGTGCCAGTTGTACTATCGCTGATGAGCAGGTAATGTTACTTACAATTAAAAATACAATTTAATTTTACTATCAAATTAATCAACACTAATATTATAAATTACCTCTTTATAATAATTTGTATGTTTGTAATTAATCTTTGAAATTACTGATCCGATTTGGAAAATTCTTTTATCAATAGAAATTAGGAAGCTACATTACCGTCGAGTACTATTGGCTATTTTTTATTCTGATGAAAATCTCTTTACTGTCATATTATAACAACTATAATCAAAGTTAAAAAAAATCGGACATGTGCGAATCTGACTCGCACACTGAGGGTTCCGTAGCATGAAACAAAATAAGATTAAAAAAATATATTTTTGTAATGTAACTACAAAATGGTTTCAGATTTTTCCCTTGTGATATTACTGTCTGGTAGAATTTATTAAAGTTTGCAATTTCAAGAAATTTCATGATTCTATGTCAACTGGTTTTGATTCCCTTGAGAATGTTAAATAATGCAGAATAAACAGCCATATCTTTTAAATGCGTTGTCTTTGATTTTTCACAGTTAAAAGGCATTGTAGACTTGAGTATTTGATATTAATTTCAACTTGATACCTCCACACATTTCTAAGAAAAAAGTTCTGAACAGACAGACGGATGACAACGAAGTGATCCTATACTATTCCTTTTTGCTTTTGAGGCACGGATTCCTAAAAATGGCCGTTGAATTCCTTTATTTGCGTACGCTACCTAATTATTGAACTAACAACCATGACAAACAACCATGACAAACAACCAACCTGAATATCAACCATAAAATAATTTAAAATTGTTATTTGAAATATACAAGATATCGAATAACTTAGTTTATTAGTTTTGTCTTTCATCTGTTTATGCAAAGTTAACAAAACTAAGAAGAAGAGAAACAATAAGTCTCACTAAATTCGGCTAAATAGACAGAAATACAAATTAATCCCCTACTATGAGGTCTCGTAAAACGCGAGTTAAATATACATATACGTATAAAATGTGTTAGCGGTTATAACTTCTACATACGTCCATTAAATTTACTCCGTCCTTTACCTTTTCACGCTTAAGCCGCTGAACAGATTTCAATAAAATTTTGGCAAGGACATTGATCTTAGAATCGGACATTGGCTACTCTTGATCCCCGACCGGCTTATCACATAAGAGAAGCCGCGGGCAAAGTCTAGTTTATACATATAATAAAATTCTGAGTCAAATCCGTACATTAAATATTTTTTGGAAAATCTTATTGAAATTATTTTTTTATTATTATTGATATAGAGGCCGAATATATAGTTTTTAAAATTTTTGTTTGTCTATCTGCCTTTGGAACGCATCACGACAAAACCACTGGACAGATTTTGATGAAATTTGGTATGATGATAGCAGGTTATCCGGGTCAACATATAGGATACTTTTTACTATGGGAAAATATCTCATCTTTGAGAATTCTATACTAAACGTTAAAACGTAACTAAGGACGGACCAGACCGAAGCGAGGGTGAGTCGCTAATATAAAGTAAAAATGTGGTATAAACTTTGAAGTGAGTATTATCAATAACACTAATAATAAAAATTGAAATTGAATCTATCGAAAATCTATCAAACGATTACGCATACTTCATACTACATAGTAATATATCCTAAGACTAGCATTGCCCGCGGCTCCGCCTGACGACCAAAAAGCAAATTCTTAGGTTTTACATATTAGTATACTCTTACAATGCAGTTTTTGTTTTTTTTCTCAGGAATGAGATATTTTTCCGCAGTAAAAAGTACCCTATATGTTGACCCGGATAACCAGCTATCACCATACCAAATTTCATCTAAATCCCTCGGACGGACGGACGGACGGACGGACAGACAGACAGACAGACAGACAGACAGACAGACAAAAATTCTAAAAACTATAGATTCGGCCTCTGTATCGATAATATTATCTATTTCAATAAGATTTTCCAAAAAATATTTAATGTACAGATTCGACTTAGTTAGAATTTTATTATATGTATAGATCTTCTCCATACGTTCGGCAACTCGCCAACAACTGTTAAGATGAAAAATAATAGAACTTGGGGCATTTTATTGCCCATAATTTACAGCTGCTTTCTTTGTATTAACATAAGTGTTAACGATCACCTTATTCTGCGATAATCCTTTTTGCACCTTTCAGGATTATTGAAGTAGAGTTGTTGATAGAAGTTTTGCAAATCGAGTTTATTATTGTATAAATAAGTTAAAGCAAATTGAAACTCAAAGTAAAAGCTTGTTTTGATTTATCCTATTAGGGAACTTAAAAGGCTGAAGATAAAATTTCGAGAAAATATATTCATACAATTTATGTATAAGAGTGTACGAATGAAATTACAAAGTAAAATGTTATGCTATATCCATTCTATAATATTAAAATGTGAAAATAAATCTGTATGTCTGTCTTTTACCTTTTCACGCTTAAGCCACTAAACAGATTTTGATGAAATTTGACAAGGAATTAGGTTTTTGATTTGAAATACATTTAATAATAATATATTAAACTAGCAACTCACCCTCGCTTCGCTCGGGTTCGTCCCTAGGTACGTTTTGACGGCTAGTATGGAATAGATATACTATATTTGTTTATATACATATATACACAGGTATAATGAGTTGTTGTGGGTTGTATCATAAAGTTCCCGTAGAATTGAGATAAATTTTCCAATTTTCTGGGCAATTTTATTAATTTTTCTTTCCGTAGGAACCTTCTACGAAGTATTAGAAAACTAAAAAAAAAGATGAATGAAATCGGTAAATTCGTTCTTAAGTTATGGCGTACTCAAGGGAAATAGGGATTCATTATATATATATATATATATATATATATATATATATATATATATATACATACATATATATATACATATATATGTGTGTGTATTTAGAGAAATAACAAAAAGATTCATACTTCTTTATAGAAGTACTAGCGACTCACCCTCGCTCCGCTCGGGTTCGTCCCTGAGGTGGGGTCTGGGAGGGCCACCCTTATCCTTATCACTTAGGGGTATGGAAAATAGATAGTAGCCGATTCTCAGACCTACTGAATACGCATATAAAATTTGGTAAAAATCGGTAAAGCCGTTTCGGAGGAGTACGGTAACTAACATAGTGACATGGAAATTTTATATATAAGATGTTACTTAAATATATTTATTTATATTGTTTCAGATACGGATAAGTGACGACGATGGCTCCACCAACAGCGGCCGCAACAGCATGGACCCGTTCCGCACGGATGGCGATATAGGTCACTTTAACAATACTTGTGTTTATAATAAACAATATTTCTATACAAAAAACTTTAAATAGTAAAAAAATGAATACAAAATATTTAAGTTAAAAAATGAACTAAAGTTAAAGAATAAGATATAAAAACTCTTTTATCATATAATAATAAATGAGAAATTCTTGTATATTTATATATAAATTCATTTAGTGTATCTCGAAAATGGTTCTTACGATTTGGATCAAATCTGTGTGTATTTTTATGTCTCCTTCACTCTGAAACGGCTGGACAGATTTGGATAAAATTTACTTTACAATCTGTGGGCTTTTACATACTTTACTGTTAGTAATAAAATTGTCCAAAAGGTGGCACTGCTTGTATGGATACGAAATGCGTCTAGGATAAGTCGTAATTATGTTCATATGAACTATATAAAGCTATAACCAACCTGACTGGTAACTACTCAGCTCGACTGCAATACATCATTAAAATCCTCTAACTATAACGGAGACGTGAGTGTTAAGAGTTAAATGAAAAAAACCTTGCAGTCCGAATTAATTAAATTGACTTATTTCAAATAATAACGCTTTAAAATATATTTATCATGTAGACATTATGGGTCAAAGTTTGTTCTGAAATTCATCACTTAGGCGTCCCAATAAATTAGGAAAGAAAATCATTGTCTTACAAAAACCCTTAGTTTAATATTGAATATATCTTTCGCAGTGGCTACGGACGGCATGTTAAGGACAGGACGCTACTACAAAGGAATTTATTGGCCCTCTATAACTAACAGTTTTAAGGTAATATATTTTTGAAGAGTAACTTCTTTAGAATCGTTGTGATTTAAAAGTTAGTAAATTGGTAATGCGACACGAGAAAGAGACAAACACATAAATGTATAGAATTAAGCTGGCGAGAGAATGAGATAGAATACATTACACAGGAAGTGAAAGATAATACTGAATAATATGTTAAATAAAACGTAAAATAACTTTTAAAGTTGGTGAAAAGAACGAAACTTATCACTTATAAAAATGAATATTTATTACTGTGGTATGAATGTGCATAAATTAAATAAAAGCTATTATGACTAATTTTTGTCATGGTAACCGTTGTTATTGTTTGACAAATATATATTATATTCTTTCCGTATATGATATTCTATAAATATATTATTGTAATATGCCTTATTTAATTATTGATTTATTTTAATTTATTTGCGATATTTGCCAAAGAAGTTTAACTTCAACCGCGCGTAAAGGTTACGCGCACCCATTTTTTTTATTTAAATATTGTAAAAAAGGTTCAAATATATACTTTTTTATCATTTAAATAAAATATCTTTACCTACCACCTGATACCTACTGGCCGGTTTTGATGAATCTATTTTTATTGTCCTATGGATAATAATGTGAGCTTATTGCCATAGTTATATGATAAATAATATTAATAATATTAAAACAAATAATTATAATTTAAAAAATAAAATATAGTTAACATATATTTAATTATTTTAATTAATCTTGCTTCGTTAGAAAACTTCATTAGTGGAAACCTAAAATTAAAGAATATAGTGAGAAGCTTTTATAGAATATAAAAGTTTATTTAGAGAAATAAAATAACCTTTGCGATTTCAGTATGTGGTTTTATTTTCAGGATGAAACCGTAGAATTATCGTACCAAAAGTACTCTAGAAGACAGAGGCAAAGATCCCTCATCATGGTCAACGTAGTCGACTTTGCACTAAAGGTAGAAACCTAACTGGCATTTATTTTTAACCGAGTTAAAAAGAAGGGGGCGTTAGTAGGCCAGTGGTGACGCGCTTTCTTGGAAAAGTGAAGTGGGTTCAATCCCGGATCTTGCACTTCGGATATTTTCATATGCGAATCATTTTTCAACATGATTACCACTTGCTTGCCTTACGGTGAAGGAGTTTTCTCTCATGAGAAAACCTGTATGTCTGAGAGAGTTTAGCAAGTTTTCGAAAGAAATGCATAGTCCGCCAACCCGCACTTGGCCAGCGTGGCGGACTACGGCCTGATCCCCCTCAAATTACCGGTGTACAATTTTAATAAAAATAATTATTATTTAATATAATATAGGAGTATATACTACATATTTAAACTTTTTGTTTTCAGATTTGCTTAACACTTATTTATACTGTATCAAATCGTAATAATGGTAAGAATACTATTATTTGAAAAAACCTTTAGTACAGATTTTTCGTGATTAAATTAATTAAATTTAATGAATTTCGTGTTATTTTACAGTGATAGATGGATATCAAATAGCTTGGACGGCAGCGTTTTTATTACTAAACATAGCTGTGTTACTGCTTGGAGGATGGCGGTGTTTCGCCAACAACTATCTTCATTGGGCCGCGGCGGCCACTTGGATCTTACTTATTGCACAAGGTATATAATAGACTGGCTATTTATACTATAACTGTTCCTCCTAGTATAGCTAGCTAGTTTTGTTAGTAATACTGTCAGTATTTAGTTCTATTGCAATGAAATTCAAAGTGGTATAGTTATAATTCAAACCTTTATATAATCTTCAAAGATTGGTTGGATGTTTTGGTTGGTACGGAACCCTTCCTGTGCGAATTCGACTCGCACTTGACAGGTTTTTGTAACACAGCCGTATGTATAGCATTATACTTTTAACTAACTGCCAAAAAGGAGGTTCTATATTCGTTTGTATATGTTTTTTTTTATATTTGACATCATATGTATATCATTAAAGTAGGTAAATAAAAATCTTTCTCTTACCAGGGTTAAGTGGTCAAGGCATAGGTTTCGGAGAGTCTGAAAACCAAGTTTGGTACATGCTGTTTATAATATTCGTGCCATACGCCATGCTGCCGCTGTCTTTGGGCTGGTGCATCGTCATCGGCTTGCTGTCGTCCGTATCGCACGTGTTGACGACAGCAGTGAATATCAAGGATATTGTGACGAAAACTTCGACAGCTGCAGTAAATATTACTATCCTAAAAAATATAGAAAATTAGAGGTTTAAATACATTTTTTTTCGCCTTAATTCACAAACATCCACGTGACCACACGTTTGGCTCGGTATGTTGTGATCCTACTTGCTGTGCTAGCGGTCGCGGTTTCGAGTCCTGCGGGGGACATTCATTCCGCTTGCTGTATTAAAATACCTAAGTTAATATTGATTTAGTCTAATCTAACATATAAATATAATTATAATTTTTAAAAATATATTTTTAATTATTTGTTAATCTACAGGCAAGTTCATGTGGCACAAGACTTTTAATAGGCAATGCCTTACTCTACACTGCTGTAAACTTCGCCGGCATGTATGCGAAGTATCTCGCGGACTGGGGACAGAGAAAAGCGTTCCTAGAAACCCACCGATCCATGGTTACAAGGCAAAAGACGAAACGGGAAAGTGATCGACAATGGAAATTGTTTCAAAGTGGTAAACTTTAACTATGCTTAAATGATTATTATTATGCACTAGTTGTCGCATACAGGTTTGCTCGAATGTAGGTTTATTTCTTTAGGAACACTGTCATTGACCCAATTATGCTATTATATGAGAATGAAGAATGCACTAATGGTACATGTATTCAGACCTTTTTAACGTTCTACTGCTGGGCACCGGGCCTCCCTGTAATACGAGGGGATCAGGCCATAGTCCACCACGCTGGCTAAGTGCGGGTTGGCGGACTTCACATGTCTTTTGAAAACTTGCTAGGTTCTCTCAGACATGCAGGTTTCCTCACGATGTTTTCCTTCACCGTAATACAAGTGGTAATCATGTTAGAAACTAGTCGCACATGAAAATATCAGAGGTGCGAGACCCAGGATTTGAACCCGCTTCACTCGGTTTCCCAAGCGAGCGCGCAACCACTGGGCTACCAGTGCCATTCTAATGGTACATAATTGATTATTATTAATATTTTAAATGCGAAAGTTTGTTAATGTGTGTATATTTTTGTTACTTCTAGATTCTGAATGGACAATTTGAAAGTACTTTTTTGCATGGTTTTTTATGAAGTCAAAAATTACAAATATGTTAATTGAAATATGGACAACAATTTGGACGTCTGTTTGATCAGCTGTAGTCATAAAAAAAATTCGAAAATGATTGTTCTAAATAAAATTCAAAATAGTTGAATTTAAAGTTACAATTTATATTTCAGACTAATTTTATGTGTGTGATTTAAGTTTCTAAGAACAAAGTTTTAAGTGCACAATTTATTTTGCAGTTATCCCGGACTTTTTAGCAAAACAGATCTCTAGTCACGTGTCGAAAGTGAGAGGCGAGTTCCAAGAGCAGCAATTCAATAATTTATATATCCAAAGACATGAGGACGTCTCTATTTTATTCGCTGATATCAAAGGATTTACTGGTAAGTATACTCATAAAGTTAAGTTAAATGTTAATGAAAATCTTCATTCAGATGTTATTTTAAAATAATGTGGGCTTAAAATAGTTCTACGTTAGCACTTAGCAAGACATGTTTACTTATTAATGATTATATCGGGGGCTGTAATTAGCAAAAAAATGTTGATGGATTTGTAGTAAAGCTATCATTTTAGGGGTTGATTAATATGAAATCATAAATTTGTAATTGGATTTGATAACTTATAAATTCAAAAAATGCTTTAATTTTTTTCACAATTAAAACAATTTTTTTCTTTTTTTCACGTTTTCATTATGCACTTCAAGTCGTTTAGCTTATTAATCTTATAATAGATTAAATTTATGTAATATCGTCATTTAATTATTTTTTTTGTTTTAGAGCTTTCCAGTAAATGCAGCGCACAAGATCTAGTGAAGCTACTCAACGAACTCTTCGCCAGATTTGATAGATTAGCCTCAGTAAGTGATCATAATTAATCATTTACTATCTTAAAATTCGATTCATTGTCTGTATTAAAACAGATGCACTCATTTAGATATAACTTTCATTTTATAGTGTAAAGACATACCTGCGAAAAAATGTTTGTTTTTGTACTATCTTCTCACAGCATAGCATAAAGGAATTGGTTTGATTTAAATATAAAATATTTGGACTCAATATCTTTTTAACCCTACATCAAATTTCCGCAGGTTTTTGCAAAAATCCACTAGCTTAGTAAAATAATATTATATAACTGAGCAGCTCACCCTCGCTTCATTCAGGTTTGCCTCTAGAAAAACAAAAACAATCCTATCCCACGGGAACCGTAAATTTTTCCAGGATAAAAAGTAGTCTATGTGTTATTCTGATATATGAGCTATATTATTGTAAAGTTTCATCAAAATCCATTCAGTAGTTTTTATGTGAAAGAGTAACAAACATACATCCATACTCACAAACTTTCACATTTATAATATTAGTATAGATTCATAAATTATCTTTAGGGTTAATAATAGTTTTTTTTAGGAGAACCACTGCCTACGTATCAAACTCCTGGGTGACTGTTATTTCTGCGTGAGCGGTCTGCCCGAGCGGCGAAGCGACCACGCCTTCTGCTGCGTCAACATGGGCCTGCAGATGATACGCGTGATACGCGACGTCCGATACAATAAACAGGTTTTTTACAATATTATTACTAGCAAATATTCTTATTGCTCTTACAGCATCATCTATGTACAGATAAGTAAAATTGAAGTGTCTGTTTGTAATGTCAAAATTACAGCTTTGTACTAAATGCATATGGATGTATACATGGTACATATACCAAAACAATTTTTTTTTACAATTTTTGTCTGTCTGTCTGTCTGTTTGTTTGTTCCGGCTAATCTCTAAAATGGTTGGACCGATTTTGACGGGACTTTTACTGGCAGATAGTTGATGTAATAAGAAGTAACTTAGGTTACTTTTATTTTAGAAAAGAAAATAGGATATCACGAAAAAAATTAAAACAAATTAAAAATTAATAATATCCGACTCTATTAGGAAAGTTGTATACATACCCTAAGGACGAACCCGAGCGCAGCGAGGGTGAGTTGCTAGTATTTATAATATATTAGGTATTGTTTATATAAATAAATGTTAATTCCAGTTATAAATGTTCATGGTATTTGTTTATATTGTTACGTTCTATGATTTCTGGGATCGGAAAATGAAAAGATGTTTTAATTGCTTTTGGTTAACGAGATTCTTGGCGGGTTACGAACACATGCACAATTTTGGCTTAACACAGTCTCTGAGCATTTTTTTCACCACTTGCACGATGAGTTCACTCCACTTTTCCTCACTTTTTCCCTTAGCTCTGAATTTTACCAATACCGCTCCTTTTATATGAATAAACAAAGTAAAAATACAAATATTTCTAGTATACTCTAAAGACTTATTGCATAACCTTTATGATATTTTTTAACCAAACAAAACCAGGTTGAATCCTAGTCATAGCTACTATCAATAAATAGACGAATGTACAATCTAGTATAAAAAAGGTGTTAAAGGAATTCTAAAAGAAGTTCTCGGCTTTTTTGGGAAATATTCTTTTTTTTAATTTAATATTTAACTATCTTATTTTTAGATTTTCCATGTACATTCCCAGGTGGACCTAGATATGAGGATTGGAATTCACAGCGGCACAGTACTATGCGGGGTGCTTGGCTTACTCAAGTGGCAGTTCGATCTCTGGTCCTATGACGTCACTCTTGCCAACCACATGGAAAGCGGTGGATTGCCTGGGTGATTATTAGAAATTTCCATAGCACTTATTCATCATTTTTCAATTTTGTGTTTTAATATGTACCTATTACTCTTGTAATATTTCGCAAATCCTAAATAAAACACCAATGTATATGTATATGTTTTGTATTACATTATTATATATATATACACCTAGATATCAATCAAAGGTACTTTGACTATATTAAGAGGGCTACTGCGGGAACTAAGTGTATTAAATATTTAGCTATTATTTTTCCAGTCGCGTGCACATTTCGTCAGCAACTATGGAATGCCTAAACGGAGCTTTCGAAGTAGAGCCCGGTGAAGGAGAAACTAGAGACACTAGACTGCGAGAACTAAATATCACGACTTACCTTATTAAAGCTACAGAACATCCAAGGAGGACGAGGAACAAATCTGTGAATAAGTATGTTTTGCTTTTTCCATATAATAACAACATTTTAAAAAACATTTTTTTTCTATGCATTTTTTCATACAATTCAAATTTAAGATGATACATAGAATGAAAGTAAAATGTAATATCACTAATATAAATATTAAAATTACTCTTTTAATCTTATATCCAGTATTCAAGCACAGATGCCTCAAAATGAGTGTAAAGTACAGCGTCGTCCAAGCGGCAGCATCGAAGATGAAAATACTACCGACTGGATCCCTGAGATGCCATTTCAAAATGTAAGATTTTTAATTAGAAGTACTTATATTTATACTATTTTAAAAAAATAAATAGTAAACTGCCGTAGTAAAATCGACATATTTATTAGGAACTATACCAAATTTATGAAATACTTGATTTCTCGTGGATTAAATTAAAAAGAAACTTAACTCTACTTCTAAGGAGTTTTTTTCTACATACAAGCAGGCGTCCCGATTAGCTACCCCACGTATATAATATCAGCAACATAAATAGACCTTTAAACAAAATTCCATTGCTTTTAGAACCAGTGGTTTAGGTTGTATGTATCTATCGCCAAATTATAAAAAATGTTAAAGAACGTTTGTGGCAAAAAGCTATTATACAGTAAATGATTTTATAGAAGATGGATTGGAATGAAATGATCGCCTCCAGGCTACTTCAACGTGATAGAAATATTGTAAATTATAATTTTACTTCAAAAAAAAAATAATAAGTCAATATTAGTCCCGGTGAGTTTCTTTCGCCAGTTCTTCTCAGGTCTGAGGCCTCTTCTTTCTGAACTGGTAGTAGACTCGTGATGTTCAGTAAAAAATTGTAATAATTTAATTCTGAGTAAAATATTTGGAATTTGAATTTTGAAATTGAGTTTGAGTAGGTCCATTGGATATATTTTCTTACAGTACTTCCAAAGTAGCGCTAGTGCGGCGTTACGACGGTGTGGGACCAAACCTGACGATGCAGAGCACGGACAAGACATAGAGATCACGTCCATATCGGAGGTAAGGCTACATTCAGCCTTCATTTTATTATTTTTTTTCCATTTATTATGCGAAAATAATGAAATCTAAATAACTTAAATTAATATTTTATAATAGGACATAAAACTCCTTCAAAAATATTATCGTATAAAAACAAACAACCATCTTCTTTTTTGTAAAAGTCTTTTTAAGGAATAATGTAGCATTTTCTCCTCCAGAACGTCAATTTTTCTGTTTTAATACCATCGAAACATTTACAATACAATAAGTGAAAAATAAAAAGGCAGTGGTAGCCAAAAAGGCAGTGGTAGCCCAGTGGTAACGCGATCGCTTGGCAAACCGAGTGAAGCAGGTTCAAATCCCGGGTCTCGCACCTCTGATATTTTCATGTGCGAATCATTTCTAACATGATTACCACTTGCCTTACGGTGAAGGAAAACATCGTGAGGAAACCTGCATGTCTGAGAGAACTTAGCAAGTTTTCGAAAGACATGTGATGTCCGCCAACTCGCACTTGGCCAGCGTGTTGGACTATGGCCTGATACCCCTCGTACTGAAGGGAGGCCCGTGCCCAGCAGTGGAACAATAAAAAGGGCTGAATACACAAGTGAAAAATCCTGTTTTATTGAATAATAATTTTTTTACACGTTTTACATACAAAAATTTAGATTAAATATTACCTTCTAGGAAGATGACATAATCAATCACTCTATCGAAGTAAGCAGTAACCGTCGCATGCGAGCGGAACACATGAAGCCCTGGTCGCTGCACTTCCGACGCGCATCACTGGACTCTCGTTTTAGGCAGCTCGATGAAAAAACCTTCAAATCAAACGTCATGTGCTGTTTAGTCTTATGGCTGTTTATTGTTGCTGTGCAATATATTATGCACTTTAAGTAAGTGTTTTTGTCCTTTTGTCTCTTAAGTATGTTTTAACCCCCGACGCAAAAAGAGGGATGTTATAAGTTTAACGTCGATGTCTGTCTGTTTGGCTGTATGCGTGTGTGTGTCTGTCTGTGGCATCGTAACTCTCAAACGGATGGACCGATTTCGATGCGTTTTTTTTCATTTGAAAGCCAGTTTCCTTGCGGTGGTTCTTAGCTATGTTTGGTTAATATCGTGCCAGCAGTGTAAGAGTATCAGCTCTTTTCCAAAATGATATAAGGCATTTTGGCATATGATTACTCAATTAAGTGCTTCACGCGTGCCAGTGTAATCGTTAAATGACATTTAATTTGCGTAGGTATTTTTTTTTATTTTTAATGTTATACTAATATCGGGCTACTATTACACTCGTTAATGAAATAGCTTGCGTGGGTGCGTGTATATGTTTTCTATTATAGCGTGAAGGAGAAATCCTTCACGTTGTAATAGCTGGACGGATTTGGAGGAGTACAAATAGACTTAGTTCTGGAGTAACACATAGGTTACTACTAGACTTAGGGATGCATTCGAGCTAAGCTAAGGGAGTCCCTAATCCTGTATAAAAAATAGTCTTTGTTACCTGCACAAAAATTTGCAGATGTCTATAAGCGGTGATAGCCACTTACCATCAGGTGAATCGTTTGCTTGTTTTCCCCTTATTTTAAAAAAATAATAATTATAATGTCTAAAAATCACGGGCCTGATACTGCATATGTAAACCAAGAAAACAAATTGATAAACCAATAAATATTCTTCTATTTCTTCAAGTTGCTGGTTGCTTGTAATAACTCTGCTAGTGATGACGGTGGCGCTCGCGCTCTCCTTCGTGGTGGTAATGGCAGAGGAGTTCCCGCACGCGATGCCGCGGTTAGCCAACTTTTCCGCGAAGATCAGTGGGAACAGGATGCGGCGGAATGTCCACATCTGTTGTTTTGTTACCATTATGTCTATATCTAGGTAATGAACTTGATGTATACCGATGTTTTATTTTGGGTTTGGGAAATATCTGAGATTGAACCTTTTAATTATGTTTTGGGAATGTCTGTATGTCTGATTGGACGAATAATGGCTAAACAATATCAGTGGGATATTTTTGTTGTTGGAATATATAAATGCTCATATCTTTGTACTGCAACCAAGCCATATGAGGCGCACCTGCACCCCTATGCAATGAAGGAAAATAAATTACTGTATAAATTTATAGATGTCCGCGAAAAAAAATGAACTTAAAGTTTTCCAATTAATTGCAAATCATTTAATGTAATTTATTTTTCAGTACAACCAAACTATACATATGTCCACTGCTAAGAATGCCCACTAAAGCCGTCAATGTAACTAATGACTCCAACACTGTGACTCAAGTGGACACTTTGAATGAGGAAATAATTGGAGAGTGCTATAAGCCTGAATACGTTGTCTTCACTTGGATTCTATGCTTGGTGGCGTTGACGTCGATTTTAAAGTTATACTATTTGATCAAAACTTTGATGGCAATTTTGAACGTAGCAATGTATTCAGTCCTTTTGCTTTTATATTATAATAATGATAAAGAAACAGAAGATGATAGGTAAGTGATACAATGTCGGCAAATATTTGTTGTAGGTATAATAATTAATTAAAGGGAAAATTTTGTTTCGTCGCTACATCGTAATTCAAAATGGCGAATACTCTTTCATTTGTCTCGAGTACACCTTTTTCACACAAATTCAATTTTTTGTTAATGCCTTCAAAGCGTGCTAATTGAGCATATATTATTTCACCAATGTAACGTAGAATACAAATTCGCTTTGTCTGTTCTTTGACTTCGGTATAACATAAATGATACTATGATTTTTCATAGGATATTTCACAATGTCACAATTTACACTCTATACTGTTACACTTATATATTATCTTTTTTCATAAATCGTAATCTCCATAACCGATGCCTTAAAAATTTTAAAAATATAGATCAAATTATCCACGGACAATAAAATAATTAGAACTTTTATTAGAACCTTCTGTGAACTGCTTTTTTTAGTTATAAAAACAACTTCAAGGAAAATATAAAGAAATTTCTTTCTCCAGTTTTTCTCAGGTCCAAAGCTTCTTCTTTCCAATTCTGTCGTTAAGTAAAATATTTTGAATTTGAATTATGACCAATACATTAACATATGTAAATTTTTCTTAACATTTCAGCCCTCTTCGGTTCTACATACAAATGACGATCTTAATGATAATGTTTTTAGTAATAGTTGTGTATCATGCGAGGCTTGTGGAAGTTACGTCGAGACTAGATTTTCTTTGGAAATTGCAAGCGGAAACTGATCTTAAAGAAATGAAGGACACGCAACGAACGAATAGACACTTATTGAAACACATACTCCCTGATCATGTTGTCAATCATTTTTTAAGCAAAAATACTTGCCCTGATGTAAGTAGAGGAGTCGCAGAAGAGTATTTTATGAAACTTCTTTTTTATTGTTTTTTTTTTTTGTAAATTATTATTAAACTCTCTAAAAAAATATTACTAATAGGTAATTTCTATTCGTTTATTCATTTCTATGTTGAATATTTAGAACATCTCCACTTGACAATCCCATTGATGCAGTTGACATGAAACTTATTTCTGCATCGATTGTTATTATTGCGGATTCAGTCCCCTTAAGAGGGAAGCTTATATTTATATTTGCGATAAAAATATTTGTTGTAAGTGGGTATCCATTTTGTTTCTAGGAGCCATATTCCCAAAGGCGAGACCACGTCGGTGTAATGTTTGCGGGGATACCGAATTTCCACGAATTCTACTCCGAACAGAAAGCCGTTGACTGCATGAGGGTTCTTAACGAAATCATTTGTAATGTACCAATCGATTTATATTTATAATAATTTCATTACATTATGCTCCAATATGCTCTAATATTTATGTTTACAATAATTGTGTACTGAAGTAAATTTTTGATTTCAGTTGATTTCGACAAATTATTAATGCAGCCGCAATTCAAAAGTATTGAAAAGATCAAAACAATTGGCGCTACGTATATGGCTGCTTCAGGACTAAACCCAGATCATAAGGTGAATATTACGGTTTATTACTAACTATTGATTTGTATTTTAAATGGTAGCGCACTTGGATAGAAAACCAAATGGAAATGCTTCAAACCTCGAGATTCGACCTTTGAGATTTTAATGTGCGAATAAATTTCAACTTGCTTGCCACTTGCTTATACATACAGCGCTTAATTTACACAAAGGGCACTCGGGGCTAGTGTCCAGGGCGTGAAATTTTCAGGGGTGGCAAAATTCAGAGGGTGAAAAAAAATATCTTAATGATATCGAAAATTCTTTTTGTATTTTCCAAAAAAATATTAATAAAAAAAATAGTAGGTACTAGTAGTACCTAGATTTTTCGAAAAATTGAAAACATTTATAAATATATTTTTTTTGCATTTTTCGAAAAATTAATAATTTAAAGAAATTAAACTTTATCAAACTTAACCTACTTTATGCAAAATTTCGATAATTGGGCGGCATTTTTTATAGTCCCCAGGGGCGGCGCTAAGGTTGAATCCGACACTGGGTACATACACCTTGATAATATACCAAAAATCTTATTGAAATATAAAATCCACGCAAATTCGATGCGAATTCAAACACATTAGCAATTATAATATTTAACAATTCTAATAACTGCTATTATTTATCATTCTATTACATAACAGTGAAAAAAAAATTAGCGTACAACTTCGACTCCGTTAAAGTTTTATCTTTACAAGGTTAAAATTTTGAAATTCTCTCTTTTGACTTACAAACATATTTTTTGTAGACAGCTGAGGATGATTCTGGTCATCTCTGTGCATTAGTGGATTATGCATTTGCACTTCGGGAAGCTCTAGAAGATATCAATAAGCACAGCTTTAACAAGTTTGGATTAAGAGTAGGTGAGATCTTTTTTATCCAGAATTCTTTCTAATATTGTTAACTAGCTGACCCAACAGACGTCGTCATGTTCAAATTTCAATAAAATTTGTGATCTTTGATTTCGAATCACACTGTAATTTTTCTCGATTTTACCAATTTTTCAGACTTCTCCATTTTTTTTTTAATTTAAAGCCAAAAGAATTTTAGAGAAACATACATTTATTAAAATACACGAAGTACAAAAATTGCATAATATGTAAGCCTATGTACTTATATGATGCATAAATGACGCCACCATCGTCGGCATAGTTTCAAAAGCTTAGGTTACGACCAATATTCATATATTTTACATGTATAATATAATTTAATATCATTGTCTGTTAGGCATTAGTTGCGGCCCTCTCGTCGGCGGAGTGATCGGCGCGAGGAAACCCGTGTACGATATATGGGGAAACACTGTGAACGAGGCCTCGAGGATGGAATCCACCGGCGCCATGGACCGCATCCAGATCACTAAGTTTACGAAACAGGTACGATATTTAATATTTCATTAATATCTATGACCCCTAATATGAGATTTTTGACAATGATCTTTTCTGAGTTTTTTCTTGTTAATTATTCGTATAGGTATCTAGGAAAATTTAAAGTTCTTGAATAACATTAAATAACGGGCCGCGGTTAATCACAGCAAAATTACACTGCATTCCGAATGGGTGACAGCTTTCTGGCAGACTGTCTATAATAATCTCTTAGAACTTATCTAACTTAACATTATGTAAGCATTCTAAACTTATACATATTTACCTATTTTTTGGGAGAAGTATTATAATTTATTATGATTTAGGTGTTAGAGCGTCATGGCTACGGGCTAGAAGCGCGTGGCGAGGTGGAGGTAAAAGGCAAAGGGCGTATGGAGACGTGGTGGGTGACGCGGGAGCGCGCGCGCGGCGCCGGCCCGCGGCCCGCACCCGCGCCGCCGCGCTCGCTCGCCGCCCTCGTCTACACCATGCTACAGGCCCGCAAGCGTATATACACGCACCCGTTGGATGCGCCTGCGCAGTGTAAGTCATATAATTACGGCCTATACATACGTTTTATAAACACGCTATCAACGAGCGTACCTTGATACACACCTTGGGTCACACTATATCGGGTCATCTGAACGTATTCGATCCGCATGAATAATAAACATAAAAAGAAATATGAAATATATTTTAGAAATGTAGAAACTAGTATACTATTATGGATGGAATTTAAATTGTTTTTTTTTTGATGATTTATTTAATATTACGTTTTTAAAAATACTTTTATTTAACACGTTAATACCGTTACCGGAAAAATAGAATGTATAGAATCTTTTAAAAAGTAGAAAGCAAGTTCAGTTTGATAATAATTATTTCCTAGATTTTAAGAACTAGAAAAAATTATTGTAAAAATGATATTATAATATAAATAAATGCATAAACATTAAACAGCCCTAAATGGGAGCATGCAAGGGCGGCGAGCGATGCGCGCTGGTACAGCACCCAGCGCGAGACGGCCTAAGGACCTGCACGCACGCAATCGTCATACACATAACTGGTTAGTCTTATAACTTATTAATATTTAATTATTATCATTTAACCGTAATTTAGACTGACATTATCCTTTAAGAATTGTTTATAATTTTACTTTTGAATTCGTTAAAGAATATATCCCAATTATAAAATTTAATTGAATTTTCAGTTTTCGTCCTAGTATGAACTTAGCCACTTCTTTGGATAGGAACGAAATGGAAATCTTAGGTTTCAGCTTAGTTAAGAGGTGCAATATACTAAAGATTTGTCTGCCTACTCATTAATGTCACCTTAGTAAAGTGTATTTTGTTGGTTCTTTCTTAATCAATGCAATATTATTATTATGAATCGAAATAATGCTATAGAAATGCATAAAAATAGTTTTTGGACCGACAAACTCATACGGCATATGTCGTTCAATTTAAGTAAAACGAGGACGAGTCGTTAACTAAGTTGATTAATTATAACATGTTAAACCACCAGCAACGGCACAGAACCCAACATCCGGCCGTACTCGAGCAGCATGGTGGCGCGGCGGCCGGACATGGCGCCGCCCGTCGTCGGCAGCATGTCCGCGCCGCACACGCCCACCGCCGTGCACACCTCGCCTGACCGGACCTTTGCTGGGCCTAAGCTGGGTAGGTCCTTGATAGTGTATATATATTGTTTCGTTTTCATATGTTGATTTAGGTTTTAGCATCTATATAGATCAGGTTTTCCCAACCTTTTTTTCGTTAGGTCTCCCCGGACTATTTTTATTAATAAAATTAATATTCATAAACGCGAAAGATTGTGAGAATGTATGGAAGTGTGTTACTCTTTCGCAAAAAGAGCCTAATGAATGTTTTTGAATGAAACTTTACAGTGTTATAGCTTTTATATTAGAACAACGCATAGGCTATAATTTATAAAGATAAAGTAAAACAATAGAAATACATGAACTACTGCCACGGAAGACGATAGTAAATAATATTCTAGAAAATTTAAACGCGGTCCACTCCCCTTTAAATCGCTCTACGCCTCCGTCTTTAGCAATTTATTCGAGATCAAGATCACTTTAACGCAACATGTGGCATATTGTTGTAAATAAGCCACCTCTCAAAAGAGACCTAAGTGTTTCTATTTCTTTAATCATACTACAAACTAATGTTCATCTTAAATATATTTGCAATGACTATTTAAAATGACTATTTTTTTATGTAAGTATAAAATATACATTTTAACATTTATTTACAACGCATTTGAATCACTATATGAATATAAAATGACAACAGGTATAACAGCAAGACTGAAAGCAGCGAGCTTCTCATACCGAACTCGACCAAACAGGGATAGATCGCCAAAAATCCAAGAAGAAATCAATGGTTCCAACGCTTCAGTGGCAAACGGCACGCCGGGCTCCTTCAGATTACGATCCGTCACGACCGCTTCATTCTTCCGCAGCCGTAACAAGGACAGGAGGAAAGAGGAGGTGAAGGAAAATGGGGACACTGTCACGACTCGAATGTAAATAATATTATAATAGTCATTACTTTTAAGTATATTTTTGTATCGTAATTTAGATATGGCGCTGGCGCCATGTTTTTTTTTAATAATAATTTTTAGCCCTTAAACATTAACTTATTCAAATTATACGTGTGTAGGTGTTATTATAGTTGTATATTTACGCGTTATTTGTTAATGTAAAAATGTATTTATATGAGTTTTTTTTGGTATTTTACGTATTTTACCTTTGCATTTATTTACCTTGATATATGTATGTAGGTACTTAGAAAATGTATCACAACAGTGCTCTAAATAATTGTAATTTGCTCTCATTTTAAGTACTTAGCGTATTTCAATTTTTTTTTATAGCAAAGTATTTGAGGACAGTGCGTGTGGGTCCAAAGCAGCATTTTTCAGTCTGAAGGGTAGAATATCATAAGGCAGTTATAAAAAATAATTAAGTTAAAAATTCAACGTAAACGTTTCTCCAAAGGTTAAAGGCAATGAAGTGCGTTAGTAGCATTTTTTGCCCTTTGCATTACAACCCGCACGACACGACATTTCTTTGCTTACTATAAATATAATAATATTATAGATAACAAAATATGACTGTTTATACGTACATAGCATTTATTGTACCTTACAGAAGAAATTCTTTAAATGACCGTATCAAAAACATTTACGTAGACAAGAATAACTAAGCGCACAAACAGACAGACGTGAAAATCTACTTTATTTTATACTATTGAACGAATATTAGAATTTCTTAAACAATAATTTAAATAACGCACGTACCTAATCGTTTTTTTTAATCTATTGCCATATTTAGTCTTACTAAACATAATGCCAAAATAAATTATTATAAAAGATGATCTCTTCCTTTATTTATAAGATAGAAGATCGAATGCTGAATTATATTATCTAATCTTAATTTTATGTTAATCTTAATTTTATGGTGTAAGTATATAATAATAGATGAGAAGGCGTAGCGTATAGATGGTAATAAAATTATAACCGGGTTACATGGAATATTTTAGAAAATTGTGTTAATGAAAATATTTTATGTCATACTAATCAAATTAAGTTTATTTTTGCCCGTCTTTCAATCAATGAACCTATCCAGGGTTTGTTTTGTCCTACGAGTAAAACCAAAGATATAGCTTGAGCTTGCCATTTTAAAAGCTATAATTTAATTGTGGGTCAAACAAAGTGGTTAATTATGGAAAAACATATTTATATATAAACAGTAAAATATATAAAAGTACCTATTATAATATGATATGTAAAAAACGTGTGTGTATGTACGCATGTAAGAAGTTATACTTGTTTGGGGTAACGAAACAAAAATAGCTAGATTTCATCCCGTATGTCACAACTCTCTGTTTATGAAAGGAATGATAAATTAATAAAATAATTAAATAATGCATATTACAATCATATATTTATAGAATATCATTAAGAGAAAGAATATTATATAATACTAGCAGAACCCGCGGCTTCGCTCGCGCTAAAATTACAAAATAGTCTCTAAAAAGGTAGTTTCATAGAAACTTTCATCCCC
Source organism: Brenthis hecate (assembly GCA_951806755.1). Classification (NCBI taxonomy): domain Eukaryota; kingdom Metazoa; phylum Arthropoda; class Insecta; order Lepidoptera; family Nymphalidae; genus Brenthis; species Brenthis hecate. The sequence goes on along the minus strand of OX638271.1, from coordinate 4,533,295 downwards.
TATTTTACCCTCTTATAGGATGAATTTCGTAAAATGCTAAAACACGTATTTATATGATTTTATTGAAGAGCTAATACCAAGTTTCAAGTAGTTCTGATCATAAATATTTTTTTGGGTTGTATTACAACGTATTTTTCCGTGGCAATTGGCTAATCTCCCGCGGAAAAAATAGCCTTTGTTACTCTCCAGCGCTCCAACTATCTCCATACAAAAAATTACGCCAATCCGTCATTCCATTTTGACGTGAAACAAGGACAAACAAACAAACAAACGAACGAAGAAAAACACTTTCACATTTATAATATTAGTATGGATTATACTTTTTATAATATTATATTTATATCATTTGTCAGACAATAACAACGGTTACCGTGGCAACAAATAGTTATCAGCTAACTTCATCATGTCGCTTTTTGGCTGTCGGTGTGCGCGCGCATCATAAAAATCTCATAATTTTTTCCAAACGTCCCAAAAGAAGTATAACTTAAAGAAATATTTAATATGATAAAAAAAAATTACTAAAGTACTTACTAGACCTTTGTGACGACGAAGGTAACTGTTCCTATAACCATTGTTAACCTAATAATTGAAAAATACTAAATCTATTGACTTATAATTTCTATTAAGAATCATATTGTGTATTTTTCAATTAATTTATTTTAACCTTATACTAAGCACTAAGAGAATGCCTATTTATATGTATTATGTACGTACCATAGTCACTAGTGTATATAAGTATGGAAAATTATAATGAAATGTACCTATGTTACTATTAGATACTAATTTATTATATATTAATTATAGATTTTAAAGATCTGTTAGATATTAAACCAAAGCCAAATAATTTATTCGTCTTATGAATCCTAAATGTCGTATCATAGCGTTAAAATAAATGGTGAACAATATATAAAAGAATTTTATTTACACTTTTAATGAAATTTTCTGATAAAATCTATTGATAAAAAATAACCTATGTGCTATTCCAGATTATAATCTATCTCTGTGCCAAATTTTATCCAGATCCGTTTAGCCGTTCTGGCGTGATTAACAAACATTCATGGGATAATTAACATAATTAATGGGATGATTTTCTATACATATGTATATAGAAACTGCAGGCGTCAAGAAAAATAGGATAGCTTTAAATATTTAGATAAACAATACCTACAAACTACTTTCATTATTCAAATGAAAATATAATTAACTTGTTTGTTAGTATGTCTATATTTGTTCCACCATTACACTGAAACCGCTAGACGAATACGAATGAAATTTAAAACACACATAGACTATGATGAGGCTACCCATAGAAAAAAAAAACATAAAAGATGGAGTTAGCTATATATAATATTATGACCTATATATAGTTTATCCTATATATAATTACCACAAATACACAGACCTATATATAATTATTGATTTAATTAACAGAATAACTAACGACAAGATTATGTCATAATTACATACATATTTCTTTCTGTAATTAAACCTTAGTAGGTTTTAATACTATATGCATATATGTATTTAAAAAAATGTAAAACTTTTAACTGATAATAAAAGAAAAAAAAAAGACTACAAAAGCCACTTACGAATACATGGGGAATATAAATATGGGGAATTTCAATAAAACAATGCTATTAATAATAATCTTAAGTGTTTTTATACAAAAATATTGTGTGGACCTTTGTGATGCACAATAAATAAGCCACAGCTCACACCGCTCACTCGACCGAGGCATACATCAGCATTCCTATGTGACACAGCCGTCTTACGTTTTGGAATAGGTAAATTATACACTTCATAGAACAAAGTTATTTTTAAATATTATTATTAGCAATTAGTGAACATTACAGTGGTAGTCCAGTGGTAACGCGCTCGTTTGGAAAACCAAGTACAGCGGGATCAAATCAAATCTGATATTTTCATGTGCTAATCATTTCCAACATCATTTCTACTTGTCTTAGGGTGAAGGAAAACATCGTGAGCAAACCTGCATGTCTCAGAGAACCTGGCAAGTTCCCGAAAGACACGTGAAGTCCGCGAAGCCGGACTTGGTCAGCGTGGCGGAATATTGCTGCCTATGATCCCCATCGTATTGAAGGAGGCTTACCCCCAACAGTGGAAATTTAAAAGAATTGAATTATTATTTATTTATATGTGAATATTTAGATAACGACTCATATTAAGAAATCTGATGCCCGATTTCATCAACGTCACCTAAGTTTAAGGGATCCCCTAAGCATAGTTAGGGGGCTGTTAGGGGGCAGTTTCTGTTTCACCGACAGTTAGGGGATCACTTAAATATTAAAAGGCCCCCTAAATTTAGGTGCTCGAAATATGGGCTTAAAAGACGATCGTAAAACGAAATTTAATTTAGGGGCTAGTTTAGGGAACTTTTAAGCTAGGGATCCCATAAGTAGGTGGTAGCTTATGGGTTGTTGGTGAAATCGGGCATGAGTGTTTTATACTATTATTTATAACTGTGCTGTTCTTCAACATTCTTTATTTGCACTAGAACTAACGAAGCTTTAAACTTTAATTTATAATTGCCTTATTAATTATTATCAGAGAGATAAAAATCATAGATTTAATTTTGAAAAATTATTCCCTAAAAAATTCTAACAAGAATGTGAAACTTTATCGATTGATATAAACTAAAAAAATAACTAATAACAAAGATTACTTTCCCAACTTTGTTCTACAAAACGTATAAAGCGACAATAAGTTTATAAACAAACAACTCACATCAACTATTGACATTATACTTTTATCCGAAACTCAAATAAATTACGGAATGAAAGGATTACTATATATTTCTACAAAGATATTATGTGTCTAATAGTGATGTAACGAATGTTCGATTTTTCACATTCGCGAATGCGAATGTTGGAGATATGTAAATATTTCAAGTAAAGCGCGTGCAAAATGTTAAACAGACAAGTTTGACATTTCGTGTCGGCCATGTTTAAACCCAACATACTCCTATTATAGTGCCACAAACTTATCTGACCCGGTGGCCAAAACTGGAACTACGTTTCGCCATTTTGAGCCGTACATTTTATTGTTAAGAGTTGTCATCAATAACTACACGATCTTAACATTGAAATATAATTCATTAAAAATGTGTTTTAATTATTATTGTTCCTTGTCACATTATGTTGTATAAAAATGACTAACAGTAAATTAACATTTCGAATACTCCTTGTGGACTTGGGAAACAAAAAAACTTTTTACCCTAAAAACTGCGGAAATGCTGTATAGTGGCAATAACTAAAACCAACAACAGCGACGCTGACAACATATGAGATAAGTTCGTGGCACTAACACCGAGCCGATTCAATTTGAATGAACCAAGTTAATCACATAAAGATCATTCGAAAAGATTTCTTGTAATTTGAGTTTATTTTATTATTTCTTGCAAATACGAATGGAAAAAAATATGCGTATAATTGCGAATGCGAATATTCGTTACATTACTATTGTCTAATACAAACGTGGCGATTATATTAAATTCTAGTGAGAAATAAATTATAAATAAGGCACTCTCTACGTCTATACTTCATAATTCCTTTAAGAAAACAAACTTTCTTTAATCGCTTAGATATATTAGGATTTATAATATCAAAAAAACACCTTTATATAAAAAAAAAGTTTAGACAAACATAAAAGTGATTATCATTATTTTATATTATTATCAATGTACAAAAACTTGATTTATTCAATAAATAGTTGAAAAACATAATATAATATGATTTAATACGTATAATTTTACTATTTATTACATTTACAGTATTATATCATTCATATGTAGAAAGAAGTACATAAATAAAAAAATATATCCGGCCGTATAGAATTGTTATAACATAAAATTATTATGCATCGATGAAGACATGATATAAAGATTTTTTTTCTGCTTTTTTTTTATGCGCTATTCCAGACTATAATCTATCTCTGTGCCAAATTTCATCCAGATCCATTGAGCCGTTCTGGTGTGAAAGAATAAAAAATATCCATCCAAACATCTAAACTTTCACATTTATAATATTAGTAAGGTTATGGATAGTACAGATAAAAAAATAAAATATTAGTTTCTCAAATCATTGTGTTGTTGGCAACATTTTTGCATAAACTCATCCAAATAAAATTGATAATAATTACACCATTGAATATAACTTTAAATATAGCTAACTTTGAACTCAGTTTAAAAATGTATAAAAAAAGATCTGTTCCCCGTTAATTTTAGTATCATTGGATTTATATTAATTGGGACTTTCTTTTCATATAAGAAAAAACTGTTATAAACAAAGTTATTTGTATCAAATAATGAAGTATGTATTACATATTACCTTGTATAAATATTTCTCTACAACATCCCACTCTACACTAAGAGCCTATCTACAATTGTACTATAACCATCAGTTCTTCACTTAAACAGTTAGATGAGCAGTATTGTGCCGAATTAGTATCGAATATAAAAAAAAATTGTCAAATTACTGTATGAAGTAAAAAAAAAAAAAGAATAAATTAAAAATGTGATTTTTTAAAAACATAATTTCTACTAATGAAGGGTACAGGCAAGGAACAGGGAATGTCCTTATGAATAGATTAATTAATTTCGCTTTGGGTATAGATAAAAACGTATTTTTAGCGACATCCGTAAAGTATTTCTAAAAACCAGTGGTTGGGAATGAAATTACCATAGACATAGCTTTTTTTTGTTTTGTACTGGTAATCGATCTATATGATTACCAGTACAAAACAAAAAAACTCAAAATCGGTCAAGTGCGAGTCGTAATTCGCACAAGAAGGGTCTGTAGCATCGTGCATGTACTTTTTATTAATATGACTTTTACTCTATGTATGTAGTATTTTAACTTCGATGATCGATTACGAACATTAATATTTGTTGTATTATTTTTTATTTTTATTATTTCTTGTTACCGGCAATAGAAATACATACTCTGTGAAATTTTTCAACTCTCTACTTATTACGGTTCATGAGATACAGCCCTCTGACAGACAGACGGACAGCAGAGTCATAGTAATAGGGTTCCATTGGCACCCTTCGGGTATGGAACCCTAAAAACAAAGATTATGACATTCTCCGTTCTTTGCTTGTACACTTCAAATGATGTACTTATGAAATATTTACTGTATGCGAGAATAGAAATTGCATTTTTTTATGATAATCCAATAATGAGTTAAAAAACATATTTTCATATAAATATAGGCAAGTTTTCAACTATCACCTTTTAGGTTTAACATATCCGAATACATCTCGTAGGCATATTTTTATAAAATACACTTATGGCACCAATTATTATGGTCTCATTTTTATAAAATTACAAAATTAGTTTAGAATTGATGGTGAATTTTTAATTCAAACTCAATTTTGGTGTGCAAGCATCGGTGTCTGCAGGACTTCTATCCACCTGGAATTAGAATAAATGTGAGATCACTCTTAAGGGTATAAAAGGTTCATTTTTAAACATAAAAATTGGTATCGATACCATGGGGTCTCATCATGAACAAAGAAAAATTAGTTCAAAAAATTGTCATTAGATGCTGTTACATGTATTGATTTGTTATTAAAGTGGTGTTAAATCAACAAAAGATAAAAAAATACATCCCAAAAAGGTATATTATTGTTTCAAAAAATATTAAGTGAAAGGAAAAGAAACAAACAATGTGCCCATAAATCAAATTTGCGTAATTTTACTGATATTATTGAAATATCAGCAACCAGATGATAGGTTTGTAGTGTATATTCACAGATGGCGCTTTTACATTTTATAAATTGTTTGTCACGGTTAAAATAGTTAAAATCACAGATTTTTTTATTTGAAGGCAGAATGAATTTTATAATATTTATAAAATAAAACAGTTCAAGTATTTGTAAATCAACGACATCTATTATCTGTTCAAGCAAACAAAAATAGCCCGCAGAATAGAAATTAGCACTGTCCAATTTCTTTGTATGGGATTAAGGCATCTGTACTAGCATTATGTGATCCGTGTCGATACTGAAGAACGAATAGAGATGCATTGGGTAGCTCCTTATTTTTTGAAAGCTGTTAATTTAAATATGGTAATCCTTTGTTAAAAAATTAAATATTTAAACAATCAGTTTTGAAATAATTCCGTAGAAAATGTAGCGTTCATCGAAAGAATACCACGCATAATGCTAGTTGGTAAAAATACCGTTATGCAATTGACGCTTCATCGTGCGAGCTCGTCTTACCCCCGTCCGCTAATTGTATACCTATTACCACGCCGGCAGGTCGCACGCGCTCGCTAAAGTTTATAACTTGACACGTTTATTTGATTTTGTATTTCGTATTCTAATATTCATATTTCATGTCCAAAACTAATTCTGTACTTTCATTATTCCTTCTCTGTGTAATTTCTTCCGTGTGCCAATATAAGTGTGTTTAATGTGTTAACTCCCTACTATAATTTATTTTTGCATAACTTTTACTAAATTCTTATTAATATAGATTAAACTCAATCTATAAAAATATAAAGTGTGGTACCTATTATACGTAAAATGGCTGTCGGCTCTGAAGAAATACACATGGTTTTTGAACTGCAACTTGAATACAAACTCCTTGTCGATGCCATCGCTAGGCGCCGGCGCACCCACACTATACCTGATAAAAAAAGGAAAAAAAATAGCATATTACAAGTTATAATATATTGTTAAATATGAGAAAAAAAAATCTTTTTCATCAAGCGGAGGCAGTCCTAGAGCATTTATATATGTAAGTTGAAGTCAGGAGTTAGTGCAAGTGGCACCGGAATATATTTTCGGGATAAACGGAGCATACATATGTACTGTAAATGCATTACCATTCACAACTTCTGTTACAATCTTAGGTTAAGCGTATTTATTATTTATGATACGCGTATTTATTATTTTGATATTATTTTTTGTTCCCGACGTTCCGAATCTATTACAACAATCATGATCTCGGGAGAGATTAAAGTTTTAAACATCTCAAAGATCATTATATAGTTGTTACAGACAGTGCCTACTCACAAAATTACAAAACAAAAATCCGAAAAGATAGTTTTATTTAAATTGTCAAATATTTGCGTAAATCTAAGAAAGTATTATCTAAGTGGTAGTTGAAGAAATTAACTTGCTCAAATAAAACAAACAAGTAAGTAAAAATTACCCCAGTAAAGGTAGCGAAGCGAGTGGCGAGTGGTCGCGACACGTCTTGTAGAAGAACAGCGTGAAAACCGCAAACACCACCCATAGTTTTTGCCAGCCGTGAGAGTTTTTAAACTTGCGCAGAAGATAGCCGGATAGTTGACTCTGTGAATACAATAAACAAATATTCTATTAATATGTACGACAATATGTCTATCTGTAATAACAATAAATTTTAGTATTGACTAGTGCTCCAATTCTTTTAGTTTTCAATTTTTAGTCAATATAATAAAAAAGCGAATGGTCATTTTGATACAGATAATATAAAAGCATTATAAAAAAATACAAAATAAATTGTCTATATTTCCCAGTTATCACAAGAAATGTCCTCATCGTCGGTAGTGTATAAGCGATCCTGCGATACCCCTTTAAGACGAGAAAGGTTCTGTATGTGAGTTCCACATAACCACCTGTACATATGCACGTGGTTACATTATTTATTGCCAAACATAATTTTAGGTCAACGGAAAGCACCCTATAGGTTTTGACTCCCTTGCGAGTGTCATTATAAAAAAGTGTCAAAATATTCGGCATAAATGGCCGTATCTTTTGATTAACATGGAAATTCGATTTTTTCACAGTTCTAAGGGATTGCAGACCTGAGTATTGGATATTGAATTCAACTTCAACTCCACGCGTTTATTAGAAAAATGTTCGTGACCAGGGCTGCCAGTAGAGACATCTGCTGTCAGTAGAGCCAACTTATTTTATACCGCTGGGTCACTCAAATTATACCAAATCAAATTTTATTAAACAAATAAAAAAAAACTATTGAGAAATAGTCTGTGACGAATAAAAAAAAATCAATAAAAATACGTAACAATTTAAAAAGGAAATATACATAAAATAAACATATTTTACAATTTTCATATCCAATTATACGATCTGGCAGCCCTGTCCGTGACAGACAGACGGACAACGAAGTGATTTTATAAGGGTTCCGATTTTCCTTTTGAGGTACGGAACCCTAAACAAGTGTAGGTATTCACCCGCATGGCGAGGTGCAGCTGCGCGCGCCGCAGCGACGCCGCGCGGTGCCAGCACACGTGCGCCAGCGCGCCGCCCGCACCGCCGCCCGCGCCCGCGCCCTCGCACGCGCCCTCCGACTCCTCTGGAAGGCACATTACAGATATAATATTATAATCTTTATTACATTACTTTCATTTGCTATTTACAATACATAAAAATTGTACTTTTTGCCAATACAGTGGCTGTATAATATAAATTGAGTTTTAAATCATTCTATATATAGTTATGACATTATATTTATATCTATTCCTTAATATTTAATCTTTAGTATACGTAAAAACACAATCGAAAAACTATTATAAATGCAAATATTTATGACACACACATAGTAAGTTCGTTACTCCGTCACGTTGAAAAGACTAGACGGACTAATCGCATTTTAAACACTCAAAACGTTCAGTAATTTCAACGTGAATATACACGCACACACACGCACACACGCACACACACACACACACACACACACACACACACACACACACGCGCACACACACACACACACACACACACACGCACACTCGCACATACACACACGCACACACACGCACATACACAAACACACACGCAAACTTTCGCCTTCATAATAGTATTCCTATATATAATAAAACATAGTTTATATGTATGTTTATATCATACCATAATCCTGCAACTGCGGCGTGAGCTGCGTGTCGGGCGACGCGGCGCTCCCCTGCGCGGCGCGCGCGCCCGCCGCCAGCGCCTCCGCCCAGCCCGCGTACTCCGCCTCGTTACTTGTGCTTAGCGTTAGTTTTGTATCCTCATCTATATGTTCCACATTAATATATTAAATACAATTGTTATACCACTACTCTACTACTACTATTCCATAAAGTCGTCTTAAAAGGCATATAGACAGGGCAATAGAGAATATGCATGTGATTTAAATAAAGATGTAATATTTTTTTTATAATCTTTTTTGCTTTTGAATTAAGAATTTATTAATATTTTTTATTGTAATTTATTTTTTATTAAGAAAACTACTTATTAAAAAGTGGAATTATAGGTGGGAAATTCAAAGTACATGAAACGCACGCCATAGGTCAGACCGAATATGACGTCAGAGTATATCATAGCACAGCGATTAGCGATTTTGTCGCCTACAAATTGAGCCGTCATTTCTCTGTGTTTATCACACTGTGACGTCACGCCAAGCGCGCGAAATGGCGGGCGTTTAAAGTATCCGTAACGGTATGATATTTAAAGAACAAAATAATACTAAATTTTAGTATTTTGGAGCTGGATATTTTTTTTACAATAATTATACAACGATATAAACGTAATTGTACAAAAAAATTTAAATAAATCATGCGTATTCCCTATTGTGGAAGGGGGACAAAATAGACGGAGTGAGGCACATCCGAATGTTAAACATTCCTTTATATGACTTTAGGGTTGACGGATTTAATTCTAACTTGCCACTAGATTGTACTAAAGCACTATAACTTCTAAATCGTTCGCGAAAACCGGTATTGACACTTGCATTTTGCAGCATTTCGTTCAAATCAAGATATACTGTAGATTATAGATACGTTTATACTGCGGTTATACTATACATATCGTTAATACTTAAACTTAAGGTATATAGTCACTAACAAATTCACGGGTTTTAGTCGAGTAGTCGAGTAGCGAAAATTTAAAAAGTTATAGTAGGAAATGTTGTTTGTTTTGGATGATTATTTAAATTAGGAATCAAATCATAGCATTAATTTTAAATAACTAATAACACTACATATGTAATTAAAATTAAGGCCATTATTAATATATTACTATTTTCTTTATAAAAACTAATGTTTTGTTATTTAATTATTTATTATTTATTGAGTTGTTATTTTCATGAAAAAATATATGTGTTATGGTTATGGTTTTGATATCATGGTTTTTTGCTTAAATGATGATGTATTTTCTTAATTATTTTATTATTCAATATTGATTACTTTATACCAACACAATAAAAGAAAAAAAATAGTATTCAATATTAACTTTAAAGTGTTCTTTCAGTCTGTGAATAGTTATATTTTCTAATTTATACATACATTTAATAATAAAAGAATGCGGTAAGTCTGTGGTCTCTACGCTCAGCTCGTGCAGGGGCAGCACGGAGTGCGCTCGAAACAGCCCGTTCGAGTTTTTCGACGCGATTATCAAAATGTCGTTGAACTGTAAACAATAATATTAAAAATTAATATTATTAATGTGTCAATTTATACTCTGACAATGAGTCTTGCACCTCTCAAATATTCAAGACTTATGTAATACTATGAAGGAAAACTGACTTCAGTGGACTATGACCTCACAATGAGGGAAAACCTTTACTAGCAGTAGGACATTAAGAGGGGTGAATATTTCGCTATTATATTTACAGCTTAAGTTTTTCTATCGTTTAAATACCAGATAAATTCAATGATAATACCAAAAACAATAATCGAAAAAATAATTTAAAAAAAATGTTTTCTTTACCAAGAAAAGCATCCTTTGCTGCAATCCTTTCGAAGTGTGCGTGTACACGCAGCCTAGTCTCACGAACTCTCTCTCAGCGACCAGTAACTTATCATAGCCTGTGGAATAGTATGAATAGCTTTATGTATTTGCAAGTACGTTTTAACGATTTATAGATTTCTCAGAGATGAGATATTTTCCCGCAGTAAAAAGTGTACTATATGTTGACCCGGATAACCAGCTATCATCATACCCATCAAAATCCGTCCAATGGTTTTCTTATGATGAGCTCCCAGACAAGCAGACAAAATTCTAAAAACTATAGATTCGGCCTCTGTATCGATAATAACGATTATTTCAATAAGATTTTCCAAAAAAAAAAATTGAATGTATAGATTCAACTCAATTCTAAGATATCTAAATAACCCATACATATATATTGAAATAAGTCTTAAAAAGGCCTATAGAAGAGTCTGCACTCCGCAATAACATTATCAAATGTTTCTCCTCAAAGATACGTACATTCGCAATAACTATCTTTGTCTATTTAAAACAAAAATTTACTCTAGTAAAGAAAAATAGTTATCAACATTGTGGACAATATTTATTGCCTATATGCCTATGATATCGTCGATGATAGCATTATTGGATTGGATTTTCTGACAAAAAATACGGAGTTTTGAAATGCGAAAATTAAGTTAAAGAAATAAAGTTAAAGTTCTAATAAGCTGTGGAATTTTTGGAAAAGTTCATTGCTTGAAAGATATAGTACTTCCTCCAAGAACGGAGATAGGGTGGGGCGTGGGGGTAGAATTTGTAACTTATATAAAACAAAAATTTTGAAAAGATAAAAAAATTACTTAAGTTTTTTCACTGTATTACAATAATGCAATAAATATAACAGTGAAAGTTGGGTATAAAATGTCTATATCATCAATTCTTGAATGTTTTCAAAGATGATGAGTCAAAAAAAATCCGTTCAAACCAAAAAATTAAATTAATTATTTATTTTAAAAATCTGAGGGCCACCTCAAAATGATGAGTAAAAAATTTTTTTCTTTTCAAAAATTTCGTTTTTTTATAAGCAACTAATTCTACCCCCAAACTAAGAAAAAAATTTTTTTTTCGTTCCACCCTAGTGTGGAAGCAAAGAGCAAGCAGTCACCGGCCACGTCCCGCTGCAGTTGGCACAGTGCGGCGTGATTCTCCACGTGGCGCAGCTGCGCGTCCGCCGCGTCCGCCGCCGCCGCCGCCAGCTCCAGAGCCGCGCGGGACGCCTTGCTTTTCGTTGCCGTCCATAGCTCTGGTTGATTTATATTTGCGTTAATCATTTTAAACAAAGTAAAGTCACTTAAATATATAAACTTAAAGGTTAATACTTAATATAAAATTAATTCTAAATATAAAGTTTGATAGAAATCGTTAGAGCTATTTGTGAGATACACAAAATAAATTTATGTATATAAATATACAAAAATCACCGGCATAGTGGAGGGAATAGCGCTATCTTGCTGTATCGAATCGTGTATGAAAGAAACACACACAGAGAGACACGGTCACCTTGCAACATCCTCGTGTAACGATGCAAGCGGCGTAACGAGTGGTATAGCGCTAATTCGCTCTATCGAATCGCGTATGAAAGAGACACTCACAAAGAGAAACACGGTCACCTTACGCCATCCTCTTGTAACGATGCAAGCGGCGCAGCGGGCGGTATAGCGCTATCTCACTCTATCGCATCGCGTATGAAAGATACAAAAGCAATCACCTTGCGCCATTCTCTTGTAATGGTGCAGACGGTGCAGCGGGCGCAGCAGCAGACAGGCGAGCGGCAGCGGCGACGCGCGGTCGAAGGCGGCTGCATGACGCGCGCCGTCACCGCCGCGGCGCCGCGCGCTCTCCACCAGCGCTACCATCGCCCCCGCACCCTCTATGTACGAGTTGTACGCCTGAAAACGTTAATATTGGAATTTAGTATTTCAGTTAAGGAGTTTTGAATGGGGAATTATATCTGCTTTATTATATATTTTTAATTTTTTTATATACAAAAAAGCGAATAAAACCAATCTAATATTGTAAATGCAAAAGTAACTTTAAACGACTGAACCGATTTAGATGAAAATTGGTATGAAGATAGCATCCGACCCTGTGAAGGACATAGGATATTTTTCCCGCTCCCAGAAATCATCCCTTAAGGATATAAAGGGGGATGGAATTTAGTATGGGGAATCAATCATTTATCAAGTAAGGGATGTAAAACTCATCATACCTATGTATATACAGTCTACCTTTTCGATACTAATCGTCAAAACGTACCTAGGGACGAACCCGAGCGAAGCGAAGATGAGTTTAGTAAGTTAAACTAGATGGGAAGAGCAACAGGCAAAAGCTAGGTTTTAATTAAAATTATCAATGATGTGTCACCATTTATATATAAAAAATATTAGCACTTAAAAGACACTTCACAAAAGTATTAGATATACTCACATCAAATGTGTTTGATAAATAATCCTGAAGGATCTCGGCTATTTTCTTGTATTCGGGTTCCTCGACATCTAAAACGAACATTATTTTAAATTTTAACTAATCTTATAGCATTATCTATATGAAGTAGCACCACTAATATATAGAATTTATAACTCAACTACCTTTTTACTTCCTATGTGTGAATTAGGATTTTAATGAATCAGTTAATCGCATCAATGATTATTTGTCCAAACGACCAATTTGCCGAAAGAGCGCTTAATACTGCATAAATGACTTTTAAATATCAATTCTATTAATATAAAATACATATTATAATTTAAAATAGGCGTAAAGATGTACTTGATCTATATATGTATATCTTAGAAATTTTAAAAATAGCTTTGTTTTTTTTTTAAATTAGAGGAAAAAAACTACTTAAAATTAGAGGAAAGTAGTTTGAACAAATACGCACTAAGGCAACGAATTATCTAAATAGCTAACATCTTACTACAAAGTAATAACTAACCACAACAACAAAAATAAATAGCGAAGAAAGATTATAAGAACATATGATCAATAGAATTAGTTATTCTAAGTGACTTTTTTAAAGATGGCTGATTTAGTGTCAGATGACGCAAATCCACACAAACACACACACATATCCATACCATCACACTCTACGGGCAATTCGATACAAGACAGTACACGATCGAGATACGCAAGAAACGGTCCCGCGGGCAACGCTAGTACGGCGTCCCAGTCTGGTTCTGCAAGAAATGCTTTATAGTGGTATAAGTGACATAATACCATATGAATACAGACTATACAATAACGTGAATAAATCATAAATATTCTAAAGAAGTAATATGTTCTCAAATAGTACCATTTGAAGTCATTATAATAAGAGAATTGAATCATAACTATCAGTCACATTCGCTGGTGTGGCCGTAATACGGGTACGAGTCTGTATTGTTGTGTCTACACTTAAGTTTATAACACATATATACCTTTCCTACATTCTGGTGAGGGCAGGTACTCGGATATCAACCGAAACTTGTGTACCATTATATTTTGCTTACAATAAACAAAAACACCTTCAGAGTTATCGGGCGAGGATACGTTCGCTGGTGTGGCTGCAGCAACGACACTTGTGGACGAGTTTGTACCTCACATTATGTTGCTCCCACACCTACGCTTACAACCAGCACAATCATCACTATTACGATACAAAGGCCCGTTCACTACTGATACCACAAAACACTACTTGTATACCAGTTCTGTACCTCACATTATACAGCGCCCACGCCTAAGTTCACAAACGGACAAGAGCACGGTCGTGTACCGCCAAAGGGTACTCGTGTACCACTATATACCTCACATTATGTCGCACACACACCTACGCTAACAAGTGACGGGATGGCCAATAAAACGTCGATATTCTCGTAATTAATGTATATATTGCACTGCTTTCTAAGAAATATGAAGAAAAATAAACGAAATATTCTAATAAAGTTCATAACGAAAAGTAAAGTTGACCTACTTTTTAAAATCTTGACTAGTGTCAACTGACATCTATACAATACATTTTATAATAATTACAGAGTATAAATTCGGTATATCTATACAGATAAATAAAATTGACGTGTCTGTTTATAGTGTCCAAATACCAGCGTTTTACTAAATGCATAATATGAAATGTAAGAAAACACAATTTTTCAAATTTTTGTCTGTCTGTCAGTCTGTTTGTTCCGGATAATCTCTAAAATAGCTGGACTGATTTTGAAGGGACTTTCTCTGGAAGATAGCTGATGTTATAGGGAGTAACATAGGCTACTTTTATTTTAGAAAAATAATTTGGGTTCCGCTCAAAAAAATTAAAACGTACCTAGGAACAAACAAGAGCGAAGCGAGTGTGAATCGCTAGTAAATTAATAACCCTAACACAAGGCAAAGCAATCACCTTCGCAGGTGTCAGGCGAGGGCAGGCCGGCGGGCGCGGCGGGCGCGGCGGCGGCGAGCGCGCGGTCCAGCTTGGCCAGCAGCGCGCCGGCGGGCAGCGCCAGCGGCTCCAGCGCGAGGCAGGCGCGCGCCAGCGCCGCCGCCTCCGCGCCGCCCGACGCGCTCCGCCCCAATGTTCCCACTCGTTTCGACCATGTCTGTTAACAAAAATATACATTTATACTAGCGACTCACCCTCGCTTCGCTCGGGTTCATCCCTAACTTGCTTCCCAATACAAACTTTCATTCCCATTTTCACCCCCTTAAGGGATGATTTTCGGGATAAAAAGTATCCTAAGTCCTTTCCAGGGTTTCAAACTATCTTCTTACCAAATTTCATCTAAACCGGTTCAGTAGATCCAGACATTACCCCCCTACAACGTCACAAGCTTTATCTCTATAATATTAGTATAGAAGTATAGATAACAATCTATATTTTTACTATTAACGTTGTGTGTATCTATAAAAATTCTTTTATTTTATCTATTAAATTCGTGAAATAAAAATCGAACAAAAACCATTACTGTAATTACCATAGAAAAAAAACAGATAGAATAATTAATTACAATAAAATAAACCAGTCAACAATATAATAAAAAAAACTCTTGAAGTGATGCAATTTTAGTAAGCAAACGAAACAGACCAGTAGTATTTAATAGATTTATTTAATACGTTATAACACATTTTTACATCTTGCGAACAGTTATTACTTAACGCCATGACAGTTACTCGTAAGGTTAATAGATGGCGCTATGTATACCACTTTAAAGATCATGGTTATAATATTTACCACAGATTACAACAAAAACAATAGAATGCCCATCCAAACAAAAGCAACTAGCGCACAATTGATTTGAGCTAAAATTCTAGATAATAGTAATAAATATTAATCAACACTCACGACAGTAAGTAGTTCCAGGTCCCGTTTGTAGGTGCGCTCGGTCATGAGCAGCTCCTTGGCTACGTAATACGTGATGTCAGCACCACGTTTCTTTATCGTATCGCCGGCTGCCGCCACGCCCGACGATATACTTTAAATAAAATAACGTAACTTTAAGACATATTTTAAGTTATGTACATTTTAAATAAAAAATATGGTGAAAATTTCTAATACCAAGATGCGATATTTTGTGATTGTTTGTTATTTTTTAACGATATAACAACTCAAAAGGTGCAATTGATACCTATGAATACCTTAAACTTAACGCACAACGGACCAATTTAGAATTTAAATGCGGAAAATTGAGTCCACCATAGGGTGTTACCAATGAATATATACCATGCAATACGCATTCGTAGATAAAAATTGAAACTGTTTAACCAAGTTCTTCCAAAGTTATCTTAAATCGTCTAGGAAAATCTTGAACAATTTTTACATAAACCACATCACAAGATCTTATAAAAAAACAATGGTAGTTATTATATTCTTTATATAATTACCTATTATTGTTCCGCCTTGTCAATGTATCGCCGGCGTCACTTTCCCCGCCGCTCAGCACGTCCATATTGTTCGTGGACGCCGAGACTATATTTACTGCAAAGGAAACATATTTTTATGTTACTTTAAATAACTTCAGTACAGTGAGATATATAACTTGTAGACCAATACAATAAATAAGAAAAGCTGATAAGTAACAAAGATACTGCCCTTTTTGCGCTCTACTAATTGGCACCGCGCATAAGCAAGTGCGGTTTGGCAGTCTTCACACATTTTTCAAAAAATAGGTTCTTTTAGACAAGCAGGTTCCATTACGATGTTAACCCCCCGAAACGTGGGGCTTGATCCCGCTTTACATAGTTTTTTTAAACAAGCACATTATCACTGAGCTATCACTGCTTTAAACCTAACCGAAATCAATTGTCAAGAAATGAGATCGAAATCAATTGTCAAGATATGAGCTTACTATGAACATTCCCATTAACAGTGTCACGGTCTCTTCTATTATCGAGACGTTCGAGTTTTTCATGGAACCCATTAGTTATTTTCTTCTCCATAGGAGTTGACGCGTACAATGGCGCCCCCGTGCTTTCACCGCTAGGCGACACGCACAAACTCGCTGAAGATACCGTAGGATCTTCTTCTGTTAACGTTTCATCTGTAAGTAGAGGTATAATGTTATTTTTTGTGGAAAAAATTATATAAAAATTAAAGGGATGCAGTAATAAAATGCAAAATAATGTATTCATAAAAACAAATCAACATTTCAAAGCCAACAACTTAATTTATTAGAGTATAAATTCGGATATAGTTTGTAATGTAGAAAATAGGAATAAAATACCATATCCACTTAAGTAATATAATAATTAAACTAAAAAAAAAAACATTAAAACGATAATAAGCTAAATAACAACTATAAAAAAAAAGTAAAAATATTCATAAAAAAATTTTTCTGCATGCCAACACTCAAGTACACTTACACATATTCCTTGGCCGCATAGAAATTATAAATAGGGGCACAACTCAAAACTGAAGGAATATAAAACATCGATATTCAATTTATTCATTTATTGTTTAACTATCCCCACCCGAAGGGCAGTGTATTGCAAGGATACCGTACAATTACAAGTAAATATATAAATTCAAAAAGGGAGTAACGTTCGAAACTCTCAAAACAATATCAATTACTATAATAAAAACCCATACAATGATAAAATAAAATTACAGTCTATTCAGATTGTACAAATTCAATCGATAATTCGAAATGCTTACACGCTACGAATTTTGCTTTAACGCCAATCATTATTGCACTAACTATGGAGGCCTACTGACCCCTAAATATAATATCAACTAAACTTCCTGCAACTTAATCCACGTACATTTTATAATTGAACTACGTGGCAGTGGGTTGGCTTTAGAGGTAAAATCAACATTTTTGTTACCTAATGCAAGAATTTTATTGTATTAAGAGGCATTAAAAATGTAACTTAAGATCAATATACAGAGCCAGCCCACTTATAAATCAACATATAACTGAACTATATAGTATACAAACTCAACAAACACAGTGGATATACCGAGAATTATTACAATAATAACAACAAATATTTTTTCTAATCGATTCATTACATATAAATAACAAATAAGTCTTTTGGTAAATATTAAGTTAAAAAATTGACAGCCTGAAGTACACAATCGACAGCGTTGTTCTGCTCAGGAGGAGCAATCAAAAGTGCACTTTAAGAGTGAAAAGATATAATTTCAATCTTAAAAATTGCATGTATTGTCTTAGTGCTCACTTTCGATTATGTCGCCAGCGTCAAAAAAAAACACCGTCATTGCTAGAACTTATTCGCAATTTTTGCATCCTCTATCAATACTTCACACATAAAGAAATATAAACTTGACAATTATTACTTATTACTGATACTTGACAATAGTGATTTTTGTATAATGTAATGGATTAATATGAACTTTTCGTATGTCTCAGACCGAAAAATTCAAAAATTATGCCACAATCAAGTTTAAGGCTTAATGAAAACCAATTCCTAATGTTTTGTGACAATCTAAATGTTTATTTAAAATGCGGGGACAGTTTGCCATCTAGTGTTACAGAAAAAAAAGAACTATAAATTGTAGAGCATTTAATTTTGCGGCCCAAGACTTATACATACATATGTTCTTTCGATATACGATTTGATACATTACCTTCTGCTATTTAATGATATCGAGTTAAATGTATAGAAAAAATGATATAGAGTGGATATAATGGGTCTGGATGAGATACATATGGGAGGGGACACACGCTTTCCGTTCAACTTCACTTACATACGCACGTGACGTGAAGAGCCGCATCAAACTCTACTGTTACATACAATTCAGCGTTTGTATAAAGCGTTCAGGGTTTTTTAAGGTCAGACTGAATTGATAGCAAAGTGTGATATGGCAGGTGACCACTAGGTATATGACGAGTGTAGGTGTATGACCAATATTCTAAGTTGTTCCTTACAAGAAATCGATAAGTACAGGGTATCTAATCTACTTGGAAATAGGTTTATATTGTTTTCAGTACGACTTAATTATTCAATATTTCATCCCTATCTAGCTGACAGAAGCGCGGTGACGTCGCTAGCACCTAATTAAAACTAATTTAAACAATATACGTAAGGGTCTAATTGCAAAGAGAACATCATCTTATAATAAATCTTACTCAGTTACAAATAATTTTAAAGCATTAATAAAAGACTCAAATTCGTAATAATATTTTTTTGATAATAATAAGCAACATATTTCAAATAAATTATGTATTTTAAGGCATGACTACAAATTAAACTACTCATGCCTAGATTTCGATGCTTATATTTAAATCTATTTCACTCACATACAAAGACGAATACGGTTATCAATTTTGACAATTTAATTACCTTACTAATACTGTTATACAATTCATTGTTTAAAAAATTGAATAAAAATTATTGTAATAAAGTGTGGAAAAAATTGAGCAGATTTGGCACGATTGCAGACACTTTCGTATTTAAGTCTTATTGTGTATGAAGTGGCAATTAGGGGGAAGTAATGTGTATTGTGTGCGATAATAGTCTTTTAGGACGTGGAGTTGAGCAATAATATTTAAATAACTAAAACACGACCTTTAGATCCCAACAGAAAGCGAATCACAGCCTCTTACATAATAATAAGTCGTTAATTCAAATAACGAAGTCATAACTTCTACCAATCAATTGGAAACAAGGCGGAGTAAGACTAGAATTATTTGGCACAAATAACAATAATTATTTTAAATGATTCGTAGAATGCATTATAATACGAAACTTATTATTAAACTTGATATTAATATGTTAGTCACTGTTGTCATACGGTGAAGAATTTGATTGAGTATTTCGATCAGTACACATACACTACTTCTAATCTCTTATTAAGCTAAGGTAATCCCTTAATATCGCTTTAAAATACACGATAATCAATATTCACGCTATCTGGGATGGGCACTATATATTTTGTCTAGTAATTAAAAGTGAGAATGTAAATATTTAATTTAATAGGAATCTTAATATCCAATACGATTATAACAATTAATTGCGAATTAGAATTAAGATTTCGAAACGCTAGTATAAGTAACACACTCGCATACTGAATAATTAACAATCACCCAACAACAAAGTCTACGAGGACTTGGTCTAGTGCTCATGTAGAAGTAACTACTCGTTCTCGTCGTCAGAGCATAAAGGCGGTGGAAGTGTTGAAACGTCAAACTTTTGTTCGGGACTATCGCTCGAAGCTTGCGAATCAACATAATGACTAGAATAAAAGCGTTCTACATTATTCAAACTAAAACGCTGGTCGAGATCTCTAGCAAAGCGCTCTTCGTTACCGTCGCTATGTTCGTTGCTATGTTCGTATTGCGGATAAAACTCTTGGGTTTGGAACATATTTATATCCTCATAATGTTCAGGATATGGACTACCCCTATACTCTTCGTATTCATCTTTGTCCTGGGGTAATTCTGAATCTGAATAAGCAATCGTTTCTCTTCGTTGAAACAGATAACTTCCAGATTTATTTATTTTAGGAGCCCTTTTTATAGTATCGACGGGATATGCATAATCATCAGAATCGTCTTTGTCACTTTGTTCGTCATAAAACTTAGATCTCGATGACTCCCCGAGAGATTTGTCATCAGATTTGTAGTGTCCTGTAGATTTCATTCTTTTTAAGGAAGATTGCCGGCTACTTTTATTAGAATATGACGAAGATCTAGGAGGACTTCCTTCTGGTACGAAAGGTGGTTCTTGAGAATCAAGATATGGATGTCGCAATCGACCTAATCTGTCAAATCTTGGAAAACCCATTTCATCTTCTTCGACAGAGGATCCAAAACCTTGAAACTGAACTGGATTTATATTAACGGGGAATTTTTGGAGCTCATATGAAGCGGTCTTATATTTGGCATAGCTTAGTTGTTCTTCATCTTCAGAGTAACTTGCCTGTTCTTGCATATCGTCATTTTTGGAGTCTCCTTTAGACATTTCAGAAGAACCAGATTCTACTTCTGGTATGTAGCTGTCAGAACACTCTGAACTCTCCATTCTTCTGAGATTATCATCGACTGACAAATATTTAGCTCCTTTGTACTTGTCACTTTCAGAGGAACATTGACTTTTTGTTGAATCTTCCTCTAGTACGTCTTGTATTTTCTCCTGTTTTTTACGTGTGTTTGTGACTTGCTTTTTACGTCTAAATGTTCGCATTCTTTCACGAGGATCTCTTATAACATCTAAGGAACTATCAGTGTCATTACCACTCGGAGGACTTTTCAACGAAAAGTTTCTAACGAGAAGCGATTTTTTTACCGGCGCCTTCAGTGGTTGTATAGGAGGTGATTCAGAGCTTAAACTGCTTGAATAGTATGGTGAGCATCTAGATAGGGGGGTTTTACCTGATCTCTCCAAAGATTTCTTTTCTTGCAGTTCTCTATGAACTGAAGGTATCTCTGGAACTGTTATAATAGGCAGGTCAGATGAAGATAAATAATGCTCATGGAACGACCAACTTTTGGGTTTACTGCGATACTGCTGAGATGTTTTATATTCCTTTATCTGGTTTTTTGACAACGTTTTATCATCATAACTAGCGTGTTTAGCTAAAGGCTTGTAGTCAGATCTTATAAATTGACTACTAGATTCCTCTCTTATTATATTTGAAAACTCTTGACTTTGATATCGCTCACTATGCTTTTCTTCTTGACTATAAAGCTGAGAGGGGATATCTATATCTATTTCAGGCTGTGGTCCAAAAAAGTACTGCTTGTTATAACCACTATCTTCGCTTTGGCATCGTGTCGTTGGTCTCACGTGTTTGCGAGATTCCTCTTCGTAACTGAAACTTTTTGGTGGAACTTTCAGATACCGTTCTTTAGACAAATCTTCAGAAGCTGGAAATCCTCTCAACCTTTGGTCAAATCTCAAAACACCATTTGTATGTTTTTGTAGACTACTTAATGAACTTGAACTAGATTTATCTGACTTGTCACTGTAACTTATTGAAGACGATTTTTCTGTTTTCCCTGTGAAAGCTGCTGTTAATCGTAGCACAGGCTCCTTTGCATCAGTTTTAGAGGGAGATAATTTAGTTTCTTCTACAGTGCCAGTCTCATATTTCTCATCAACGTGTGATGTTTCTTTTACAATAGTGTTATCAGACTTTGTTTGCTCGTTGTCTTGTTGATCTTCTCGCGCCGTGGCAACTAAAGTATGACTTGTACTCGCAGACCACTCAGATATAGACTGAGCTAGAGTTAGAGTACTGTCACTTTTTGTTCCTGAACTACTATCAACTTTTCTTGATATTGTTGTTTCAGAGCTGCACAATTTGTCATATTTAATATTTTCGGAACTCTTGTCGAGGCTGCTGCTTTTAGAACTCGCTTCTGTTTGAGAATTCATTTTTTGTATTTGTTCCGTCTTTTTCCCTGACTGAGATGTTGAATATTTTTTTATAGTGCCTTTTTCTGATTTATCACTTTTGGCTAATGACACAGCAGATATACTTTCGGAAGCAGAAAGGTTAGCATATTGTCGCACCGTGTTAGTACCAGTGGACCACTCGGAAATACTTAAGCAAATAGATGTGTCTTCTGAATGAGAACTATGAGTGCATTTTTTTTGCGGTAAGCCAATTTTGACTGTTCCGTCTAAATCAGTCCCAAAAGAACTTGTTTCTTCTTCAGAATGGCTGCTATGACTACATCTTTTACATGCCCCTGAACTGCCAACACTGAGTTTAGTTACTGCCTTGACTGTTTCTTCAGCATTAGTCTGTGACAGCAAATCGTCAATTGACGTGTCTGAATTATTTGATCCAAATGAAAATTTCTGCGCACCCATTTGAGGGAAGCCTTTGTCAAAATCAGGAGAAAGAGATTTACTGTCACCACCAAATACGTCGTCGGTATATAAGTGATCATCATCGTATATAGGACTATGGTTGGTCGGTGATTTCTGAGGCTGACTTATAATAACCTTATCCTCTAAGTTACTTTTGGTATTAAAAGATTTGTTTTCCGCTCGTGAACAGCATGTACCAACATCGCCCATTAAGCATGACGCTTTACTAAAAGTTCCACTCAAACAAGATTTGTCATAATTAGGAACCACGCTTTTATTGAGACATGTAAATTCATCATGACTATCTAGAGGTTCTACCATATAGCCTGATTTGTCGTAAGGAATAACTTTTGAACTTTTTTGGACAGTATCTGTTAATGGTTCTGTAGATTTTTCGGATTTAGATTCTTGAACGTCTCTTTCTAATTCATCATCATTGTTTAAAGTATCACTATCGTCATCAGATCCTATATGTCCTTTAGAACTTTCTGAACGAATTGTTACTTTTGTAGCTTGCTCTGGTTCATTATTCATGTAATAAAAATGGACATTTTCAACTATAGGTGTATCTAAAGTACCTGACGCAAAAGAGTTTAAGTCTTCATTGTCGCTAGACTTTTGTCTTGCAATCTCTGGTGCTACAATCTTAGCCACTTGAGGTGGTAGCTCTGGTAAAGGCCAATCTTCAGATTCTTGACTTTCACTTGCAGATGATTGCCTAAATGGAGCCAAAACCTGTGCCGCATTAGATTTCTTATGACCACTTTCATGTTTCTCACCATTTTCTTTTTTCTTAGTATTAGTTTTATCTACGTCTTTTTTTGATTCCGCATACATTTCACTTATTTTAGTTTGATCAATAGGAATGTCAGGCATTTCGGCCGATGTTCTTCTATCTGTGTCAGATATATAGGCAACATTAGCATTGCTTGGTGGATCCGAACTTAAACTTGCTTGATGATCACTAGAATTTAGCGACTCCTCATTTATACTTTCAGAGCGAGAACAAGCTTTAGTAGAATCTTCATCAGCACTAGTTTTTTCAGAAGTTGTGCTACGCTCAGATATACGCGATAGTGTCCGGCCAAAATTCTGGCCATATCCAATAACAACATCCGATGATGACGGAGTGGATGATGTTGCGGGATAAAGAAAATTGACTGGGAAATCATTAAGATCATCCGTAAAATCAGCTTCCGTTGAATCTTTTGAAGTATTTGCGGATAGCGGGGGGTTTTTAGAAAATGTATGAAAATCATCAAGCATTCTTTGATTATTATATTCAAAAGCATCTTTGTTCATTGTCAAACTTTCGTATCCATCGTGGTCTTGAGGAATCCAAGCCTCTTCTATACTTGTACTGTTTTCGCTTCCAGAAGCCCCAAAAAATGGTCGCCATGTTGGTTTTAGTTCTTCGCCGCGACGATAAGCTTCTCCTAAAGAACCAGAAGTAGATTCAGTTGTTTCGAAAGATCCTCTCGATTCCACACTTAAAGATCCCCTAGAGTCCATACTAGATTTTGATGAGCTTTTCTGTTCATCGAGTCGTGCCTTTCGCCTAGAAGACGAGTCATCGACACTAAGAGATCCTTTTGATGGTGTAGTTGTTGTAGTATCGATACTCGACTTTGATGAACTCTTTTGATCAACATCTTTTAGCGCTCTCTTTTTCATAAGCTCCCGTTCAAATGAAGAAGTTATAACATTGCCGTCGTCGTCAAAATCAACTGTCATATTTTGATCCTCTTGAGATATTGTTATTGCGATTTTAGTTTTCTTTACAGTTTTTTCTAATTCTTTCTTGACATCAGACGCCTTTGAGCCAGCAGATTGACTAGATTCAGACTCTTCTATAACACATTTACCTATTTTATCTAAAGCATTCTTTCTTTGACTTGGTCTCGAAAGTTGTTCTACGGTTTTGTCACAAACACTTTCAGAACTAGATTCCGAGTCAGTAGGTGCTTTTTGTGAATCCACTTGACCTTGTTTTTCTAATGTTGGAGTAGGAGATTTTCTTGTACCATACTTTGATGGACTCCTTGGACTCTCAATTCTGCCTATTTCAGGTATAGGAGAAGGAGATTTGGAGTTTGATTTAGAATGTTCACTTGACATAGTATGCTGAGAAAGAAGATGTTCTTCGCCATATTCCATAGCTTGTTTTAATTCCTCTAAGCATTCCCTATCTTTTTTATTTAGTTTTTCAATGTCCTGTGATATACCCAAAGGTCTTGCGATCGAACAGCTTACACTAGACTCATCATCAATTGAACTTCCTTTAATATTTGCACTCGATGGGCTAATGTCCTTTTCTATGCTAGTCCAAGAAGTTGATTCTGAACTTCGTGAACGTTCAGCGCTTAGTTTTAAAAGCTCACCTCGTCGTGATTTGGCAGATAATAGCACTTTTTGATCATTTTTTTGTTCCGTTGGAGATATGTCATTTGTACTGCCTGAGCTACCAGTATGTTCCCCTGATTCAGATTTATGAGTAGATTTAGAGACATTAGAGTCAATAAAAGGTATGTTTTCAATTGTCGGACTATTTTCTTGTGGAGGGGTAACAATTATTTTATTTTTATTCTTGAATTTTAATGCTAAGTCTGTAGATTTCGAAAAATCTTTTAATTTGGGATCACTTTCACTCTCATTGTCTAAAAGTAACTGAGACATCGACTCATTTTTCAAAAATTCGACTAAACTAGCAGATGATTCTTCAAATGTGCTTTGGGCTTCCAAGGGTTTTTTGCCCAAACATGTATCTGAAATTGGAAGTTCTGTATCTGCGGTCAATTCATCATAATCTCCTGTCATTCCTGATCCTGTATCATCGCTTTTGCCGAGGTGTAATTTAGTCAATTTTTCTTTTTTAGACACTTGATCTGGATCTGATGAGCTATCTGCATC
Organism: Brenthis hecate; assembly: GCA_951806755.1. Classification (NCBI taxonomy): domain Eukaryota; kingdom Metazoa; phylum Arthropoda; class Insecta; order Lepidoptera; family Nymphalidae; genus Brenthis; species Brenthis hecate. The sequence goes on along the minus strand of OX638271.1, from coordinate 4,507,383 downwards.
AATATAAGGAAGTGATATACCGAGCATATTACTCTCATCTGACATTTTAAGTTCACTAACTTCAGTAATTGACTCTTCCTCACTAGTTAAACGCATAACTTCCGGTTTTTTATCTTCAGTTAAGCTATGTATATCTTGACTACTCCTGCTTTCATGAAGCTCTGATTGCCGTTGCTTATTGTAGATTTCTATTTTTCTTCGTTCCATTATAACTGTTTGAGTATCATTTTCAATGACAGTATGTTGAGAACTTGTTATCCATTCGATCGAAGAATCATCTTCAGTTTTTTCTTTATAACTATTCGAAGGAGACGTTTCTTTTGGTTCAGGTTCCGGTATGACATTATCTACATGTTCTTTTCCAGTTGGATGAACGTCAACTGTAACAACTTCTTGTTTAAAATGTTTATCAGCTACTGGCTCTTGGATACTAGAAGGTGGTGTAACATAATTCCTATCCAAGCTTTTCGATTTAACTTTGGCTTCGAAGTGTGGATCAACTTTTCTCTCCAGACTTTTTGACTTAACACTCGGATGAACTTTTTGATAAACAACTTTACCTTCTATTTGCTGCTTTATTTCTTGCTTCTTAGATAGCGTTTTTGGTGACTTTTGCAAACTAGCCAAGTCATCGAATTTATCTTCTAATGATTGAGATTTGTCATCCATACTCTTATTAATTTTGTTATTTGTTTTACCTGTCTTCTGATCCTCAAAGCTTCTACTAAGTTTCCCTGCTAGTTTATTATCAAGTTTCTTAGGTGATTTTGCTATAAAAACATGATCTTCGGCCTTGCTATTTATTTTCGTTTCGATAATTATTTTATCACCTTCTGTTTTCACCAAAATCTTATCTTCTGGAGGAGGGAATGGAGGCAAGGTATCTTTAACTGGACTTATTAACGTTTTAGTTTGCTTTAACGCCGCTTCAAACAACATTTGCTGTTTTTCCTTGCGTTTTGCAATTTCCGTATCACTGTCTTCTTGAGATTTTGTTCTTTCTTTACTACCTCCTCGTTTTACATCCATCTTTTCTAATGACTTGGACTTTTCTTTAGCGATTTTCTTTGCTGCTTGCTCTAATTCTTGACTTTTAGCTCTTGCAATATCTAAAGGTGGTACAGTTAAGAAATCTGGTCGTTCTTTAAGGGAAGATGGCAAGGATTTTTGAGTCTGAAGAGCTCTTATTTTAGTAGCATTAGTATCTAATGATCCTGCCTTATTCAATTTACTTGTGACTTTTTGCTTGTCGTCTGGTTTTGGTTTTAATGTCAACTTTTTCTTTTCTTTTCGCTTTATTCTTTCAATATCTGGTACAATTTGGTCTTCGCTTAAATCAGACAACTTTCGGATACTCCCTCTTGGCGAATTTAATGACGAAGTTGGTGACCTCGAAGGAGATTTTGACAATGGTGACCGTGATATAGGCGATCTATTTAGTGGTGATCTAGACGGCGATTTTGCTTTGGACATTATTTTACTGAGATCATACTGTCGTTTAAATGAACGAGGTCTTCGCTGTTCAACCAATTCTTCCAACAATTTCATTTCTTCATTATCAATTATAGCAGACTTTGCTGGGTCTCCAGATTGTTCTTCCTCTACTTCATCAATTTTATCAATAGTGTCTTTCTTACCTTTTGATAATTTGTCTTCTATTAAAGGTTTTTCCTCCAAAATATCTCCTTCCTCATTGATATCTTCAACTGTGTCATCTTTTGATGAAAATGCGTTCATTGGGGGTAATCTATGCAATTGAATGACAGGAGTATCTAAGCTTTTAGCTCTGCGACTTGCTGTTGGTGAGTCCAGAGTGGCCTTTTGACGTTGCAGTGAGAAGACAGACCCTTCAGAAAGATTTAATCTCGCATGAGCAAATAATATTGGAGTTCCACCAGTCTTCCGCAACATAGGTGAAATTAATTCATCACGTAAACTCTTTTTTACGTCAAGTTTCGTCAAGTCTTTTTTGTCGGCTTGTAAATCACTTTTATCATCCATTTGTGTTCCAGTGACTTTTTGAATTTCCATGTCAACGAGATGTTCCTCATCTGATTTTAAAAACTCGGTGCTCTCAAGTATCGGTGAAGGAATATTTTCATTATATTCCCAAGTAGAACTTTCTTTGCTAACTTGTTTTATTTCAGGTAGTTTTGCAACAACGTCATCTTCTGAGCTAGGAATTGAAATTGATCGTTCTGAAATACGTCTCAACTCAGTAGCATTACCGCTCATACTTTCTAAAACCTGTGGATTATATTTTGCCTCTAATTCGGCTAATTTCCGACACTGTGGCGGCGAACCCTCTATTTCTGTTGAACTCATTGTTTGACCTCTATGCCAAGCACCAGAAGTAATTTTATCGTATTCTAGTTGAAGAATGGGTTCTAAATCTTTACGTGACTGCGGAGGGGAAAACTCCAACTTTGGTGCAGCTTCCGTAGTTCCAAAAACATCATCTGAATCAACACTTTCATCATCTGATGAGAATGAAGTAATTCTGATTTTGTTATTATTTTTTGTCTTGACTTTACCGCCAACTCCTTTTTTACTAGTCCCACGTCCTTTTGGAATTCTCTTAGTCGGCAATTTCTCAGATTTGGACTTAATATCGGCACGTAATTTTTCAGCTGCAGTGAGTGGCTTGGGTTCTTTACAAATAGGCGGTTGTTGAACGTTTCTTCCATTTATTGCAAATTTTATATCATGAGAATAAGCAGGCTCTTGTCTCATACTATCCGTTTTGGAACTTGTGGCTGAGTCACTTTCTATCTGGCTCAGTTTAGAATTTAGTGTTTCAAGTAAAGCAGAATCCAAAGATTTTGTAATATCTCTTTTTGGACTCGGTAAATGCTGTAGCTGACCACTTTTGTCTACTTCTAGAGTAACAGGATCGACTTTAGATAGATCGATATTTTGAGTAAACAAGAAGTCTCGATTTTCAACCTCAAGAAACTTGGAAACATGATCACTCTGAATACTATTTCTCGGCGATTTCGGTGACTTAGGCGATTTTGGAGACTTAGGCGACTTTGGTGATTTAGGTGATTTAGGAGACTTGGGCGATTTGGGAGACTTAGGAGAACGTGGCGATTTCGGGTGATCGTGATATTTGCATCTTGGATGTGCATTCACTATATGACGTCCATTTTGTGGAGGCAAAGTTATGATATCAGGTGGGGGTCTTTTATCATCAAGAGGAGAGGGCGCGGTCCCGTTCATGATATGTCGTTTATGTAAAACATAGGGAATATCGTAGCTATCTTCAATAACTTTTTTACTTTCATTAATACCCGCTTTAAACGCATCGAATTCCTTAAAGTAGTTTTGTGGCAAATCAAACGATGGTCGCCCAATGTCAGTGTGTCTGGCAGGTAGTTCAAAATGAGATCGCTTTGTAGCGATAGGAGGTGCGCTTGGTATTTGACGAAACATATAGTCTTCATCACTTGACTCTGCGGGGGTTAAATCAATAGATTTTTGATGCATTAGCACATGTCTTCTTGAGTTAACACTGCTAAAGCGAGGTCTATTAGCTAAGCTGTTAGGATCGCTTTTCGTTCTTTCCACTGTAGGATGAATATATGGCACTGCTGTGTCTGCAAGACGACTGCTAGAACTTGTGTCTAGAATCAACTTTGGATTATATTCATCAAAGTGTGTTTTTGCCATGAGTTCTTCTTTGAGGCTTTCTTTCCTAACAATATGAGTATGAACTTTGCCACGCATAGACTTATCAAAATCCGATTGAAGAATCGACGACGTACCAGATTGCATGGCAGAGGCTTTAGCTCTATTTTTAGCATATTCAATACTATCCATGGCTGGCAATATACGAACATTTACATCAGACTCATTCGATGATTCCTTCACAAGTTGCGACGGCGCATTTTCTTTACTAACAGATCGGGTTAACGATTCAATTTTCTCTTTATCAAAACTGAATACGGTATCTGAAGAACGACGGCGTTGATAGTTATGTATTTTAGATGATCTGTTACTATCAATTTCCGTTTCGAGGCCGGCAATTTTTTCGGGCCAAATATGTGTAGTGCGCGGCTGCATATCTTCTTCCTCCGTCGATAACTCATCAGATTTCTTTACGGGACTTAGATTTGAGTAGTTCGCGTACTGATCTATCTCTACATTTTGCAAACTAGCAGAATGCATAGGAGGTGCATCTTTATGTTTATTATTGCTTGGGAATGTGGAGTACGGGGTTGGGATGTGGTGGTGGTAATAACTGGGTGAAGTTATTAGATTAGCTATCAAATCCTCATGTGACTTATCGAAAAGTGTCTTTTCCCGATATTCTGGTTTTTCCATGCCAATAAATGTAGGCTGAGGGTCGTAGTAATCTTTATCTGAATCTGGGCTAGAAGACGGCGATATAGGTTCAAAAGGATCAATGTAAGCGTTTTGGATACTCGATATACTACGACGTCTTAAATTCATATCATCATGCTCATAAAGATTCTTTTTACAGTCATAATAGTCTGATTTAGAATCTTGACTCGAAGTCCTAGAACCGGATCTATCGGAGCTTTTACTTTTTAGAGTCTCGCGAGATTTTTTACTGTCAGTATGGTAGACGCTATCGCGCGACTTTTTGCTAGATTCACCGCTACTTTTTGATAATTTAGAATCGTAAATATCACTTTTAGATTCTTGACTAGAAGTACGCGAACCGAGAGCACGTTTAATTTCTTTATAGAAATTACCGTCAGACCGAACCGAGAGCTTCTCCCTCGGCAGAATCCTCGGATCGTCCACGAGAAACGGATCTAGTGGTAGATCGTTGTCGCTCTTATACTTAATAGTCGATATATTAATGTTAATATCATGATCCTCCGCCTCGGAGAGATGCGAGAGGGACTGATCGTCGTCGGAGGGCAGGTCGTTGCCGGAGTCGAGCGAGCAGGAGCGCGTGCGCGCGGCCAGCGAGCGCTCGAGCAGCTCGTAGCTGTCGTGCGAGAGGTCGTCCTGCGAGCCGCCGGCGCGCGCGGGCGCGTCCAGCGCGTCCAGCGCATCCAGGCGCGGCTCGCCCGCGGCGCCGGGGAAGCTGCACGAGTACGCGCGGCCCGCCAGCCGCTGCAGCGCGAGCGCGGGCGCGAAGCACAGCGAGTGCGGGTCGTAGCGCGTGACGGGCGAGTCGCGGCAGCTGGCGCTGCGGCGCGGGCGCGCGCGCGGCGGCGACGGCGAGCGCGCGGGCGACGCGTCCAGCGCGAGCGACGCGGCCGAGCGCGACGACCGCGTGGACGGGCACGCCGAGTATATGTTGCTCTGCGATAGCTCGTACTCGAGCCGCTCGGACGACTTGTTGAAGCTGGACGAGTGTTTAGGGAGGACGAAGTCCGGGTAGATGCTAGGGGGCGGGGAGTCGGCGGCGGTGTGTGTGCGGGGCGGGGTGCGGGGCGAGGGGGCGCGCGTGTGAGTGAGCGTGTGCGTGTGCGAGCTCTGACCTGGTGGGCGCCCACGTGGCGGCGGAGTGGGAGCGCGCGCGCGCCCGTTGACCTCCGCATCCATTATCCACGTACTCTCCGGAGATGTCTGGAAACGCATAGAAAAAGTATTTAACACACACTAAAGGTGTCTGCCCACTACACCGTCTCACATCATGAACGTGCTAGGACCGTGTCAGGCAAAAAAATATTCTTTGGTGAGCATACGCAGCACAAAAACCATTATGTACGGGTATGACACGCTGTTGATACGGTCTAGTGGGCATAGTAGTCCGTGCCATGCTCGTTTCCGTGCCCGATACGTTCATAGCACAGTCATAAGACCCCCACAACAAGCACCTTTATAAGAAACAAAGAATTGAATGTACATTACAATCAAGGAAATGATCTTACCAACGGTGTCGTCGTCTGATGAGGCAGATGCGAATCCTCCGTAGGATGATGATTGACCTCGGCATGGGTCACTACTTCTGGACCCGCCTGAGACACGGACAGTGTAATTTAGAAATATATTGATAATAAATAATATACACATATAATAACATAAATGCCGTGTAAAAACAGAGTGCAGACACGATATGATATGAACAAGGCGACATTTTTGTTGCGTGTTTAGCAGATGACGTGGTTTTTTCTAAATAAATAAAAATACTGATATTTACATATGACAAATACGAAAAAAAGCGTGCGTCAAAAAAACGTTATGCACTATTTTAAATGATTAACTTAGGACATGATATTTTTTACTTTTTTATTAAAATAAATACATATAATTTAGAACAAAATGATACAAAGAATATTAGAGATGGTATAAAAAATTAGACACAATTGACAGATACAATTGATTTCCAGTAAAGCGCTTACTATTTGGTTGTAGTACAGTTTTGTAAGCTGAAAAAGAAAAAAAGAAATTTTTTTTGTATGTGCGAAATAAAAAAATGCATAAACAGTGGTTACTTTCAAAATCCTATCGGTGTTTTAAAGTAGCTTCTACAGTGCCCGTGTTTATTTCTAAATTTCTAAATGTTACATAATAATTACATTTTCAATATGGAAAGTCAATTTATGATTATATTTTTGTGTCTAATATTTAACGATAATAATATGAAAGGTATGACTAACATTAAGAAGTTCAAGAATGTTCCGCGAGTAAAAATTAGAAGTATCTCCAATATATACTACATATTAATTTTCGCCCGCGGCTTTGCTAGCGTCCTCGGTATGTCAGTTAAATATGTTGCCTATGTATAACAGAAGCAGTTTTATAGTTATGTGGCAACAACAAATTTGTGAAAAGCGAAAACCCTTATTTCCTTTCGGGGCCGTGTTCGCTGTAAAGCATTCGAAACATCGGAAACAAAAAATCTAAATATAACCACAACTAAATCAGAAAATAAAAAGAATTCTATTTAAAACTAGTTTTCTGGCTCCGCCCGCCGGATCCGATGTGTATTATTATATATTTATTAACTATCACGTATATGTTACACTGATGTATAAGCTATATTACTGTAAAGTATCATTAACATCCGTTCAGTAATTTTTGCGTGAGACTAACAAACATACATCCATCCATACATCCTCACAAACTTTCGCGTTTATAATAAATGTAAAAAGTATTATACTGTCCGTGTATGTGTGTGCGTGTGTATGTAGTGTATGTGTGTGCATGTGCGTGTGTGTGTGCGCGTGTGCGGGACTGACCCTCTCCCTCGTGGAGACGAAGGCGGTAGCTGGTGGGCGTGGGCGAGCGGTGTCGCGCCGCGCCGCCGCCCGCGCCTCCTCCGCCGAGTAGCCCTTCATCATCAGAGAGGCCTCCAGGTAGTGAGGTTGCTTGTCCCACTCCAGGGAAATCGCTACAACACATCAACGTACCATATAGTTCTAATGTACAATCTGCCATCTTGTGCTAAAGAGGCATATGATTACAAATATTACCAAATTACTGCCACGATAATAATCAAACTGGATACATCGTCAAACTATAGTATATGATGCTCTGGATTAAACAATGGCTACAATCCCTATATGCTGAGCTTATCAACGAGTGCAACACAATAACTAAAGTCATTGTTAAAATTAATATCTATAATAATTGTGAGCATGCGCGAATAGCATTATTCGAATTATGTTCAAAAGATTAATATCAAAACAGATAAGGTCTATGCACATTGCACATGGATACTTTTTAGATTTTTTAGCGTGCAATTGTAACGCGTTCGTGTTGACCCTAATGCGAGTTTGCATTTTTTAAGTTTATCAGCTCAATATATATGCACGCAACGTACGTTTATGTTACACGCGTCTTTAACACATTTAAAAAACACGGTGTGAATAGACCTTTTTTAATTATATCAGGACAGAATACGTGCAGACAACGCGCGTTCACAATACGCGCGTTGTTAGAGCGTTATAAAATGTGGTGTGCATAGACCCTAAGTCATAGTAAGCAATGTTCAACCTCGGACCCAGTGTACTTAATGCTAGAAAAGCCACCTATTTATATACGTCAACAGCAACGCCAATCTGTATGGAATATCGGCCATGCAGTCTAGTGATATAAAGAGAAAACAGTTTCTCTCCTGCCGATATGAGCCAATTTTATTAAACACTTTTTAATTAGTCATTTGTGAATACATGATGCAAATAAAACTAATTTATCATTACTTACGAAGCAAACGAGCCGAATTATTTCTTCAAGAATTCAGTAATATTTTAAAAGGACACCACAATAAAACTATGCCCATAACCAAGACATGACGCGATATCATAATTTTATTTGTTAATAATGTATCGGACTGTTTAGGAAATTCATAGCCTGATAGAACATTCAAAACCGTTCAACAACTTACAACATTTAATAAAATCTCACAGTATATTGAAATTAGCCTTTAATAGATTAAAAGAATGAAGATATCACTTGAAAAACTGTATCTGTGGCAGTCAGCAATGAGTAAGTCGTTTCAGTGCTTATTTCTCCAAAGGACCAGTTTATTAAATTTTTTGAGTTCTTGTAATGTAATGTCAATTCTCTTAATGACACATTTAACTTAAAAAAAGCCGAAAGGATGATATTTACGTATATATGTATATTGTATATAAATCTTAGAAATAACGCTTTGTTTTGAAATAGAATAAAAAAACAAGTGTAAAGTACAACAAGTATTGGGCTGATTTGAACAAATAAGCACTAAGGCGACGAGTAATCAGCAATCAACAATCAGCAGTGAGCAGTGAGCCGCGAGCAGCGAGGGCGCACAGTACGTACCGTCGGAGCCGGGCGGCAGCGGCAGCAGCGGGTGCGCGGACACGCTGGCGTGCAGCGCGGGCGCGGGCGCGGACACGTTGCCGCGCGACCCGCCCGCCGACCGCGACGTGCGGAACGACCCCGACCTGCGACATCGGACAGAGGATGGTCACCACCAGCTTGTGCTCAACACACTAACCGACTAGCCCTACCTAACACCTCATCTATATATATATTTTTAAATAGATCTGCCACTTAGTGGTTCTTATTTTATGATCTTTATACTAACCGAGTTGCCCTACCTAATCATCCCATATTTTTAATCGATCTGTCACTTATAGTATTTCTCATTTTGTGTTTTTATACTACCCGAGTAGCCCTACCTAACATACCATTTATAATTTATATTCTATTTAATCTAATACTTATAAGTGTACCTCGTCTTGGTGTCCGACGTAACCCTACCTTATCATCTCATCTATAATTTGTATATAACTTTAACTATTCCTTTCTATCAAATCATTTACCTCATATTGGTATCCTGTGTAACGCCACCTAACCATATAATCTCATTTCTAATTAAATAATCTATTGTCTTATAGTGTACTTCATCTTGATATCGTACCTATTAATTAAAGTAATTGATATGTTAGACCTATATTTTGGTGTCATATTTGATCTTTCAACTATCACTTTTATTATCATACCGTACCGTATTATACTGTATGACTGTATAAAACTATTCAACAAATGCCCACTACTATATTATTTATAATTGTTGTACATATTAATAAAATTGATTTTAAACAATTATATATAAATACTAACAGTATTCATATAATATAATCCGAGACATATCTTAAATATATTATTTTCGATGGTATAAATGATTTTATAAAGTTTCATTTAAAAACTAATCGCGATTAGGTTTCTTAGATTTTAATTTAATTACTTATATATTACAAAAATAACTTCTCACCGATGACCTACATATATGTATACTTCGGACATTATATATATTTTTTTTACTTCACAAACTCGCTGTGTACGGAATATGAAACGAATTTCGAAACTTAAAACTAAATTCAGTTCGGACTATACAGATCGCGAGTAACATTGAACAAATGTACAAAAACGCAACATATATCGGAAAGTGCAAATACGTTTGTGGCATAATTAAAGTAAATCTAATAATAAAAGAAACATCGATGGAAAATCTACTGATATTCGACCCAGACGAAAACAAAACGGAAGGGGATACGACAAAAATGTGCACAGTGGAATATTATTGAAAGAAAAAACAAAAACAATTATAATAATTCTAAGAAATCCAAAGCGTCACGATTGATTAACACGAGCGTGGCGCTGTATTGGGAGACAGAATAAATTGCGACCGTCGATTGTTTATAGGTGAAAAAATAAGAAAACGTAACTACAATCGTAGTGAATCGTCTCGTGTCATATAAAACGTACCATCCTCCGACCGATAGTCAGTGTCGTAGACTACACTTGATCAAGTTTTGGAAGAAGCGAAAGTCTCAACGTATACAGCGCATGCTCGAGTATGCTAATCACCACAACAAACCCATAGGAAGCCCACTACCCGGAACTATGGTATTACAACGGGGGCCCGCCACATGCACGCGCCGCGCCCGCGCCCGCCCCGGCGCGTCACACACTATATCTACCTTACGTTGTTCAGTATATAATACATAATATAGATATATAACGAACAAATCATTTGTAAATGTAACATTATAACTCATTATATCGAATCTAAACTAGTTTTAGTATTTACAATACATAAAAACATTAATACTATACATATATTAATATGTACATATATTTAAAATTTAAAATTAATTTATATATGCCCTATCCCATTTTATATAGCATTTTCAATATAACGAAAAAAAAAATCGAAATATCTTATAATAATATATCATTCTTGTCAAACTACGGGCAAGTAACTAGCTTATAAAGATAGATATCTACTTTAAAGCATTTTACGTAGAATAATTATAGCTAAAGCTTATCAGTGACCATGCAACCAAATTATTCTAGGTCCTTACCAAACTAAGGGTATGTGAACTATGTATGTACAAGAAAAACGTACCTTTGGAATGTTTGTCGCTTCACGTAGTTGTCTCTCACGAACTCAACTATCTGCTTTTGTGTTTTACCGCTGTACCTGTACACGTGTAGTAATATTAATATTATTATTTTTCTTCTGCAATCATCCTTGTGGCAGAAACACTTACAATTAGTACATAATATTATACTACTCGATGCATTGACCAAAAATATATATATATTTTATTATTTTTTACTAGCGAATTATTCTCGCTTCGCAGGGTTGCGTCTCTAAGTTTGAATAGTGTAGGAACGCATAAAAGACAAACATTCAAAGAAAAATTCTTATTTTTGTACCAAGAAGCTTCACGGGCGTATACAGCATCAACCACTAGAGTTTCATCACATTCAGATCAATAGCTTAAGACCTAATAGAGGACAAACAAACGAACATTCATTTTTATATAGTCAACTAGCAGAACCCGCGGCTTCGCTCGCGCTAAAACTACAAATAAAATCTCTAAAAAGGTAGGTTTCATACAAACTTTCATCCCCTATTTTATCCTCTTAGGGGTTGAAATTTGGAAAACGTTGAAATACATAACTCATTATTTTTGCCATACTCAATTCATACGAATTTCATGAAAATATGTCCAAGAAATAGTGATATATATATATACATATATATATATATATATATATATATATATATATATATACATAGTTATATACTGTATACATATAATAAGAAAAGTTTCATACAAACTTTTATCCCCTAAGTAAGTTTTTGTGGTTGAACCTATTTTGTTTAACTACGTCCAATTAATACTAAAGTTACCTAAAAGACGAGCCTCTAGACATGACCCGAGTCTTGTGCCTCGGCAGCCGCGGCACGCTCGAGCATCTGAAGAAGCCGTGGTTTTCCACACACTTCTTCCAGAAGTTCTTGCACTCGTTGCGGCCCTCGAAGAAGAACTCCACCACGTCTCGATGGTAGCCCTGTAATCAGTCACAATGTTAGCATTTCCTATTAAATACTAGCGACTCACCCTCGCTTCGCTCGGGTTCGTACATTTTAATTTTTTTGAGCAGAACCCTAATTCTTTTACTGAAAGAAAAGTAGCCTAAGTTACTCCTTTTAACATCAACTACCTGCCAGTGAAAGTCTCGTCAAAATCGACCCAGCCGTTTCGGAAATTAGCCAGAACAAACAGTCAGACAGACAGACAAAATTTTTAAAAATTGTGTTTTCCTTATAAATACCGTATATAATTCCATATTCATTTTGTAAAAAGCTGTTATTTCGACATTACAAACAGACATTTTAATTTTATTTACTTGTATAGATGCGCTTACGCGCGTATCGAAAAAGTATAAAAAGTTGAGAAATCGAGTCTTTTCGGTCTATCGGAATAATAAAGTTATAAAATTATAAAAATTAATTTCACTTTTTTGACGCCATTTACTAGCCCACTTTTTACCAGATGAGATCGAAGGATAAAGCAGCCAATACACTATTATTTTCACCTGTGATGAACTTTATTTCATAATATTTCTAGATTATAATCTATAAACATTATTTATTCAAAATAAATAATAATAATATTAAAACGCTCACTTGGGAAACCGGATGGAGCGGGTTCAAATCCCGGGTCTCACACCTGACATTTTCATGTGCGAATCATTTCCAACATGATTACCACTCGTCTTACGGTGAAGGGAAACATCGTAAGGAATCCTGCATATCTGAGAAACCTAATAAGTTTTCGAAGGACATGTTCAGTCCGCCCGCACTTGGTGGACTATGGCTTGATCCCCCTCGTATTGAAGGGAGAGCCTCGCAATGGTACGTCAAAATGGGCTGAATACAATATTATAATGCACTTACATATCCCTCGGGATGCAATTTGATAAGAAACTTTTTCCTCTTGAAGGATATTTTCCTGATCTTGGCCCAACTAAAGGTGTTGATCTTGGTGAAGTGCTGGAACACGGCGATGCCCATGTGCGCCACCGCCAGGTTGAGCGGCACGCCCTCGTGGTCCTTCGCTGCGTGCATCTTTATACCTGCAAGTTACAAGACACACGTACCAGTGTAAAATATATTATACATATCTATACATATAATGAAATTGTAACTAAGCCGAATCTGTACATTAGAATTTTTTTGGAAAATTTTATTGGAATAAACATTATTATCGATACTTTTAATTAATAAATATATTTATAAAATAAAGTAATATTATATTCTTTCGTATTTTTTAAAAATTATTTCCCTTTAATTATTTTATTTATTTTTCTCTTTATAATAATAACATCTGTGAGCTATTTTTATTTAATAACATTAATTTACTTATCACTCTATATTTGTATACTATTGTATACTACTTATTTTAAAACATTGTTATTTGGCTTCATGTCTAGCTCTAAGATACTCTATCTATTATTCCAACACAACAATAACAATGTACTTAATTACAGTACTGCCTCGGTGGTGTAGTGGCTAGCATGTACGGCTGCACACCCGGAGGTCCTGGGTTCGAGTCCCGGGTCGGACCAAGTTTAGTTATTGAGTCTTTCTGTATAAGTAAGCCTCAGTAACAGCCCGGAGTTGGGAAGTTGGCGGTGTTTCACCCCCGTGCCCCGGAGAGCACGTAAAGCCGTCGGTCCTGCACCTTAACTCTCACTGGTCGTGTCGATGGTCGTCCCACCAGAGTATGAGAGTGACAAGAATAGAGAGTGCCCTTGTGTCTGCGCGTACACTTGTGCACTATAATATCTCCTGCGCAGTTGGCTAGTCTCAATGAGATTGGTCGCCGTGGCCGGAATCGGTCGGGAGAACATCATCATCACTTAATTACTAGGATTACTTTAAACATAGTATTATAATATAATTACCGTATAGTTCGCATCTCCGCGCCGTCTCTAACAAATTCAGATCCGCCTCCGCAGGGCTCTGGCCGCTGAAACCGGATTTACATAACATTATCTATACATACAATAAATTTCTAACTGAGACGAATCTGTACATTAAATATTATTTTGGAAAATCTTATTGATATACACATTATTATCGATACAGAGACCGAATCTATAGTTTTTAGAATTTTTGTCTGTCTGTCTCTCTGTTACCGCATCACAAAAAACCACTGGAGGGATTTTGATGAAATTTGGTATGGTGATAGCTGGTATAGGGTACTTTTTAACGCAGGAAAATATCTCATTTCTGAGAAAAAATACAATAACTGCAATGTAAGAGTATACTAATATGTAAAACCTAAGAATTTGCTTTTTGGTCATCTAAGCGCGGGCGGAGCCGCGGGCGTTGCTAGTCTCATAATAAGATTCATTATTCCGAACATACACGTGCCGAGATACTTGAAAATATTACAATAGAGTTTTCATACACTCTCGCACGCTTTTGCATCTTATAAATAAAACTACTTTTAAATGGATTAATGCATGTACGATGTTATTCTTTTCAACTATCCAACTTGAAAAGAATAATATTGTATAATTCTTTCTTAGATTTACGCGAATATCTGACATCTATATACTATATTAATATTATAAAGAGGTAAAGTTTGTGAGTTTGTGGCGTTGTGGGGGGTAATCTCTGGATCTATTGAACCGATTTAGATGTTTGGTAAGAAGATAGTTTGAAACCCTTGGAAGGACATAGGATACTTTTTATCCCGGAAATCATCTCCTAAGGGGGTGAAAATGGGGATGAAAGTTTGTATTGGGAAGCAATCTAGGGACGAACCCGAGCGAAGCGAGGGTGAATCTGCAGTTTTAAATAAAACAATCTTTTCGGATTTTTTTACGGATTTTGTGACCACGATCGCTGTAAAGCATTCGAAACGTCGGGAGCCAAAAATGAAAATAAATCCGCGAAAAAATCCGAAAAGATAGTTTCATTTAAAAAAAAGACACGGAGACAGAGAAAGAGGGAGAATTTTTTTTTCTACAGGGATTTCAATGTTGTTAATTGATTTTTGATTTTACCGTCTTTTTGTTTTGTTTTTGTTATACCTACATATATTTAGATTCTAGATTATTTAACGAGTCTGTGCATACCTTTATAAGCATATTTTAATTTATTAATGCATATAGGTTATACATTATTTTGACCTCGGGGCTTCGATGAGCTTTTTCAAAGGGTGGTACAATGTAGGGAGCTCAAGCGTTATCTTTGGATACTCTCTCGAATGACCCTTGAAAGGTGATCAACAGCTTTCAAGTGCCAATAGATAATAAGACAAAAATATCAAAAGCAATTTTATGGTTAACATTTCTTATTATAAACGTTTTTCTGAAACATTTTATTATATTGTAATTCTAATATTATAAAGAAGAAAAAAAAATTTTTTTTGTTTGTCTCGAATAAGCTCCTAAGCCACAGAACCGATTTAGATGAAGTAAGAAGATAGTTTGAGACCCTGGGAAAGTCATAGGATAGTTTTTATCCCGGAAATCATCCCTTATGGGGGTGAAAGTTTGCATGGGGAAGCAATCTAGGGACGAACCCGAGCGAAGCGAGGGCGAGTCGCTAGTATTATATACGCTTCATCCCGTTACATGTATTTTATTCATCACAGAATTCATTTTCATCATTAATTTTATATTTCAATACTTTGAAATATTATAATAAAAAAAAATTAAATCCTTAACAGCTAATAGGGAATATGCGTGTATTTTTTGTATTTTTTATACAATAGCTATCGTTATATAATTGTAAAAAAAATATGCTGCTTAAAAAAAACTAAAATTTAGTATAAAAAAAAACATATTATACCGATACGCCATTTCGCGCGCTTGGCGTGACGTCAAAGTATCGAAAGAAAGAAAAAGAAAGAAAGAAAGAAAGAAAAATTACTACTTTATTTTGTAGCGACAAAATCGCATGTCGCTCTGTTATGATATACTCTGACGTGATATTCAATCTGACCAATGGCGTGCGTTTCAAGTATGTACTTTGAATTTCCCATCTATATTTTCACTTTTTAATAATGACCTATTTTCTTAATCGAGAAGAAATTACATTAAAAAATATTGATATAGGCTTAATTCAAAAGCAATAAAGATTATAAAAAAAAATATTTCACCTTTATTTAAATCACACGCATATTTCCTATTAACCCTGAGTAATGATATCTAAATATAGAATAATACAATTTACAACAAACCCATATACTTACATGTGCTTTTTGTGATTTTCCATTATCCGCCGTTCCGACTCCGAGTCCTGTCCGGGGAAGAACTTGTACCCGCTGAGGTATGTGTGGTCGGGGTAGTCTTCCGGCACAAAATCCCCACATTCGGCTAACAAATAAATATAATACGTGTTTTAATACATAATGTCTCACTTTTTTCACAAAAATATGGTAAAATAATAGGAACTCTCTTTCAATTAAAATTGATGTATTATTATGGTTGTACAAACAAACAAACAACACAACACAAATTTCCCAAGACAAAATGTATAGAAAATGCTGAAATTAATATATAAAATATCCCAAATAACGCTTGCTTACATTCATCATATAAATAAATGGACGGAACAACTAGAAACGGAAAGCCATATATTTTTCACATTTCACGATAGGAAAGGCACCGCTAGCTATCAAATGTAAGTGTTCTTGGCAAAGGCATTGTCATATGAAGAAATAAACAATATTTATTATATCGTTGGCGTAGGTGGAGAACTAAATAACTCAAAGTTTCTAGTTTGGAGAAAATCGCGATTTACTGATTTTTTTTCCAATTTTTTGGCATAATAAAAAAATTTTAGAAAATTTTACTGTCGGTAATTTTATATACTTTAGGTATCTTTGCCTTTTATTTTATGCTTAAACAAACTAAACTCTATCTTAAAGTGTTAAAAAATAAAAAAATAAAAACCAAGTTGTCTAACTCTGCCACAACATATTATTGCAAGTATGCTGCAATTAGCTATTTATTTAGGCTAGTTGTTTAGTTTTCCTACGTGTTAGACACATACAGTAAAACAAATTAAGGTGAAATAAGTGCAGTTATAGGATTTGTCAACTACTAGATATCATTAAATATGAAAATTAACTTCTTTGAACATAAATTACTTTAAATAATTTATCATCAATTATTTATGTCACACAAAATAAAAAGCTGTGTTTGAAATATTAACAATGTTTTATTTTAAGAAAATATTTACTCAAGGGAAAAAAGTTAGCAACATGTATAATTATGAGTATTATTCGTTATTATCTCATAGCAACAAGTAACAACAAATTAACAGCCATAAACTACTCAAATACAACAATCATAGACACTTTTTAAAACCTATTAGAAATAAGAAACAGTCCTTCGTATTAAAACAAACCAGAACATAATTTAAAACATAAAACAACGAAAATTAACATCAAAATATTATAATTACAAATGACAACAAACATTATTTTATAATCATTTAATACCATGTTATCTAAGTATTTAAATAGTTCACGGTAAGTAAGACTAGGTAAAAAATGACTTATTCATCTACTCCAGATGAATCAGTGGAGGATAGTCTACCCTGGCCGTCGATGTGAGATGGTAAACTTTCGTACCAACCATGGAGCTCTTTAGGAATAATGTTTTTTTTACAAAGCTGTAAAAGGTCTTTTTTTTTTGGTTTTGTTATAGGGATACACTGCTTGTATGCCCTGGGAATATCTGCGGTAGTTATTATAGGCATTTCAGAATTCGGCGTTCTTCTAGTCGGTCTCCCTGGTTTACAAAGTGTATTTAGTAAATGATATGGTCCATCATAATCGTATCGGTATTTAATGAAAACAGGTAAAGCCTTTTCAAATCTTAGACATTTTATTTTCAACCAGTGCACTGTCTCCCTATCCTCCGCTATAGTTTTATTTTTTATTATCATCAAAGCAAGTGCTTTTACATCAATCATGCCTTGGTACGACAATTCAGTTACGTTATACGGAGTAACATTTTTATTATGTCTGTTAGACCACGCCCGTTGCATAATTCTCTTCCAGTCTATTATAGAATATGCTTCTGTGAACCTTTTTTCTTTTTCAATAGCACTATGCATTGAATCTACCTCCATAAAGCTATGACCACGTTCTAGATACTTTTGCTCTACTACTTTGATTGTTTTGTGCGTGTGGACCAAGTGAAGTAAAAATGCTGCTATGTATTGGCTGCGGTTTTGCCCTAAACATGTGTCGGAGTATATAGTTACATGTGTTATAGCCTCGGGAAGTTTCATAATCCATATGTAAATAGCAGAAGCTATTTCGATACTGCCTCTTTTGCCGTTTATTTCCGTCCATATCATATAGTGAGCGTTATTCTGCGGGGGTTTAAACTCATAAACAGACAAATTATATAAATTTAATTTTCTAGAATAGTACATTAAACTATCTGCAGTCGATGGAATTTGCAAAAGACTTTGCAAGTCCATAGTAACACATAAAAATGACTCATCCTCTTCTGACTTTTTTTTATCTAACTCTTTAGATCTGTATGATGCCTCTTTTCCTTCTATATGTTGATTATACTCTTTTTGGACAGAGGTATTAGATTTATCTTTTTGATATTTATTACACATGATACACTGATCCTTTTTTGGGTGAAAAAATGATAAATTGTATTGTGTGCCAAACACTTTCTTGTAAACATTTAATTGGTATTTTGTTGCTGCACTTCATTTTCTCTACATACAAATCATACATTTTTAATATTGATAATTTGGGATCTAAATATTTCCTATCCGATTGTTTTCTGCAGTAATGGGAATCAAGCACTTTTTACACACTTTTTACATCTTGTAACTGATCGTCTGGAGTTTTGTTAGCAGGAGCTCGTCTGCCACGACGATCGGCGTGTGAAAAAGAACCATTTTCATCTATATGTTTCACTGCTGTCTCTATCGGACCAGATGAAATGCAAAGTGTGGACATGAAAAAGTTTTTGCAGACCCGCTCAAAAGAAGTTTGACCCTTATAAAACCCGTATTCCCTACTAGAGCTTCTTTGTTTTTCTAACGGTACAGATTTTTTTGTGGTTTGTACTGATTTAATAATTATACGCTTAAGTAAAAACTCTTTTTGTAACTTAAAATCTTGAATAGACCAATAAGACTTGCAGATTTCTGCACGCTGGTCTTGTGTAAAATTGTCAGCGCATTTATGGCGGCAGTTTTTACATGCATTTTGGACTTTTAGGTACTTTAGGTGCACGAAGTTTTCCATCTTTACTTGAATATAGCAAGCACTTTCTTTTTTTTGCAGTTCTATGTTTCTTTTCCATTTCGTAGGGTCAGCATCCTTCCATCTGTACTTTACTTTTTCCTTCATTACTGTTGTGGTTTCTGTTTCAGAGTCAGTAGTTTCAGTTATTATAATATTAGGCCTTACTTCTGTATAAGGGTTAAGAGGTGTCATTAGGTTTTGTTTCAAAGATGTTTCAATAATAGCACGAATGTTTAAAATGTTACCTGTTTCTTTTTCAGATTCACTAGACAAGTTAGGTTTTTTGGGTTCAAATCTCTTCACTCTTTTTTTATTTTTTGGGGTTTTCTCACGTTTAATTTCGGTTTCTGAAAATGTCGAATAAAATAAATCCGTTAAAGAGTTACGTTTCTTTTTTGCTTTATTTTCTTCGTCTGTATCTGGAATCCACGAGGATCCAGAATCAGAAAAAGGTTCTTCATCTGTGTGAGACAGCAGTAATCCAATACTAGAAATTAGACTAGACGAACTAACATCTATATTATCACTATCTAATATATTATTTTCTTCATTTATATTAAATTTGCTGCTACATAAAGATATGGGACTAACATTCATTGGCATAGGTGCTGATTTGGGTGGGTTAATATTATTAATAATCTTTTCAGTAACCACTACTGAAGCTGGAGCCGATTCGCATGTTAAAATCTTAAATCCAGCCATTCATTTCAATATTTCGCGCCAATTTGTCCTAATAAGTCGAATGATAACTTTACTCATGTTCATCTGCTTTCTATATCAATAATAAATAACTTCATTTATATTATTATGTTTTCTTACCATGTTGTATTAATTTATATTTTGTTGAAGAAGAAATCGATAATAGTTATTAGTCATAAAATACAGTACTTTACATTAGAATTAAAAAAAATATGAATTAAACAACTCGAGTTATTTAGTTTTCCGTGAACTCTGTTCATATTATTATGACATTTTGATTTG
The DNA here is from genome assembly GCA_951806755.1 of Brenthis hecate. Lineage (NCBI taxonomy): Eukaryota > Metazoa > Arthropoda > Insecta > Lepidoptera > Nymphalidae > Brenthis > Brenthis hecate. Next base: position 4,487,383 of record OX638271.1, on the reverse strand, counting down.
AAGAAAAATTAACAACTTATTTATTTAAGTCATTAAAACATTCAACTGATCATAAATCATAGTTATCGATTTATTTATTGAGTTGATTATTTTTCCTTCTACTGTTTAGTGCTAGTTTCAACATATTTACTTTAGCATTTGGAATACAAAAATGGCCATATTTCTGAAACGGGACAAGATATCAAAATTTTTGTTAGAGTAAAATATGCGGTATTTTTTGGGTGTTACGAAAATAATTAAATGCCAATTTGGCCAAATTCACAGTTATTTAGTTTTCCACCTACGCCGACGATATAACAATATTACATAGCCGCAGCAGGAAATCGTCTTTATTAATAAATACAGTAATTTCTTAAGCGAATCTGACCGTTCACTGTTCAATCTGTGAAAATTACTCCCCAGAGCTCTATCAGCGTTTCTAATTCTACTGAAGCAGTAGACGTAATGTCTGCTTTATAAGAGTGTGTAAAAATGGGAACGCAAGTTATATATTTGGTTTTAGGAACAATAAAGTGACTATAATTAAAGTTAGCCTTATAATTTGTCCCACAAATATTATTAATGCGAAAGTTTGTGAGTGCTTGTGTTTGTGACTGTAACTGCTAAAATGAGTATGAGTACGGGATCAAATAAGTACTAGATACACAATCAACGATAAAAAATGTCCTCACCGAATGAGCGCTCATTTGAACATTTGAGCGCGCTTTTTTTTGTGAAATAACTTTAAGCATTGTATTTAAGGTTCAATTCACATAGTTGTATATTTACATCAACTAGAATAATTATCTAAACACAATTGGTGACAGTTTTTAAAGAACTTTTGCATGGGATCTCTAGCGCGGATCCAGGGGGGGGGGGGGTTAATGTGTTCATTACCCCGCCCCCTCCCCAAAGCCAAATATACTTTTTTAAGAAGTTTCAATTCTAAGAAAAGAAGGAATAATACAACTTTTTTTAAGTACCTAATTTGAAACAAATTAAGTTTTTCTTTAATTTAAATAGCGCTATACAGATAGTCTAATCGCGATGTGCTACACAAAAAATTAAAACCGAAAGTTTTATGTTTTTAAGACGTTTATAGCAAACCGTTTAAAATTGTTTCTTTTTTTTTCAATTTCTGGCTTGTTGTGACATCTTATCGAAAAATATTCTTTACAAAAGTTGTAGGTCTAGTAAAAATCTACGACTATTACAATAATCTCGAAGTTTTGGACATATTTCCAAAAAAAAAAACGATTTTTAATTTTTTCTTGTTATTTTTTATTATTTTTAATGCCTGCAAAAACTTTTTGATATTCATGAAACTAGAGGAATATAATCTTCAAAATACAAATAATAACCAATTTTTTGAAATTGAAATGTTTAGCCGTTTCCGAGAAATTTATATTGTATAGTCTCGGGAGGCTTAAAATCACCCCCAATTTCAAGTGGATGTTTACATTTAAAAAAATTGTCGTTCAATTTTCAGATACGGCTCATTTTTTCATCTTGCACTCTACTTTTTGAAGAAATAATAACATTGTACGGTCGTCCTGTAAAAACAGCCTTAAAAATGAAAAAAAAAACTGGAGAAATCGATAAGTTTTACTTTGTAAACTACATTTTTTTATAATCATTAAAAAAGTGTACGGATTTTTATTCCTTACATACCTCCTAAAGTTTTAAAGCGATAAAACTTAGGTCTTGATTATTTTTCTTTAAGTCATTATTTTTAAAAATATTTCATGTACAGATTTGGTTAAGTTACTATTTTATTATATGTACATTTCAGGATCTGAGGACCTGAGACGACCATTTCAGGAAGTTGTAAAGGTAGGTATACATTAAAGGCTAAATATAATATTTTCCATTTCTAATAGCATTTCCTTTAAATAGACTTAATGGAGCACTGTGAATAATTGATGACCCCGTTAAAGGTCGGCCTCAGTATGGATCTGTCGTTTAGTCATAAGCCATAGAAGGATATTTTAAACAAATATTTCCAAACCAAAAGCAAAATTACGCTAATTCCAATAATTTCATCAGTGTAAAATACAATTTTTCCTCAATTCCTAATTGTTTTCCGTAACAAGAAACTGATGATACATTCACATAAATATATTTATATACTTATACAAGTAATGCAATGCATTATAAGCAAATTGTTATGCAGTTTTCAAATATACTCGTTGAAAAATGCTGTAGAAAATCTGTTAAATTTAAATTGAATGAAAATAACAATATTTTATGATATCAATATTGAATGTCTCCGAGCCTTCTTTCGCGCAAAGACGGAGCAAATGATAGACGTGACTTTTTCATAGAATTAATTACCTTTATGACAAATCGAACGAAGGCTTCTATCTCAATAAATCAAGTAACTACCGTGGGTAAGCAGTTTGCTCTGCAATTAATATGCGAAACATTACTGCGAAAAATAACTTAGAAATATACAATGTATGTATGTATGTATTCAGCCCTTTTTATCGTCCCACTGCTGGGCACGGGCCTCCCTTCAATACGAGGGGGATCGGGCCATAGTCCACCAGAGATAGATAGTTTGCGGACTTCACATGTCTTTTGAAAACTTGCTAGGTTCTCTCAGACACGCAGGTTTCCTCACAATGTTTTCCTTCACCGTTAAGACAAGTGGTAATCATGTTGGATATGATTCGCACATGAAAATATCAGAGGTGCGAGAACCGGGATTTAAACTCGGTTCACTCGGTTTCCCAAGCGAGCGCATTACCACTGGGCCACCACTGCCTTAGTATATACAATGTAAGAGATATTATACCTGTTAAAGATAGTTAAAAAGAACGAAATAGTATGAAAATCACAAGAATGCATTTTCATAAAATAAATGTATCTCATTGGCCGGCGAGCGTCACGAGACATCATTGCCTGATGACGCAACAACAAGTCCTGACAGCGATTTATAACATCCTGAGAACGAGGACGTTCGTAAAGGATCATTTTATTCATTCATATTAGCATTTTCCTACAAACAACCTCTAGCATTTGTAACCTTGTAAGTGTAAAAAAATATACAAAAATATATTAATATTTACTGCGCTTTCCGAGTAACAAAAGGGATTCCAACATTTTTCTGATGTAAATGTAAATTAGGTCGTGCGCGTTTATTATCGCTGTAATATAAAATTAACCTTAGTCATATAATTATTATTGCTGGTAAACATTGACTTAGGTCTTAGCCTAATGCTCAATCCCTCCACGACCGCGGACACGCCGGCGTTACTGTTAACCATTGTTAACCATTGTATAGAAATTTACCTGGAGGTGTTCATTAAAAGAATTAATATTTAATAACAATTTCTTTTAGTCGCTCTTAAAATTTTAATTTATAACACCTGCAACTAGGTAATTTACGTAATTTTTATTAAAGACTCAATTCACAACTCCGAAGTCTTACTGAGAATTTCTCATCAGAAAAACCCAATAACTATACTTGGCCCGACACAGTAGTCGAACTTTGAATTTGCGGCCATAGTTTTCAGACGAATTCTTTGCAAAAAAACCCGTGGTTGTTTCATAAGCTCTTATACATACTTTATCGTTTCGATCAAACATAAAACTAACAAACAGACAAACAAACAAACAAACAAACAAACAAACACAAATTGCCTTTTGTAACATTATTTAACAGTTTCCCATGAGTCATATACGAACATTTCGATTGTTTAACTATTGTGTCTATTTTGCGGACAGTTAATCTGTTAATAAATAAATGCAAGTAAATATTGACGGTAAACTTCGTAGATATATCACGATACATTTTGTGTTAACAATAAATATGAAATCATTTTGAAATAGACTCATCAATCAATAGCGGGCGACGGCTCATTAGGGGGCAACTTTGTTACAGGTCGTGCGTGTAGAGTTTCAATTGCTCTATTTGACACCGTGTGAACACGGCCAATTGAATGAAAATAAATAATTAGGTGTACTTCATTGTAACATTGTAATCTTACTTCTATCTCTGATTTATTACAATCAATTTTAGCACATTTTTAGATCAATAAAATTAACTACATTTGTATAATACTTTCTTAGATTTACGCGAATATTTGACGTTTAAATAAAACCACCTTTTTGGGTTATATCGCGGATTTATTTAGTTTTTTTTTTTGAGTCGTCTAAAACCTTAGTCTCTGCCGTGACCATGATTGCTGTAAAGCATTCTAAACGTCGAGAATCAAAAATCAAAATAAATTCGTGAAATAATCCGAAAAGATATTTTTATATACATATATAATAAAATTCTAACTAAGTCGAATCTGTACATTAAATATTTTTTGGAAAATCTTATTGAAATAGGCACACATTACTATCGATGCAGAGGCCGAATCTATAGTTTTTAGAATTTTTGTCTGTCTGTTACCGCATGACAGAAAAACCACTGGAGGGATATTTATGAAATTTGGTATGGTGATAGCTGGTTATCCGGGTCAACATATAAGATACTTTTTACCGATTTACCGGGAAAATATCTCATTTCTGAGAAAAAATACAAAAACTACATTGTAAGAGTATACTAATATGTAAAACCTAAGAGTTTGGTTTTTGGTCATCTAAACGCGTGCGGAGCCGCGGGCAATGCTAGTTTAAAATAGGTTTTATAGTTTCATTCTGAATGGGATTGTAATAACCAATAATATTATCCATTGCTAAGTCTAAAACTCACCGAATACATGGCGACAAACATTTTCTTTTACGCTTGATAATGTCGTGTTTCCTTTATAACTAAGCAAAGACAACATAAATCATCATCTAACTACGTTCAACATTATTCAATTGCTACTCAATTGGTATAAAAAATCAACACGACAAGAGAATGATTATTCTAAATCACTAACTGGAAGCCAGTGATGACGATTAGAATACAAACATAACAAAACTAACTATAACAAAGTTTGTTTATAAGAAAAGTTCAAGATGGCGTGTTTAACTTGCCCACTGTTCAACTATTATACGACAACAAACAACCTCTATTGTAGTCCACCTATACCTGTATGTACTAAAATAGTGTCTACGCATTCAATTTATCCGCATAATAGGCCCCTAGGTAGGGGAGGCCCTCTTGGAAAATCCCCCTGTGAACGCTAGTGTGCTTTCATATAGTTTTTCTAGAGCCATTCTTAGAACATCTCGAAAGTAATCCGTAAAGTATATTATATCAAGCTCGTTTTCTTTACAGTATATGCGTAAAGTTTTCAAGTACAGAACCCGAGTTTAGACGTGGAATGTAATTGGTAACAAACTGTATCTCGGCAAGTTCACAGCGTTTTATTTGAAAGCCAAACAAATATATGTATATGAATACCACTAAAAGTAAGTAGTCGCATTCATTCAAATATTTATTTATCATAGTAATATAATACATTACTCTGATAAATAAATATTTATAAAAAAAGTAACTTAAAAAAACTGACATCAATAAAAATACACTAAAAAGTAAAATATAACTAAACGGGGGTTTTCATTTACTATAGACACCTAATCAGATATTTCCGAAGTCGGTGTAATAAATATGATGCATTATTATGATGAGATCGTAAAATATCGCCAAATGAAGCTAATTTTCAGATTACACAAGCACAAGTATCTATGTATAATTCTGTTATATTATAATAAGACACATTGTGTAAACTTTACCTAACTGTCATAGAATGGCGTAGGTAATATGTTCTTTATTACAACCAACATAACCACATTCAGTCAAATCTGTGGTTCAGATACGTACATAGTGTGTCTACAGATTACATCTAACCGCAAAACCTCGTCAAACAATATGACGTTTTGAAAGTACTAGCCACTATAATTTCGTGATCTTTTATGTTATAAAATAAAAATCTAAAACATTACTTTAGAAAGGCTATAAAAAACGCTTGCACTAACATATAAGTATAGTTAACTTTAATGAAATGAGAAAGGTGAGCTATTCCCGAAAGAAAAGTCTGACAAAATAGCTTATATATGAATGTATGTTTTTATGTATGCATGTTTGTTTGTGAAATATATGTATGTATGTAAATATGTATATATGTGCATGTAGTACATAATTTTAATTTATAGGTGTGTGTGAGTAAGCATTATGCATAGTGCATACCTAACCTAATAATCTTCGCTTTAATATTTTTAAGGTTGTGGGTGCTTGTAAAATTATATTAGTGATAAGATCGCCATTGCCATGACATTGAATTGTTTATTTTAATAAGAAATAAAAAAATATACGAGATTTTCATTATATTATTGTTACCTCTTGTACAATTGAAAATTTAAACTTACCTACTTCATTGATAATGATCAAAACTTTGTTAATTTTCAGAAGCTAACTTGATAGTGATTTCAAAATCAATTTAAACATAACTACCCACTCTTAGTGGTAAATATTTTCTTGAAATGTTCACTGGGACACGGCATTGTCTTATAGTATATAGTTAACCGGTTGAAAATTGTCTAAGACATCACATACAATGCACATAAAAAATATCAAAACCTCGTTTGAATCGGTCCATAAGTCAAAACTTACCTTGTACAATATAACTGGCCATCAAGGCGGCTGTGTTCTCGTTGCACTGTATACATCCCTGCGCCAGATCCCGTTTCACTTGCAAGCAGAACAGATAGCGAGTGAACTCCTCCTCGAGCCGAGCCGGGTCCGGTGTGTAGAACTTGACGCAAAACCGCAAAGTCGGCTCCAACATTGACAGGCCCACTTGACGGCACATCGGCTTTTCGACATCCAACCAGTACTAAAAGAAAAAAGTCTTTTGATTTATAGATAGATACTAGCTGACCCGAGAGTTGTTATCCGATTCTTTAAATTTTGTTGTAATATTTGAGTTCACACAAAAATCCTACAGAAAAAAGTACGTAAGAATTTCTCAATTAATAATATATTTATCCAACTAAAAATGTTGGATTGTTTTGTGTCTGGTACACTAAATAAATATATAAAGGATCTAGAAAACAGCATAGCCATCTATCTGTTCTAGCTATAGCTAAGAACCATCCAAATGATCCTAAAACACAAAAAATAATATCGTTATCGGTCAAGCCTTTTAGGAGGAAAAGAATTACCAATTCACACTGAAATTATATAAATATAATATTAATAACCCCACTAAATGCCAAAAAATTACTTTACGAGAGAATCGAACCGACTATCTTGCTAGTACGCACTAAGAAGCTAAATAAACTAGCATAAACGAGTAACCGTACATCTCATTCTGTTGCAGTGTATGTTTGAAACAAACTACAGTATTATTTTTTTCCGACAATCAAAACCTTGATGTACCTACTTAAGTCCAGACTGAAAACGGAGCTTTTCCGTTTCGCCGTAAAGTAAATTACATAAAAAACGTTTTACAACAAGATTATAATATGTATTATAAGTATTGCCTTATTCTGTTCGGTTATTACTTGTACTTTTACATAATAATCTTATAAAAGTTCTTCTGGAAGAACTATCTTGTAAGAATTAAATCGTCCTATCAACACATTTTTTTAAGTATATATAAAAAAAAAGAATATTACCTACCATAACTAAACAAATTATTAACTAAAAAAGTTAAAAACTAATTATAAAGTAAATTTGATTTAATCTTTTCATTAATACCAAATTCGATTCTCGCAAGTGTCTGTAATGTCGACACAAACGTTAATCAACGAGTAAATCGCTTCAGACGCAACAAAATACAGCATAGAGATAGGCGATTAATTAGACGGGCTTGTACTCGTAGAACAAAATCTCCAGTACGTTATCTCTGCCATATTCCATATCACAGTAAGGATAAAGTACATTACCGGTTGTAGGACTCTTTACCGGTGGTAGGACTCTGTCAAGCCTGAAGAGTCCGACTGGATGGGTACCACCCCCTTATCTATTTCTCCCGACAAGCAGCAATGATTACATTGTTGTGTTCGGGTTTGAAGGATAAGTTAGTCAGCGCAATTACAGGCAAGAGGCATAATATCATCTTAGTCCTCACAGTGATAACGCACCTGCGGTTCTGTATTTTTGTTACATAAAACCTAAGTGCACGAACCGTAAGTGTTATGGGCGACAGGTACTGCTTTCCATCAGGTGGTCTGTCTGCTCGTTTGTCAATGAACCCCATAAAAAAACATAGATAAATAATAATCTGAGAAATAATTGTTAACTAACCTTAGTTCCATTAGCATCTTGATATTCAAGTCCAAAGTAGTCTGCTTCCAAGAGGTGCAACTGCCGACAGACTTGATCAAAAAGCACTCGTCCCAATGCTTTCGACTGAAACAAAGAAAAAAATCGGTTTTTAAACAATAATTTTACTAGTATTATAAATGTGAAAGTTTAGAATTTTGGATGTTTATTACTCAATAACGCTAGAACGGCTGAACGGATCTGGATGAAATTTGGCACAGAGATAAATTATAGTGTGGAATAGTACCTAAGCTACTTTTTATTCCGGAAAATATACGATTCCCATGAGATAGATTTTTGTTCTGCTTCTTTTGTTATAATATAAGTTTCTTTCATATATTTTAGTAGCTTTTGGCCAAGATTCCGTTTACGTAGTTTAATCATGTTTATTTATATAGTACATACTCTACTAAGGGTATAAGCGTTATCATTGATCGCCTAAAACTATTCTCAAGGCTGAATAAATAAGGTATAAAAAGTTTACATTTTTTTTATTCAGACTGGCAATTAAAAAAAGGATTCCAATAAAGAAAAAACCAAAATTTTCAGACATATTATTTTTATAATTCTCTTACCATAAAAGTTCGTCCCTTTTTACCCCTTAGAGCTTAAATTTCAAAAAAAAAAATTATAGGTGGTTTTATCATCTACACTAATATTATAAAGAGGAAAATTTGTATTTTTGTATGTTTGTAACGAATAAACTGAAAAACTACTGGATCGATTTAGATGAAATTTGGTAAAAAGATAGTTTGAGACCGTAAAAAGGACAGGATAATTTTTATTCCGGATATCATCCCTTAAGGGGGTGCAAATGGAGATGAAAGTTTGTATGAGGAATCAACCAAGGGACGAACCGAAGCGAAGCAAGGGTGAGTCGCTAGTTATATAAAAAACCTTAAAAATGTATATTTATTTTATTATTGAACAGTGAAGGCAAACAGTCTCATATATAGATATAGATAAATAAATATTTAAGTTGATATAACCATTTTAATTCATTAAAGATAAAACATTTTTCAATCATCAGATAATCCATTAGTTACAACTTATAAGCTGACTATATTTAAAAAGTAGAACCATAAAAATATTCATGCATTATTCCAAGGCACTGCAAATATATCCTTTCTTCAGTATCCCGTTTACAATATTCATAAGTTAAATTATTAATCGCAATACCCTACTAACTATAATAAGATACAACTTTGCACCCACAAAATTAATTTGCTGTGTAATATCATAGGCGGAACGGCTGAATTAAAGATTTGTTAAGCAAAAGTAAGAAGTCCACACGCGCTTTTGTCAATAATCCATTCGTTTAGAAGTATTTGAAATAGCACGTTTTAAATATAAAGGTATCTAGATTACCTAAACGTACCTAATCTGAATATCTCTAAATAACCTAAGTTACAGATAAGCTTTATTTATAACTTATAGTGATAACTTTGAGACTATTTACCCTATCTACGCGTTATGATATAACAATCTTATTTAATACTAGCGACTCATCGTCGCTTCGTATTCGTCCCTAGGAACGTTTTAACGGTTAGTATAGATTACTCAGAGATAATATATTATCCTGCAGAAAAAGTATCCTATACGCTAACCCGGATACTCAGCTTTCATCATACCAAATTTCATCAAAATCTGTCCAGTAGTTTTCTCGTGATGCGTTCAAAGTACACACAAAAATTCTAAAAATTGTAGATTCGGCCTCTTCGTATCTATAATTATGACTATTTCAACAAGATTTTCCAAAAAATATTTAATGTACCAGGTACCTACAGATTCGACTCAGTGAGAATTTCATTATATATGTATATTTTTGTTAATGTTTAGTATTCTTGCTTTTTGTTCGATTTATTCCTGTTAATTTTAAGTTCACTTCGTTTATGTTTTTAGTGGAAACTTTATTGACTTAAGATTTTTGTTTAGAAGTGTTTAACTAAATCTTATTAACTATACGCTGTATGTTTCCCAACGATAAATAAATAAATAAATAAAATAAATAGATTACTTACCTATCTTATCCTATAATTTTCATTAAGTTATCACGTAATTAATAGGTACAAATACGTTAATAGGTCAATCTCTATAGTAATCCTTTGAGACTTCCGAGTATATGTTATAACTATTCTTAAACAATTATTTTAATTACTCACTACGTATTACGTAAAACTAAAACGTCATTTATAGAAATTATAATTGAAAATATTATAAATAAGTCCATAATAATAAAGAAATTTTCCTATACAATTCAATTCAATTTTCTTTAATGTTAATGGCGTCAAAGCGTGCCAGTTGAGCACAGATTACTTCGCAAATTTTCTTTTTTGCAACATCGTACGATGACATCTGACACCAACGATTAATGAGACCTACAAATGAATACTTCAGTATACATCTACCTATACACATATTATGAGTGTTACAGAAAAATCCAAACTAGAAAATAATATTTTGCCGGCATCTGCTGCCTCGATATTGATTTGAACGCGGTTCTGCATAGTACAGAAGCAAGTGTCGCGCTCGCCTCTTTCTAGTTTGCTATAGGACGTAAATTTGAAATGTGTCAGATGTAAGTTGGACGTCATGACGACTCCATTTCTAACAATAACACAATACATAACAACGTCAACACATTGAAGAAAGTACTTTTCAAATAAAAGTGCAAGGTATGCAGGCATTCTTTTAAGTAAATGGAAGGTACCTAAATAAAATTAGTATGAGTATTACAACCTACGTATGTTATGTACGTAATATGTCTAACTGACCTGTTAAATTCCAGTACAGTTAAGGATTGTGCTAATTGGTGGCCAATTTCCAATCATCAATCATACATAAAAGTACCTATATGTAGTTCTAACAATTACTTCTATGATCTGCTCCCTAAGCTTTAGGGCTTAAGGTGGTCTGAGTCCTAAATAAATTCTTTACTTCCTCCCTACACCACCTGTTTTAGAATGTTTAATTGCAGATGGTCGACTATAAAAATAATTAATATAATATATACTGACATATTTTACCCTTTACATATTACATTCCCTGTGACATTGTCTTTATACGCCCTTTTGAACAAATTGTTATCCTTTAACTCGGTATGATGTGACCGTCTACACGCCAGATCGGAATTTAATATTACTTTCCACGCTTTATTATTAGATTTCAACCTGTCTACTTACAAGGGCAGAGGATAACCAAAATATAATAGAAAAAATAATTCGGACCTCAAAATCTATATATTATCTACATTAAAAGAGGAAAGATTTGTATTTATGTATGTTAGTAAAGAATAAACTCAAAAAATATGTACAGGCCCGATTTAGATGAAATTTGGTGACAACACAGTTTGAGACCCTAGGAAAAACATATGATGTTTTTTATAACGGAAATCATCTCTCAAGGGGTGAAAATGGGGATGAAACTTTGAATGGGGAATCAACCTAGGGACGAACCCGAGCGAAGCGCTCCCTTATAACTAATAATATGAACAGAATATGTAATTTTATTTTAAATATTACATAACATATAGCTACAATACATAAACTCCTGTTTAGAACGTCCTTTCGTAATTGATTTATGAATTATCGATGCTCCTTCGAAATTATAGGCCACACGCATTTATTATTAACCGTTATTTCCATTATACTTACCGATTTTATATGCAAGTCATTTTAAGTCAACAAAAAATTTGAACATTTGTTCGATTTTTTAAAACATTATCTAAATTGCTTTTTTCTTAATTTTTAACAAATAATGTTAGTAATAATCCAAATAACATTTTTGCAAAATTAAGAATTCGAGAAAAATTGTTTGTTTTTTTCTATTAACTCTTTACACGGAGGTAAAAATCACAAACAAATGAATTTTGGACATGGCAACGTTGGCACATAAACTACTTAGAAGTTTTGGATTTGAAGATAACTATTAGGTAAACAAAAAAATCGGTCATGAATTCACACAATATTTAAAAAATAAACAGTGAGAAAAAACAATTTATTGGTGACGTGGGTTTTTTATTTTTTTTATTTGAAGTTATACTTCTTTTAGCACGTTTGGAAAAAATATGAGAGTAAAATTTTAACTATGCGCGCGCACACCGACAGCCAAAAAGCGACATGATGAAGTTAGCTGCAAGCGACATGATGAAGTTAGCTGATAACTGTCTCTCCGGTTCCCGTGAAAACTAATAACCTTATTCAAAGTAGTTTCTCAAATATTCCTAAATCTATAACACGTGTTTTATATTAGTGTAGATAAAAAAAACATATTTATTTTTATTAATTTACTATTCCTTTTAAAAACAGAGAGTTGTGACATACGGGATGAAATCTTTAGCTATTTTCGTTCTCTTACGACAAAAAGTATAACTTCTTACATGCTTACATAAAACACACATTTTTCTCATGTCACAATTTCCGTCATTGGTATTTTTTATTAATTTATATTTTATTTGTGGCTTTTTTTAATAGTAAGTGGATTAAATAAAATAACCGTTTTGGAAGAACATGTGTGTGCTTTAGCGCTCCCTTGCGGTCTTTAACATTATAAAACTTAACTAAGAACATGCTCAGGAATGAGAGTTATACAAAGCTAAAAACCGTTTTAAAATCAGTTTTCGAGAAAAATGGTAACAGAAACACACATAAACACCTTTTACCCCAAACTCATATATACCGTTTCCGTGGCCGTCGCGGGTAAAAATATTTAGCTACCGTAAGTGTTTATATTTCTCTTTCCACGTACTGTCACATCCTCGCGTCTCGAGACGTATTGTGTAAATTCAAAGTAATAGGATTTCGATATTTTAATAATAAATTTAATTTTTAAAAAGAATTTGAAAAGAGAAACTAAACTTAGACCAAAAATGGTCAGCTTAAATCAGTTAATATCCCATAATACCCAATCAAGCGTCGTGACTTGATTAGCTGGTTGATGTGAGGTATTAATCCATTAATTTCCGCTCAGATTCGATTACCTCCTCGAGCCAACCTGCAGCTACAACATAACACTGCATTCGTATTGATAACGAGCGGCCAAATAACCGACGGAGCGTACACGAGGGGACGAGTAATATAAATGAAGTCGTTACACACAAATTGGTCGATGATGTGATGTTGTGTTTATTATCTATGTCTTCATTTTTCTTTAATGTTTACTTGTAACACGCATTTTATTGTTTATGAACCATACGAATTAATATCTCACATGAAACATTTGATGTACCATATTAATATATCCTATGACACTTTCCGGCCCATACACTAACTTTATGCATAAAACTAACGACTCACCCTCACTTCGCTCGGGTTCGTCCCTAGCTTGCTTCCCAATACAAACTTTCATCCCAATTTTCACCCCCTTAAGGGATGATTCTCGGGATAAAACTTATCCTAAGTCCTTCCTAGGGTCTCAAACTATCTTCTTACCAAATTTCATCTAAATCGGTTCAGTAGATCCAGAGATTACCCCCTACAACCTCACAAACTGACAAATTCTACCGCTTTATAATATGTATTAGTATAGAAACGTCGATCTAATTCTCTCCAATGTTCTTACGAACAATTAGATTACCATTAAGGAATATCGAACTTCGAAAATTAGATTACCACTAAGGAATATCGAAAGTTTGATTTGGGTGAAATTTAGTAGGTATACAGTTATATTATGACCTGAAGTAACACTTAGGCTACTATTTGGTATCAAGGACGCTCACGAGCTAAGCGAAGGTAAGGTTCTTTATCTAATATTATATTACATTAAGGGGGTTCTTCCGTATGATGTGAAAAATCCAATATTCAATATTTTCAAATGATTCTTGGTCACTCGATGCATTAAGGTTTACAGATTAAAACACCATGTTTTTCTTTATAAAATAATTAAAAAATAAAAATATTTTATTCATTAACAAAATGTTTATAAATTACAAACAAGGTTGAAATCGCTCGCTCTTCCATAGCCACATCAAAAGTAACTTGTTATAGCAAATAAAGTTTTATATTATTTATTAGTAAAATAGTGTGTGTGTCTGTGTGTGTGTTTGTGAGTGTGTGTGTAGCTTTCTTTACAACAAACCAATCAACCGAAATCGAGGAGGAAATGTGCGTCCTTTTTTTTAAGGCAGATGGGTGTTTTCGCAGTGGTACAACTTACGTTCTAATGAAAATTTTTACTTAAAGAATTGTTTTACATACTCTTGAAATAGTAATAAATAAATGATAAAAACTCAAGTTCTATCTTTTCATTGGTCTTCAAAAAAAATATTCAAAAAATGCTTTAAAAACAGGCCGTCACATGGGGGAACCCCCTTAAAGAAAAATTCACAACAACCTCATTAAGATAGCTCCAAAAAGTTGGTTCGCCAAACTAGATATATCTAGTAAAAGAAGTAGTGTAAATAGTTGTTACAACAATATTTACACTATTTCATTAATTTCATTCAGATAATTACGTAGATTTTGCATTTCAAATTTCAAAACACATTTTAATAATTATTATTATTGCATTTCAAATCACAATCGTTCTTTGATATAAAGTCTGTCAACAAGCAACGCCAAGTTTTTAGCACATTAATGTTCAGAATTAAGTAATGGTAAGCAATTAGGGCGCCCCGCTTTATTTTAACCCCGGGATATTTATGGAGAGGCTTCTCTTTGACGTCAAAAAGGTGACACTCGGCCAAGGCGAACTACTCCTTTAAATAGATTTTATCGTTTGCACTTTGCAACCCTAGTGTCGAGAAAAATGATTAACGAGATAACGAGAGCGCTAATCTAGTTTTTTTTTTAGTTATCTATTAAAATCTGAGATAGTGACGTCTTTAATAATATATTCTTCACATTATTACGTCACTGCATGCAGATTATAATTAAATTATAATGACAACGAAATATACTATTTTTAATTTTTAAAACATATAGTTAATGTTGCACGTTCTCATTAATTAACATTAATGAAATTTTAGTTTTGAGACATACTAACTTGAAGCTATAAATAACGATATAAACAATAAGAATTTCTTCTAAAAACTGAGACATATGATAAATAGGTTTTACGGCGAATCTAACATCACATATTATATTTCGCCATTTAATCATCGTAAAAATATTGAATACTAAGCAAAGAGCATAAAATGAGTATAAAATTCCCAAAATACAGTCCACAGTGTTGACCGAGTGACATAGCAGAAGGGGCACAATAGAGCCATTGAGGCAATCAAAACTGCCGGCTAAGCCTTTTTCTTGATAACTTCTGGCGGACCGCCAGCTGTGCCTGATAAGGGTTGATGCAGACGCAACGCTCTCTAATAGCTCGCGCCGCGTCGGATCAATCTCGGTGCTCGGAGCTTAAAGCTTTTTGCTTTTATATTGAATTTTCTATAAGCTAACAGTCCAGATAAAATTAAATCTTTACCTTATAAGACTTTATTCGAAGTGAGTCTTATTAAATAAAATTAATATCTTCATTAAGTGTTAATTATAAAAGCATTAATAAACAGAATCCTGTAACTTAAACGTCCTAAAGGTTAATGATACTGTATCAAGCAGCCGTTATCCAATCGAGAAGCTCGAGTTCGACGTTTTGTCGGGATGTGTCCGTATAGATTTATTGCCTGCGATAAAACTATGCTATGTAACACAAGCATTGTTTCTAATTAAAAAATGTACAAATATGAATGAAAAATAAACAGGCTAAAAATGAAAGTGGTTAACATATAAACCAGGTTACTTTATTATTAGCAAAAACAAACTAAAATGACTGCAAAAATCCATTAAATCGTCGTATAAATTAAGCCGATTGAAATTCTCAATTACAACTCCCACTCAAAACATGTAAGTGCCCTTACTAGTATATCGACTGTCCAATTTCCACTGCCCACTTTAAAACACTTCTGCTGCATTGCAGATCGAACTTCTTGTATAATATTTTATTAATTACGAAACATTCTATTAGATACCTTAAATTTTTCATAATAATAAATCTAATACAACAATAAAATTTATTTGATGCATTGAAATTGAAATATAATTTCAATAACAAATATACATTCTAAATAAAATATTTTTAATACACTCTTTTATAAGTTTTATTGAAAAATTTGAGAACATGAGAGCGAAACAAAATGAATTCAATACTTAAATTAAATTTCGCTCTCTCTACATACCTATAATAAAATTCTAACTGAATCTTATCTGTACATTAAATATTTTTTGGAAAATCTTATGAAATAGTAATTATTACCGATACAGAGGCCGAATCTATAGTTTTTAGCATTTTTGTCTGTCTGTCTGGGAACGCATCACGAGAAACCACGAGAAGCTAGACAGTTTTTGATGAAATTTGATATGAAGATAGGGAAAATATCTAATCTCTGAGAAATTATACTAACCGTTGAAACGTACCTAGTTACTCAATAAGAGAACATTATTTATGTCAAAATCACAATATCGTAATGAATACTAAATACATAAATAATATTGCACTTATTACAACAACTGGCACAGGTTAATAATTACCAAATAAAGAAAAAGAAATCGTAATGCGACGAAATTATTCCAGACGTTCCAAACAGGTTTCAAACTTCATTTAAAACATGACTTACTATTTAATGAAAATTTAAAAGGCACCGCTGTACACGCCCGCTTAAATCGCTATCGGTTCGCAAAATAGCTTTTCTAGCTTAAAATTTTTTAAAATCCCTACAAGTTTGAAAGCACAAAAAATGTTAGCTCTTTATCTAGTAAACTTATAAATTCAAAGAATAATTTGAATTATCATCAATTATTATTGGTATTCCAAATGGGACACTTCGAATTGACGGAATGTATTGTTACATCATAAAAATTAACCAAAAGTGAATCCAAAACCGCTTCCTATAACTTACGACTTAGAAATTTTATAAGATTCTTCAGTTCTGATGACAATTAACATTAAAATCAATGGTTAATAATTTTGGTAGCTAACATAACATAAGCATGAGCCCTGACCTAGCAGACATATTCAACCCTTTCGTTGGTACTCGTAGGAATAAAGTAGGGGAAGAAATAACAATAT
Organism: Brenthis hecate; assembly: GCA_951806755.1. Lineage (NCBI taxonomy): Eukaryota > Metazoa > Arthropoda > Insecta > Lepidoptera > Nymphalidae > Brenthis > Brenthis hecate. The sequence goes on along the minus strand of OX638271.1, from coordinate 4,470,141 downwards.
TTATTAAAAGATTTATTTAAGCAATATACTATATATACTATAACTATATAGTAAAATCTAGTAAGATATTCATACATGATGTTGATTTAATTCTGCATTTATTGGTTTCCAGAAAGCTTTTTACAAGGCAACGTCGTGCGACACGTTTTTATGGAAGGCAATAAATTGAATATAAAATCTTCAAACGCTATGTAACATACAACTGCTGGGCACGGGCCTCCCTTCAATACGAGGGGGATCAGGCCATAGTCCACCACGCTGACCAAGTGCGGTTTGGCGGACTTCTTTCGAAAACTTGCTAAGTTCTCTCAGACATGCAGGTTTCCTCACGATGTTTTCCTCACCGTAACTAAAGATTGTTTTTAGAATAATATTTTTGACTTGACTTGATTTTTATATGATTAGTGCCACTTCTAATTACGACACGAATTTAAGCTACATTTTAAACTTTTGAAAACTCATTTTTATATTTTTCTTTACTTTTTTATTTTTATTACTTTAATTTAAAATACTTAATATTGTAAATGTATAATCTGTGACCAATTTTTCCTGTCTTTAAGTCGTATTAAATGGAGAATTAAAATTTAATAGAGGTAAAACAATATTGCGTTCTAATAGCCCTTTAAGAGGTACTCTGTCTACCTCCTGAATCCATAATAACATCAGCTTAATAGAAACAAAATATAAGATTGTCACACTAACTTGACATGCTTACGGTTTCTATCCGATAAAAGATAGAAATAAGTTGTAACTTATACTTACCCTTGTTATAACAAAAGTGTATTAAAAATAACTTATTTTGACACTAGCAACTCAACTTCGCTCCGCTTGAGTTCATCCCTACTTACGTCTTAACGTTTATATAGATTTCTCAGATATGAGATATTTTCCTGCTATAAAAAGTATCCTATATGTTGACCCGGATAAGCAGCTACCCCATGCCCTGATGGCGGTAGTGGGTGGAGACCTGTCGTTGCGAAGCGTGGTGGGGGCCATGCTACGCGACGAGAGGTCCTGGTCGGCGATGGTCTCCTTCAGCGAGGCCGTCATCTCACTGAAGGAGAAGGCGGAGAGGGAACGCGAGGCTAACGCCTTAGCAGACCCTCTTCGTCGCCGTCGGCTGGGGGAGAGGAGGCGCCGGTACGCGCATCTTCTCCCGCCACCCTAGAGGAGCTACTGCGGGGGGGTCTCTCGTTGACTCCCCTGCACGACATCGGGGCGGTCGGGATGCTCTGTGAATCGAGGGCATCCCGGTTTAGGCGAGGCAGGCCCGCGGGGTACGGGCCGTCCGCAGGGGTGTTGTAGTGAATGCGCAAGCGATCCTGCACACCCCATTGCACTGCGGCGACGGGTTCCGCTGTGGGTTTTAGTGAGTAGGAGTCTCACAGTACCCTACCCATTGAAGGCCGGTAGGGTCCCCATGATGGGTTTCCCCAGCGAAAACAAAAAAAAAAAAAAAAAAAAGCAGCTACCATCATACCAAATTTCATCAAAAACCCTCCAGTGGTTTTATCGTGATGCGGTAACAGACAGACAAATAGACAAAAATTCTAAAAACTATTTATTCGGCCTCTGTAACGAAAATAAAGCTTTAATTCAATAAGATTTTCCAAAAAATATTAAATGTACAGATTCGGCTTCGTAACAATTTTATTATATGTATAGATAACCATTTGTCAGCCTGAAAATAGAAGATAAAGCCAAGACATAATAAGAGTAAAACAACCCTAGTCGTAAATGATTAAAAAGTTTAACATCATTTAGAATGCATTAGTGTCGTTAACTAGTTTGAACATAATCGGACTTCCGAAACAGTTGCAGGCTAACGATGGCCAACAACATAAAGCATGTTGAATATTAAACGCAAGTTGCGACACGCCTTGGCATTGTTTCCATGCAATTATGTTGAGCGACTGGTACAAAGGTTTGTGTTGTTTGAGGAATATGGGAGTGGGACAGATGGTGATTAAATTGCTTTTATGAATATTTATATTATATCGATTGGTATTTTTCAATTAAAAAACTCTATCAACTATTTTCCAACCATCAAGTTCAGTTTGAATTCAAATGCTAGAAATTCTACAAATTTTTGCAGCAGGCTTTCATCTATATTATGAGAAACAGTTGTGGTCGCGTTTTATTGACAGAGATAGAATATCCTCTATGGAATATGTGCTCAATCAAATCTATACATATAATAAAATTCTAACTGAGTCGAATCTATGAAATAAATATTTTTTGGAAAATCTTATTCAAATAATCATTACCATCGATAAAGAGGCCGAATCTATAATTTTTAGAATTTTTGCCTGTCTGTCTGTCACCGCAACACGGAAACTACTGGAAGGATTTTGATGAAATTTCGTATGATGATAAGTGATTATCCAGGTCAGGTAATCTATGATTAAGTAGTTTATTTACGACAGTTAAATATATATTATTACTAGTGACTCCCCTTCGTCTACTCGGATTCGTCCGTACTTACGGTTTATATGTTTAGTATAGAATTCTCAGAGATAAAAAATTTTCCGCAGTAAAAAGTATCATATTTTAACATATATACTTAATCATGGATTTCTTTATTACTTTTAAATCTTAACTACAACTATAAAATCAAAAGTAATAACACCATTTTAATTATACGTTATAATAAAATATTATGTTACTAGCAGAACCTGCGGCTTCGCTCGCGCTAAAACTGCAAAAAATCTCTAAAAATATAGTTTCATACAAACTTTCATCCCCTTATTAACCCCCTTATACGATGAATTTCAAAAAATACTAAATCACATATTTATTTATTTTTATTGAAGAGCATTAATACCAAGTTTCGAGTAATTCTGATCATAAATATTTTTTTTGGATTGTATTATAACGTGTTTTCCCGTGGGAATTAGATAATCTCCCGCGGTAAAAAGTAGCCTATGTCACTCTCCAGCCCTCAAACTATCTCCACACAAAAAATCACGCCAATCCGTCACTCCGTTTCGATGTGAAAGAAGGACAAACAAACAAACAAAACAATCAAACAAACAAACAAACAAACAAACAAACAAACAAACAAACAAACAAACAAACAAACAAACAAACAAACACACTTTCACATTTATAATGTTAGTATGGATTAAAATCTATATACCAATAAAATAATTGTCTAAGCATTATCACCATAGTAAGTGTCCTTTCGAGAGACCTGTTCCTGACAATATATGTACATAGGTCAGCATAAATCTTCATAAAATGTATCTGGCCAGGATATCGTTACACAAGTCTATTTACTTTCGGCTAGGGAGCAGTTCGAGGCGACAGTATAGTTTGTTTAAGGAGATAAAACCGTATCGGCGCCTATGACATCACTCAGGTGTTTACTCCGCCCATAATGAAATCATAGTAAGGTTGTATTTCAAATAACCATAAACTCAAGAGATGCAACAGATAGTACGTAAATTAGAATTATTTCGACAAGTTAAATGGTTTATAATATAATTTTTTGGTAAAAAGTATAGCTACATAAAAATGACTGATAATTGATAAGAGATTAGACGAAAGACGGCTTTAAGTGCTTTCCGAGGGTGTAACATATTGCCTGCTTCCCAGATCCGAACATGAGAATCTTTTGGCAAAACAACTCAATACTTGAACTTAGCCTGAACCGAGACTCGAACCCAGTCTTCATATTACATTCTTGTACATCACAAAAAAAGAAATCTATAGGTACATATAAAAAAAATTATTTGATTCGAATCTGTAAAATATATATTTTTAAGAAAATCTTATTGAAATATCCATTATTATCGATATATAGATTTTTTGTCTGTCTGTCTGAACGCATCACGAGAAAACCACTGGTCAGATTTTGATGAAATTTGGTAGGATGATAGCTGGGCTCTCCTGGTGTTGTTCTTCCATAAAACATATAAAGAAAATATTTCATCATTAAGAAATCTATACTAAACATTAAAACGTATTATATAAAAAATATAATTTTAAGAGAAGTTTGACTCAACAAAGTATGTATGCTCTACAGAGGTAAAAATATGTCGGATATCCAAAAAAAAACCTTTAAAAATCTTCATACAGATTCATAATAACGATTAAAACAATTTTATCGTGTGAGCAAAACCCTATTAACACCAACGCGTCGAATTGAGGCACATGAACAATTTGGGCGCGCGGCAACTCGTCTGCAAGTCCTTGTAGGGTTAAAAGCTTCGCTCCATCTTATGTTAGTGCGACATACATCTGAAATAGGTACTACGCACTTTATTCGCTAAAATCTTTCGGGATGTTCTGTGTAAAAGCTTCTGAGTGTTGTCATAATGACGCTAACGTAACCTTAGTAATACATAATATAATTTTGGCTTTATCTAAACTAATATTATAAAGAGGTAAAGTTTGTGAGTTTGTGATTTTGTGACGTTGTAGGGGGTAATCTCTGGATTTACTGAACAGATTTAGATGATATTTGGTAAGAAGATAGTTTGAGACCCTGGAAAGGACATAGGATACTTTTTATCCCGGAAATCATCCCTAAAAGGGGTGAAAATGGGGATGAAAGTTTGTATTGGGAAGCAAGCTACAGGATATTATGTGAATCCGTATCCGTAAACAAAACTATCGGATATGCGAAATAATTTAATATACGTTTTCTTATATAAGAAAGAATAATAATTAATAACCCAAAAAATAAAATTATGTACATATTTAATGATTTTGTTATTGTATTAATTTCTTTCATTTTAAAATCATCAAAAAGTCAAATATCTATAAACCAAACTATCAGATAATCCGAAATAATTTTACATTTATCCATATGACACGCTATGCACGTTGTATGTAAGAAGATCGAAACCATGCTTCCAAAAGACGTCATCTCCGATACTTTCATATACCAATGGACGAACAACGTCGACCTGTTAACACAAGGCGAGCGAACCTATTTTTGCTTCTTACTTTTAAATTACGAGTTAAAATCAATATTTGTTTGGATGCGCCATTAGGAGGTTGCTTTAAGTTCACCCTCGCATAACTGTAGGTACTATTTTGTCACCGATCGCTTTATACGGTATTTTAATATTAAAATATTCTTTTACATAGTACTAGCGACTCACCCTCGCTCCGCTCGGGTTCGTCCCTAGATGATTCTTTAAATTGACGTAACTTGTTTATTTATGAACCGATTGAAATAAAACAAATACTACATGTCAAATGAAGCTTACCACAATATATTAGTCAAAGCCGTATCCAAATCTGTTAAGCTATTTCTGAGATTAGCGCGCACAAACGCACAGACAAACAGACAAAAATACTAAAAATCATTGTTTTGGGTTCTATTGCGTAAATAAAGACCCCAAATGATATTTTTTCTCAAATATCTTCCATGTACATACAGCAATGAGTTACACTTTTATTATAATATGTGTAGATAATTTATTATATACTTTTGATCTACAGTGTAGAGTACAGCGCAGCGAGCAACTTTAATAGCGCATACTTTTGTACAATGGTCAATTTCTTAAAGGAGCTGTCTTAAATTCTTTGAAAATGAAAAAGCGAATGAAGTTCATTCACATTCAATTTCATCAAAAGCAATCAAAAATTAAAAAAATCTTAACAACACTAACGAAATTTAAGGATAATTGTCTATACTAAAAGATGTTACCATCCCTCGAGGGTATTGATAGGCAAACCTTCCTCGATGCAACTTTTTGATTAAAAATCAAATAGCAGCTCACCCTTGCTTCGCTCGGGTTCGTCCTTAGGTTACTTATAGATAAAATGTTGCCACATTTAGAGTTACAGGTACTCATTATTATTCTTGTGTAATGCAATTAGATAAGTCCACCTAAAATAATAATAAAAAAAATATCTATAATTTTCGCTTATTTAAGCAAAAGCATTTTTCCAAGTATTATGGTATTATTTAAATAACGTACAATTATAATTTTATTAGTACGAGTAAATAAGAACTTTATACGACCACTAGCGACTAACCCTCGCTTCGCTCGGGTTCGTCCCTGGCTTGCTTCCCAATACAAACTTTCATCCCCATTTTCAACCCTTTTAAGGGATGATTTCCGGGATAAAAAGTATCCTATGTCCTTCCTAGGATCGCAAACTATCTTCTTACCAAATTTCATCATAATCGGTTCAGTAGATCTGGAAGATTAGCCCCAACAACGTCACAAACTTAACCTCTTTATAATATTAGTATAGATTAAACAGTTCTAAAAGGTCCATACAAAGAGTCATCATAGCTACTTGTATATTATAATGTTATCTTAAAAGCATTAAGGTAGATACCATTGATACAGCAAAATCTTGACAAAACCGAACAAAAACAAATAAAACAAAAAAAAACACTTAAATTAAAAGTTTTAATTAGAAATATGATATCTATAAGATGAATGCGAGCAAACTTATAAAACAGGGATTACACGTGATTCCAGTAAACTTGCACTGTAACAAAGTATCTACTTATTAGAAATTGTAAGTGAAATTAATCTTTGTTATTTAGCTGGGAAAGTTTCACCGCTGTCTGGCCTGTTAGTTTAGCATTTGGGGATTCACAATTGTGTATTTAAACTACAAATCTATACGTATAATAAAAATGTAACTAAGCCGAATTTGTACACTAAATATGTTTTTGAAAATCTTATTGGAATATACATTATTATCGATACAGAGGCCGAATCTTAATTTTTAGAATTTTTGTCTGTCTGTCTGTTACCGCATCACAGAAAAACCACTGGAGGGATTTTGATGAAATTTGATATGGTGATAGCTGGTTATCCGAGTCAACATATAGGATACTTTTTACAGCGGGAAAATGTCTCATTTCTAAGAAAAAATACAAAAACTGCAATGTAAAAGTATAATAATATGTAAAACCTAAGAATTTGGTATTTGGTCATCTGAACGCGGGCGGAGCCGCGGATAATGTTAGTATTATTTATATTATTATAGAGATATTATAATGCTATATTCATATAGGTAATAAGACTATTTAAAAATAATTTTATCAATTGAATTATATTGATTAGTTGGACCATTGTAACATTTTACGCTTTTAGAATTACGTAACCTTGCGGACTCACGCCTACGCCGTTCCTCAGTCCATTCGTCTGTACTTTAAAGGGCTGTATTTTTGAACCGTAGTAGGTAGCCACGTGAAATTTTCACAGAATAACCTTGATAAGATATTATTACAAACGTAAAGTACCTTACATAAATAGTTAATGTAACATGAAAATTCCTTAGCACACTCTATACTAATATTAAAAAGAGGTAAAGTTTGTGAGTTTGTGACGTTTTAGGGGGTAATCTCTGGATCTATTGAACCGATTTAGATGAAATTTAGTAAGAAGATAGTTTGAGACCCTGGGAAGGACATAGGATACTTTTTATCCCAGAAATCATCCCTTAAGGGGGTGAAAATCGGAATAAAAGTTTGAATTGGGAAGCTAGCTACGTAGGTATAAATAGATGTGTACTGCTGACAATACAATAACTAATTTTCAATGGAAGTAATCAGTGACTTGCTAGTTTTACAATTAATTATTATTAAGATTGAGGATTATTTCCAAACTCATGATGATGATTCATATTTCACGATAATCATGTAAATCTTCTCAAATAAGGCGCAACATAATAAATATAGGCTTCACCTATTTATGCATATAAATATCAATTGCCTTTCGTTAGTCTCGCTAAAACTCAAAAACGGCTGGACCGTTGTCAAAAATTCTTTTTTTGTTTTATTGGGAGTGTGTCAGTGGTGGTTAAAGTATAAAAAAAGGGAAATCCCAAAAAACTGTTGGAAAAACGAAAAGTTCAGAACTGTTTATTTTGTACCTATGTATGTATACATAATACATATATAGTATATCTATTCCATACTAACCGTTAAAACGTACTTAGGGATGAATCCGAGCAAAGCGGGGGTGAGTCGCTAGTATGAGATAAAAATCACGAAACTCCGCTCGTAGAACCTACGTTTTCCGGAATGTTCGTATATTCGTATACTAAGTAATAATAGATTTCCTATTTCAACATGCTTCGCTATTATGATTCAATTTTTAATTGTAAAAATTATTAGATTTTAACTGATTTTCAAAAAGGATGAGGTACCTACTCAATTTAACTGTATTTTGTGGGTAAGTTACTCGATATCTTTGCAAATTATGAATCGATTTTAATAGTAACAATAAAATAGGTATCGGTACCTCTAGGTTGGTGACAAATTAAAAAAAATATCGACAATTTTTTTTTTGTTAATAAATAAAATAGAGCAAGTTATAAGCTACGTATTTAATAGCAACAACGGATAAAATAAATATGTAGGTATATTTCTATGAATTTATCACGCATCATCTTCGAACAGGTGAATCGTGAAGAGTGTTATGCAACGCAACGCCAATCACGCACTCGGTCTACCCTGAAGTGGATATGGCGTGATTGGGTACCTAATTAGCTTGCTATAATGAATATAAATAATAAATATTATATTCATATGTTATGCGTATTGAGTTTACTTTATACATTTTATTTTATTATCTAGATAATAGGTATATATAAAAGGCAAAAGTGATTCACTGATGTATCAACGCACAGGCCAAACTCTTTAGGCTAGAAAATTGAAATTTCGCACACGTGTTTTTCATATGACGAAGGCATCTACTAAGGAAGGATTTTTCAAAATTCAACCCCCAAGGGGATGAAATAGGGGATAAAAGTTTGTATGAAACTTTTTATTCCTTGGACATATTTGCATGAAATTCCGTATGAACTGAGTACGGCAAAAATAATGAGTGACGTATTTCAGCGTTTTGCTGCTAGTTTATTATAAAGGCTTACTAACTAAATTTACATAAAACATAAATTTAACACAGTAATATTTCGCTAATTTTATATACACTTAATTTTAAAGTATGCACAGCTCTTTATAGAAGTATTTCCGCCATTTCAGCCATTCAAGTTGTACAACAAACAAAAAAATCTAATCTGAATATTTATTATTATTATTATTATTATTAAATATTTAAATATTTTTTTAATTAATTTAGGCTGTCAGAGAAAATGTCTATATCACATTGCTGAAATATACAGTTATATAATTTAAAGCTTAGTAAGAATGGTGAAATGGTGATGGTGTGATGAAATGTGAATGGTGGAACCGTATTTATTTTTTCATTGTGGGACACATATATTTCCATCATTTCCAAAAACACACCATATAGGTACAAACAGATTCTCCTAGGCTAGTTTAACCAACACATATCGCAAACAAAATCACCCGAGAAACCGGGATAAATACTAATGTAGGCCTTATCTGGAGACCTATGCGTCTCTCAGGACTGTTAACTGTTCGTAAATAAAAAAACACGTCGATCCGTTGCTGTGTGGAGGAAGGACTAATACTGTTTTCTTTAAAAATAATATGCTACTAAGAAAGCAAAAAATATTATACATTATATTATGATAGCCATAATATAATCCATGGGTATCGTAATAAGTATACCTAAATCATTTCTTAAAAAAATACAAAATCTATAGCGCTAAATAACTGTACAATATGTATGTTATATAGTATGCGAATACGTATTGGATCGTCCCTATCGTATTAAGTTTAAACTTTATAGAGGTTCTCTTGCCAATGTTATATAGGAAACGTGAAACTTTCCTCAATAAATAAACTACAAAATACAACAACGTCTTATCCAATAGAAAACACAGTTCCAGTGATTAACGCGCACAGACAAACAAGCGAAATCTTAAGAAATGAAGTGATTATACAAATATGTACACAAAAAAAGCGAGCGAAGCCACGGGCAAGAGTAAAGTACTTAATATTTAAATTTAAACTTTCACTCTTCATAAACTTTAATTGTACCAAAGCACATACTAGCTAAAATTTTCTCTTCACGTATTAAATAATTATAGGTATAGATATTGACATTCAGTAATCATACTTCGGATTACACGAACGAAGGCACACAATCAAAAAAAATTTTATTAAGCAAAAAATTGTTCGCTAAACATTATTGAGTCGACTCCACCGATTCGGAGAGACTTATACGGTATACTTACCTATGAGACTTTGTTAAATTAGGCAAAATCTCATATCAACTTCGGTATTTATTTATTCACAGCTCTCTTTACAGATAGGTACTCTATTTTGAAATTTCGATTAACTAGAGTGCTCTGATTTAAGTCCAGTTTTTAATAGCCAAAAGTTTATCTTTTTTGGCTGTTTCATGATTATTTTGTCTATCACAAACAAATAACGTGTACGGTTTCACGTAAATTTTTAGTTTAGCTTGCTTAGCGCGATACTGTTTCGAGGCGATGCGTCGCTACTTTATTTATTACTAGCGACGCACCCTCGCTTCGCATGGGTTCGTCCCTAGGTACGTTTTTAATTAAAATGGATATAGTATGTTATCCTTAAGAGATAGACATATGCCATCGCGGACTTTTCTGTAGACCTATATAAGATACACAATTCCACCATACATTATTTTGTTATATCTCAAAAGTTTTAGGCAGCGTTTTCGTTGAAAGCTCCCTGACGTCTTATTTTTTCCGACACCTCCAACAAATATCGTTATATTTTAGCCAATGTATACAAAAACCTAACAAATTATATACTAAAACCCTCCTCTATCTATTAAAAAAAACCGCATCAAAATCCGATGCGTAGTTTTAAAGATTTTAGCATACATAGGGATATAGGGACAGAGAAAGCGACTTTGTTTTATACTATGTAGTGACGAGTTTACAGACACTGAGCCGAACAGACGTGGCCAGTTAGAGTCGTCAAAATTATACTGCATCTTCAGTAATTAAAATACTTCAAACTTTTAACAATTTTAACTTGTGCATTCCAAACTCTAATAACCACTATATTGTACTGTTCTAACTGGGACAGTACATAATGATTGTTTAACATTAAGTTAAATTCTAACAATTTTACTAACAAGTAACTTATTTTTAGAGAAAATATTTTAAATAGTAAAGCTGAAGTACAAACAAATTCATTTCTACTAATATTAAAAATGCGAAAGAAACTCTATAGGTCTGATTGGAGATAACCTATGCTTATACATATACATATTATGTATATGTACATAATATAATAGCGCTTATGGTTGAATTGGCAATTTTAATGAAATTTTATCGGAAATACCTCGAAGTTGGAACCCTGATGGAGGACATGAGATTTTTAAAATAAGTACACACCTAATGAAGAGAAATAGGTTTGTATGAAATGGTATGCATTATTTTCATATACAGACTTAAGATTTAGCATTTCTGTATAGAAATAACGATATCGTATTTGTTCAATATATTTTGACTCAATGAAACGTATGCCTATGTAAAAATACATAAAGCCTGTAACCAAAACGATAAAACATCAAACACCAACCTGTATCTGAAACATGGATATCGAGTCGTCCAGCATCTGTACACGCACGGCGAGCATCTTGCCGCCCTTCTTGGGCGTGGCGGGAGGCGTCCGCGCGCCGCCGTCCACGCCCGCCGGCGTACTCGCCGAATGGTGCATACGACCTGTCCAATATATAAACTTTTTAGAATATAAGGAATATTCTAGGGTTAAGTAATTTTCAGTCCTAAACATAAAAGACTGGTTAAATAATTATAATGTTCATCTGACCGGTTTCGGCCACGGCGACCAATCTCAATAAGACAAGCCATTTGCTCATTTGTGCAGAAGATATTATAGTGCAGGAGAATTCGCGTAAACACAAGTATCCTCTCTATTATCTCTGAAACTTCGGTGGAACAACAATTCTACACAGTCAGTGAGAGATCATGTGCAAGATCAATATCGTTACGTGTTCCATTCGTGTAGAAACGCGGGATTAAAACATGTTCCCAAATTCCAGTTGTTACTAAGAATTTATTAAAACAAAACAAAAGTAAATATAGTTGGTCCGACATGGGTCTCGAGCTCCAGATCTGGACATACAGCTAGCCACTACACCAACAATCCTTGCACAAAGTAGGTACCTACTCGTAAAACATTTTTTGGAACGTAACGGATGCCTTTTAAAACTGACTTATATCCCACGGGAACCATTTGTTACACATAAATATGTTAACACCTCCAGGTAAATTTATAAGAAATTAATTCAAATCTCGAATAAAATTTAAAAGAAATCTTTTGTTAACTGACACGCCGGCGTGTCCGCTGTCGTGGAGGGGTTAAATATAAATATGTTGCAACATTAACATACAGTACCATCTAGTTCCATGGTAAGCTACGAGGCTTGTGTTATGGATACCAGATAGTTGATACACTACACATATATAACTTTAAATACATACATATTATAAATATAAACACACATGACAGGACTACAAACTTTCGTGCTCGTCACACAAATGAATGCCCCCAGCGGAATCCGCGACCGCTGGCACAACAAGTAATACATACATACATATATAGTCACTATTTGTCTTATCACATTAGTAGCACAAATGCGAAAGTCTGTGAATAAGTTCTGCGCCCTGTATATTTAGAACTAGGATAGTTTATTTCCAATCAATCAACACTCAAGGTCAAGCTACTTTCTATCAACGTTAGGTACGTTGATGAAAAGTAGCCTAAAAAGAAGTTAGCTTTATTGTAGGTAAAAGGACAAACCAACAACACCCATTCACATTAATATGTAATACCTACAATAAATAGTACAGAATTTAGTTAGATGTTCTTCACGAAAATATTTTTGTGTACTTTGAGGAATTATGTATGACCTTTTTAGTAGTTCTTTCTACGTAAAACAAAATTGAATTAAATGTACAGATTCATTCGCAGGTATCATTTACATATTTACACAGTAGAGTCGAGTGTTAGGTAAATTAGAAGCTGCTGTTTCGTTAAGAATAGGTATACGTATACGATCTGAGAGCAAATGGATAACATGTTAGGATGAAAAGTAACGAGCAAAAGATATTTACTTATCATCTAAAGACCTACCTCCTAAAGAGATATGCATACTTTAAATATGCTAATATGTTTTTTTTTAATTCGGTGCTGCATTCACTCAATGTAATTCAACTATTCAACTCAATGTAATTAGACTATCTAAACACAAGTTCTTTAAACGTAAACAAACATTCCGAAAAAATACGAAAGACATCGCTATAAGGTCGAACATGTAAAATTTTAATTTCTTAACGCCTCCGTATTTAGTTTCCTATCAAAACTTTAATTTAGTCACGTGGTTTAGCATTGAAATCTATACATATAATAAAATTGTAACAAAGCCGAATCTGTACATTAAATATTTTTTGGAAAATCTTATTGAAATAAACATTATTATTAATACAGAGGCCGAATCTACAGTTTTTAGAATTTTGTCTGTCCGTCTGTTAACGCAACACAGAAAAACCACTGAAGGAATTTTTATCAAATTTGGTATGGTGATAACTGGTTATCCTGGTCAACGGATACTTTTTAACGCGAGAAAATGTCTCAATTCTGAGAAAAAATACAAAAACTGCAATGTAAATACTAATATTTAAAACCTAAGAATTTGGTTTTTGGTCATCTGAACGCGGGCGGAGCCGCGGGCAATGCTAGTCATTTTATAAAATCCATATTTCTCAAGAGCGAAACGAATTACAATTTTCGTTCCACGGTAGTTTAATTGAAACGTTCTTATCAACAAACGAGACGCATAATAATGTTAATCAAACAGAGGGTTTCGTGGAGACATGAATAAACTGCTTATCTAACATCCCGTCAAAAATATTTTAAAAATAAAAGTTTCTCAACTGAACAAAGTTATTCTTATCACTACTAAAAGACTGGTTTAGAGATAACGATTTATGACTTACAGAATCAGAATGCCCCTTTAAATTTTCGAAGTTTTAAATAATTCTTCTAAAATAGGTACTATGCTTACGTTACTTGGACACTGCACTAAGTGTTTTTCTTCGTGTATATGTTATAAATAAGTACAATTGGTACATCCTGTAAATGTACATTACAAATTGCAATACAGTAAGTGCCTAATAACTACATCGGCCTTTAATACATACATACATATTACATACATTGTATAAATAAATAGCATTGCGAAATAATGAATCATTAGCATTCTCGCTGAATTGTGGCCACGATGTGCGACAACAAAGCCAGAAAAGCGGCAATATTAAAATATTTGTTAAACGTGATGAGAGAGGATTCCGACCCAATAACTATCAATAAATTCTTTTGAAAATATTTAAGTATATTTAGTCAAGAGCAAGAAGCTCAATCGGAGCTCTAGCATCGAGGTTCATTGTGTCAACTCAGTACACAATATATATTATAATATATTTATTGATAAAATTTTAGTTGACACTTTTTAAAAAGTTAAAAGAAGATAAAAGTAGAAGCTTATAAAGTACTAAAAACTATTATGTGCTTCAAAATTCACTTATTGTTGTAGTGTAGTCGAAATATAACCATTACGATATTATTTCATAACTAGCTTGTACCCATACTCGCTCCGCTCGGGTTTGTTTAGCTATGTTTTAACGTTTAGTATAGATTTCTCAGAGATGAAATTTTTCACGCAGTAAAAATTATTTCTATATGTTAACTCGGACAACCAGCTATCATCGTACTAAATTTCATCGAAATCTGTCCAGTGGTTTTCTGGTGAACTGTCATCACAGACTGACAGACAATAATCGTAAAACTATAGATTCGTCCTCTGTACTGCCTGTCGATAATAATGACTATTTCAATAAGATTTTCCAAAAAATATTGAATGTACAGATTAGACTTAGTTAAAATTTTATTATATGTATAGATTATGTACTAGTAATATATTCACAAACTGATACACAGACAAGAAGCCTATGTGTTATACATAAAAGTATCGTAATTGACCGACTTTAAAAAGGTGGGTGTTTTTGAGTATGTTATGCGATATCTTTGCCAATGATGAATCGATTTTATTATTATTTTTACTAGGTTTTGCTCGCGACTTTGCTCCCGTGTTAAGTGGGACTAAGTGGGACGAGTATCAAAAGTAGCCTATCACCATCCTCGATGCAATCCTTGCTAATTAATTCTTATCGAAATCTATTCAGTGGTTTCAGCGTGAAAAGGTATCAGAAAGAGTTACTTTCACATTTATATTAAATATGAATGATTACGTCATAATACCTCAATGGTGGTCCCACATAAGTTCAAAATAAAATTTAACCCCTAGAAGTTGAATTATACCCTTAATCCCTCAACGACCGCGGACACGCCGGCGTTACAGTTAACAATAGATTTCTTAGAAATTTAATTAATTTCTTAGAAATTTACCTGGAGGTGTTAGTAATTTTGCGATGGAGTAGGCAAAGACAAAACAATTCAATGCCTTTTTCTCCTTTCCTTCTTCTTCCTTTTTGTTTGACAACTGATCTTTTTTTTTTATGGGTCAATAATTATTGACCAGCTTTTGTGTTAATAATAAAAAAAAATTGGATACAGTTTTTGTTTATACTGATAGGTAAATTATATTCATATATGTTTTTGCAAATTTTTAATAACGATATGGTTCACCAACACCTAATATTGGAATAAAGTCAACTTTGTTTAAATAAATAGAGCGAGGCAATAAAAATATCAGTGAGCAATAAAGTGTTACAAGCTGGAGGCCGCCCGCGGCTTAGCACAAATCAGTTAAGCAGACATGGACGTCTAATGGGATTAAAATATCGCATAAATAAAATAACTCAAAGATTGAGGTAAGCTACAGATTTCTTTACAAATGGAATATAACTTTACCCGACTGTCTCACATTAGAAAGAGTTACGTTTCTTCAAATATAATAAGCCACTTTAAATTCTTTCTAATTAGCCGCAGCATGTTGGTGTGACTTCACTTTCTTCAGTATTATTAGATCATTTAGCCCGTAAGCGCGAATAACGGAGATGTCTCAATCTGTCGCTGTATCTATGGTTCTATTCCACAAACTGATGTTAAAAATCAAGTCGTTTCCGACTGATGCGCGTGTAGACAAACATCATAAAACTGTAGATTTATTACATAAAATCAACATAAAACAATATTTAAAAAAAAATGGTAGCAACTTTAGTCCCATTATTATCTACTAGCGAATATCTCTAAAAACAAAAAAAAAGTATCCCACGGGAACCGTACATTTTTCCGCGTTAAAAAAGTAGCCTATATGTTATTCTGATGTATGAGCTATATTATTGTAAAGTTCCATTAAAATCCATTTAATAGTTTTTGTGTAAAAAAGTAACGAACATCCATGCATCTATACATCCAGACATCCACACATCCTCACAAACTTTCACATTTTTAATATTAGTAGGATTTAGTAGTTAATTTAAAATGTCAAAATTTAATAACTAAAAAATTACAACACGAGGAAAGTTTTAGTTGTGTTTTTATACCGTATTTCTATATGACATATAACAAGAATAACTACAAATTAATTGTAATACCATCATACTGCCCACCCAAATAAATAGATTATTTCGCCAAATTGATATACGCCCATATTTTAAGGACATTGTGTATTATATTATTGCTAAGCATAAGCGCCAAAATTTTATTAATTACTAGCGACTCTCACTCGCTTCACTCGGGTTCGTCTCTAGGGGATTCTTTATATTGACATAACTTTTTTATTTATGAACCGATTCAAATAAAACAAATACTAAATATTAAGTGAAGCTTACCACAATACATTAGTGAAAACCGCGCCCAAATCTTTAAGCCGCTTCTTAGATTAGCGCGCACAAACGCATAGACAAACGGACAAAAATTCTAAAAATCATTGTTTTTTGTCCTATTTCGTTAATAAGGAGGCTCAATAATAGTTTTTCTCAAATTTTCCACGTACAGACAGCGACCAGTAACAATTTTATTATAAGTATAAATTATTTAGACCTCAAGAAATACGTATACACGGTAGTTCTTGAAGAATTTTTAGAGATTACTTATACCATATTATTATTTCAATCAAATTTAACTTTATCTGAATCAAATTGTACAACAAAAATTAGTGAAAATAGTTATAACCTGGCAAATTCCATCCAATGGTCGACAGGTGGCCGGTGGAATTACAGCTGCCGGGCGGTAGCTCTGTCTCCATCATATCGAGATCCTATCACTTGCGGCACACACTACACTCACTCCCATTGTTAATAATTGTACTACAAACGTATTTCTGTTTGGTGTTTATCTGTAACAATATTCATTCAATTAATGTTAAATGATCGATGACGGGAAAATATATTTAATGTAATAAAGTACATTTTATCTATACCTACTAATATTATAAAGAGGTAAAGTTTGTGAGTTTATAGGGGGTAATCTCTGGATCTACTGTACCGATTTAGATGAAATTTGGTAAAAAGATAGTTTAAGACCCTGGGAAGGACACTTGGGAAGAATACTTTTTATCCCGGAAATCATCAATTAAGGGGGTGAAAATGGGGATGAATTTATATGGGGAACCAACCTAGGGACGAACCCGAGCGAAGCGAGGGTGATTCGCTAGTTTCTAATAAATCTTAATCAATAATACTGGGTGTTACTAGCATTATATTTTTTGTAGATTTTACTCGGCTATCGCCGAGCCTGCAGCTTTCAAATCTAGTAAAATAGTTTTTAAAATCGGATCGGTATTTTCAGAGATCACCCCTTACATCAAAACTTATAAAATTTACTTCTTTATAATTTTGTGTAGATGGCCGCACACTACTCCACCATGGTATATCACGGTCGCCTAATGGATGTGAGCTCTTACTCTTTAAATTAACATAAACTCTTTCAATCTAATAATATCTATACATAAACTTAATAAAATTCAAACCGAGTCGAATCTGTACATTAAATATTTTTTTGAGAAATATATACTAAACGTTCAAACGTAACTAGGGACAAATCCGAGCGGAGCAAGGGTGAGTCGCTAGTTAATTTATAAATAATGTTTAACCATAATTATATCGTAAGTAATATCATTTTAATAGCTCATAGTTATGATTGAATTGTAAATATTCAATAATGACCTCTATAAGGTAGCCAGTGGTAACGTTCTCGCTTGGGAAACCGAGTGAAGCGGGTTCAAGCCCCAGGACTCGCACCTCTGATATTTTCATGTGCGAATAATTTCTAACATGATTACCACTTGCCTTACGGTGAAGGAAAACATCGTGAGGAAACCAGCATGTCTTTTTTTTTATGGGACTAAGGGGGCAAACGGGCAGGAGGCTCACCTAATGGAAAGTTATCACCACCGCCCATGGACATCTGCAACACCGCAAGGCTTGCAGATGCGTTGCCGGCCTTTAAGGAAAGAATACGCTCTCTTCTTGAAGGTGGCCAGGTCGTAGCGATTAGGAAAGACCGCCGGCGATAGCTGGTTCCACAGAGTGATTGTGCGGGGCAGAATATGCCTTAGAAATCGCACTGTTGTGGAACGCTGGACATCGAGGTGGTGTGGATGGAATTTACTATTTTGGCGCGATGTCCGACGATGAAATTCAGCAGCCGGGATCAGTCCGAACAATTCCTCGGAACACTCCCCGTGATAAATGCGGTAGAAGATGTAGAGTGATCCAACATCTCTACGCAGAGCTAAAGGATCAAGCCGATCAGAGAGAGCTTGATCGTCGATAACTCGAGCCGTCCTACGTTGAATGCGGTAAAATGGAAGAAGCTGGTACTGGGGAGCTCCCGCCTAAAGATGAGAACAGTACTCCATGTGGGGCCGAATTTGCGCCTTATAAAAAAAAAGACGCTGACGCGACATGAAGTACTGTCTCGCCTTGCTGAGCACACCAAGCTTCTTTGAGGCCAGTTTGGCCTTACCTTCCAATTAACCACGGAACTGGACGTTGCTCGAGATGTCGACGCCAAGTATTCCGATACTGGCTGTGGGAGACAGAGGAGTGTCCTCAAATTGAGGAGCTACGATAAATGGCGACTTTTTAGCGGTCAACGCGCAAACTTGTGTCTTTTTGGGGTTAAATTGGACTAAGTTTAGTCGACCCCAATCCGAGACTTCGGTTAACAAAGATTCGACTTATGACACAAGTTTGTTCCGGCTCTCGTTGACGTATTATTCCCGAGAAATATTAGCGCGGCCAGTGTACAGGGCGTCCACAGTGCTATCATCTGCATAGCAATGAATGTTGCTGATTTGCAACATGTCATTGGTATGCAGAAGAAACAGAGTTGGAGACAGTACGCAGGCTTGTGGAACACCAGCATTGACATATTTAGGATCAGAGCAAGCACCGTCGAATGTCTGTTTGAGAGAACTTGACAAATAATATTTTCTTAGATTTACGCGAATGTTTGACATTATTAAATAAAACTATCTTTTCGGATTATTTCGCGGATTTATTTTGATTTTTGGTTCCCAACGTTTCCATGGTCACGGTGTTTCCATAGGTGTTACATGTCTTAAGCAAAATATCTATAAGCAAAATAAACAAATGGTAGAAAATAATCATCCATAATACACAAAATATGTCAATGCATAGCTTTATTAGAGAGCAGACCTACAGCAAGTTTGTATCTTAGCATTGATCATGAGAACATATAATAATAATGTTCTCAATTTACAAGAAAGCCCCATTTCAATAGGTTGAGTAGATCTTCAACAGAGTGCATATTAAGTAGTTGCAATTAAATACAAACAGATATACAACCCAAGCCACTAGCAAGAGCACTAAAAAGAAATTATGATGACATGGTAACAATTAAGTTATTAATACTGCCATTAATTATAGTAATATATAAATAGCAAAGCATTTGTACTTCAATAATAATCTAAAGTTATCTAAGTATTTACTATAATGTAAGATAATATATCTCCACTATAATTAATTATGTATTATAAAGAAAAATGAATATTATAAAACTATCCTATAATTATAAAGAAGTTTTTCTATCAATTTAAATTTCAACTACAAATTGCAAGCTAGTAACTAATGAACTCATCAGAATACATAGAGCCTCATTAACTACATGGTCTCATTTGAAGTTTCACTGTTGCTATTAATTTTGGATTTTTATATAATTAAGTATAAAACTCAATACAAAATATCTAATTTCGTATTATACCTATTAAATTAATTAATTAAATTGATAAAAATTACCTTTACTTTAGGCAAACTATCACTGTTATCACAATCTTATATACAAAACAGATTTTAAGATTTATTAATCACTTATATACCTATTTTATTCTATAAATCGTTTTACAATCGCAAATAAATTGAATCACTGCATACGGGGTGCAAGACCGGCGGCCTACATCACACCCCCAGACATAAATAGTAGCCTCAATGCAATAACCAGAAAATAGGTCACACGGAGGTGCGCCCGCCTGCCGGGCCAACCGACAGAGACAACACGGCGCGACCTCCACCGCGGCCCGTTCCACGTTACAATCTAATAAGCACCCCTTGCAAATTTAATGACGCAAACTAGTAATAATTTTAGCATACCTAACAATTTGTTCTAATAATTCACTCAACTTCTCAATTAAACATACTATATTTATAAAAACACATCTTTCCTTACTTTCTAACACCCGCGAATAAATGAGAGGGTCGACAACGCATCGAAGTCCCAACTCCCGAGTTCCCGACTGTCAACTACCACTGGAGTCATTGATCTGATTTGTCATGTGATGCACCGCCACTTTTTGAGACACTTCATCAACATAAAGTCAATTTTGTAAATATTTGTTAGTGTTTTTTTCAGTAAATAATGCTTTATATCTGATATTTGTATATATCTATAATATTTTAATCAAAAGATCTTCACACACCCAACATCACTTTTACGCCATATTTATTTACCTTCACAATGTTGCCACAAAAACAATTACAACTAACAACATAGCGGCGAAACATTACCAGTAGCAAATTCCAAATATTTTAATTGATAAACTTAATTTACATAAATTGAATTAATTTACATAATTAAAGAAAAATAACATTAAAAGTGAAAATATTATTTCTTTCCAAATACGTTGCTAATAAATAAGAAAAGCCTAAATGTAAAGTGAGACAGCTATCTTTCGTTTCAATCATGAACCAAAGTCCCCTCATAAGTGAGCATCACTGATTCAGTAATTTTATATGTCATCCATGAATAGTTGCCTGTCAAAAATGACAACACTAGTGTTGTAGTCGCTACCTATAGACAGGGATGAGTAAAAATAATCGGTTTTTATATTCTTCGATTTTTTATCTTATAATCGATTTTAATAATCGATTCTCTAAATATTATAAATGGATTTTTAATTAATCGATTATATTACTTATTCTCTTTTTTTTAAAGTTAAAAAGATAAGATATTAGTTATTGAATTAAACCAAGCTATAATACATATATATAGCTATTATTCATATTTTAATTGAATTTTGCAAACAGCGCCATCTGCGTGATAAATAAAAAAACGCGTGGACTTGGTAATTCTATTATGTACAAAAAAATGCAACTTTACGAATAATTCGATAAAATCGATTTTTTTTTGTTAATAGATTTTTTAAAAGTCGCTTTATTTTAAAGAGAGAAAAAACGATTATTTAATTATTCATTTTTTCCCTCCAAGTTCATCTCTATTTATGGAGGGAAGAACTTATGACAACCAACTTATATGGGAAACAAGTTGAAAAAGTGTCCAGTGGTGAGCAGCAAATTGTAATTCAGAAACTCACCAATACAGCGCTAGCGTAACAAGTAAAGGTGATGTGAAATTAACAGTTTTAAATGGAGTGAAGTGTGCCGAATTATTATTCCTTGTAAATAATATGTAATTATATTTTATATCGATATTTGCCTATATTAGAACTATTTTCAAAAGTGCGTCACAACAAAGCGGAAATCTTTCTTTCCTTGTTCAATTCACCATCTTACTCTAATGGCTTTTGGCACTATGATTAAAATTCATCAACTTGTTTTCTGTGGCGCCACCAATTTAATGTTTGTTAGCCTCCAAATGGCTATTGCATCTGTGTAGTCAACTGAATCAGTGAACTTTTTATTTTGTTTCATTTGAATGACAAACTATTTCTATCTTGCTTTGACTTGTACTAAGTGTACTTGAAAGAACAAGGATAGCAGAGCACCACAGAAAAGCTTATTAAATACAATAAGTAACAGCAATGAGATTTATGCTATGCAAAGTCGCCTTTCAGTTCCGTGTAAACGCAAGCGGCTAGCTCCCCTTAATCTGTGGCTTCGGTAGTACTTACTGATTTTATTTGTCATCCATGCTTACTGACTTCTGTGATCTGTCATCTGTCAATCTGTGGTAACTGGTAACTGGTAAACGCTTACCCCGCGTGCATTGTTACTTAGTTTCTTTGTGTTTTGTGTATATTGTTGTAAAAGTGACCATAAAACGGCATTACCTCATGAATAGGTAAGTAATGAATAGTTTTAATTGCATCGATAAAGTATGTGAATAAGATTTCTGATAGAAAAAATACTTTATCAAACATCGCCACAATTTTGCGCGGCAAAATTGCGACTTGCCCGTACATTTTTATTGTTAATATTATTATAACGTTGTATATTATAAACTTTATATATTATATACGTAGCTTATTATTGTTACTAAGCATTAATGTAAAAATTACATCACGGAACTTTCGTATTATTGAAATAAAAAAATAGGAATCTGGTTTTTAAAAGCGGTATACACAGATGCGGTATTCCATTTGTTTACTTTAGAAATATTTGACTAAAAAGCATATATTTTTGTTCTGCTTAACGATTTCTTAATATAATCATATCTTCGAAAGTTAATTAGTATTTTAAACTAAATGCAAAGAATTTCTCAATTATTGCCGAAATTTGAGATGTCTTTTTTAATTTTAAGTGCTTGGTTTGAGTTTGATTTATCGTAAACTATACGCTTCAAACACTTGAATCTGTCTATTCTCTCTGTCTATAACAAATATCTGGACCATGCTTTAAAAAAGTTATTAACCTAAGCCACTTCATCTATAAGTGTTCTCGGTATTGAATGATACTCGTAAACGGTTTTTTTGGCGTCCGGGTATAAAAAAAACGCAAAAGTTTTGTAAGGTTTGTGTGGAGAAAAAATATATGGGGAGGTGTGTTCTTTTATTTATTTTTGTGAAGTAATGTATATTTGATAGTAATGTATGTAGGCAGTGGTAGCCCAGTGGTAACGCGATCGCTTGGGAAACCGAGTGAAGCAGGTTCAAATCCCGGGTCTCGCACCTCTGATATTTTCATGTGCGAATCATTTCTAACATGATTACCACTTGCCTTACGGTGAAGGAAAACATCGTGAGGAAACCTGCATGTCTGAGAGAACTTAGCAAGTTTTCGAAAGACATGTGAAGTCCGCCAACTCGCACTTGGCTAGCGTGGTGGACTATGGCCTGATTCCCCTCGTACTGAAGGGAGGCCCGTGCCCAGCAGAGGGACGATAAAAAGGGCTGATTACACAATGTATGTTTATGTAAACAAAAAGTTTTTTTTAATAATGTTTCTAATTCTAAATTATAAAGATTTTCGTACATATGGGTAGGTAAAAGTCGCTCACCCTTGATTTCAAGTTAGATTTACTAATACATTGCAAGGCTAAACTGGAATAAGCTATTTTTAATGTGTTAGCTTATTTAATACGTATCCAACGACAAGTTACATATACAGCCCTTATGCAAAACTTTAAAGATATCATCATTTGAAATCACGACAGCCGGTAGAAGGGGGGCCAAATGGCGGCCAATTCACTCATGTAAACAAATCGACTTTAAACGTCAAAGTCGGCCATATTGCAGAGGATTGTCTTTCTCAGTTTTTATTTGTCAATTGTCATCCATGTTGTCAGTTGTCAAATATAGTTTTAGAGATAGCACAGTGCTTTATATTTTAGACAAATTATTATTCTAAAACGTACTTATAAGTTTATATAATGTTTTATACTAATATCACTTGAACGAGCAGAATATAAAAAATGGAAACTACGCCACTATTAACTCGTCCTAAAAAGAAATCAATATGGTCAAGGTATAGTTAGCTTTTGTTTTGGTTTTATTAGTTCAACTTCTTTGTTTGTAAATATTTTTATTTATTTTAGTTGGGATTTCTCATGGTTTCGTAAACGGAGTTTATGCTCGAGGGTTATATATTTGGGTCAATTGCCTGAAGATGAATTTCCGCCCAACTATGTTTGTAATCAGGTAAGCTTGACCTCGTTTAGTCGCAAATTAAGAGAATATAAAAACTAATGAAAACACTATATAATCACATGATGTGTTTTAAACGTAAAGCTTGTACAGTAAGTGTTAATTAAAATAATCTTTTATTTTTATAAATTGCTTATTTATTATTCTTTAAATTATATTAAGTAGCAAACATTTAAATATTTATTTATTTTAATCGAAATAAAATGTAAAGTAAAAATTGCATATAGTGAAATTGAATATTTGTTTCAGAAATACAATATCATCACATTCCTGCCTCTTGTGTTGTTTGAGCAGTTCAGGTTTTTTCTCAATCTGTACTTTTTAGTAATGGCCCTTAGTCAATTCATACCAAGTATTAGAATTGGTTACTTATATACATATTGGGGACCACTGTGCTTTGTATTAGCTGTAACAGTGTTTAGAGAAGCTATTGATGATTTTAGGAGATATAGGTAACATCTTTTTATTAAAAACTGGTACTGAAAATATTTAAATAATTAAGTTTATAATTTTTTTTAAGATAACAAAAATACAAGCTAAATAATAAGTAATATTTTTAATATTATGAATTATAATTTATAATAATTGATTAAAATAAGATAAAACACATTAAATTTTTTTACAGACGTGATAAGGAAGTTAATGGACAGCGATATGAGCGGATAGTACTAGATTCTCCCGTAGATGGATATAGACCATTTTTAACAGAATGTGTGGCTGCATCGGCATTAAGAGTTGGGGATATTGTAATGTTACATAAAGGACAAAGAGTGCCGGCTGATATGATTCTACTAAGAACTAATGAGACTATGGGAACTGTATTTATTAGAACTGATCAATTGGATGGTGAAACTGACTGGAAATTAAGGTAAATATTTATTTAATACTTTATTGGTTGTGTCTTCTAGTTTCACCAGGGTAGCCTGTTACTGCTAAGCTTTTGTGAAAATTAAAGTAATGTGTCTATAGGTATATTATCTATATATACATATATAATATAATTTTAACTAAGCCGAATGTGTACATTAAATAATTTTAGGAAAATTGTATTGAAATAGACATTATTATCGATACACAGGCTGAATCTATAGCTTTTAGAATTTTTGTCTGTCTTTCTATCTGTGACCACCTCATGGAAAAACCACTGGAGGAATTTTGATGAAATTTGGTATGATGATAGCCGATTATCTGGGTTAACGTATAGGATACTTTTCACTGCGGGAAAACATCTCATCTCTGTAAATCTTACTATATTATATTTTGTTAATTGTGGGTAGGCTGTCTGTAACAACTATACCTTCAAGACATGTAACACCTCAGTCTCTCCCGTGACCATGGATGCTGTAAAGCATTCGAAACGTCGGGAACCAAAAATCAAAATAAATCCGCGAAATAATCCGAAAAGATAGTTTTATTTAAAAATTATCTTCCATTTTATAATACTAGTAAGTTATACTATAAAAGTGAAACCCAGACAGTAGACTGTTAATTAGCTTTCTTTTTTTTTATACTATTTTGAATTAATGCTTGACTACGTTCCACCTGATGGTAAGTGGTAATGCAGTCGTAGATGGTAAGTCGCACTAATTCAGTAGCCACCTATTCACTCTTGCCTTGAATACACCCATATTATAATCGGACGGAAACACCGACGCAGGCAGATTGTTCCAATCCTTAGCCGTACGTATAATAAATGACGTAACGAAACGCTTCGTGCGGACGGGTGGAATGTCCACGACATAAGGATGGAGACCAGCCGTTCGTCGGGTTGTCCGATGATGGAAAGGGGATGGAGGAATTAATTCATGTAGTTCCTGCGCACACTCTCCGAAATGTAACCTATAGAATACACAAAGGCTGGCAACCCTACGTCGGTGATTGAGGCTTTGTAAGTTAGCTTTTACCAGCGTAGGGTCACCAATAAGCCTCTGAGCACGCCTCTCAATCGAGTCCAAGGCTGACAGATGGCATTTCGCAGCACCAGCCCATATGTGACTACAGTATTCCACACACGACCGGACTTGCGCTTTATATAAAACAAGAAGTTGTCCCGGCGTGAAATACTGTCGGACCTTTGCAAGGATGCCAACTTTCCTCGCAGCTGCATTATCCTTAGACTCGATGAACCGCCCGTAGTTCATGTTGGGGCTGATGTCCATCCCCAACAACTGCAGACGTTCAGTGTATTCCAAAGGCACATTCCGGAAAGTAGGAGTCAAGGTGAAAGGACTCCTTTTAGTAGTGAACAGGCACGCCTGTGTTTTGGTGGCATTGAAACTCACAAGATTGGCATCGCCCCAAGTGGAGACTGTCCTGAGTGTGAGATTCAACCGCTCTGCCATGGCCTCTCTTTCGGACTGAATTTGATCTCTACTGGCCCGAAGATTCAGCAGGTATCTCTCTACAATAGTGCTGTCGTCTGCGTAACCATAGATACCGGGTATAAATAGATCGTTGATATGCAGCAGAAACAAGGTTGCAGAGAGAACAGACCCCTAAGGAACTCCTGAGTTGGTCTTTAAGGGTTGTGATGAACAACCATCAACCACAACTCTGAGTGATCGGTCGCTCAGGAAGTCCTTAATCCAGCCGATCAGGCTAGGAGATATGCCATAGGCTGAAAGCTTGTTTATAATAATAATAATAATATAATTTATTTCAACCTTCAAGGATCATATTTTGTTAGTAAAGACACACTGTAACCTAATGTTAGTACACATTTACCCTACTTAATCCTAAGCCTTATCTAAGACAGACTCGATTTGTCAGCATGTGCACCATTTGGCAATGGTTCAAATACTGACAATCGAACCTGTCAGCAAATGCCCTCAGGATGCTATTGGAACTGGCCCAAACCCTGCGCGCCAGGGATGTGCACCGTTTGCGCATGATAGCGTAGAAACAATCTACGTGCGCCTCGGCGAACATACCCGACGCGCTGCACCAACGAGGCAGTCCCATCAGCATCCTGAATGCATTATTGTACTGAACACGCAGGGCATTGTACTGTTTTTGCGTGTAATCGACCCACAGGCTGCTAGTATAAAAAGAAGTACAGTAAGCTCTAAAGAGGGTCACCTTAACAGGGATGGAACAACGAACGAACCTGTGTGCGATCATATTCGCCCTCACAGACAATGCCCTGCGTTCTCTCTCTATATCAGCATCGTCTTTCAGGTCAAAGGATATCACATGACCTAGGTATTTATACTGAAACATCCTCTTTAACGGGGTACCGTATAACTTAATGGGTGGTGGAGTTGAGGGCTGACATTTTCCTTTGGCACGAAACACCATGCATTCACTTTTTTTAACGTTATAAATCAAACCGTGACTATAGGCATAATTTTCACATATACTCAACAATTTCGTTAAACCACAAGCAGACGCACTCAGCAACACCATGTCGTCTGCATAGCTAATGTTATTTAGGCTATAAGGCTAGCGTGCCAGACCCTGTCAAAAGCCTTTAAGACATCTAGGGAGACGGCAATCGCCTCCTCGCTTCGCTCAATAGTTTCGCCAAAGGTGTGATTGGCATACACTAGATGGTCCCCAGTGGACCGATTCCGGCGAAATCCATATTGTCGATCACTAAGGAGATCGTTCTGTTCTAGGTATGCCATAAGACGAGTGTTTAATACACGCTCCATAATCTTGCAGAGTATGGAGGTGATTGAGATCGGACGATAATTGGCAGGGTCAGCACGCCTTCTAATAAAAAATCAGCTAATTAGAAGTTAAATGTTATGATTAGATCATGCTTTTAAAGATGGAGACCACTATTACCATTGTCTTAAATGTTTTTTATAATTATGTATAGAATATACATCAATTATGAGTTTGAATGACTTAAATTTTCTTTAAATAAATAAGTAGCCAGTTAGCTAGCAAGCTAAAGAGTTTGTTTATTTTTGTTTGTTTGAATACACTTATGTCTCTGCTAACTTCTAGCCAGATTAAAAAAAACTTTTCACATTTGTTAGGATATTTATTATTGAGCAATGTTTTGGGCTACCTAACATCATGCTACAATTAGAAATGGCCAAGCAATTATACGTAAATCACGCGAATCAAGCCGCGAGCAGAAGCATGTATTAACTAAACAAAGGCTATGAACACAGCAAGTTGTTTGAAAATCATGAAACAATACAACTGTATCTCGTTTCATAATATTTCTGTGTACATGTAAATAAATAGTATAGTACATCATACAGTAATAGACTACTGCTTATATTATAATGCAGATTATTTAAATATTTACTATTGTATAATGCACAGTTGTTGGTGGTAGCAGATTCGATTCTCGCAAGCAGGTTACAGATAAATGCCTCGTCTAATTTAGGTAATGTGTAGTGTTATGTTAAAAAGGACATGTATGTACTATATCGTTTGTAGATATATTTTGAATTTCTTTGCTTAGTAAATTGACAATATGATCAATTTAATACTTGCTAAAGCTTCAAATGGTAGTTTTTTTTTGCAATAGAAGAAAAAATATTATTTCTAATAAAAATTTTCAAGACCACTGTCTATCTTAGTCTACTTAGTAGACTATATAATATAATGCAAAAAGATCTTTTCAAATAGGTTCAGAGATTAACATGTGCAGATAAACAAACAAGGGATGAAGTTTTCTCTTTTGTGTATTAATTAAAGTAAACTTGAATTGAAAAACGATTTTTGATAAAAATTTCTCTAAGTAATTAAAAAAAGTTTAAAAGTAGCAATTCATGTCTCTATAGCAATAAACAATCAAAATTTCAGGTCTTAAGTTTAATTATTTTTAACCAACTACCCAAAAATCCCTCTTTTGTACACAATTCTTTGATATTTGTAGTTATTTTACTTGATATATTCGTCGTTGGGTTGTGTTTTTATATTTTACTAGCGACTCACCCTCGCTTCGCTCGGATTCGTCCTTAGATATCTTATAACGCTTAGTAATACATAGACTATATAAAGCTCCCAGGCGGCTTATTTTTTACATCTCCAACAAATTTCGTTATATTTTAGTAAATGTATATAAAAACTTAACAAATTATATACTAAAACCTTCCTCCAGAACCACTCTATCCATTGGTGAAAACAGCATGAAAATCGGTACAGTAGTTTTTGAGTTTATCGCGAATAGACGGACAGACGCGGCGGAGGACTTTGTTTTTTTTAATATATAGTCATAGATACACAGAAGTTAATTAAAACTGGTTTAAAAACCAGTCGTGCTGTTGTTAAAAACACGTTTAGAAAAAAGAATGTTAGTCACGTAATAAATTAATATATGTGTAATTTATTCCGATTTTTTAGTGTTTTAAATACTATCAAAACAAACTATAAATTTAAACTGATATGAAATATGTACAGCTTAATTTGGTAATTTATTATATATTATATCAGGAACATTATATCATTAGCATGATCAATTTAATTTATTCAGACTTTTTTTTCCTTTTTTCAATATATGAGTACTCTGTTGTCCATTACACAAAATATCATAACAGAGTAATCTAATTTTGGCCATATTTGTTAATAACCTTGTGCTCAAACTGTATTTTATTAGTTTTGTAACGCTGTAAGATTATCAATAAATAAATAAAACAAAATGTAGTGGTTCCATATATATATATGTCTATATAATAGCCACTAAACTAAGGTAAATTCAACTCACTTAATCATTGATTAATCACGAAATCTCAGAAAATATAAATGTTACAATCTTAAAATTTAACAAGTACTCATAGAGAATATCCTATCCGCTAGAAAGGTATTTTTGGAAAATCAACCGATGAGAGGGAAGAGGGGTAAAAAGTCATTGAAAATAAATTTTACCATTTCAAAAAGTTTATTGTACTAATATTATAAAGAGAAAACATTTGTTTGTTTGCACCGAATAGGCTCCGAAACTACTGAACCGATTTAAATGAAAATTGGTAAGAAGGTAGTTTGATATCCTGGGAAGGACATAGGATAGTTTTTATCCCGCCAATCATTTCTTAACACCACCAGGTAAATATCTAAAAAATTAATTAAAATTCTAAGAAATCTATTGTTAACTGACACGCCGGCGTGTCCGCGGTCGTGGAGGGATTAAGGAATTGAAAATGGGGTGAATGGTTTGTTTTGGGGAATCAACCTAGGGACGAACCCGAGCGAAGCGAGGGTGAGTCGCTAGTATTTGATATTTCTACTATTTTACCGTAGTTAATTTATAGTTTATTCATGCGGGCAAAGTCATGGGTACGACTAGCTTACCTTTATAAACATCTTGAAATAAATATATACATATTTATTTATGATATCAAAATTATAATTGTATGGATGAAAGTTGTTGACCTAAAAAATACAAACATGGAAACCTAATTAAGTTTTATTTACACATCTGAAAAGAAAAATGTATTAAAAATATAAAATACTCGTGAGTTAATAACACAATATTATCTATCAGTTGGTTTCCCCTCGGCCATGATAAGTGTGTTTACATTTTAAACGCACTGATCTACTTTAGAAATGAATCGTTGTATTAATCTTATTTACTAGCAAGCAATCTCATTATCTTCTTACTCATGTTAACATCTGAGCTTTGATTCTTGGGTCAATCATTTATTATATGATGTTCTCCTAGCCGATTCAGGCCACGGCGGCCAATCTCATTGAGACTAGCCAACTGCGCAGGAGATATTATAGTGCACAAGTGTACGCGCAGACACAAGTGCACTCTCTATTCCTGTCACTCTCATACTCCGGTGGGACGACTGCTCGACACGACCAGTGAGAGTTAAGGCGCAGGACCGACGGCTTTACGTGCTCTCCGAGGCACGGGGGTGAAACACCGCCAACTTCCCAACTCCGGGCTGTTACTGAGACTTACTATACAGAAAGACTCAATAACTAAACTTGGCCCGACCCGGGACTCGAACCCAGGACCTCCGAGTGTGCAGCCGTACATGCTAGCCACTACACCACCGAGGCAGTTAGAGTATATATAATCTATACATATAATAAAATTGTAACTAAGTCGAATCTGTACATTAAATATTTTTTGAAAAATATTATTGAAATATAATTATCGATACAGAGGCCGAATCTATAGTTTTTAGATTTTTTTTCTGTTTGTCTGTCTTTGGCCGCATCACGGAAAAACTACTAAAGGGATTTTGATGAAATTTGGTATGATGATAGCTGGTTATCCGGGTCAACATATAAGATACTTTTTACTGCACGAAAATGTCTCATCTCTGAGAAATTTATACTAAACTTTAAAACATTAGTAGGGACGAATCCAAGCGGAGCGAGGGTGAGTTTCGTTATAATACATAAATAAACTCGATACAACTCGACTATAATAGTAACACTTTAAAAATGTCTTCTACAAGATATATCGAAATTCATTCAAAACCAAAAGACGATGTGCAAACAACTACTATAATAAAATCAAAAAGCTTAACAAATCATTTCACTAACAAGGAATAGGAATATTTATTAATTCTTTAGTAAAATAGAATACTTGTTATTCTGTCAGACAACTACACAATATTACAGCGACTTCACACAACGGCAACTTACGGCAAAACCTAATAAGGTTATAAAATCGATTCGTTTATTCGGCAAACCGTATACGTAAACAAATTCGGAAAACGCATCGTGCGGACGAAACAATAGAGAAATATGCGTAATTTTTCTTATTTTTTTTACAATTGCTAACATCGTTATATAATTGTAAAAAAATATCCTGCTCAAAAAAAAACTAAAATTTAGTATAAAAAAAATAATATCATACTGATACGGATACTTTAAACGCCCGCCATTTCGCACGCTTGCCGTGACGTCACAGTATCATACACAGAAAAATGATGACTAGATAGGCGGACAAAATCGATAATCGCTCTGTTATATGATAATACTTTGACGTCATATTCGGACCAATGGCGTGCGTTTCAACTACTTTGAATTTCCCTTCTATGTTTCCAATTTTTAATTATAATTATTATCTTAATCAAAAAGAAATTACATTAAAAAATATTGATATAAGCTTAATTCGAAAACAATAAAGATTATTTATTTATTTATATTTTATTTATTTATTAACGTAAAGGTCTGATGTCGCTTTTACATGTGAACTAAGTACTCAAATGTTCCTAGTTTCCTACATCCGTGTGAACACCTTAACCAAACTTAGTTTTATTGACATATGGGTACATATTATTTTCAGAACACCACTCACGTCTACTCAAAAACTACCCACAGATGCGCATTTACTCGATATTAACGCGCAATTGTTCATAGAAAAGCCCGAAAAGGACATACATTCGTTTATTGGTACATGCGCACGCTTGGACGAAGAAGACACGGATTCCCTTGGAATAGAGAACACGTTGTGGAGTGGCTGTGTGGTGGCGTCCGGACAAGCTACCGGATTGGTTATCTATACAGGTAAATATCCAATATTACAAACACAAAAGTTTGAATGTGTGTCTGTATGTGCGTGTGTGGTGTGTATGTTTGTGTGTTACTTTTTCATGTTGAAATGGCTGGACGGATTTCTTTATCTGTATTCTAAATTTTTAATACCTGAAGTAAGACATAGAAGATTGATACGCACTTGTGCGGTAAAGTGCGAGTCGCTATTACTTTTATAAGATCAATAAAGCTTATTTTATACTATCAGTATGGTATAATTTAATATTATTTTTTAGGTAGTGAAACTCGCAGTGTGATGAACAATGCAACACCTCGTTCAAAAATCGGTCGGCTAGACCTTCGAGTGAATGACTTCACAAAAGTATTATTCGTAGCGACGATGTTTATATCACTACTTCTTATCGTGCTGAAGGGCTTTGATGGCCCTTGGTACGGGTTTCTGTTCAGATTTGTTCTTCTATTCTCCTATATCATACCTATAAGGTGAGTTTGATGGTTTTTTTTTGTAAAAACGTACAATAATCTTTTTTAATTTTTATATTACATATGTATATTAAACTCTACTACATATTTTCTTTTATAAATATATGAAAAACGTGCTGTGATTATATTATATATAAGCATATTTTTAAACTAACTAGTAAAGTAAATATATCCTAAAAAAATTGACAAATACTTAGTCAATCGTTAGGGAATAGAAAGCTTGAAAATTGTATAGAAACGAAAAATTAATTCTTTGTCAAGGAACCATATTGTATCATTTCCATATAATTTTTATATTTTTATCATTCAAATGACATCTTGTTAAGCCCCATAATTTGTATGCTATCGTATATTTTAAACTATATTATAATATAATGATTTTAAATAAAACTATCTTTTCGGATTATTTCGCGGATTTATTTTGATTTTTGGGAATAGGGAACTAAAAATCAAAATAAATCCGCGACATAATCCGAAAAGATAGTTTTATTCAAAATGTCAAATATTCGCGTATATCTAAGAAAGTAATACTATCAAATTATAGTATTGAATACACATAAATAAATTGCTAATTTTTCCAGTTTACGAGTTAATTTGGACATGGGGAAAGCGTACTACTCGTGGACGATACAACGAGACAAGAAGATCGAAGGCACGGTGATGCGGTCGACGACCATCCCCGAAGAGTTGGGACGGATTCAGTACCTGCTTGCAGACAAAACTGGGACCCTGACCAAGAATGAGATGGTCTTCCAGAAGCTGCATCTTGGGAACGCGTTGTTCGATAAGAATAATTTTTATGAAGTGAGTGTATAGAAAATTTATGCACTGGCGTTTGCAAGCGGTTTCGCTTACGTAATTCATTCATGTATAAGATTTCTACTACTTTACTCCTAAGATTAGCATGTAATTAAAAAGCTTGGAAACTTTCTCGAAGACATCGCTTTAAAATGCGAGTAGAATTTTTCAATTTGACTGTTAGTTTCAGGGATGAATAAAACAATTCATAGCTCAATATAAATATTATTCTGTATATATATAAATAAAATTGACGTGGCTCTGTTTGTGATTAAGTTTCGTGCAAATTACTATGTGAGCTTAATAAAAATTAAACTCATATTATACAAGTGGATGGATTATATAAATACTTTCTTAATTTTATGTGAATATTTGACATTTTAAAGTAAAACTATCTTTTCGGATTTTTTCGCGGGTTTATTTTGATTTTTTGCCTACATGTGGGTAAGAATTATCTGTAACAATTACATAATACCTTTGAGACGTCTAAAAACTTAGTCTATCCTGTGACCATGATTGCTATAAAGCTATATATATTCGAAACGTCGGGAACCTAAAATCAAAATAAATCCGCGAAAAAATCCAAAAAGATAGTTTTATTTTAAAATGGACGGGTTGTAACTTTCAATTAAAGCTAAATTCCAAATCATAGGCGCACCAAGATGTTTTTTATCATATAATCTGTATACTCATAAAGTAAGTCATATAAAATATTTGAAAGATAAATCCAGTCCCGATTGTAGTCGCACGCATTTAATAAAGTAAAAAAAAGTTAATTACATAGTTTCGGTTGTAATGATGTATGTAATTTTGTCTTTAAAAATCGATTTTAACCTTCCAATAGCCATATCAATTAGAAACCTTGTAAGTATGTAATATAGTAACTATCGAGGTTATCTGATAAAGTGACTTTAATTTTTGAAGTTATACTTCTTTTGGCACGATTGGAAAAAAATATGAGAGTAAAATTTTTACGATGCGCGCGCACACCGATAGCCAAAAAGCGACATGACAAAATTAGCTGCATTCGTTTTACAAACATCTTTAGCTATTTTTTTCTTATACGCCAAAGAAGTATAACTTATTACATGCTTACATAAGTACACACGTACGTTTATTTTTAGACTATTGTTTTTAACTTATAGGTAGAAGCCCTTCTCACCCAATACGTAACGAACGACGCGCCATCTTTGCCAAGCACGCCAGTGGGAGACGGCGCAGCGCTGGCGCCGACGCCGCGCCAAGTGTGGCAGGCGGTGCTCGCCCTGGCGCTGTGCCACAACGTGACACCCTCGTACGATATTGACGATCAGCGGGCAGATGAGGCGCAGTCGGGTGCGTTCATTGTATTAATTATACTCTGAAACATCATATACATTCAAGTAAACACACACAAACATATATGTCACCGTAAAATTGTAAACACCGCTAGATTACACTCTATCTAGCGAGATTGTAAACTGTCGATTCGACCGCTTACAATCTAGCGGCACTAACAATTTTACGGTGACATGTACACACATACGCACGCACACATATGTAGGGGCTCAACATAGGGACATATAAAAGGGAGCACACTCCAGCAGAACACACACTCGCAAATGAGTAGGTATATAGTTTTTAGGTTGTGTCTGTCCAGCCGCTTAAACATGTACATATGTAGTACAATAGTAATCAATTAATAACATATAGAATTGATATAAAACTCATTAAAAATTTATATTTTTAGAAAACTCCAGCTCAATGTTACTTGGGACAGTATTTTTCTGGAGCCTTCTGTCCATGTTTTATATTTATTATGTATCTATCATGTTATACAATTTAGTTTATTTTATATCATTATTAGATATGGGCAGTTCTGTAATGTCTGAGAGCTGTGGCGGCTCCGTCCCGCAGCAACAGCTCTGCGACTACCAGGCGTCCAGTCCCGACGAAGTGGCTCTTGTCAAATGGACTGATATGGTATTGTTGTTGTTTTTTTTTATTTCTTTAATTACTTGTGGCAAAAGTTAAAAATTAATTAATTGCCTAGAATTTTTTTTTTTTGATATCGCTGCATATAATAAAAATTATATTTTGTTAAGTATTCGGTACGCAATTTATTGATCCGTATCTAATCAACTTTGAAGAGTAATAGGGCGTCAATGAATAGATTTATTTACTGCATAGATATGTTTTTCTTGTTCTAAACTTACATACACTGAGTGAGTGCATTGACTTGCGGCTAAATTTACATACGTATTAAGTTATATACGACAATAACTTTTACTTTTTATAACCTTAAAATATTAAATTATATATAAGTTTTCAATTCATGATCAGATGGGTGTATCTCTGTACCGCCGAGACCTGCACAGCATCGCGCTGAAGCTGCGCGCCTCCAACGAGATCATGTCCTTCAGCATCCTACAGATATTCCCATTCACCAGCGAGACCAAGATGATGGGCATTATTGTGCAGGTTGGAATTATGTACTGTACTTTAGCTTTTATAATTGCATTAATCTAGTGTAGATTGCTTAATGTTCTTCTGTCTTATTTTTTAATTGATGCAATCGGTGGTAAAAACGCTTCTTTTAATTAATTGAATGCCAAGAACAATTCCACTTTATACAGTTTAAAATCGGTGTACATATTTTAAATAAAACTAAATATTTTTTCGGATTTTGTCGCCCTTTTAGTTTTTCAAAAAACTCCAAAAAATAAGTTTTATTTAAGAAATAAATGATATAATGCCTGTATATTGCAGGAAGAGAGCAGCCAAGTGATCACGTACTACGTGAAGGGCGCGGACGTGGCGCTGTCCAAGCTGTTCGACTCCGCGTGGCTGACGGCGGAGTGCACGCGCCTGGCGGCCGAGGGGCTGCGCA
This sequence comes from Brenthis hecate, assembly GCA_951806755.1. Taxonomy (NCBI): domain Eukaryota; kingdom Metazoa; phylum Arthropoda; class Insecta; order Lepidoptera; family Nymphalidae; genus Brenthis; species Brenthis hecate. The sequence goes on along the minus strand of OX638271.1, from coordinate 4,433,340 downwards.
CGCTCGTCGTCGCTAAGAGGACGCTTACAAAGAACGAGTATTTGGAGTTTGAGGTATGTTATTGTTTATAGATTTTTTAAAGTGAAACTTCTTTAGAATCGTTGTGATTTGAAATTCGATGAAACGAAAATGCGACACTAAAACACATAATTCTATAAGATTAAGACGGCGAGAGAATGAGACAGAATACATTGCCACGTTGCCACGGTAACCGTTGTTATGGTCTGACAAATATATGATTGTAATATGCCTAATATGCTTTATTTAAATTTTGATTTATTTTAATTTAATTGTGATATTTTGCAAAGAAGTTTCGCTTCTGCCGTGAATGAATTGCATATACACACACTTTTTTTTATTTAGTTACTAGTCTAACAATAACCTGAGGCAGTGGTAGCCCAGTGATAACGCGTTCGCTTTGGAAACCGAGTAAAGCGGATTCAAATCCCGGGTCTGGCACCACTGATATTGTGCGAATCATTTCTAACATGATTACCATCACGGTGAAGAAGAAACATCGTGAGGAAACCTACATGTCTAAAGACTGAATACAATCCAATTTTATTAACAGAGCGAGTACAAGGAAGCGCGTCTGAACGGGCGCGCCGCGGCGTGCATGGCGCGCCTCAACCGCGGCCTGGTGCTGCTGGCGCTGACGGGCGTGGAGGACCGCCTCGCCGACCACGTGCCCGCCACGCTCGCCGCGCTGCGCACTGCCGGCATCAAGGTTATACACACACTTTGTTTATACTTTATATGGCTTTTTTTAAGTTGGGACACAATTATAGGTACATTGGCATACTACATGTGTTATATGGCTATATACCACTTATGGTTATGTGATGTCTTCTCGCTTTCTAGAAAAGCCAGTGCTACCCACAAAATATTTTCAAATTCTAAATATTTTATTCAGCATTAAATTATTACATTTTTTTTATATTTTACCTAATATAAAATGATATTAGTATATTAATATGCAATAAGTTAGAGGATATCTGTGGAAACTTGATTGGTTTTAGAATTGTTTATAATCTATTTATTGTACTGTATGTTTTCGATAATAAGCAAATAAATAAAGAGTCGATATCGACAACAGATCTGGATGCTGACCGGCGACAAGCTGGAGACGGCGTTGTGCATCGCGCGCTCGCTGCAGCTGGGCGGCGGGCGCTGGTTGGCGGCGCGCGAGTGCCGCACGCGCGGCGACGCGCACGCGCTGCTGCGAGACTTGGCTGCTGCTCCTTCCGCGCCCACCGACATCGCGCTTGAGGGGGAGACTCTTGAGGTGCGTGCGTACGTGTTTGTGTGCGAGTGTATATGTATGTTACGCTTTGTTTCTTAACGCTGAAACGGCTGGACGGACTTGAATTTTTAATTTTAATACACAGATAGCCTTAACTAACGTATAGGCTATGATAGTATTTAATATTTATACCATTTTGAGTCTCAATTGATAAAAAAGGTAACGCATATACTTGGAAAACTAAGTGAAACAGGTTTAATCTCTAGACGAGATTGAGTTTTCGAAAAACATGTAAATTTCGTCTTCTTCCATTTAGCCTGTGGCCTAATTTCTCGCATTAAAGACAAGTATGCGCTTATTAGTAGGACGTTAAATAAATTTTAAATAAAATCTTTGCCAATCTCCAAAACTTGTTGTGTATTTTATTTATGTCAAAAAATTTGTTGGCATACGCCATCGGAAACCGCAACTGGTTACGTTGAACCGCAAACGTGTCGAGTCGCCAACGCAAATCAAACAAGTAAACTGTAGTGTCCTGAACAGGTGTGCCTCCAGTCGTACGAGGAGGAGTTCGTGTGCGTGCTGCAGCAGTGCGCGGGCGTGGTGGTGGCGCGCTGCTCGCCCACGCAGAAGGCGCGCGTGGCGCGGCTGCTGCGCGCGCGCGGCGCCGTGGTCGCGGCCGCCGGCGACGGCGGGAACGACGTCGCCATGATACAGGAGGCTGACATTGGTGGGATTTGTGTACACTCGCTACATTTTCTGTTTAGATATATGCTAATATTATAAAGAGGTAAAGTTTGTGACGTTGTAGGGGGTAATCTCTGGATTTGCTGAACCGATTTAGATGAAATTTGGTAAGATAGTTTGAGACCCTGGGAAGGACACAGGTTAGTTTTTATCCCGGAAATCATCGCTTAAGGGGGTGAAAATGGGGATGAAAGTTTGTATTGGGAATCAACCTAGGGATGAACCCGGGCGAAGCGAGGGTGGATGGCTAGTATATTATATAGTGGTAAAGCTGCTGTCAGTTTTGAAAAGGAATCGGGATATTGAGATGTTTAGTTTGATCTATTTTTTTATAGTAAATAACTTTGTGTCAAGAATATTTTTACAGATTTTTAATTTATAAAATATTTTATTAATATTTTTTTCATTTTGTGTTTATTCACACATGTACTCTTGATTCTTTTAATTTACAACATAAAGAATTTCTCAATTGCGAAACATTACTAAAAGTTTTTTTTTTAACAGAAATCAAAAAGTTGTTGGATAACTTGTTTTGAAAAAATATAAATATAGCGAACGGTTTTGTTATACTTGCTATATTGTGCACTACAGTACAGTACCACCTCATAGCAAGTAGGGCATAAACGACCATGAATCAGTAGACTCTTGTATAAATGTCTTATATTGTACTCCAGTCATGGTTGTTTATATTTATAATATGTATGTATTTAAAGTTATATATGTATAGTGTGTCAACTATCTGGTATCCATTACACAAGCCTCGTAGCTTACCATGGAACTGGATAAAGCTGTGTGTTAATATCCCAGCATATTTATCAATGACTAGCGACTCACCCGTTCTCCGTTCGAGTTCATCTCTAGGTGATTCTTTAAATTGACTTAACCTTTTTATTTATGAACCGATTGAAATAAAACAAATACTAAATGTTAAGTGAAGCTTACCACAATATATTAGTGAAAACCGCATCCAAATCGGTTAAGCCGTTTCTGAGATTAGCGCGTACAAACACACAGACAAACAGACAAAAATTCTAAAAATCATTGTTTTGGGTTCTATCGCGTAAACTAAATAAAGACCCCTAACGATAGTTCTTCTCAAATATCTTCCACGTACAGACAGCGATCAGTTACACTTTTATTATATGTATAGATTTGTTTATTGCGCAGGAGTGGGCATCGAGGGCGCGGAGGGGCGCGCGGCGTCGCTGGCGGGCGACGTGTCGACGCGCGCGTTCGCCAGCCTGGCGCGCCTGCTGCTGCTGCACGGCCGCCGCTCGCTCACGCGCTCCGCCGCGCTCTGTCTGTTCATAGTGCATCGCGGGCTCATCGTGTCCACTATGCAGGTAGGATTATTATATTATTATTAAAGTAAGACTTCTTTACGCACGCTTGACTTGAAGAGTAAACTGATGAATGCGTGATGAAAAAATGTACGTACACTTGTTGCCATGGTAACCGTTGTTATTGTCTGACAAATGATATATAATATTATATACTTTCCATCTACTTTCTAAATGATATTCTATAAATATATGATTGAAATATGCCTAACGTGCCTTATTTAATTATTTTTATTAAAATTTATCATTCCTTTTACATTTTACAAACGGAGAGTTGTGACATACGGGATGAAGTCTTTAGCTATTTTTGTTCTGTTACGCTAAAAAAGTATAACTTCTTGCGTGCGTACATAAGTGCACAATTTAAACTAGTTGTGCTGGATGAGGAGTTTTTATACTAAATAGAGTTAACTTCAAACTGCATTGTCAGGCCAACTCCTAGAACATGTTATTATACTTTCAGCATTATTCTTCAAAATGATGGAATCCTAGTAAATTTATAAAAAAGAGTACAATATTGTTATTTAACACATTTTTTTTGGAAATATAACCTGGACAGGTTATATTAAATTATTTGAATTTTCCCAATGTATGGCACATTCGAATTAATTTAAAGTTTTTATCCATATTGTTTCTAGGCGGTGTTCTCCGTTGTATTTTACTTCTCATCAGTATCTCTGTACCCCGGCTTTCTGATGGTGGGGTATGGAACAGTCTTCACAATGTTACCAGTATTCTCATTAGTGAGTCACATTTTATTATCTTTTATTTACTTATTATATTATATTTTAATTATTATTTTAAAGCTCAAATCTATACTAATATTATAAAGTAATATTATAATAATAAAAAAAAACTAATATTATAAAGTGGCAGAGTTTGTTTGTTTGAACGCGCTAATCTCAGGAACTACTAATTCGATTTGAAATATTCTTTTTGCATTTGACAGCCTGTTTATTGAGGAATTAGAATATGTGCTATGTTCATGCTACTAAGTACTACTATCCAATGGAGCGGAGCAGTATTCATAAATATCAACAAATCGGGCAGACTTCCATACATAAATTATTGTAAAAATGATGTTTATAATCAAACAAATCCGGGGGTGAAACCGCGGGGCACAGTTAGTCAAATATAAATTTTTACATAGCAATATAAATGTTTGTTTTTATGTGATTTAACGTGTTATTATAATTGTAACTTTTGTTTTTATTGTTAATGAAAAATTGTTTATTGTTTCTAATAAATAAATAAATACACTATAGGTATTGGATAAGGACATATCGAGTTCAACAGCGCTCAAATATCCGCAACTGTACAAACAGCTCACTAAAGGCCGGCAGCTTTCCTACAAGACATTCTATATATGGATAGGGATATCTATTTACCAAGGTAATATTCTAATATTAACTAACGATGCTTTTTTTTAGTTAAAATTTTTAATATGTATGTATATAGTGTATACTGGTGACTTGCCCTCACTTCACTCGGTTATTTTCTTAGGTGGCCAACAGTGGTATATATATTACTCCAATCTCTCATCCCAAATCCGTAAAGCTTTTTATACACACAAACATATATACACTTACGCATTTATAATAGTATCCGATAGTCTAAAGCCGTCTTATTTATACAATTTGTTACACAGGCGGTGTAATAATGTACGGAGCGCTGGTTCTGTTCGAAGAGCAACTCATACACATAGTGGAGATCAGCTACACGGCATTGATACTCACAGAGCTCATCATGGTGGCGCTCACCGTGGACACGTGGCACCGGCTCATGGTGGTCGCCGAGCTGATTAGCCTGCTCATGTACACTGCTACCCTACTCATATTTACTACGTATTTTGGTAAGTAACACAAATAACACAATAACAAGTATTACAAATAATATTAAATAAAGAAATTGAACGATCATGTCGCCTATACATGATCGTTCAATTCCTTTATTTAATATAATAGATGGCGCTTAACTGAAAACCGTCGTGTAAGTTTGATTTTATAAAATTAAGAAAAAGAATAAACAACTCATGAAATTATCTAATTTTACGTAGTAGCTAATTTTTTATGGAATAATAAAATTTTTAAGATAAAAAAATTATTACTTTTTGCGAGTATTGAAATTGCAATTTCCAGTATTATAGACATTGCTAAGACATGCTTACGACGATTACACACTTTATTACAACGATTTGCACAATAAAGAAAATTATAGTATACAAACATGGGCAGTTGTAGCCTAGTGGTAAAGCGCTCGCTTGGGAAACCAAGGGAAGCGGGTTCAAATCTCAGGTCTCGCACCTCTGATATTTACATTTGTGAATCATTTCCAATATGATTACCACTTGTTTTACGGTGAAGGAGACCATCGTAAGAAAACCTGCATATCTAAGAGAACCTAGCAAGTTTTCGAAGGACATGCTCAGTGCGCCTGCACTTGGCCAGCCTGGTGGACCGTGGTCTGATCCCCCCGTGTATTTGAAGACCCTTGTCTACGAGTGGGTCGTTAAAAAGGGCTGAAACTGAATACATACATATAAACGTAATATTTTTTTATATATTTTTCTATAATAAATCAGATGCTGACTTCATACGCCATTGGGAGTTTTGGTGGAAAGTAACAACGATCACGCTCGTCTCGTGTCTGCCGCTGTACATAGTGAAGTATATGCATAGGAAGTGGAGTAACCGCCAGTACAAAAATATACGTAAATAATTGTGCCAAATGCATCATTGGCAATAAGTGTTGTCACATTTACAATATTTTTTAAGAATAACAAATTATTTGATTTTTTACTCTGTGGCATAGATTTGTTTTATTTTATGTTACTAGTTAAATTTTTTTTTATCAATATTTTATAGCTTTATTTTGACATAGTTAAGTCGAACTTATAACAGCAAATCGTCGTCTCAGTGCTTATTTGTCCAAACGACCAATTTATCATAAGAGTTTTTAATACCGAATTATTGAATTTTAAATGTCAGTTCTATTGCTATTTACATTTTACTTTATCGAAGTCGAAACATGTATTTTATCTATATGTTTCAAAATTGAGGAAAAAATTCTATTGTACAGTACAACAAGTATTGGTAGTTTGAACAATTAAGCGCTAAAGTGAAATATAATGTAAAGTTAGTTACCTTACACATATGAAATATATCGGTTTTTTTTACATGTATGTTAATTCGCAAACTTTCTCTGGACATTCCTCTGTAATCTGTACATTGTAAGCATCGATCAAAAAAGTACTATATACACAATCCCATGCAAAAGTTCTCTTAAAACTGTCACCAATTGTGTTTAGGTAATTATTGTAGTTGATATAAATATACAACAATGTAAATTGAAAATGCAAGTTGTTTTTACAAAAAAAAATAATTAAAAGCGCGCTCAAATGTTCAAATGAGCGCTCATTCAGTGAGGACATTTTTGTCGCTGACTATGTATCTAGTACTTTTTTGATCGTTGATTATATCGCATGTCGTAGTATTAATTTATAGTATTTATGATAGAAATAAATCATTATATATATTTAAATTACTCTTCTAAGTATTATGTTTATTGGTTCTTGAAGTATGAAACGTAAAAAGTGTATGATGGTATTCTAATACCAAAAACTGATCTGTAATGACGGGAAAAATATATACAGCTATTGATTGCTAACCATTGATATTATATCCTAATAAATAATAATGTCCTCCGATTTGGGCTTTAATAAGATTGGCTAACTGCGCAGGACATATTATAGTGCAGTACGTATACATATTCCATTCAATCTCAAAGCCCGATGTGACGTCAATTTGACAGGTGAAGGACTCATAGACCTATAGAATGGACTGAGCTATAATCTCATGAAACTGACCAATCTCTAGAAAAAGAGAAAGCGAATGTGCGGCCAATACCTGTCTTATTCCTTCTTGTCTTTATTTTGAATTTACAAATGGAATGCTTAAAAAATATAATATAATATTTCATTACAAATTGGAATGTAAAATAGTTGTAAATATTTATCTTCATTAATCGTATTTCAATTAATACATGAGACTTGTGGCCGCACATTCGTTTCGTCTCTGTCGCGCCTTTCCACTATTTTTAGCTGATGGCTAGCAAAGTAACACTCGGTACACTCTCTTAAATCTATAATAGGACCAAAGCCCTCTTTCGGTACGAGAGAGTAAATTCCATCAACTTCTCAATACAGATTGCTACTGAATATTTCGTGACGAAAGAACCTAATAAATATTTTAACCCGACCCGGCACTCGAACCTAAGAACTCACGGTCTGCAGGCGTACATGCTAGACAATAGACCAACGTAAATCATGTACCGTATTCACGTTATTTGTTTATCTAAATATTATTTTTGGAGGTGGTTTGACAATGGTTTTTAGATAAGAAATTAAGATTATTCTCCTTTTTTATAGAATATACTAATTACTATTAATTTTATTATCTGTCTGAATACATCTTTATTAAAATTATTCAGTTCTAATCAATACTAATGAATACTATATAACATTACTTAAGTTGTAATCTCTCCACGACCGCGGACACGCCGGCGTTACAGTTAACAACAGATTTCTTAGAAATTTAATTAATTTCTTAGAAATTTACCTGGAGGTGTTAATAACAATGCGAATTGCACTGTATGAATTCATTTATTGCAGCACTGTTATAATTTCAAAGGTCACTAGATAAGTTTTGCAATACAACTTTTATTTTTACAAATACCAATCATTACATTATATTTATTTAGACAAAATATTATATTGACTAAACAAATAATGCTGACTTATTTTATATGACTTGTCAAGATATTAAATATACTTTAAAAAAATATAACTATCTTCCATTAATAGAATTAGTATTGCAAGACCTATCTAGCAGAGATCTGTTGTACTTTACATTTTCAGGACATATGAGAGACTTTAACATGTGATTTTTCTCAAGATGTGTTCAAAATTTATGTAATTTTCTTAAATATGTATTATGAAAGTAAAAAAAAATCAGTGCCTTTTATTGTGTCAGTATTTTGAAATCATAATAATTAATATTATATTTTTATTGTTTTCTGTTCGTTTTTCTGCTATGACTTTTGGTAAACATATTTTATTTCTAAATTTTTTTATGTAAATATAGAATTATTTGCTTATTTAGAAGAAAATGTATATCTTTTTATGTTTTATTTTCTCTTGATTTTGCTGATTTGCGAAACGTAAGTAAATATCGGTATTCGAAAGAATATTTTCTTTTATTTTGACATTTTGCAAAAGCATGGGATAATATTCTACAAATTGCTTTAAATTTATAATACTTTTTTAATTAGATTTAAAAGTAATATTACTGTGATTTCAATTATTCAATAATAATAAACTAGCATTGTAAGAGTAAGTAATTCCATAAGATAAAATTTAACTCAAATATGTTTAAAATCTGCAGTTACAAGGTACAAAATGTGTTATTTGTGATATAATATTTATTTCATAGTTTATAGAAGTGTTGGAGTTATTTTTTTTTTATTTAAAATTATTTATGCATTATTGATGTTCCATCGTTTTATGTTAATCACATGACGAGTTTGTGTATGACACGGTACCGAATACAATTTGATAATGAAACGAGTTGTTTTATTTTATCCCACTTTTTTTTGGCATTTGATTCATGGCATGGAGCTTAGTTATCTTGCACCTCCTATCTAACCTAGGTTACATAACCTTACCGTATATGACCGTCTGCTTCAAACATATACCTAATGTATTTATTGGAACTACTTGGTACCATTCGTGCCATTGACGGCATTAACGATACAAAATAGTAACATCTATACTCTCTTCACGGAATGAACCATGCAAAGCGCTTTCTTTGTCCCACAGCATACAAACTGATTAGGACAGAAAACAGTCTAGCTCCGCCCACTAACATTCGCAACTGGTTTGAAATCATAGGGCTCGTTCATGTTGCTTTAGTGAGGAATTAATAATAATCTATACATATAATAAAATTGTAACGAAGCCGAATCTGTACATTAAATATTTTTTGGAAAATCTTATTGAAATAAACATTATTATCGATACAGAGGCCGAATCTATAGCTTTTAGAATTTTTGTCTGTCTGTCTGTCTGTTACCGCATCACAGAAAAACCACTGGAGGGATTTTAATGAAATTTAGTATGGTGATAGCTAACCTATCCGGGCCAACATATAGGATACTTTTTACCGCACGAAAATGTCGCATTTCTTAGAAAAAATACAAAATCTGCAGTATAAGAGTATACTAATATGTAAATTTTTATTTATTTATTTATTTCAGGCAATATTTACATAGGGATCTTAAATATGTAAACAGAGGCCCATAGCATATATACCTTAAAACTAACATATATATTAATTATAAAAAACTTAAAAACTATTTAACACGTAGTGCAGACGTGTAAGCTGTGTCGGCGGGCAAACGACCTCGGAACTTCCGAAACACGACGCCCTGCGGCCAGAAGTCCTCCTTCATGAAGGTTGGCAGATGATGAGTCGGCACTCTCACCACAAACGAATTGAAACTCGTTTTGTGGCGAGGTACCAGCCGTTCAACCCTCAATTTGAAGTTGGACCTCTTTAGGACGTAGTCTACGACATCCTCGACCTTCGTAGACCAGTGCACTCGGGACACATACAGTGGCGTCGATGGTACGGCAGGACGCATCGGATGGTCTGGCTGGTTCGGAGCTGTACCACAGATGTTACGGCATGAGGTAAAACCTAAGAATTTGGTTTTTGGTCATCTGAACGCGGACGGAGCCACGGGCAATGCTAGTTGTAATAAAATCAACAATAAAGTAAAATTACCTGTATTTTTAAATATTTGTACACATTATTTATAAATTTTCGCGTTCCGACGTATCACTGTCATCTACATTGATAGTAAATCAGGTAACTACATGAAGGACGTCTGAACGGTACGGAATGCAACGACGGACTAATTATAACTTGCATTGTAAAGCGTCTTATTGTATCTGCAACTAATCACGTGGAAGCGCAAAATCTCGGTGCTTGGTTCTTTCGGCGAATACAGTATAATAGTAACGCTAGTACTATAAGTGAGGTTACTAGTGAAACTACCGTGGATTTTCGCGTTCGAATCATTTTTATCATGATTAGATATCACTAGCTAGCTCGGTAAAGGAAACCTCGTGAGTAGACATAAATTTCTAGATATAAGAGATAATATGTTAACTTTTGTAAGACGTATAGTCCGCCTTTTGGGTCAGCGTGTTCGAGTATTGCTTAGTCCCCTTCGCAGTGAGTGAACGCATGTCCAACAGTGGGACGTTAAAAGAGCTGAATTATTATTATATTTCTAGTTTACTTTAGTCGATGGATCCATTTTAGTTCAGCGAATCAATTCAAAACATTCATGAACGTCATGAGTCTACTACCAGCTCGGATAGAAGAAGCTTCAGACCTGAGAAAAACTGGCGAAAAAAACTGCGACTCTAATTTTTTTTGTACCGCGCTGTCAGCGTAAGAAGCCTTTATTTTGATAATATAGCTATTGCAGAGCCTCATTTATTTTTTAGAATAAAATGTATTTTTACAGCATTTTTCTCCCCATAACTTATAATTTTACGGCTGTTACGATAGTAGTAAATTTTAAAATTATTCGCTTTAAACAACTACTTAAATAATATAATAATAATAAAGAAGTATATAATAATAATAAAAAAGCCGATAAATATCTTACAAAATATAATCGTCTTAAATAAATTTAATGTCTTAACAATATACCTACAAAATCATTTTCCTGAAAATAATGTAAACCATTAAAAGTATTAAATGTTATGTTTGTGATAACGGAGTGGTGAAGGAGTTTGCTTCCAGTTCGGTGCCTGAAGTAGATTTAGCATGTAAGGAATGTTTGGATACCACCCGTCGAGCCCACGCCAAATCTCGCGAACTTCTAGACCTACGCGCTCTAGTCTTAGAACTGCCTGAACTAACAGATTGCGCTGAAGTAACACTACTTGAGCCTGACCAAGAATCCGTTGGCTGAATACCTCGATAGGTCTGCTCAGAATTAGTGGCCGTGCTTGTAGAGTACATTTGCAACTGAGGTTTGGTCTTGACCAAATGTCTCTCGACTTTCATTTGCATTATCGGTGTTTCTATTTTTGGCGGACTCTTTGGTCTTTCTGGATGCCCTACATCTATAACATTTTCACTCTTAATTTGGTTAGTCTTTGATGGTAAAAAATCGTCGCTAGAATTCTCACTATCGCTCATTATGACAGCCATTAATTTTTCGGTATTTTCGTGCAAATCATAAACTTTTTGGGTTTTAATAGAACGAACAGAAGGTGTTTTTGCTTTAGAGATCGATCTTTGTGCTCGTTTTTTATCCGTATAATAAACAGCATTTTGATGGGATGGTAACATTGCCGGTATATTTGAGTCTACTTTAGCGTAAGCCACATCTTTACTTACAGAAGAACGTTTAGATCCTTTGCAGTGACAACCATTTTCGTCATCCAAAATATAACTGTAGCAGATTTGTAATAGACAAATGGCTAAACTTATTAGAATTACAACAGCGACATATAAATGTGGCGTCCAATCAGTGTTAATATATACATAAGATTCCCTCAACGCTTTCCAAGGATGCCATTTTGACACTCCTGCATCTTCATAATCAAAAAGATTTCTTCGATGTAACCCCTTACCGTAACTTTGGACCGCAGCTGCTACTCTCAATACGCCACCATAAGCAGCATATAATTTTTCATCAATAAGACGTGGCGCGACATCTCTCTTCATCCAATGCCAGAGATCATTATTAAAATTTACAAAATCTGTATGACGACATGTATTTGGAGAATTACTTAATATGCACTTTGAGGCTGTTGTATAATACGTCAAAAGTATATTTTCAGACAGAGGAGACATAAGATTCATTAAGCCATTTTGTTTAAAAGGTAGAGCTATTGCATACGGATGAAGATGATTATCTAACTTAGGTGTAGGTAAATGAATACACGATTTTGAATCTCTTTTAGTTACTAGTCTAGCACATGGATCAAATACATCACTAGGCCCTATCCGAATCTTTTCAACTGTAAAGTTAGTCATTTCTGGAACACTTTTAGGTTTTTTCCAACCCAATCCTTGAGTATTAAGAAATATTTTTAGCTGATCAAAGCAATCATGCAATTCTCTAACTTTTCTGTAAGAAACATATCCAGCGTAGTAAGCGAATCTACTTGCAGGTAAAATTTCACTTCTCATATGAGCTCCTATTGCGTCCACTAGAACTTCTCTTAGAATAGTCGAAGTATGTTTATTAGAAGTAGTTTCGATAGTTTTAAAAGCATTACGTATATACCTTAAAGTTTCCGTAATATAAATATCGTTTACTTTATTAGGAGAAACACAAGCGGGTACTATATCTTCTAAAGCTTTCCTTGCACGCAGTTTACCTAATTCCTCTATACTCCAACAATTAGTATTGGTAAGTCTTTTATAAAATAAAGAACTACCGACTTGTGAGCACGATACTATTTTTGTAAATAAAAGTAGAAAAAGTGGAAAAAACATTGCATTTTAAAATCTTTGTGACGTGATTATGATTGTCACATTCATTATTTTGAAGGAAAAGGTAAATAACAATGTACATCTATACATATATTAAAATGTTGAGTCGAATCTATACATTATATATTTTTGGAAAATCTTATTGAAATAGTCACATAGGCCGAATCTATAGTTTTTTGATTTTTTTTCTTTCTGTCTGTCTGTCTGAGAACGCATCACAGAAAAAACCACCGGAGGGATTTTGATGAAATTTGGTATGGTCATAGATGGTTATCCGGGTAACATATAGGATACTTTTTACCGCGGGAAAATATCTCATTTCTGAGAAAAAATGCAAAAACTACAAAGTAAGAGTATACTAATCTGTAAAACCTAAGAATTTGCTTTTTGGTCATCTGAACGCGGGCGGAGCCGCGGGCAATGCTAGTTAATAATAAATCTTTTATATTAATTGTCTGTAATGGTTTATCATCATTATATAATATATAAGATAGTTTAGAACTATATTCATAAAAAAAATATTAAAATATTTTTTGTTAAAAAATTATGAGGAAATATATTCAAAGTACTCTTTGTCATGGATGTACCCTTTATCAATTACATTTTTTAATCTGAGTCGGATTATTTGACATATTATGAGAAATGTCAATTGTCAGATGACATTTGACAATTGACAACTATTGGCGGTAGTTGTCTGTAAGATTCAAGATTTTCAGTTTTAACTTTTTGAATTTTAAATTAAAACCTTTTGTGTCTTGTTATTATTTTCTTGTTTATGTAAATGAGTTATGCACAGTGTTTGAATAAAAACAGTGACCTGAAACTTTTAAAATGTCTAGAGTACGTAAACTCTACTATTATTTTAACATCAAGTGACTATTATTACTTTTCTGTCATAGATTTAAATTTAATAATATTTTATTTTGTAAATCCATACAATTTAAGTACTTAGCTGAAATGTAAAAGTTAAATATTCTTTTATACCGCAATTTCTAATCAAACCTAACCAAAGCAAAGTTTAAATTTGATTTTTAATCATTAGTGTTTTTGTAGTAGCTTAGTGCTGTTTGTGTATGTTTGAAACTTGCCGTACTTTGTACTTTGTAAAAGCAAAATGTCTAAATACAATTAAACATTCGCAAGTTGGATGTAATGTTGTAATTATTTCATTTCTGCTACTTTGGTTATAGGATATAAGGTCCTTCTTTACCATAAAAAAGGAGAAAACTAAAAAAGATGAAGACAGTGATGTTATACCCGAATCACCAGATGTACAAATTAATAACAAGGTAAGTTTTAGTCCCTTATATTAGATCTTTGAGAACATTCAAGATAAGAGAATACTTTTAGGAAAATAAATAAATAATACACCAATACTGTGCAAAAAAGCTTGTTTCAAGTAGAATATTATTAAATATTATGTGTAATCGGTCAGTGATGATAAATACTTATAAAAGTAAAACAAGATATTAATTAAGTCACAAGATTTAATACAAAAAATAAGGTAATAAAGAAATAAAATTGTTCAGTGTGTTAAACTTACTTATTATTACTAAATGATTTAAAGATTTAAAAAACCTTTACTATAATATTACTTTGAAAAACAGCTATATTTATAAGTTTCATAATAGGTAATCCTGAGCCTACTCAAATTTTTCATTATATATTGTAGAAAAAAATATCAAGAAAACGCAGACAAATCAAGGAAGACTCAGATGAAGACAGGACACCTTCAAAAAAGAAGATTACTCCACCAAAGGCAACACTAAAAGAAGTTAAAAAAGAAGACTTATTTGGTAGTGGCCCAATAAAAAGAACAGAGCCAATAGTGAAAAAAAATAAGAAAAAGACAGAAACTGGCATCCATTCAGATGATGAATTTGAACAAAGCTTGTTACAAATTGATGAAGACCATTACTCTGAAAAAGTTGACATTAAAGAAGATATCAAAATCAAAGAAGACAATTGTAATAAATCTGAAAAAGTAGATAAAAATGATAATGAATCAAAAACTAAATCAAAATCACATAAAAAGGAAATTGTGGATAGTAAATCAGCAGAAGAGAACAAAATCGAAAATCATGATAACAAATCTATTAAAAGAAAATTAAATAAGAGTGACACTGAGACCCAACCAGAGATCCAGTCTACATCCAATGTAGATAAAGAAAAGAAAGATTTTAGTGTATTTCTTGACAATGATGACACAGATTACAAACCCGATATTGACACCAAAGAACCTAAACAAAAGAAAAGGAAATTAGACAAGAGCCTAAATGAATCTGGTATGCATTGGTATAATGAAGTTAATATTGTTTTAGTTATCACTCTGGTAGTTATCATATCGCAGTCAGATATTAGCAACACCTAGATTATTTGATATAGATATTTTGTCCATTTACTTACCCTTCATTTAATCAAAAACTTTATCATAAAATTCGGCTATTGTTGCTTCATATTTTTTTTAAATATCATTTAGTTTTAGTACATATGTACTAAAAGTAACTGGTTATTTAATAATATAAAAATATGATAACATTACTATAAAGAAAGTGAGGTATAACATCTATCATAAAGATATGTGTTGACAATTTCCCTGCTAGTATAAATAAAACATTTATTTATAGCTATAATACACTCACTTTGCACATTATTCATAAGGTGATACTTAAAGATTAGTGTACTTAAAGTACGATCGCCTCATTTTGCACATAATTGATTAGGATTATAATTATTAGGGCCTTTGCACACATCTCTTTTTATAAGTACAGTCGACATATTTTGTCGGCACAAACACAAGGAATCAGTGTTTTAACTTATCAGTGCAGTCTACACAGTAGCTTAGTCTACTGTCTATAGCTATTCTTTATTACTTATAGCATTATCTATTATTAATAAACATTATTATACAATAGGGAATATATTTTTATACAATAGCTCACTTTGTTATATAATTGTAAAAAAATATCCAGCTCCAAAAAACTAAAATTTAGTACACAATTTTTTTTTAAATAAAATGCGCTTTTGCATGGGATTGTGTATCTAGTACTTTTTTAATCTTAAGTTTTCTTTATTATTGCAGTTCTATCAGATGAAGAAAGACATGAAAGGAAAAGATATTCGGCAGCTTTATATCAGAAATATTTGAACAGATCTGGACCTAAGCACTTAGGATCAAAAGAAATTCCAGAGGTTCTTTTTCTATGAACAATATAAATTATATTTTCTAAGAAATTTAAAAATAAAACTTTTTGTACAACATATTTAATAATAACTCAACTGTATTAGAATTGTATGACAAAATATTTATAACATTTTCTAAATATTAAAAAAATTATACAGCATCCAAATGAAGTATGTAATTAATTAATTATATTTTAGCTCATCTCAAAAAATGAAATTTTTGACCATGTGTAACCGAAAAAGAATTATAAGAACAAAAAAACATTTTTTTAATTTTTGTCTGTCTGTCTGTTTTGTTTGTTCCGGCCAATCTCCGAGACGACTGAACCGATTTTGACGGGACTTTCATTCAGACAGATACCCGATGTTAATAAGAACTTAGGCTACTATTTTAGAAAAAGAATTAGTGTTATGCACAAAAAAGACCCATGAAAATGTAAACAAAATCCGCAAACCTAGTGATGCGAAGGTTAGCCTCTTGTAATATTATAAAGCACTAATATAAATTACATTTATATTTCAATTTTTAGGGTGCACCTAATTGCTTGCGAGATTGTGCATTCTTGCTAACTGGAGTCCTGGATTCGTTTGAGCGAGACGAAGTAGTGGCCGCTATTACGAAATATGGCGGATCTGTGAAAAATGGTATTAGTAAGAAGGTATTATTACTATCTGCATATTTTTATTTCAATAATCCAATTGATTGTTTTTTTTAAAGACTATTTATGACTTATTTTGGTCCTATAAAGACGTGTATACATTTATACTAATTGCCATTAGAACTATTAAATATATAACTAACTAGTATTGCCCGCGGCTCCGACCGCGTTCAGATGACCAAAAACCAAATTTTTAGGTTTTACGTATTAGTATAATCTTACCATGCAGTTTTTGTATTTTTTCTCAGAAATGAAATATTTTTCCGCGATAAAAAGTATCCTATATGTTGACTCGGAAAACCAGCTACCATCATACCAAATTTCATCAAAATCCTTTCAGTGGTTTTTCACAGACAGACAGACAGACAGACAAAAATTCTAAAAACTATAGATTCGGCCTCTGTATCGATAATAATGTCTATTTCAATAAGATTTTCCAAAAAATATTTAATGTACAGATTTGACTTACTTAGAATATTATTATATGTATAGATAATTTTAGGGGTCGATTTTTTATTAATGAAAGTTATGCCTGCTTTTCTATACTTTTTTAGGCTACTTATGTTCCGAACCTCTATGGCATAAAATCTATATCTATACTTATTATAAAAATAAGTCCCCCGGCCGCGTCTTTCTGTCCTCCTGTCTGTCCTCCTGTCTGTCTGAACGCGATAAACTCGAAAACTACTGAACGGATTTTTATACGGTTTTCAACAATAGAAAGAGTAATTCTTGAGGAAGGTTTAGGTATATAATTTATTATGCTTTTATGTAAATTAGCTGAAATACGGCGACAAATGTTGAAGAGGTCGCAAAAAATCTCGCCAAATGGGAACTTTCCACGCGAACGCCGCGTAAACTAGCAAAGATACAGTTAAGTAATGTACTAGAGAATTCAAAATCTATAAAAATGCTACAAAAAAGTCCGCGATAGCATATCTCTATCTCTTACGGTTGACTTACAATAACCACTTTTATGTTAACATTTTTAATTAAAAACATTACGTTATTTTCAAAGTTATTTTCTTTAGTTCGGTATTAATCCTTATCCAAATGAATATTTTAGTTAGCTTAGTCATTTAATGCAGATTAAAATTGCTCTTTACACTAAATCAATCAGATGAATAGTTTTTGAGATATCGTTGTTAGAAGTAATTAGTAGCGAAACATTTTTAATGCTTGGCGAGCATTGAGATGCCTACGGCGAGTCCATCCCCTCTGCCCCGCATCGCTCGACCGCCTGCTCAAGCTATATAAACCGGGCGATGTAGCGCGCGATCCTAGGATACTTTTTACCGCGGGAAAATATCTTATTTCTGAGGAAAAATACAAAAACTGCAATGTAAGAGTATACTAATATGTAACACCTAAGAATTTAGTTTTTGGTCATCTGAACGCGGGCGGAGCCGCGGGCAATGCTAGTATACTATAATATTATAAAGAGGAAAGATTTTTTTTGTTTTTTTTGTACCGAATAAACTCCGAAACTACTGATCCGATTTAGATTCAATTTGGTAAAAAAGATAATTTGAGACCCTGGGAAGCACATAAGATAGTTTTTATCCCAGAAATCATCACTTAAGGGGTTGAAAATGAGGATGAAAGTTTGTATGGCAAATCAACCTAGGGACGAACCCGAGCGAAGCGAGAGACGAGGTTGAGTCGTATAAAATAAATACCTGACTTTTCATAAAATGGTGCTTTTCCTTTTATATCTATGGGATTTATACACTATAAGAATATTTTTAGCCATTTTTTATTGTACTTGTAGGTAACACATGTGCTTGCCGGTGAAGATGCAGGTCCAGCAAAATTAGCTAAAGCGCAAGAATTAGGCATTAAAATCCTAAATGAGGATGAATTCTTAAAAATAATCAAAGAATCTACAGAAAAACAACAATCATCCAAAGACAAAAAAGATTCAAATCACAATAAAACAGAAAATAAATCAAGAAAAGAATCAAGTACTGAGAAAAAAAAGAAAAATCATGACAATAATGTATCGAATACAGATAAAATTAAAAAGGAGAAATCTGTTTCGCCTCCAAAAGTTGTGGAGGTTTCTGAAATTAAAAAAGAAAAAGCTGTTAAGTCAGAAACTATGAGTAGTGGTGAATATTGTTATACCTATAATCCCTTGTGTAGTTACGTTTGCGAGGATGTCTCGATGTTTGGATGTAAAAATGTATGGATGTTTGTTACTCTATCACAAAAAAAACCACTGAATGTATTTAAATGAAACTTTACAATAATATAGCTCATACATCAGAACAACACATAGGCTACTATTTATCCCGGACAAATGTATGGTTACCGTGGGATAGATTAGGTGTTGTTTTTCTAAGCCGCTAGTAAAAAATAATATATTTATGTGTGTGCGTGTGCTCGGGCGTATTGTGTGTGACTACATTGACAGATTTCTAGATTTTTTTTTATTTGTGTAATTATTCCAATGTCACTCTAAAAGTACTAAAGCAATTTTTATGAAACTATTAATTTTACGGATGAGGAACAATTAAGTTAAGAGCGGTCCTTGGTTAAAAATTATATCTACATATTTAGATTACAAATGGCCTCCTAAGGAGTTCCATTATAATGCCAACAAAAGACTATTCCCTTATATGTATTTTGTTCTTATTGTATATTTATTTATTTTCCTTTAAGTGAACGATAAACAACAGGCAGGTGCGAGTACATCAAAGCCCACTCATGCTCTGTCACTTATGTGGGTGGATAAATATAAACCACAAAACTTGAAACAAATTATAGGGCAGCAGGGGGAAAACAGTAATGTTAAAAAGTAAGTAGTGCTGTACATTATTTATTATTTGATATAAATAAGATACTCTATACATATAATAAAATCCAAACTGAGTCGAATCTGTACATTAAATATTTTTTGGAAAATCTTATTGAAATAGTCATTACTATTGATACAGAGGCAGCTTTTATAGTTTTTAGAATTTTTGTCTGTCTGTCTGTTTGTCTGGGAACTCAACGCGACAAATCTGTACTAACCGTTATAACGTTCGTACGCTAGTAAAATGGATATAAATATTGAAATTAGGCCAACCTACTTACCAACTCTAATAGGAAAAAGGTACTTCAGGTGTGTGTTATATCTCGTAAATTACACACAAAGATACATCAGATACACAACTTTTAATTCGTGATTTTTTTGACCGAGCGGGTAAAGGAGGCGAAGCGCCTCAACTTCAAGTCTGGCAGTTTGCTTTCCTCTGTTAGTTTATCGGTACTCCTCTACAGGTCGTATTTTACCACCAATCTGGACGAACTTAACTGAAACGAACTGGAACTTGGTAGAAAGGTTTTATGATTTTCTAGAATTTTTTCCTCGTCGGGGAATTTTGATTGTAGTTGTACTTTCTCCAAAAAGATGCAAAAATTGGCCTACCGGATATCTCCACCTTATGAGATCCGATTTCAATGGTTCTTAATAACTTATATTGGTCTCATAAAAATTAGGTGAAGATTTGATGATGAGATTCGGCGTCATGAGCAGAAAACTCTTCAAAATGCTGTTCAAAGTGCTCGCGAGGTCAACTGTTCGCGGAACTAATTTAATAAACAGGCTTTGAATACAATGCTCAAAGAGACCACGCATATGAATTACAAAATCAAGCTCTAAAGATGATTTAGTAACTTTTATAGTGATTTTGCGTACATTACCAGTAAGGTTATCGGCAGCCACTACTCTTCCCAAGGTTGCGAGTTAGATTCTCACTCAGCTGTACTAATATTATAAAGAGGAAAGATTTTGTGTTTGTTTGTGCCGATTAAGCTCCGAAACTACTGGACCGATTTCAATGAAATTTGGTAAGAAGATAGTTTGAGACCCTGGGAAAGACAGGATATTTTTTATTCCGGAAATCATCCCTTAAAGGGGTGAAAATGGGGATGAAAATTTGTATGAGGAATCAACCTAGGGACGAATCCCAGCCAAGCGAGGGTGAGTCGCTAGTTTGGTATATTAATATAATTTCTGAATTCTTGCAAATTTGTATAATTAACGAATTTTCTCTTTCAGATTGTTAAACTGGTTAACGAAATGGTATGTGAATAGAAAGGCAAAACTGCCCAAACCCAATCCTTTTGCTAAGAACGACGACGGAGGTTATTACAAAGCTGTTTTGTTGTCTGGACCTCCTGGTGTAGGTAAGTAATAAATATCCATACTAATATTGTAAATGTGAAAGTGTGTTTGTTTGTCCTTTTTTTTTTATTTCTGTTTTGCGGCTATTTCGTGTCACTGCGACCATTTCTGGTCTATTGTGATCGCCGCTATTTTATACTAGAGTGAACCACTAAACCCTGCTGATGTTAGGAACTGCAGGATTTTCTTAGGGTTACACTCTTTTTATTTCATCCAGGCTTAGAAATTGTTTTCCTAGATGAATACTGCGTTTGTGCATGAGCGGTCCACATTCCCACAGAAGATGAAGTGGCGTTTCGACTGCCTCCATACATATTCTGCAGGTTCGCGTTTCGCTCAGCCCCAGATTGAACATGTGCTTATTTAAGCAGCAGTGAAAAGTGTAAAAGCCCTTACTTGTTTGTCCTTTTTTTACGTCAAAACGGAAGGATGGATTGACGTGATTTTTTGTATGGAGATAGTTGGAGGGCTGGAGAGTGTCATAGGCTACTTTTTACCGCGGGAGATTATCTAATTCCTACGGGAAAACACGTTAGAATAAAATCTAAACAAATATTTGTAATCAGAATTACTTCAAAATTGGTATTAATGCTTTTCAATAAAATTAAATAAATACGTGTTTTAGAATTTTTCGAAATTCCTCCTATAAGGGGTAAAATAGGGGATGAAAGTTTGTATGAAACTACCGTTTTAGTGATTTTTTTGTAGTTTTAGTTCGAGCGAAGCCGTGGGTTCTACTAGTATTATTCTCTATATTAGTAATATCTATTTTTTTTCTATTTTTAAAATATCTA
Source organism: Brenthis hecate (assembly GCA_951806755.1). Lineage (NCBI taxonomy): Eukaryota > Metazoa > Arthropoda > Insecta > Lepidoptera > Nymphalidae > Brenthis > Brenthis hecate. The sequence goes on along the minus strand of OX638271.1, from coordinate 4,411,619 downwards.
TTAATCAATAATAATTATTTCTACTATTAAAATATTTCGCGGATTTATTTTGATTATGGTCCACGGGAGAGACTTAATTCTCTCTCTCTCTCACACACACAAAAAAGTCATTAAAAAAATCCGAAAAGATAGTTTTATATTGAATGACTAGCAGAACCCGCTGCTTCACTCGCACTAAAAATACAAAAAAAAACTTCTTTGTTTTGTGCTATTTGTAATTGGAAATTTGCTCCATTTTTTGACATTTATTATTACTGCACCACTCCCTTGGGTTATAACATGAGGATGTATAGCCTATAGCCTTCATCAATAAACGGGCTATTTAATGCAAAAAGAATTTTTCAAATCGGATTATTAGTTCCTGAGATTAGCGCGTTCAAACAAACAAACAAACTCTGCCTCTTTGTAATATTAGTATAGATTTAGGGTTTAAACCAACAACGTACGGTTTCAGGCAAAACGACAACAGTGTCGCTAGTGTGCAAAGAGCTGGGCTTCGACGCGGTGGAGTTCAACGCGTCCGACACGCGCAGCAAGAACCTCATCAAGGAGAAGATTGGCGAGATGCTGTCCACCACTTCATTGTCCGGTTATGCTAAAGGTAGGGTAGGGTAGGGGTAGCTATAAGCAATGCAAAGGATGTTTATATTTATAGTATGTATGTATTTAAAGTTATATATGTGTAGTGTATCAACTATTTGGTGTCCATAACACAAGCCTCGTAGCTTACCATGGAACTAGATAGTGCTGTGTGTAGTGTGGGTAGTGTGTGTTCTGGATTCGTGTCAGGCCATGTCCAGTAATTGAGTACTTTTATCAAGAATTTCTCAGTAACAGCCCCGAGTTGGGAAGTTGGTGGTGTTTTAACTGCGTGCCGTGGCGAGATAGCATGTGTCGGGTCGGTCCTGCACCTTAACTCTCACCATGAGATGCGAGACTGTCATAAACATTAAAAAAATAGAGAAATCTCCAAACGTATTTATGTTTTTGACTATACTATGACGATGTCAATAGGAAATTAAAAAAAAAAATAAATAAAAAGAAATATGCATAAAACCTATTAATGTCAAGATGTCAGGACAAATAACTCCTGTCGGGCTTTACAAAGAGATAATTATTGTTCTTGGCTTCGATTATCATTGCGGTAGTTGTTTGAATTTAACGTTCGAATTTTTGTATAATTTAATAGTGTACTATGTAATTTTTTCTTTGTTTTCCTTTAGGCAACTCAGGCAAAGGTGCTGTTTCAAAGAAACATGTACTTGTTATGGATGAAGTGGACGGCATGGCTGGCAATGAAGATCGGGGTAAGTTATGACAAAAGTTAAGGATCATTTCCAGAATCATAGGTTATTTTCTGGTTTTTTATTATTATTATTATTTCAAGCTACTATAGTTTGTCCATTTTTTTATGATCTTTTGACAGCCGACAATATTTTAAGATATGAATTTCTAATAGGTAAATATGTGTTTTACGTATTGAAATATATTAGATTTGCTTTGCATCGGCTGGCACCGACTTGGAAAATATCTGATTAGGTATATATTCTAAATGAAAACCCCCGTTTAGTTATTTTTTACATTTTAGTGCCTGGGAGTCCGTTTTTATATATTTTCTTTAAAAGTTTTTATAGAATAATCGATATTCTAAATGTTTAGTAACCCCATTGTTAAGGAGGTAGTGTAGTTTTTTCTTACTTATTTTATTTATTGATTTTTTTATCTTTTCCCTATTCAATATAAAACAAAGCCCTATTTTTTTGAATGGAATATTTTCCTACAAACTCGTAATGTCTTGTGTAAATCAAATTGCAGACTAAAGCTTCATAAAATTAGAACTCGTTCTTTTTTATCACCTACACTTTTACTATAATCATGTATTTATCGATATAATATTTATAGATATTGTTTATTGGTCTGCCTTTCTTTCCCCTATACTAATCCCTCAACGACCGCGGACACGCCGGCGTGTCAGTTAAAAATAGATTTCTTAGAAATTTAATTAATTTCTTAGAAATTTAATTAATTTTTTAGAAATTTACCTGGAGGTGTTAATTAAAAAAAACGAAGGAGTGACTTCATTTAAAGCATACATATAGCTCATGCTGTGTGGAGAGTGGCAATGAAAAAAAAGGTGTTTTCCAATTAGTAACAGTTACAATATTAAAATAATTTAAATTTATTAAACTGATTTAAATTTAAAACTAAATTATCTCAATTAAATCAATATAAAATTCAATAAGTACATGTTTACTAATACATATAGTTATTATGGTTAAATTCTTTACTACTACTACATACTTTGCTTGCATCCCAATAAAGACTTTCATCCCTATTTTAACCCCCCTTAAGGGATGATTCCCGGGATAAAAAGTATCCTATGTCCTTCCCAGGGTTTCAAACTATCTTCTTACCAAATTTCATCTAAATCAGTTCCGTAGATCCAGAGATTACCCCCTACAATGTCACAAACTCACAAACTTTACCTACCTTTTTATAATATTAGTATAGATTAACCAAAGATGGTTTCCAGGCGGTCTCCAAGAGCTGATATCGTTGATCAAGTCCACGTCGGTACCGATAATATGCATGTGCAACGACAGGAACAGCGAGAAGATGCGCTCGCTCGTCAACTACTGTTACGATCTGCGCTTTAATAGACCCAGGGTGGATCAGATAAAGGCGAGTGCTGTTAATTATACATACATTGCTACATATTTACAGCATACATTCAAGCTGAGTAGAATCTGTACATTAAATATTTTTTTGAAAATCTTATTGAAATCGTCATTATTATGTCGATACTGAGGCCGAATCTATAGTTTTTAGAATTTTTGTCCGTCTGTCAGTCTGAGAACGCATCACGAGAAAACCACTGGATAGATTTTGATGAAATTTGGTATGATGATAGCTGGTTATCCGGGTCAACATACTATTATATAGGATACTTTATATTGCAGGTAAATATCTCTGAGAAATCTATACTAAACTTTAAAACGTAACTAATCAGTATAAAATTTTGAATGATCCTAATATTTTCTTATATTAGATTTACGAGAATATATTTTAATATTTTAATTATATGATCAAACTATTTTTTCTATGTTTTACATATGATAGCAATTATGGTCGCGGGAAAGACTCTCGTAACCATGATTGCTGTAAAGCATTTAAAATGTTAGGCATTTAAATTGAACAGAAAATTAAAACAAAAACAAATCCGAAAATATAGTTATTTTGAACGTTTTGACTAATCATTTATAACGCCATCTATTGTATAGCGAGAGACCAAACAAAATAGTCCGAATTAGGCTGGTCCAAATTCTGTCCCAAAACTCAAATTCAATCTAATCAATTCCAAACTAAGGCAATTTTGGAAAACTGTTATTCATAACTTTTGTATTATTTCACTTTTCAGTCAGCCATGCTCTCGATATGCTTCAAAGAGGGTCTAAAGGTCCCCGGAGATGTGCTTTCGCAGCTGATAGTATCTGCGGGGCAGGACGTGCGGCAAACCCTGCACCTGCTGTCCCTATGGGCCGCCGACACCCACGTGGACCCCGCCCGGCTCAGCAGCGAGGCGCAACGGGTTAGAAAAGATGTTAAGATGGTATGTTGACGGTTAATCCTTACTATATCCATATTAATATTATAAATATGAGAGTTGTGTTTGTTTGCTTGTTTGTTTGTCCTTCTTTCACGAAACAGAGTGACGGATTGGCGTGATTTTTTGTGTGGAGATAGTTGGAGGACCGGAGAGTTACATAGGCTATTTTTTACTGTGGGACATTATCTGCAACACGTTATAATACAACCCACGAGAACTCATCATATCTATGTATAACGTATATAATATATAGTCTATCTATTCCATGCTAACCGTTAAATTATAAATACAAAAGGCTACCCGTGTCAAGATGTACTGCGAATCTATACTTATATATTATAAAGAGGCAGAGTTTGCTTGTTTGTTTGTTTGAACACACTGCTAATTCCCAGGAACTATTAAACCGATTTGAAAAATTCTTTTTGCATTAGGTAGCCCATTTACTAGCATTAGGAAGCGGAGCTGTTATCATAAATCTCAACAAATCAGACAGACTTCCATACATTGTTGTAAAGCTGATGTTTATAAAATCAAGCTCATTTAACGCGCTTTTAGCTAGTCAATAATTTATATTCTTTACGTTCCCAGGGTCCGTGGGAGGCCATCCGCAAAGTGTTCAGCAAGGAAGAGCACAAAGGCATGAGCATCGCCGACAAGAGCGACCTGTTCTTCAGCGACTACAGCCTCGCGCCTCTCTTCGTACAAGAGAACTATCTGAATGTGTCCCCGCACTGTCCGAAGTAAGAGTCTATACACACTACATTTTACACGCCATCGAAAGTAAAACAAAATATATCAGGAATGTACGTCGTCTGCAGGGCTGCCAGATAACAATCGTTGATTTACCCGACCAATAAACCTCAAAATACCCGGTTTATCCCGCCGGTGCCAACCATGAACAGAATACCCGAAAATTGTTTTTTTTTTAAGTAATTTTTCATGTTTTATATAGAATAAAAGAAGGTACTAATGTTAGAAAAAGAAGTCATTGTAATCAATTATCAAATAAAAAGCTTTAAATTATGAAATCAAACATTAAAAAAAAACTTAAAATGTCAAATATATCAGCTAAACTAAAATACCAGCTTTGACCTCGCTCAATGCATATACCCGTCAAAATTTCCCGCCATTAAAAATCGCCAAGTGGCAGCGCTGGTCGTCTGAGCTTATTCTACGTTGATGAATGTAAATAATAAAGCCGGTCAAGTGCGAGTCGAATACGCACTTGAAGGGTTCCGCACCATTTTACAAGATATAACACTATGTACTAATGAATGTTTTTTTTTGTACTGATTAATACTGTGTTTTTATTATTTTATTTCAATGTTTTTAAATATGTTCATTTGACTAATATAAAAAAAATATTACCCATGTCTACACTGATGGGACTAGCTAGAGTACACCACGAGAATCATTAAAGAATTTTAAGTATATAGAGTAAAGCTCTAATTCAGCTTAATCTATGCAAACATCTAATGGTAAAACCTTTTTTTATTTTTTTATTTCTTTTTTTTTAATAAATATTAAATACATGGATCTTGCAGACACGAAGTGCTAGATAGGATGAGCCGGGCTGCCGACAGCATCAGCCTCGGGGATATGGTGGACGCGCGGATACGAGGCGGACAGGCGTGGAGTCTACTACCCTTACAGGTTAGTCCCACTGCTGGGCATCCGGGTCTGGATCAGGTCATAATCCACCACGCTGGCCGAGTGCGCGTTGGCGGACTTCATATGTCTTTCGAAACTTGCTAGGTTCTCTCAAACATGCAAGTTTCCTCACGATGTTTTCCTTCACCGTGAGACGAGTGGTAATCATGTTGGAAATGATTCGCACATGAAAATATCAGAGGTGCGAGACCGGAATTTGAATCCGCTTCATTCGATTTCCCAAGCGAACGAGTTACAACTGGGCTACCACTGCCTTATTAAAAATAATTAATTATTTTTAATATACTAATAATAATTAATATAATTTTTAATTAAATATGTATTCCGACTTCATCATCATTTGAAATGTAGTTATTTCATCCTTGAACATTAAATTAAGACCACCCCTAAGGCTTATTAAGAATTTATTCGAAAAGAAAACAAATGCTATGGAACTCAACAAAAACATAATGTTAAATGGCAACATATTAAATATTCATATTATTTTATTATGATTAACATTAAAATACATATATCGGTCTACTTAATTTGCCAGGCAATGTACAGCAGCGTGATACCGGGTCACGTGTTGGAGGGACATTTGGCGGCGCAGATACAGTTCCCGTCGTGGCTCGGCAAGAACTCCAGGAAGAACAAGATGCATCGCCTCTGCCAGGAAATACATGCGCATACTAGACTAAGGTAAGTCCGCCATTTTGGCACGCTTGGTGTGACATCACAGTCTATGACAACATTGTAATCGACGAATGAACACGTCTAGATTGTTAGTACCAATCGCAAACATCAAACAGCGCTTTGTTATGATAGACTTTGACGTCACATTCGATCTGACCAATGGCGTTGCGTTACAACTACTTTGAATATCTCATCTATTTTTGCACTTTTTTATTATTATTTTCTTAATGAAATAGAAATTACATTAAAATATTGATATATGCTTAATTCAGAATCAGAACCAATAACGATTATAAAAAAAAATATTTCATCATTATTTAAGTCACACGCATGTTCCCTATTGTCATCAATGCTATCTCTGATGTTATACAAAACTTTATTAAATTGCCTTATAACATAACTTTATAGTTCTAAGCAAGTCACTATTGTATGTATTACATGTTCAAATATATTTTATTTTCAGTACGTCTGGATCTAAATCATCCATATTCCTCGATTACGCGACGCACCTCCGTGACGCCGTGGTCACTCCGCTTATAAAAGACAAGTCAGATGGTATCGACAAGTCCCTCGAGGTTCTGGAAGCTTATCATCTGCTGAGAGAAGACCTGGACTCTTTGGTTGAGCTGTCCTTGTGGCCTGGACAGAGGAACCCGACTATATTGATAGATTCTAAGGTAATATGTTTCTATATTTATATTATTTAGTATTATTTAAAAAAGAAATTAAAACAGCACTTTCTTACCCAAGTAAATTATTTCAATTCCTTTCATTATGTTCTATATTGCTTAGATATTTATGTGTGTCTGTATATTTGTATATATGTTATATATAATATGATATTATAAATGTAATATTTAACTATTTACAGAATTACTAATAACCATTTAAAGTGGGAATATATTATTTCACAGAATAAGTCTTTTTAACACTCTTAAATATTAATATAATAACAAAAGTGTCAAAATTATTACAACTGATTACTTTTGTGTTTGTTTTTTATTTTATTATTATTTATATGTTTTATTTTTTTATAGAATCTAAGTTCTTTTTTAAAAAAAAATCATATATGTACTAATAACATTTATTAATATTATAGGTAAAAGCAGCCATGACTCGCACATATAATAAGAAAGCAAGTGCATTGCCGTATGCACCTGGAGCTATAAAGAGAGGACGCGCGCAAGATGATGAAAACACACAGGAGGATGAAGAAGTTGCAGAGGACAGTGATCCAGAAAATGATGCACTGATCAAAGTATGACCTGTAGTTTTAAATAATCTTTTCGGATTTATTTGAATTTTTGATTCCCGACGTTTCGAATGCTTTACAACAATCATGGCCACGGATGAAAATGTTGGGAACCAAAAAAAAAATTAATAAGATTTAAAATGTCAAATAAGAAAACATAACGATTTAGCTCACAAAGCAAGAACGGGAAAAAGTGCTTTATGTTCTTTGATATAGGTTGATTTTACAATAAAGATTATAAAACTTACGAAATGATCGATGATAGATGAAGTGTATGATGATAATTTGAAGATTTGTGATTTTATTACAGGATGCTATGGTGTTGATTATGTTGGAAACAAAACTATTGGACCTTGTCTTGGTTCGTTAGTATACAATTGAAGCTGTATATGTGCATATTCGCGCGGACAGAATTTAGCTTTGATTTTGTATGTGACACGTTATCTAGTAGTATTGTTGATCGAAGCTCTTTATTATATTAGTATAGATTATGTAAAATTAAGTATTTTTAAACTAAGAAGATAATTTCTACTTCTTATTTATATCATTTTTATTTATACTCCGATGATGCTACAAAAAATTAGTAGTTTAAAATTATTGTGCTTATGTGTTGAAGAGTGTATAGACCTTATTGGGATGAATAAAAGATGTATATCACACATTTCGCTAACTAATTTTTCTAAATTACATTTATAACGGTCTCATTTAGTGGATTACAATATATTTCACTGGTGACTTTATTATATTTATTCATAGTTAACATTTTTTGTTTCAGAAAAAGAAAACTAAAGAAACAGACAAACCCAGTACCAGTAAAGCAGGTAAAGGAAAACAAAGTGCCACCAGCCCTAGCAAAGTGAAGGGGAAACAAAGTACTTCTAAAGATAAAAAGAAAAAATAATACAGTATTACACATTACAGATGTTTTAAGTTTGCCAATCTTGTTCTTATTTTGTATACAATAAAAATATTAAAGTATATTTATATTTTTTTTACTTATATTTATTAATGCATTGTATGGAATAGAATGCTGGGAAGATACAGATAAAAGAAAGTTAGAAAGATACATAATATGGCAGAGTAGCAACTCACCCTTGCTTCGCTCGGGTTTGTCCCTAGGTATGTTTAATAGATAGACTAAATATTATTATGATATATAGCCTATAATCTTCCGCAACAAAAGTGCTATCTAATGCAAAAAGAATTTTTCAAATTGGATCAGTAATTCTTGAGATTAGTGCATTCAAACAAACAAATTCTGCCTCTTTATAATATTAGTATAGATAGGCAAATATTGAAATGGATGTAGTAATAATTCCACAATTACTATGAGGTAAAAGATTAGGAATGAGCATTTTATAGCAAGTTTGTAAGTAGCCCCAGTGATAGAGAAGATGAGAATCTATAATAGGTTAGCCTGGTATAGGGATATTGTGAAGAGGGAAGAAAGTCATATATGCAAAAGGATAATAGATATGAATGTGGATGGATCTAAAAGTTGAGATAAACCGAGGAATGTATGGATAGATTGTGTGAGAGGCTGAGATGACAGCTCAAAGATAGAAGTGGAGTATGGATAGATTGTTTGAGAAACATTTTGATATCTGTTGAAACTTGGTTGGTTCAGGTTTTAGGATTACTTTTGTGTTTATAATGTATTATTTATTGTACTGTTTTTTTTCCTTGAAAGGGTAATAAATAAATAAAAGGTGTGTGTGCTGAGATAACGGCTGAAAGATGGAAGTGGTGAAAAGAACATAAAATCTAATAAGGACAAGGCAAAGAGAGTAAAACTTATTTAATACAAGCGACTCACCCTTGCTCCACTCGGGTTCGTCCCTATTTACATTTTAGCAGTTAGTATAGATTTCTTAGAGATGACTCAGACGAGATATTTTCCTGCAGTAAAAAGTATCCTACATGTTCAGCTATCATCCTACCAAATTTCATCAAAATCGCTCTAGTGATTTTTTTGTGATGTGGTAACAGACAAACAGGCAAAAATTCTAAAAACTATAGATTCTGCCTCTGTATCAATAATAATGCTTATTTCAATAAGATTTTCCAAAAAATATTGAATGTACAGATTCAGCTTAGTTACAATTTTATTATATGTATAGATTTATTTAACTATTGATATTGAGTAAATAAAAATATGTAATATGTAGCTTAATATAACAGGCACAGGCAGCTAATTTGGAATCACATAGTATATAATTTCATAAATATAATTTTATTTAGGAAAGGTAAAAATTACATTAGGAAAATTGCCCAATGTGAAAAGATTTGTTTTCTAATTTCAGTTTCATGGGTAATTACAAATTTAAAACAATGTTAATAGAATAATAATAAATAGGTAAAGAAACAATAACAAAAATTACTGATAGTACTGTTTTATTATTACATAATTCAACTAGATATTCACGAAACTTAATAGTTCACTTCAGTTCTAATCCTTTCTAATTTTAGATACTCTAGGGTCATCGGGCCTCATTATAACGTATGTTTTCTTGTACCTTCGGTTGTCACCATCGTTTTTATAGTAATTATAACATGCAATTCCACCCAATGCGCACCCAACAATAGCGAGACCAGTACTAGCTATAACTTCAGGAATTTCGGCCCACCCTTGCTTCAATAACTGGCCAATTGTTCGTCTAGCTACCGGGACAGCCATTTGTGCTTATTTTCTACTTTATTAATAATAAGTCTGGGCAATTACGTGCTCAAGTTCCATAAAATGAGAATTGTGAATTGTGATCGTGGATGACAAATAAAGATTGATTGACATTTGACAAATTTGTCAATGTCAAATTTGCTTATTTAGTTCCTGTTTAGAAACGTATTCTATTTGTAACTATTTTTATATTATATACATTCTATTACATATTCCTGAAATTTGTACCTTAATAGATATTAGTACAAACAATTAGATTCTAATATTAATTACGCTTTTATTATATAATATAATGTTTTTAATTAAAATAATAATTTCAATTAAATGTACCTGTAAAAGCTTAGTTTCAAATTAAGAAACATATATAATATTGACATTTAGTTTCTATGTCAAAAACTATACAATAAAAATTGTATATTTTCAAAAACAAATAATATTAGTAAGCTTTTTATCATAGAATGCCAGAACCAAAACATATTGGTCACCAGGTCAAATTTGAAAATACACTTTTTGGCCTTTTTAAAAAGGCATGGTGGGAAATTCCAGAGATCATGGCATCGTCATGTTTAGCTATAGCAGGAGTAGTAATGGGATGTATCGCTGTTAATAATTATATTAAAAATGACGGAGATAACCGAGAATTCAAGAAAATATTTATGATTATGCGCCCTGAAGACCCAAGAGTCCCTCGTCTTAAAAACCCAGTGTTTACTGAATACAAAGGATAACACATTTATCTGTATTAATTAAATCTATGAATAAAATTTGTTTTTATTTGCATTAACATTCATATTCTTTCTTTTAAATTTGTTTAGGACCTCAAAGGACTAAAGTATATTTCACAAATCGAAGAGGATGTAAAAACAGCAGAGTTGCTGCTTTTGATAATAGGATAGGAAAAAATAGATTTATAAATGTCTGGTTGTCAGCTTCGACTAAAAAAAAATACCTTTTAAGTTTTTATTTAGTTAAAATTTCGAACTAGTTATTTGGTCGAAGTTTTGGGTAAAAAATCTGTGTTACGAAGCACCAGGTCAACTCAGCCTCAAAATATTTGAGTAAGCTACTAACAGATAGTATTATGTGTGCATGTTTATTGATTTAAATTACTTAGGAACAGCGATTCTTGTAACTTGTAAATATGTTGTGGCCAAGGACCAAAATTACGAAAAAATTACAGATAAAAGATAGCAACAAAAGTGCAAGGAATTAAATTTTAGAAGTTGTTTAAGAGTAAAAGCTAAGTTAGTACCTAATCAAAATATTTGTATTTATCATAAAGTTTATGGATAATTTTTGTTTCTTCGGCTTGTGACAATCAGTAGAATTGCACACGTTGCTATAGTATGCAAATAGCCCACCGCACTTTAATCTGACGCGCTCAAGTATTTCTAACTTAAATATTTTTTAAACATTTTGATCTGTTACCCTGGACGCGCGACACTTTTACAGAGGACTTATATATGGTGGAGGTACTCAACAGAGTGCAAGGTATCCCCTCTTGTGTTAATCTGCCGCACTATTTGAGTAAATCCCAAAATCCTCTCTTGCAGATTAATTATAAGATTTACCATGGACGTACCGTTTATAAATGGAAGGTATGTCCATGGATTCTACGTACGAATCAGTTTGATAGATGACATTTGACACTGACAGAAGTCAGAAACATTGACGTATTTGACATTGTCGAGCGAAAGGTCATCGACTCACCGCCTAAAACTTGCGAATTTTAAACATTTATTATTCACCACTATCTCATTTAGTTACATCACAGTCTGATATCAAGAGCTGTAATTATTACACTATAATAATCCTTCTTAGACGGTTGTGTTACGTGTTTTAGTAATTATAAAAAAATGGGTTCGCGTTTTCAAGTCGTCGAACAAGGTCCACCTATTGAAGTTTTCCAACTCAACAAACTTTTTACCGAAGATTCTTTTAAAAATAAAGTAAATCTCGGTGTAGGAGGTAATTTGTTTTTTCTCTTTAACTTTAGCTGGATATTTTTCTTTTAATTTTACAATTTTGTATAGAAGTACAAACATCAAAAAAGACCGGCAAATAAAAATATAAAAGTATTTTTTTACTTATGTTTTTAATATCATAATTTTGTTCATAAAATAGTTTAGAAGAGCTCCAAGAAAGTTCAAACTATAAAGAAAAAACTTATTTTATACATTTATTTTTCTAAAGCTTCTGGGGCTTAAATAAAAAAAATATTATTATTGTGTGCCTCCTTCAATACTTCTTTGCAATTCAATATCAATTCTAAGATTTTACATTTGGTAATTAGTGTTTTATAAAATATGACTTAGATGTCTTTAATATATCTGTTTAATTTTTTTTTAAGAACAAATATTGCATTAAAAAATCAATAGTACATTAATTTTGGTCATGGATGCTTTGAACACTGCTAAGATATTTTAAATCTTAAAGTTAATTTTTCACAGCCTATAGAGATGAAAATGGCAAGCCTTGGGTTTTGCCTGTTGTGCAGAAAATGGAAAAGCAGATGGCTGCCGATGCAACCTTGCTTCATGAGTACCTGCCAGTTCTTGGTGAGTTTTTTACATTGTGATTAATCTCTTATAATTATTAATAATAGTCTGGTCAAAATAGACATTTCAAATATAAAGTACCAAAAGTCCCCATCAATCCCATGTGTGCTAAAAGTTATTCAAAGTCAAAGGTCAAAGTTTTTTGATTTTTCTCGAAAACGGTAAGTTTTATCAAAAACATAGACTAGACAAAAATATATCATATATTTACGCTCATAAAATACAATCATGAAATTATCTACGAAAATGGTACCACTAATACTTTTTTCCTAACAATCACAATTCCTATGGTATAGCAATTCTAAAAGTTACCAGAGAAACCACGTTAAAAAAAAGCGCCAAGTATGCTACCTCACAGACGGTGTGGAAATGTGTGCATATCATGTAGAATATATCACCTTGAACTTCTAGACATCGCTATATCTTAGGAATGATGATTGTTATAAAAAAAAGTGTTAGGACCATTTTTGTAGATAATTTTATGACCTACAATTTTTGTCTGGGCTATATTTTTGATAAAACTTACAGTTTTCGAGAAAGAGCCAAAAGACCGAACATTTTAACCTTTAACAACTTTTTTAGCACTGACTAATAAATAGTATTAGAAGTGGTTGATATCTGTAATATTATAAAAAAGCTTGTGTTTCTTTCACAGTGTTCCAGAATTTTCTTACTTAACTCATATATCAAAAAAGTGTAAAGTGTACAGTGACACCACTAGTAGTTTGTTTTTGAATTTTTATAGTCTGCATGTAAACTTCAACAGTAATTACATAGGTACCTCAAATATCAAATGTTGCACCCAGAACTGTTCAAAATGAATTGTTTGAATGTCTTATGAATTTATACAAATATTATATATAATTGTGTTTGTACAAATCAAGAAAACATTACAAAAAAAATAAATGTATACTTAACATTTATATAGTACTAGCATTGCCCGCGGCTACGCCCGCGCTCAAGTGAACAAAAACCAAATTCTAAGGTTTTACATATTAGTATACGCTAACAATGCAGTTTTTGTATTTTTTCTCAGAAATGAGATATTTTCCCGTGGTAAAAAGTACCCTATATGTTGACTCGGATAACCAGCTATCATCATACCAAATTTCATCAAAATCTGTCCAGTGGTTTTCTCGTGATGCGGTAACGGACAGCCAGACAGACAGATAAAAATTCTAAAAACTATAGATATCGATAATAATGTCTATTTCAATTTGATTTTCCAAAAAATATTGAATGTACAGATTTGACTTAGTTACAATTATATTATATGTATAGACTAGCGATTCACCGTCGCTTCGCTCGGGTTCGTCCCTAGCTTGCTTCCCAATGCAAAATTTCATCCCCATTTTAACCCCTGTAAGGTATGATTATATACATTACATACATTTACATAGGCAGTGGTAGCCCAGTGGTAACGCGCTCGCTTGGGAAACCGAGTGAAGCGGGTTCAAATCCCGGGTCTCGCACCACTGATATTTTCATGTGCGAATCATTTCTAACATGATTACCACTTGTCTTAAAGGTGAAGGAAAACATCGTGAGGAAACCTGCATGTCTGAGAGAACCTAGTAAGTTTTCAAAAGACATGTGAAGTCCGCCAACCCGCACTTGGCCAGCGTGGTGGACTATGGCCTGACCCCCTCGTATTGAAGGGAGGCCCACGCCCAGCTGTGGGACGTTAAAAAGGGCTGAATACAATGGATGATTTCTGAGATAAAAAGTATCCTATGTCCTTCCCAGGGTCTCAAACTATCTTCTTATCAAATTTCATCTAAATCAGTTCAGTAGATCCAGAGATCACCCCCTACAACGTCACAATCTCACAAACTCGCAAACTACCTCTTTATAATATTAGTATAGAATAGATAGTATAGAATAGTATTTCTTCTACTGAATATCTTAATGTTAATTACATTCTAGCAAAACTCATAAGATAAATTATCTGTGTTTTAATTCTTGCCTACTTGTAAACATTAAACAAGATTATCGTATGACGTATACTAGACGTAATATTAGCGTATGATTTCTTGCCTCAAAACAAGTGAGAAACTCCTCATGTAAATGACCCGTGAGTGCATTAGATCACCAAAGGTCATTTCACTAAAAAATATGGTAAACAAAAACAACATACAAATTTTATTAAAATCGTTGAAAATTTAAGGCACTACATACGAGATAACGACTTGAGCACGTTACCACGGTAATGTTATAATATGTAACATTACGTCACAGCCGTGTGCTTGTACGATGTACAGTGTGCAAAAAAATATACACTACGTAATGTTTTTAGCTAATATTTTTAGACTTTTATCTCTATTTATTGGATATTCACATAACCTTATAGTACGAATGGCAACATCATACGTAGCAGTTGTTGTTTATTATTATTTTATTTACGTAATTCTTAAATATGCTTAAATCGGATAGGTGCGAGTTTGACTCGCACATCCAGGGTTCCATAGCATGAAACATTTAATTTTACAAATTTATTTACAAATTGTTGAGTTTTAATATACTAGGTAATTTGTTTTGTTTAACAGAAAAATAAAATACTCGTATTTACTCATCTACGATATTCGTTTTATTGAAGGCATAAATAAGTTAATTTTACAATAGAACTAGAATACCATAAATGTACATACTATATAAATATGCCAAAAAAAACTACTCCAACATATATTTTTTTAAATAACTTTTGGTGAGTATTTTGGAAGGCTTATTTAGTTACCGAATTCATTTTTTTTTCGAATTAACTTTCGATGTAATGGTGTAAATTAGATGGAATTGAAAGGGTGACATAATGGCTACGAGTTTAGAAAACTGCCTCGGTGGTGTAGTGGCTAGCATGTACGGCTGCACACCCGGAGGTCCTCAGTTCGAGTCCCGGGTCGGGCCAAGTTTCGTTATTGAGTCTTTCTGTATAGTAATTGTCTGAGTAACAGTCCGGATTTGGGAAGTTGGCGGAGTTTTACTCCCGTGCCTCGGAGAGCACGTAAAGCCGTCGGTCCTGCGCCTTAACTCTCACTGGTCGTGTCGAGTGGTCGTCCCACCAGAGTATGAGAGTGACAGGAATAGACAGTGCACGTTGTGTCTGCGCGTACACTTGTGCACTATAATATCTCCTGCGCAGTTGGCTAGTCTCAATGAGATTGGCCGCCGTGGCCGGAATCGGTCAGGAGAACATCATCATCACGAGTTTAGAAGCATATATCTTTGCAACTATTGGCTTGAATAAAAAAGTCACTACGAAACATCCATCTGAATTGTAAAGTTCTATACAGAGATTATCGTTACCACACGTCTATGTGGGATCTTTTCACCTCTTTTTTTATTAGAAATGGGCTTACTCTTTACCTTCATCTTAGCTCGAAGGCACAGATAAGGTTTACGATCTAGTGAGTTTGCCCAGGAGAAGCCTGTTAACACGCACCTTAAATAGATTCAGGTTATACGCACTCGGAAAATCTTACAATTATTTATATGTATGGATTGCCTTACCTATTTTTATTTTCTATACTAATAATATAGAGGCAGTGTTTGTTTGTTTTTTTGAACGCGCTAATCTCAGGAACTATATTCCGATTTGAAAATTTCCTTTTGCATTAGACAGCCCGTTTATTGAGGGAGGCTATAGACCATATATCTATCTATTCCATACTAACCATTAAAACGTACCTAGGGACGAACCCGTGCGAAGCGAGGGTGAGTCGCTATTTTTGTATATGTTCGATATGACTATAGAATTTTCTAGGATTCTAATGAACTTCTTATCTTATTTCTTCTTTATTCTTCTTTATTCTCTTCTTATATTATTATGAGATTAAAGTAATTTAGCTCCTAATTATTGCTAAGATATTTTTGCAGTTTGATAAGAGAAAGATTATTATGTATAAATTGGGTCAACATCAATTTGAAATGCCACAATAATTTACATTTGTGACGTCAATACATCAATTTTCTAAAATTATATTAAATGAAAATAATATTTTATTTATCCCATTTAATAATAATTCTAGTTTTTATAAAAAAAATCTAATAAACCTGAATAAATTTGACGACACGTTTAGCTCAGATTGTAGTGACTCTTCTTTCTGTGCCAGCGGTCGCGGATTCGAGTTCCGCTGGGGGCATTCATATGTGTGATGATCACGAATGCTTGTATTTCAGTCATGGGTGTTTATATTATAATATTTATGTTCTTAACCTCATACATATGTAGTATACCAACTATCTGGTATCCATATGACAAGCCTCGAAGCTTACCATGGAACTAGATGGTGCTGTGTGTTAATGTCCGAACATATTTATTTATTTATGTATTTAAACCAAACATGACGGATTCAAGCAGCCATTAAAAATACCACTATCTGACCTATATGTGACCAGGCAAATTCCTGGCTGCAATCATCAGATCAACTCAATGACATTATTGTCACTTGTACGTTATCTACAAACGTATAAAGATTTAAACGATTCAACAATAAGAAGTAAGTTGAAAAATGCTTCCAATATTTATTTCACTATAGTCTGATAGAAATGAAGCTAAATAAAAAAGGCATATTAAAAATATTTAACAAAAATATTCATATCTGTTTGCAACCGGTTACAGCTCGTTGAGTTCAATTTATTATATTTTTAGTGTCAATTGTTAAACAATGGAGGGAGCTAGAATTGTCACGTCGGATGGTTACTGATATATACATATCTTGTTTTTTATCATTTGTGGTATTTCGTTGATCCAACTTGTTAAAGTTTCAGTAGCTATTTTTCCATGATTTTTGCAAAACAATTTCTTTTAATGCGAACTGTTAAACACTTGTAACAGAACTAATGGGATATATGATTTTGTTTACAGAAGATACTACATACGATTAAGAAGGATTCAATCTATAGAGCTGGTGGTCACTGGCGTTTTACTTGACTGTTATATAATAGCCGCACCTCGTAACGTTATACGTACATATATTTTTCGGTATTAGATAGATACCTTAATTTTCGTCTCGCTATCTACGCCCACGTTAAAAATTCACTCGTTTATTTTATTTTAATATGAATCGTTATCTATATATGTTTTTATATGGGTTTCGTACATTCGAAGGGAAAAACTTAACATTCTATCACTGTCTTCAAGTTACCATAATATATGGTCTCACTAGCGACTCACCCTTGCTTCGCTCGGGTTCGTCCCTGGCTACGTTTTAACGGTTAGTATGGAATAGATAGTCGATCGCGTGCTCTGTGATAAACAAAAACAAATCTATCCCACAGGAACGGTACATTTTTCGGGACAAATTGCAACCTATGTGCTATTCCAGACTATAATCTATCTCTTTCCCAAATTTCATCCAGATCCGTTCAACCGTTCTGGCGTGATTGAGTAACAAACATCCATTCATCCAGACTTATGCATTTATAATATTAATGGAATACAAGTCTCATACACTAAGTATATACGTAATGCACATGAGCAATTTTTTTTTCTAAAAGTAATATATGCTTGTAGATGCGCTTTTGTTTATTTATCTCCATTTCTTTTTCAAGATGTGCTATTATTTTATTAACATATAAAATAAATAAGAACGATAAGTAGCAACATTGTATGTGCTAATTATAGCAGTTACAAATTTAACTCAGTCACTATGCAATTGCAAGAATATCATTCACTGAAATAGCTCATCGTTGTTTATTTTCTACAAACACTCTTTAGTTTAGAACTAAATATAAATAAAACGTATAAATTTTCATTTCGACTTGACTTTGAATTATTCTATATAATTTGCTTTTACTAAAGATTTCTGATACCTTAATAAAAGTTTTAATTAATACTTTCTTAGATTTACGCGAATGTTTGACATTTTTAAATAAAACTATCTTTTCGGATTATTTCGCGGATTTATTTTGATTTTTGGTTCCCGACGTTTCGAATGCTTTACAGCATCCATGGTCACGGGAGAGACTGAGGTGTTACATGTCTTGAAGGTATAGTCTGTAACAACTATCTGGAATAATAACTATCCGGAAAGATAGTTTTATTTAAAAAAAAATTAATTAAGTTTTCTATCGGTATTGGACAATATCAATAGATAAAGATGAATTTGTAGATAACGTAGCAACAAGATAAAATATGATACTTACTACTAATAAAGAATAATAATGTCTTCTAATAGAACTCTTACATTTGACTTGAATGTCAATTTAGAATCTAGGCAGGTTATTTATGTACGTATGCGGAATCGGATCTCCAGTAGTCTGGTATATAGACACTAGACAGTATATCACTATGCCCCACAGAGAGACACGGCAATAGGTACTATATTGCGTCATAACATTAGATGTGTTTATAAAGTAATGTTTTAAAAAATGTAGAAAAATGTGAAAGAAGATATTATAACATTATTTAAACACGTATGTATCGTGCCTATTACTGGTTGATATGCCTTTATTGTAAATTGTAATCGATACATTATTTTCCTCGTTTATCTTCAACACACTGTATTGTTATCTATAGAAAGAGTAAATTTCATAATTTTTATTATATCGAGTCATTTTCCAAGGCTTCTGTCGCCTGTTCTTGATTTCTCATTTATATTACTTACATAAATACTTCGTTAATGAAATAAATTAAAACAACAAAAATTATAATACTTTCCATTTCTTATCACGCTATTTGTTTTCTGAAATAGAATACTCTAATATAAATAATAGAGTGGCCCAAAAAATCTTTTTTTTTTCTTTTTGAGTCTCTTACGAAAATATGTTAGCTTATCACATTTTAAGATCCCCCTTCAAAGCGCAGTTCAAAAAATAATTTTTAAGAGGTCGCTCAATATTTAAAAAAAATCCAATATTGTTGAAAATCTATTGTTTTTTATTGATTTTATTTATTGTTTCTCATTATTTCACTATTTTCTACAATAAAATGATTAGGATTCTGAAATTTTCAAGTCGATATTATTTAAATTTTAAAAATTTTTTTTGAACTGCGCTTTGGATGGGGTTTTTAAAACATCATAAAGTAACATATTTTCGTAAGAGACTCGAAAAACACTTGTTTTTTTGGGCCATCCTAATGTATCTCTACATTAGATTCGTCAAAAAAATTATTGACTGATTTGATTTTGAAAATATTGTTAAATTTATTAATATGTGTGTAGAGAATGCATGTATATGTTAGAGAATGAATACATAGCGAATGCGAAGCGTTTTTACATTTAAAATTATGTATATAAATGAGAATTTTATACTAAGCAACAGCTGCACGTTTATTTTATATTTTCTTATCTTAGAGTGTCTTATCTCTATAGAAAATGTTTATAGCTACTATGATAATTGTATAGATAATATATTTAAAATCTAATGATGATAAAATATGAAAAATATATTAATAAATAGCACTTTTTTTAAAAAAATATATGTGTAATATGCATAGGCTGTATGTCTTAGTATCTAAGTACATACTTTTCTACTTATTTTTAATAAAAAAAAACTATTTCTTTATGCAGGCTTAGAACAGTTCAGCAAAGCATCCGTGTCGATGCTCCTTGGAGAAGACAACCCTGTGATAGCCGCTGGACGTGTAAGTTTTCTTAATTGCGTACATTTAAGCTTAAAATTAAACAAAACTAATTGTTACATTAAACAAAACAAAACACGACATATATAGTCCAGTCAAATAGTCTGAAATCAAAACTTTGGTACTCAACTTTGCATTTGTGATATAATACAGTTTTTAACGATACAAAAACAATGTGTAAAGGTTTTCGTGTCTCCAATCTCCGGCAAGGATTGAAATTTTTTTGTTAAAAGTGTTTTTCGCAATTACTCGAAAACGGTAAAAATTAGACAAAAAAGTTTTAATAAAAATATGTTGAGCTTAAATTTTACATAAAAAAGGTTTCATGACTCTTTTCTCCGGTGAAAATTAACCGAGTTAGGGAGCTTTTAAGTTTAAGGGATAAACGTAAATTTTAAATAATCGTAGCTAGTAGAAAAATAAGTGACTTTATTTAAATTGCTTAAAAAATCTAATCTTTAATTTTAGAGATACAGATTTTTTCGCGAAAGAAAACCTCATGAAAACTCGAAAACACGCGTTTACATAAGACTAATCTAAATCGATTTTTGCCCCACGAAATCCCCCACATACCAAATTTCAGCGAAATCGTCAGAGCCGTTTCCGAGATCGCCGGTATGAATAAATATACCTACAAGAATTGCTCGTTTAAATGTGTTCGATGTATACTGTACTTATACATTCTATATATGTTCACTTAGGCCTTCGGTGTTCAAACATTATCAGGCACAGGGGGCCTACGAGTTGGCGCCGAGTTACTCAACAAACACCTCAAGTATACGACTTTTTACTACTCTAGTCCTACATGGGGTAAGTTTTTATTCAATTTTGCAGGCATCATTTTTAGTCTTGTTTTTAAATATTTTAACTCCTAACTTGTCCTTGAGAATGGCGTTTTTTTGTTGAAATTTACCTACAAGCGACGTTTCTTGAAGTATATTTTTATATTATAATATGTATTATATTATTAAAAAAAGAAATATGAGAATCAATTCTCAACTGGAGTACATAATATTGTGTAACTAGTGACTCACCCTAGCTTCGCTCGGGTTCGTCCCTAGGTGATTCTTTAAATTGACATAACTTTATTATTTATGAACCGATTGAAATAAATATTAAATGTTAAGTGAAGCTTACCCTATAATACATTATTGAAAACCGAGTCTAAATTCGGTTAAGCTGTTACTGAGATTAGCGCGCACAAACAAACAAACAAACAGACAAAAATTCTAAAAAACCATTGTTTTGGGTTCTATTGTGTTAACACCCCCCAGAAAGAGCCCCAGTAATAGTTTGTCTCAAATATCTTCCACGTAAAGACAGCGATCAAATTTATTATATGTACAGATATACACAAAAAATAAAAACATATTTAGAAGTTGTTTAAATCGAATGTTAAACTCGATAAGATGATGAAATAAATAAAATTTTCTATCAAGTACATGTAAAGTCGATATATGAAACCTGTAATAACCCTGTGCTGTCTGTCACTAACAACTAGAATATAATGTGAAGCGATAAGATTAATTATTAGGTATAAAAGTTATTATCGCTGTTTAGTCAAATAAGATGTCGACGTTTATAATAGGTATTGAGAAATAGTATTTTCATTTCATTTTAGCGTGTTATTTTCTTATTTTTCGCGCCTTTCATTGGCGTTTTATTAATTTACTTTTTAATTTAATTTCTACAAACTAGTATCTACTACGGAAAAATAAAAAAAAAATAAATGTATAAAAAATTATTACCATTTTTTTTTTTGGTTGATAGTGGTATAATTCGTAGTAAGTCGTATAATTTTTATATTTTCCAATTATGTATTAAGCTTTATTTAATGAACTAGCATTGCCCGCGGCTCCGCCCGCGTTCAGATGGCCAAAAACCAAATTCTTAGATTTTACATATTAGTATACTCTTACAATTCAGTTTTTGTATTTTTTTTCAGAAATGAGATATTTTCCCGCGGTAATAAGTATCCTATATGTTGACCCGGATAACCAGCTATCATCATACCAAATTTCATCAATATCTGTCTAGCGGTTTTCTCGTGATGCGGTAACAGACAGGTAGACAGACAAAAATTCTAAAAACTATAGATTCGGCCTCTGTATCGATAATAATGTCTATTTCAATAAGATTTTCGAATAAATATTTAATGTACAGATTCGACTTAGTTGCAATTTTATTATATGTATAGATTATTTAATTAATTATTGGACTAACTAACTACATTTTTCTTACCTTAATAATTGGTTGAGTATATATTAAAATATTAATATATAAATAGTCAAAGACAAAACTGTTCAGTACCTTTTTCTCCTCTGTTTTTCCATTGATTTTCTTTTTATTTTTGTTTTGTAATCATTGACGAGCTTCAGTTGTATCATAATACTTTATTATTTAATGAATTTTAGTGTTATCAATAAAGATTTTTTTTTGTAAACAATCGAATTTCAAACACTGGGACAACACTAGTTGCAATAAATCATATAATAATATACAGAATGTTAAAATTCAGAATGCACCTTAAGCTAATTAGTAAACAAAAATTAACACAAATAAAAAAAGATGCCTCTGTATTGATAATAATGACTGTTTCTATAAGATTTTCCAAAAATATATTTAATGTACAGATTCGACACAGTTACAATTTTATTATATTAATAGATGTCATATATATTTCTAGAAAACCACCATCTTGTATTCGTCAATTCCGGTTTCACACAACCTCGTACATACCGTTACTGGGACGCTAAGAGTCGTGCCATCGACTTTGCGGGCATGATCGAGGACTTGAAGAATGCGCCAGAGAACTCAGTGATAATATTACACGCATGTGCCCACAATCCCACGGGAATCGATCCCACTCAGGAGCAATGGGAGAAGATCGCGGATGTTATGGAGGTTTGTATGTTTTTTTTTTACATGTATGTTCTGTGGCGAGAGGTAGTGGTAGCCCAGTGGTAACGCGCTCGTTTGGGAAACGGAGGGGAGTGGGTTCGAATCCCGGGTCTTTCACCTTTGTTATTTTTATGTGCGATTATTTCCAACATGGTTACCACTTGTCTTACGGTGAAGGGAAACATCGTGAGGAAACCTGCATCCCTGAGAGAACCTAACAAGTTTTCGAAAGATATATGAAGTCCGCCAACCCGCACTTGGCCAGCGTGGTGGACTATGGCCTGATCCCCCTCGTATTGAAGGGAGGCCCGTGCCCAGCAGTGGGATGTTAAAAAGAGCTGAATACGATGTTCTGTGGTGTATTTTAGTTTTGTACTTGTTTTTGCTCGTTATAAAGTTCGCTATCTATTTAATGGTTGGGCCTTAGTGTCTTCATGAGCTCAAAATATAGTACCTATTTAGACATCATAATTTTTTCATTTATAAAGTCGACTAGTATAGCAATTATTTCGTTAAAATACGAGTTTGGAGTACAGAAAAATAATTTTTAGAAATTATATATTTCGCTCACCAGCTTGCATTATTTTTAAATGTATAGAATGTATTTGGGAATTTTGCCAAAATGCAGCTTATGAACGTGATTATAATGTTAGTGATAAAGTATCTATCGTGATAACTATGATTTGTGTTATTGACGATACGTTTGGCTCAATTTGTCCCTACTTGCTGTGCCAGCGGTCGCGGGTTCGAGCCTCGCTGAGGGCATTTTTGTGTGATGAGCACCAATGTTTGTACTCCAGTCATGGGTGATTATGTTTGTAATATGTACGTATTTAAAGTTTTAAAAGTGTAGTGTATGAACTATCTGGTATCCATAACACAAGCCTCGTAACTTATCATGGAACTAAATGGTGTTGTCTGTTAATGTCCCAATATATTTATATTATTATTTATTATGTAAGTGTTGTATGTGCAGGAGCGCAAGCTGTTCCCGTTCTTCGACAGTGCGTACCAAGGGTTCGCGTCGGGCGACCTCGACCGCGACGCGTGGGCCGTGCGCTACTTCGTGCAGCGCGGCTTCGAGCTCGTCTGCGCTCAGTCCTACGCTAAGAACTTTGGATTGTACAGTGAGTTCGCTTTCTTAAGTAATTTTAGGTACATTTCTTACAATAATATTTATTGTGAAAGTAATACCTTTTTTAAAATGATTTCGTTTATATTGGTCATGTGTCGTATTTATGGTTTAATTTACGGCAATTATACATATTACATATGGACGGACACATTTTTCAGATCTTTCAATTACGAAGCCCACTTTACCTTTCGTCAATTTTCCCCGTCTTTTCTATTTAATGGCTTCTTTTAGTCGCTCTAATTCCAACCCTCTCATTCCGCGAACTTATAAACGCACCCTCGTAAGTCCACCATACTCGATGTCTGGGCGAAAGTTTAACGAGATCGGAGTTAAATGACTTCAGCTAACCCAAAGCCAAAGTGTAAAAACGCACACGGCATTAGAACCTACAAATTACAAAATTTACCTAATATTGGCGTGTTGAGCGCATCATTTGTGAGACTTGCGTTTTTTTAGTATGTTATGTTTTTAATGGGATTAATTGATCTGAGTTATAGCGCTATTTTTAACCGACTTCCAAAAAGGAGGAAGTTCTCAATTCGTCGGAATATTTTTTTTTATGTATGTTCACCGATTACTCGAAGACTCCTGAACCGATTTCGAAATATTTTTTTCGTTTCGAAGGGTGTAGTTCACAGGTCCCATATAAATTTGACCGCAATCGGTCGGGCGGTCTCTAAAAAAATAACATTTTTTTTTTAAATAGATTGTTTAATCGAATATGTTATTAAAAAACTTTCTTCTTACAAATTACCTGCTTATTACGTCTACACTAAAAATGGAAAAATAAAAAACTTAAAAATAACGACTTCCAGGCACTAAAATGTACAAAATAACTTATGGGGTTTTCATTTAGAATAGATACCTAATCAGATATTTTCCAAGTCGGTGCCAGCCGATGCAAAGCAAATCTAATATATTACGATACGTAAGACACATATTTACCTATTAGATATTCATATTTTAAAATATTGTCCGCTGGCACCGACTTCGAAAATATCTGATTAGGTATCTATTGTAAATGAAAACCCCATTAAGCTATTTTTTAAATTTGAGTGCCTGGAAGTCGTTTTTTTAAGTTTTTATATACAAACATAACGCCATCTATTGACATTGATCGGAACGTCGTCGTCCCGCAGACGAGCGCGTGGGCAACCTGGCGGTGGTGGTGTCGGACGCGGCGCTGGTGCCGGCGCTGAAGTCGCAGCTGACGTGGATCGTGCGCGGCATGTACTCCAACCCGCCGGCGCACGGCGCGCGCGTCGTCGCCAACGTGCTCGCCGACGGGAAGCTGTTCGATGAGTGGTGGGTGATGGCTCTTTTAGCTTAGACCAGATGATACCTTTGATAGGGTGGAGCGAAAAACTTTATTTACTTACCTTAGCTTGGAGGTTGAATTTGTAGCGTATTATTTTTGGCAAAAAAAATCTTTTTACTCAATATTTTGAGGTGGTCCACTGGTTTTTAATTTTATTAATTTTAATGTTTGGTTCGAATGTTTTTTTTTCTAGTGATCACGTTTGAAATCATTCAAGAATTGACAAATTTTCTACTGAACTTTCACTGTAATGCAAGAAAATAACATGTTGTTTTTTCGACTTTTAAAAAAATTTGCAATAATGCAATATTACATTTTTTTATCGTTGGGAAATGCATTTACGCACGAAGTGTGGGACTCACCGGCAAAGCCAGTACTACCCACTAAAACCCAACAAAGCCTTCCCCCGTCTTAATGGGGCGTCGCAGGATCGCTTACGCATTCAACTACGACGCCCCGACGGCAGGTCTGCCAAAGCAGACCATAACAACCACGGGGTTGCTCCAAGGTCCATTCTGCTATTAGAGAAGTACCAGGAGCAACCCGCATGGTACTCCGCCCACCGAAGTGGGCCACCTCCCACCGCCCACCGAAGCGGACCACCTCCCTGTGCGTTTCTTGGCTTCGCGCCCGGCTGTATCGCCGGGCACTACTGAGCCCCCCACCACGACAAGGTGAACGTACGTTGGGGAGGACAATCTAACCCACCTGATGTGGAAAGTATTTAAACATTCCTTTCGAATTCTATGTAGGTTCTTGATTAAACCTCATATAGCGCTCGGGCTTCGACTTACGTATCGCGTAAGCGGAACTGCGGGCAAAAACTAGTTAGAAAATAATTTGTTTTCCAAATGAGTACTAAAAACTAACCCCGACAAACCAACATTTTTTTTTATTTATATCTAGTCATAACTTATAAGGAATTACTTTATGTACATATTTATGGATGTTTATAAATTTTTTTTTTTCGCAGGAGAGATCACATCAAGATGATGTCTTCCAGAGTCATTCAAATGAGAGAAGCTTTAAGAGCTGAACTTATTAAGTAAGCTATGTTTTATTTTATAGAATAAAGTACATTCTCGTAACTTGAAATAACAATCAATATTTAAATTTTTAGGTAAAATTTCATAGTTTTGAAGTCGGTGTACCTTGTCAATCAGAAACTTAGAAGATAAAATTTAATTAATGTCTTAAAACGTTCAATGTTCCAGGTTCGAACAACATTTTTAGTAAGGAAATAACAAAATTTTAAAATAATAATTTTTCACAGATTGGGAACCCCTGGCAACTGGGACCACATTGTGAAGCAAATCGGCCTCTTCTCATACACGGGATTGAACGAAAAACAATCGGAATATCTCATAAACCAACACCACATATACCTACTTCGGTCCGGTAGAATCAACATCTGCGGCCTGAATCCAAACAATGTGGCCTACGTAGCGAATGCCATTCACGACGCAATCACAAAGTTCCCGGATAATGAGTAATTGGCTTTATTTATTTATTTTTTAATTATTTAAGGGAGTTGTGTAAGCGATTTTTTTTGTATACATATAGTATATAGTCTGTGGACTCTAGATGTATTTTTTATTATTAATATTAGTATTGTGCGCGATAAAAAATTTGTATGCATTGATAATAGAAAATTGTATGCTTTGCACTATTTTACAGATAGATTGTGAGATTTTTATCGTATTTAACAAACTTCAACTATTTTAATCAGTGAGTAAATTGTATGCAATTTTATAGTCTATAAGGCATTTTCATTATACAAAAATTCGAGAAGACAAATATTATATCTAAGTACTATAAAATTACGTTAAAAAATAAAAATATATGGCAATGTTGCTATATCACAAAGTAGAAATAGCATTTATAATTTTATTTTATTCTTACGGCAGCTATTTTAATACTCCACATGGTACGAACAACGAATATCGCATTTAAATTTCATGTATTTACAAACAATTTCGCTTACACAACTTCTATTAAATTATTTAATTTACATTTATTATTATATATGTAGTGCTATTTACCACAATACACTATAATTAAACGCTTTGAACTAGCAACACCAAATGTACTAAACAAATTCCTTAACTATATTTACCCATATTGAAATTAAGTTATATTTTTAAATTCCAAAAAAAAGATTATTTTTTCATATGGTAACACTGCCGTTTTAGAACAAATGTGTGTTCAACTGAAACTAGGGGCCTTATTGGTCGATATGTAATCGATATTTTGGACAGCTTTTCAATCTCGCTTTACTAACAGCTCAGTATTACGGGCTTTTGAAGCAAAAGTTTTGCTTATGAGACCGATTGAAGGAGATGTGATTGCCAATTTTTTTTTAACAATATATTTAACATTAAATTATTGTTATAGCATTTTGATTTTTCAACATCGATTAAAAAAGTACTAGATACTACAAAGCGACAAAAAAATGTCCTCATCAAATGAGCGCCCATTAGAACATTTGAGCGGGCTTTTAATTTTAAATTTTTTTTGTGAAAACAACTTTAAGCATTTCAGTTAAGGTTCAATTTACATTGTTATATATTTATTTCAACTAGAATAATTACCTAAACACAATTGGTGACAGTTTTAAGAGAACTTTTGCATAGGATTGTGTATATAGTACTTTTTTGATCGATGTTTTTCAAGAACAAATATTATAGTATAAATCGGTTACTTTTTTATATACAAGTTATTAAAATGAAAATCATAATTAATCTGTAATAAGATCTAATCCATAGATAATGTACTTTTTTAAAATGTAATTTTGTCTCTTTCTCTTGGTCTAATAGGTGAGTTATAGTTTCCTAGATGTAATATTAGTAACTTGGCTTCACAATTATAATAGATTATTTAATATTTTACATAGTTTATATTTATTTTGTTTTATTTAGATAATTATAAGTGATGTTGCAAATATAAATCTCAGTTACAGATGTTTGTTTTATTTTTTGTCATATATTTTCTATATTCTATACTAATATTATAGAGACAGAGTTTGTTTGTTTGTTTTTTTGTTTGAACGCACTAATCTTAGGAACTACTTATACGATTTGAAAAATTCTTTTTCATTAGATAGCCCGTTTATTTAGGAAGGCTAAAGGCTATATATCATATAAAATATATAATAATTTTTCATACTAAACGTTAAAACGTACCTACGGACGAACCCGAGCGAAGCGAGGTTGAGTCGCTCGTATATATATATATATGCTATAAAGAAAATTTGGTAGTAATACAGTAGTAATTTTTTTTTAAATATATATTAAAAACGTGATAAAAAATGCACTAACAAAATTTTAGCCCTCATAAATTATCGATATATTAAACATTTAGAAAAAATAATTATTTTAATCAATTTCTCTATTAGTCGTTAAATTAATACAAAAGAGAATATTTACCTCAAGGTATCTTTGTTCGCAGAGATACACGAGCCAAATTATAAGAACGTGATATGGCAACACTTAGTGGTGTTTCAGGATAATGCGGCGAAGGTGAAATATAAATGTCAGTTTTTTTTTTAATTCAGGATAACATTAAATTAAAAATATACGAATGGTCCAAAATATTTTAAATCTAAAATAGTTAAGTGAGTATTATAATATGATATAAATAAAATATAAATAATAATAATTTACTTACGAGTACATATATCTGATAACAACTAGTTTTCTTTAACCCTTAAATGATTTTTTTTAATACAACTATCTTTTCGGATTATTTTGCGTATTTATTTTGATTTTTGGTTCCCAACGTTTAGAATGCATTGCGGCAATCATGGTCACGGGAGAGATTTAGACGTCTCAAAGGTTTTATATACTTGTTACAGACAGTGCCTACCCACTATTGTACAAAAATGATTACAAAAATTCAAAAATGGCATCAAAAAAGTACTTTATAATATTTGTTTTTAAAATATTTTAATAAGTATTATATTTAAATAATGATTATTAGTTGTAAAGTTTTATCTTAATTCACATTGAAAATAAAATGCAAATTATCTACATTTAATATATACTTCTATATAAAATATTTAAACAACCATGTTTATGTTTCCATAGCTTCATTACTCTGTGCCG
Organism: Brenthis hecate; assembly: GCA_951806755.1. Taxonomy (NCBI): domain Eukaryota; kingdom Metazoa; phylum Arthropoda; class Insecta; order Lepidoptera; family Nymphalidae; genus Brenthis; species Brenthis hecate. The sequence continues at coordinate 4,382,143 of OX638271.1, read as the reverse complement.
CGCCCGACGCCTGCGCCCGCGCACCGAAACGATTCATCACTGAAAAAAAGCATCAAAATATTACAAAAACTATAATAATTCAAACTCAAAAGAGTAGAAATTGTGGCACATTCAATTAATAAATCTATTACTAAAAAGAGATAAAGATCTATATTTTTATGGAGTTTAACTAATACATTATCCAAATATAACAAATCATTGAATTATAAGCCATCATCCACTCCATCCACATCCATTTATTACTGCTAAAGGTCCACCATCTCGATGTAGCACTGCTCATTATCTTTTCCCGATTACGTCGGTCTTGTTTAATCCTTCTCTCGTAATACATAAAAAATACACTTAAGTACCTACGCAAAGACAGTGTCAAACAAAAACGAACCTTGTTCATTGGTAGTAAGGTCGACCATCTCGATGTAGCACTGCTTGTTGTCGCCGCCCAGCGCGAGCGCGAGCGGCGCGTCGGGGCAGGCGGCCGCGCACAGCGCCCGCCCCACCTTGCACGTGCGCTCGCTTATCTGCAGCGGGGCCGACCTACGACCGTGGTTATGTATTTCTATTATGAAAAAAATCCGGACAAGTGCGAGTCGGACTCGCCCACCGAGGGTTCCGTACAAATTTGTAGAAAATCTGTTTAACATTAATTTTTAACTTTTTAGGTCCACCCGTTCCTGAGAAAATCGGTGGTGACACACGGACAGACAGACAGACAAGAGAGTTATCTTATAAGGGTTCCTTCTTTAACCTTTTGAGGTACGGAACCCTAAAAACGGGATATTTATCACGTTTTTCATTTACTTTTGTGAGTTTCGTTTATTCGACACTGTTACGGGTATATTCTTAGATTGAAATCCAAAAATATTTTATTCGGCATTAAATTATATACCCATTTATTATTTAATAAACTCCAAAAAATTTTAAGTAAAAATTAAATTATAGTCAAAGGCAAGTTATAAACAATTTGCAAATGATACAATAATATAACTATTTTTTAAAAAAGGCTTTATTTCAAAAGAAAAAAGCAATAAATTGATTTATTATTTTGTTATGAAAGTGTGTTAGAGGTAAATATATTTTTTTATTACTTACCCAGATATATCCCATGTTTTAAGTTTTTCATCGGAGCTGACCGTTATCATTAGTCCAGGTATGTTTTCACTTAAAATAAGACCTGAAATAAATACATTTGTATTACAATTAATTTATGAATTTCACACATTTCCTATATTGAAAACCACCTCTACTGGAGCAATAAGACTTTCCTACTAACGACTACAATACTTCATAGTAACTGCTTAACAGTAAAAAAAAAGGTATATAGACGTCTCAAAGTATATAAACCTTAAGTCTCTTCCGTGACCATGGATGCTGTAAAGCATTCGAAACGTCGGGAACCAAAAATCAAAATAAATCCGCGAGATAATCCGAAAGAAGATTTTATTTAAAATGTCAAATATTCGCGTAAATTTAAGAAAGTATTATTCGGTATAATCAATTGTTTATAATTGGAACCTGAATCTGAGTCGGATGAATAAAATTCATCGGAAGATCCCACCATTCAGAATCGGAATCGAAGTTTATTAACATTCCTACAAACAACCAATCGTATATAAAAAAGAAAACACTTGTTTTGCCAGGAAGCCGGCATCCTACACCAATAATGCCAGCATTCTAGACAAAGAATACCTGAAAACAAGTTCACTGCTCTTAAAGCTCCAAATAGTAACTATATCTTATTTTCCCCAATTTTGAACGCGATATTATAACCAATTTTTTTTAAAAAAAAAGCTCATAAAAAGGCATGGACAAATATCTGTGGTATTCGTAGACTCGTTTAATAAAAATAAATATATTTAATATAGACAACACTTCACACTATACTAAAGAGAGATTTGACAACTAACTTCATACTGTAGTTTAAATCTGTCGCATCGTAAAAAAATTACTCTCATCATTTTTTTCCCTAATGTTCCAAAAGAAATATAAATTCAAAGAAACATATAAAAAACATAATTAATAGGTATACCTGTAACTTCTTTCTCATGCGCGCTGACCATCCACATCGGCTCGTCCTGCCTGCAGTCCACATACGCTACCTTGCCTTCGTTGTTACTCATCTGTAATATTGTATCTTTAGATTATACATTTTTTAAGGTGAAGGAAAACATCGTGAGGAAACCAGCATGTCTGAGAGAACATAGCAAGACATGTAAAGTCCGCCAACCTGCGTTTAGCCAAGATGGTGGACTATGGCTTGATCACTCTCGTATTGAAAAGGGTTAAATACATACATACATTTTAGAAAATCAGACTAAACTTTTGCTTGGTAATTTCCGCATCTTCGAGACGAAAACTCGTAACAATAATATAATGGTTGAACAGTGTAGTTTCGTTTGTATGCATTCTACACACATCACACATTCGATAGTTCGTAATTTCAACTCTCTTCCTACTACGGTTCATAAGATACAGGCTTCTGACAGACGGACTGATGGACGGACAGCGGAGGCTTAGTAATAGGGTTCCAATGACACTCTTCAAGTACGGAACAAAAAAAAATTATGGTCGAAATCGACCCCTGGACGAACACAAGTGACCATAATAACTCACGGCAAAACAGAAAGGGTTGTTAGTGTCCCACACAACCCTTTCTATCTCGGGGGGCAGCGCCCAGGCGCGGTGCGCGTGCGGGGTGCGGCAGTCCGTAACGCGCGCGCGCCCGTCGCACGCGCCCGACACCAGGGTTTGGGCTTCTAGCGGGTGGAAGGCCAGCGATTGGACCTGTTCAATCAATCAAAATATACTTTATTCAAATAGACTTTTACAAGCTCTTTTGAATCGTCAATTTTACATTTTAAATTTAAATAAATGTCAGTGTAGTCAGTCCGTGAGGAATCTACGACCGGCTCGGAACGCAGTTCTGCTGAGAAAAACCGGCGAGATACCCAACATTTGAGTTCACAACAACAATTGAAATCAGGGCTGCCAGATAACAGTCGTTAATTTACCCGACCGATAAATCTTAAAATACCGGGTTTATCCCGCCGGCACCAACCATGAGCAGAATACCCGAAAATTGTTTTTTTTTAAAGTAATTTATTCATGCTTTATATAGAATAAAAGAAAATACTAATGTTTGAAAAAGGAGTTATTGTAATCAGTTTTCAATTAAACAGCTTTAAATTATTAAATCAAACATTAAATAAATAACTTAAAATATCAAATTAATCAGCTAAACTAAAATATCAGCTTTGACGTCGCACAATGCATATACCCGTCAAAATTACCCGCCAACAAAAATCGCCTAAAATTACCCGCTTTTCGGGTAATTTACCCGCCAATTCGCAGCGCTAATTGAAATAGCATTTTTTAATTGAAAACTTCTATAGGCAGGTTTGGATGTGGAGTAAAATGTAAGTCGTCATCGACATGGTCACGTGACGTGTTAACGCTAACACGCAGAGTGCCAATAGATGTTAAAACCAGATAAATGTAAACAGCTTTAATTTACAAATTTTAATCTAAGATCAAACAATTGATTTGAATATCCAAAAATAACAACTGCTTGTTTATAGTTTTGTTTTCATCTGTCGGCAGTCCTCATGACTGCTTTTTTTGTATTCATTTTTTTGACATTATTTTATAATATTGGGGGTAGGAAGTGTCTATATAATGAAATTTAAGACATCTAGAAACGTAACAGGTATATTTACTTACTTTATCTTCAAAATAATCCAATTTAGTGTGCGGCGTGCCCTGGTCTAGGTCCCACAAGAGTACCGTGTTGTCGGCAGACCCACTCGCAAGGACATGGCTGTAGCAAAAATAAGTACTTGAAGAATGGCAAGACAAAGAATGGAAAATTTTCGTTTTTTGTTGTTTATGGTAGTTATAAATATAGTTATAAATACTCAACGGATGTCGCTAAAAATACGTTTGTATCTATGCCCAAAGCGAAAAGAACTGGGAATATCCATGACATGCCGGTAAAGAAGGAGGATTGTCCAAAAATGTACATTGTTAAAAGTTACTGCAAACTTTGATCTCAATAAAACTATTATAACCTCTAAACTTTAAATTGTTTTTTTTCTCATAATCTATTCATTAGGACAATCCCTGTTCCTTTCACTTTTAGTTCGCAAATAATATTTTTAATGTACCAACATATTCGTCTTAGTGCTTATTTGTTTAAACTACCAATACTTATCATACTTTGCAGTAGAGTTTTTCCTCTAATTTAAAAACAAAGCTTTAATATATATATATATATATATATATATATATATATGTGTATATAATTAAACAGACCTGAAATTTCTGTTCCATGAAAGATCTAGCACAGCATCCTTATGCCCAACTCTTTTTGTTTTCTTCTTTTTATTCGGCTTCTTACCGAGTTTGAAAGCTGGCTCGAGGCAATTTTCAATATCCAAATCCCATACTTGTATAACTGGATCCATACCACCTAGAGCACAGAGGTTACCTGAAAGGAAAACGAGCTTTAAAAGACAGAACATGTCTACTATGTCTAAATTGTACTGCTTAATTGAGTTGTGGTCACAGGTTCTATTCCCAACAATTTCATGAGAATCATATTAATATTAATATATTATATAAATAAATGCCAAAGTTTGTAGGTGCGTATGTTTGTTACGGAGTAGTACAAGAGCACTTAGGAATGTTTCCAAATGAATGAAAGTGGGCACTAGAAAGCATGAGGATTCTAAATCATTTCATTTCCCAAAGGGGTTAAATCTTACTTATATTATAAATGTGAGTTTAGATGGATGTTTGTTACTCAATAAGCCCAGAACGGCTGAACGGATTTGGATGAAATTTGGCACAGAGATAGATTATAATCTGGAATAGCACATTGGTTACTTTTCCCTCCGGACAAATGTGCAGTTCCCGTGGGATAGATGTTTTTGTTTTTTAACCGCAAGTACGAATAAGGTTTGAATGTGAAAGCGGTATTTTTGAAGTTTCTAAATATAGGCATTAGTGATTATGTTGCCGAAAAGAAAATATTAGGCACAAAACCTCATGGTTATACTTAACAGACATGGTGATTATTACTATGTTTAACATCACAAGTGACTTTTTCCCATACATCAGCAAAAAGTAGTTTACAAAATTTCTTTTATTATATACTGTATAGTTTTTTTAAATTGTTACGTATGTAACAATTTATATATACTTACCAGGTTGTGGGTCCGTGGGGTCATGGCTCAGCCACTCAATACAAAGTGGAAACCATGGCAATATAATATCATGATGTACATAGAATGATCCTTCTTCTTTGTTGTAAACTGTAATAAAAGATATTGTTAAGCTAATATTTATAAAGGTAAAGTTTAAATGCTAGCAATACTACCAATATTGTTCCATTCAATAACTATTTGTTATTTTTTTTACACATGGCATGTTTGGACATTGCTTACAACACACTCAAATTATGAAAAAATGCGAAAAGTGTTTAATACAAAAATAAAACCGACTTTAAAAAAAACACTAAAGTAAAAAAAAGTTATTTTTACTTTTCAGTACCTATATTTTTTTAAGACGATTTTTATTTATTCTTTAAAGTTTTAATTTTTTTTTCTTTTTTAGTGTAGACATAGTAGTAGCGAAGAAGAAAGTATTTAAAAAAATCAGTAGGTGAAAAATCAATTTGTTCGTTCCAGCTAATCTCCGAAACAGCTAGAACGATTTTGACGGGACTTTCACTGACAAATAGCTGATGTTATAAGAAGTAACTTAGGCTACTTTTATTAAAAAAAGGATTAGGGTACCACGCAAAAAAATTAAAACCCATGAAATTGCGAACAAAATCCGCGTAACTAAATAAATAAATTTATAGCAATAAGCAATTATAGAATTATTATTATTATTGTAAATATACTCACTATAAACTTCCAATACACTGGCATCTGTTTCAACATGTCCCACTAATAGCAGATTGTCATCGGGTTTAATTATGTCATCCTCTTCATCACTATCGGGTCCTTCTGTCTTTAAAAATACAATACTAAATAAATTAGTTTAAATCATACTTTTATTAGGTTCACACTTTATTGGTAAGTAAGCAAATCTTGAATATAAAAACTAGCGACTCACCCTCGATTCGCTGAGGTTCGTCCCTAGGTACGTTTTGACGCTTAGTATGGAATAGATTTTTTTTTAATATTTTTTTTTTCGTGAAGTTTTCCTATGTTTGTATGTTTATGTATTAATGGTTATTCTACTATTCAGGCTGAAGACAGATCTAACAAAACAAAAATCAATAAAAATCGGTCCAACAGTTCTTGAGTTATAAGTGTTGTAACAACCTGACTTTGTTTTATTATATCAATAATAACCTACTTCTGAGAGTCAATAATCATCTATTTCTATTGAATCGACCATACTAATATTAAAAATGCGAAAGTAAGTCCGTCTGTTTGTTACTTTTTATGCTTTATCTGTTGAACCGATTTAGATAAAATTTGGTATAGAGATGGTTTGAGACTCTGAGAAGGATTTTATCACAGAAATCATCCCTTAAGGCGGTGAAAAGGGGGGTGGAAGTCTGTAAGCAAGTGAATGATTTAAGGGATATAAAACTTATAATAAATATACTTTTGGTAAGAAATAAAGAATGTTTCTGCATTTTTGACCAATTAAGTCATGGATGATTTCAATTATTTTTAAAGTACTTACCTACTTATCTATACCTATGTATATAATATATACAATCTATCTATTTCATACTGATCATTAAAACATACCTAGGGACGAAATGTATAATAAATGAGTCCCTAGTCTATACTAATATTATAAAGAGACAGAGTTTATTTGTTTGGACGCACTAAACTCAGGAACTTCTAATCCAATTTGAAAAATTCTTTTGTGCATTAGATAAGTCATTTATTAAGGAAGGCTATAGGCTATATATCATCTTACTACTATGCAAGGAAGCTGAGCACTAATCATAAACATCAACAAATTGGGCATGCTTCCATATGTTATTGTAAAAGTAATGTTTATAACCGAAGTTTGAAAGAGGGCCAAGCCACAACACTAGCTGTATGTGAGCCGTACAGCTAATGTATAATAAAATTATAAAAAGTATTGAAATGAAATAAGATTTACAGTTTTCCTTAAAGAATATTATATCATTTATTACTTAATATGATAATTTAATAAGCTTACTCGTATTTGAATATTATCACCCAAGTCTCCTAAGTTTGGAAGTGTTGCTATTGTGCCAATACCCACAGGATTTGCTAGAATAGTACAGAAAATAATAAGAATAGAAAAAAATAATAAAAAAGATAAGTTATTCATTGTACTGTAGTATTTCTATATAGAAACTATAGTTTTACAAATAATATTCATAGTTTCTTAATAGCCAATACTATATACTGAAAGGTTTTGTTTTTTTTTTTTTTTTATTGTTGCACGACAAGATGACTCCATGACGCCTGATGGTAAGCGACAGTGGAATTCAGAATGAGATCCATCGGTACCGGGACTTGATCTCGATTCCGATCAAATCTGTTTGAGTGTTTGTTATTTCTTCACATTATAATGTCTCAAATATTTTCACTAAAGTATGGAATAGAGATAGATATATATGTTGTATTAACACAGGCTTATTTTTTTGGATCCACAGACAAATTGATCTTGTTATCAATGAAATAAAATATGTTATCATAATTTAAACTTACTCGAGTCTTCCTGGTCATAATTTTCAAAATTAAATTCATCATTTGGATCTGCTGGTGGGTCTCTAGGAGCTTCTGCGTTTTCATTATCTTCATCACTTTGATCATCTCCAGCTTCTGTTATTCTAAAAGATTCCTATTACTTTAAGTGTATACCAATAACATATTTTTAATAAAACGTATATATTAATGTTGAATAGAACATAATAACTCAGTATATTGCTAAAAATCTTACCGTAATTCATCAGCTGTCTGTTTTATTATTTTCTCTAATTCTTTTTCGGTTAACTCAATCTGTAACATATTCCAAATGTTATTTACTTATTATAGCTGTAAGCTCGCAGCAGTATTAACATGCAAATTACCTTCTCTGGAACTGCTTTCGCTACACCACGACGTACGAAATGCATACATGATACTAAGCTAACGGTCGGCGTTCCTTCTTCTTCCATTTTGAGTGTCAATTATATTGAAGAAACAATTAGTTAGAACTTTAAGTAAATTGTTGTTTATTAATGAATTATTTATTAAACAGATTGTTGTTTTTCTTTTAGGGTTATGTTGTGTTCTCTCAGTTCTCACATTTTATTGACATTTCACAATTGACAAATGACAATAATTGACATTATTTATGACCATCGAGCAATAACAAATATGGAGGACTCTTATTATACTGAGCCAATAGACCAATAGTTTCACTGCTTTATCTTAATAAGAGATGACGTAAGTTAGAGAGAGATGTAATAATAAAGTACCTATAGTCTGTAACGATGTGAAGCTACGATTCATATGTCAAAGTAACCAGCTGATGACTCACGGTGTTTTTGATATTTGTGATTATTTTAATGAAAACTTGAAAACATATTGTCTCGATGGCTTGTGTGGCTTACGGCTGTAACAGCCATAGTTCAAAGAAAAGTGAAGATAATCGAAATTTAACATTTCATAGGTAAGTGTTTTTTTTTGGTTTCTCTGTTAAAATACTTAACATTTTTATGAAATATTCAAATATGTTTAAATTGATTGTTATATGACTCTCACTTCTTTAAATTCTTGTTGATTTCAAAAAGTAATTTTGTTTTTTAATCATAGTGATGTGGCATGACGTAACTGCATTATTACTTTACCGATTCGTTTTTAGAATACATGTAGACAAAATTCCTTAAAATATATGAGCATGTTATAAATCAGAGGTTTAGCCATAATTGCCGCACTAAACTCACGTCACTAAAAGGTGATCGCAGTAGTTGGTGATAATACACAGGAAATGGTTTTTCCCATATTCTTCACCTAGATCTAGATCTGACACCTTAGTAGGATAGCGGAAGGTGCTACATTGTTAATGTGTGCCGGAGACCCTATGGCACATATAATAAATTTCTTATTATCTCATTTATCTTTTTACATTTTTCTATTAATTTAAAAATATTTTACAGATTTCCTGTAGGTCACAATGAAAGGAAGCTTTGGATAAAAGCTTTAAGGCGCGACAATTGGGAACCCACTAAATATTCCCGTCTCTGCTCAAAGCATTTTGCACCTGAGTGTTACGTTCAAGGGTCGAAAAGGAAGACCTTGCGTACTGGCGCTGTGCCTACAAAATTTGAAGGTTTTACTTACTTTAAAACGGTATGTGTTATATTTTACTAATGTTGTGTGTAAAAAAAATTCAAAATAGGGACAACAAGTTATATTGTGACAGGTCGCAACTTTTCTTCTGGTGTTAGTTTAACGATAAATGCTTCACTTATCTTTAAACTTTTACATACTTTAAGATATAGTAATCATATAATTATAATGTTTATTACGAAGTCACACTCATTGACACTACATATATGTATCGAAAGAAAAGATAGTTTTAAACAGTGGAGAAATTTATATTACCAAACTAAATAACCAAATTTTTTTTGAAATTGAAAACTGTTTCCGAGAAATTTGTTTTATGGTCTCGGAAGGCTGAATATCACTCCAACTTCAAGCAGATGCTTACATTTAAAAAAAAACGTTAAATTTTCAGATAGGGTTCATTTCTTTCGTCATGAAATTTCTGCAGAAAAATCAAATCAAATAATGAAATCAACACACAAATAACAAATAGATTCTACGGGGAAAAAAAACAAAAGGTATACTTTACGTGACGTCCAATTTTTATGTATGGGGAGTAAATTCGTATATGTCGTCATCGACATGGTCACGTGACGTGTTAACGCTAATGTCATGGCTACATTAGCGGGATACGGCGAATATTCGTGTTAGCGCGACAAGACACGAATATTCACGCGCTAATGTAGCCGTGCCATAACACTCCGAGTGCCGATAGATGTCAAAACCAGATAAATGTAATAAACAGTTTTAGTTTACAAATTTTAATTTAAGATCAAACAATTAATTTGAATATCCAAAAATAACAACTGTTTGCTTATAGTTTTAAATTTTTACTTCTGTTGGCAGTCCTCATGCCTGCTTTTTATTTCATTTTTTCACGTCTCGTCAAATTGTAAAGTTGGTATGTTTACGGCAAGGATTTTATATATTCCATAAACAACATATATAAAATCCTTGGTTTACGGCGGCATTGTATAAATAATAAGTGTCAAATTAAAAACATAAGTATACTATTTTTTTACTTTCTCCCGTAAAATATAGTGATGTAAACAGATTACAAAAATTTGCTCATTAAGTGCACTTCTTCAATATCCAATTTTTTCAACTTTTAAGGGTGTTTTTACGGGAAATGTTTTTATTTCTTCGACAAGTAGAGTTTAAGATGAAAGAAATTAGAAAAGTGACCTATCTGAAAATTGATCGAAAAATTTCTTAAATTTAAACGTCTGACAAACATGGTCTTACGAGACCATGAAACATTACATTTCACGGAAACGGCAAAATATTTTAATTAAAAAAAAAACTGTTGTGATATGTATTTCGAAGATTAAATTCTCCAAGCTTCATAAAAATAAAAAAAATATTGCAAAAACTAGAAATAAAAACTGAGAAAAAATGATAAAAAGGATTTTTTGCAAATATCTCGAAAACTTTGAGGTTGTTGTAATAATTGTTGCATATAAAAGTTGTATATTTTTACTAGACCTACAATTTTTGTATAGAACATTTTTCGACAGAACGTCACAGTAAGCTGGAAATTGAAAAAAAAAACTATTTTTCAACATTTTTCATTCCCCATTTCTCGGGGATAGCTGGCCACCGGGGGCATATCACTAATTTATCGATATAATAATAAAATAGATAGATGTATCGATATAAAAATAAAAAAAATCTAGTGGCTGTTTTTTTGAATAATCTTCAGGCTTCTAATTACATTATCGTCTTTAGTCTAGAGTAGTCTTCTTAGGCTTAGTCTACTTTTATAAGTATGATCATTACCCAACATTAACAATATAAATTAATATTATAGATAACACTAATATAATCGTAGACTGAGAATACTATAGACAAATTGATATCTTTTGTTGCATTCACACAAGAAAAGGAACAACTTACGCGAATGTCGTGTAAAGAAATGAAATAGGACTGAGTTTTTTTGTTTCACGGCCCGTGCCATGTATGTCAAGGTTAGCACACTACTTTGCTAAACAAAGTTTGACAATTAGAGTGCATTTAGCTATCGTCTTCTTGTAAAATACAGTTTTAAGTGCTTTAAAGTTAAATAAGTTTTGTTATATTTTGTTGTGAACAATTTAGATTCAGTACTTAAGTCATTTAAAAAAAAATGGTGCATTGTAGTGTTAAAGGGTGTAAAAGTGATAGTGGAACGAAAATACCAGACTTGTCTTTTCATTCGTAAGTACACCACTCTTTATAAGACATTAGGTAACAATAACATTTTATTGTGTTCATATATTGTTTATTATGTACCCTAGATGTACATTAATCGATAAAAAAGCACAAAAATAACAATTATTAAATCTAACCTAAGGATTTTGGTGTTGCCAGCTTTTCTGTAAATTTTTACCCACTATTATGGGAAATGTGTATATAATCTGCAGTGTGTATTTTTTTATTTTATTTTACTTGGGAAACAAACAGTACAAAGTAATACAATAACGAACAAAACATAAAATAAAAAACATTGACCAATTAAGTTTCCACAATTAAATAATACATAGAATAATGAGAAAATAAGAAATAACAAGTACAATTGACAGTTAATTGCAAGTAAAAAAAATACATTAAACATTAAATAATAATTCAGTAAAAAATAATTATACATTAAATATAAATACATTAAATATTAATTTAATTACTTATCTGAAAGATATAATGGCTTGTTGCAGTTTTCCTGAAAATGATAATTTACGTCGAAATTGGATTATAGCTACAGGACGAACAGATTGGACACCAAAACTGTCATCAAAAATTTGCAACAGACATTTTGACAAAGAAATGCTGATCAAAAAGAAGAAACTTACACTGCTATTACCTAATGCTGTACCTTTTCTGGTAAATAGTCATAAATATTCAGTGATAATCGTAACATAATAAGTTTCGATCCAGGTTTTATTTGTTATTTTTATCAAAATAAGTTTTTAATGTATATTGGCCATCTTAAAAATAAAAGTAATAAATGTCACTCGTAGAAAAAGTCTAACTGCGTTTGAATAGGTTATGGGCCCAGTCCTATATTTTAGCAAAAAAAAAGTAAAATGTTAGAATTATTTTGTGGAAAAGTGTAAAATGTCATCGGGTAGCTATATGATTAATGTTCCTTAACTTTAGGGCGAGAAATTACGATGATTGGGCTTTTGCTGTGAAAAAATGTTTAGTACTAGAAGGCATTGATCTTGACAAGCCGGCGGGACAATCGAGTACTGAAGATGATAAAGAAGCGCAAAAACAAAAAAAAAACACATGGTCTAGAAAATATTTTAATGTTATCGATAACATTAGTATATGTGGACCCGGGAGTGAGTGCCCATGTGATTGCTAATAAAAGTAAATATTGCGCGTTGAAGAAGTATGTATGTCATAAGAAAGAAATACTTCAGAATCAAACGTCTGTGCCGGTTTTATGTGGTGTTGTAGATCATACACAGATTACCACAGTATAAATAATTCTCAGTTTGACATCAAGGTAAAAGATATTCTTTGCATATCTAGCTTAGCGATAATTATCAGTCAGCCAGTTTATAGCAAAAGGGAATGAGGTAACATTTGTGATGAATGTTTCTCATATCTTTAATCAACAGAACGAGCTGATTGGAGTAGCGGATTTAATAAATGGTGTGTATAAGTTGAATATTGTGAAGTCAGAGAATGGATTAGTTGCGGCAGTTCAGACGGTTGATGCTAAACTACGGCATAGAAGGTTGGGACATATTAGTTGTAAAGACTTACAAAAAATGAAATATGGTGCTGTACAGGTGTATTTTATGACGATAAGGCTGATGTTCGAAAATCCAACTGTGAAGTATGTTGTGAGGGAAAACAGTCTCGTCTACCTTTTCCTTTGAAAGGTCATAGAAATAATAAATTGCTAGATTTGATACATTCGGATTTATGCAGGCCGATGAAAACCTGCTCGATTGGTCAAGCAAGACATTTTTTTCTTTTCATTGATGACGCAAGTCGAATAACCTTTGTATATAAGGAAAATACCCAGGTATTACAGCTTTTTAAGGAATTTCAGAAATAAGTTGAGAATCAAACGGTAGTTATGATTAATCTCTTGATTGAATTAACTGGTCATGTAAATTTATCTATTATTTTATATAATGACAATCAGAGTGCGAAAAAATTGACTGAAAATTCAAAGTTCCATAAAAGAAGTAAGCATATAGATATAAGGTACCATTTTGTCAGAGATGCTGTTTCAAATAATATTATTTATTTAGAAACGTCAAATATGCTAGCAGATATTTTGACAAAATGTTTAAATTCAGCTAAAAGTGTTAAGTTTTTAGATTGTTTAGGTGTTATATGTATACTTCATTGAATTTTTGGGTTAGCTTGTTTTATTTTTAAAATTATGATTATTTTGATAAAGGGAGTGTGTTATTTTTTATCAAAATAAGTTTTTAATGTATATTGGCCATCTTAAAAATAAAAGTAATAAATGAAACAAATATAAATAATAAATGAAAAAGTCTTAACTGCGTTTCAATATTATTCTGCTTTTATTTATATATATAATACTTTTAAAAACACTAAATTATTACTTTGTACAGTTTATGAGCAATAAATGATGCTAAGTATATGCGATAGTGCTCTGTTTACTTCGTCATAACGAATCACACAAATTGTGGGGTAAATTTTTCCTCACATGGTAACCCTAAATATGGTGATTTTTTTTGTCCTTTTCTGCGACACGCTTTGCAGGTGTCTATAGAATTATCTGTCTACGAATATAATACTTTTTTGGAGATGCGGGTATTGCTAGTTTAAAATAAAATGAAACACATTATCCTTATATAAAATGGTGACTTTACCTGATACAAGTTCCAAGTTGTGACTTGCCGGTAGGTCTATCCACCACGAATACGTTATAACTCTATTTATTTATTTTGTTTACGATGCTTGGTAAAAGCCCGAAGAAATATAAAGATAATGTAAAACAAAATTTTATTCAAAAAATATTAAGTGCACCATTTAGCTTAATCGTTTGTCTTAAGATATTTTATGGTTAGGTACCAAATATCCAAAAAAATAAATATATAATAATAATTTATTTGACATATTTTAAAATTTAATTTATAACACTTCTTAGTATTTTAGTAAAATATCTATTTTATTTTTATATCGAGAACCATAATTTTACTAAATTTCCAAAACATGATAGATTAAAATTCTATTTACACTATAAGTAATGTGACAGACATAGACTAAGTAAAGGTTTTAGTACGGTATGGTAATTCCAATCATTCATAGTGTACTGACGATTCATTTGGCAATAACAAGATATATTCTTGTTAAAAAATATTTTGATTCTTTTGGTAATATTATAATAAGTGAAAGGCAAGTTTATATTTGCAAATTAATTTCGTTCAGTAATATTTCAAGGAAACTTGAATTAAAGATACTTATTTCATTGTTATTTGCTGTTTGTTCTGAGAAGAAAATATAAATAATGATATCAAGTGACCTAGTGAAATTAAAGTATTAATATAATGTTATGAACGAAAGTGTTGGTTATGATACATATTTTGTGCTAAATATGAAAGTATTAAAATAAAATATTCTAAAATAAATCTATTTTACTTGGTAGTTGTCTATGCGTCTGTCAAAATATGTCAATAATTGAAAGTCCTTGTCATTAATGTTTTCAAAAAAAAATTGATTGTATTTAATAATTGTTTGTGAAGGAGTTTTTAAATTAAACATGCGCTTTATATGATTATAAAGGATAAAATGTCTGATGTTGAAAAATATGGAGAAACTTCGGCAACAGAAGATAGTCCGATTATAGAATGCCGAGCGTGTTTGCAAATAATGAATGCAGACTCGAGCTTTTTCAACATTTTCGATGAATGGATACCGCCTTGGGAAGGAATGGAGAATACCATAGCTGAAGACTTAGCCAAGCTAGCAAAGATTCAGGTATAAAGGTTCTTAATACTATTTTATACCTTAGTAAAACCTTAGTATAACATGTGTGTTCATAAAACTGGTTATTGTAATGTATATATTTATGCAAAACTACCTCTATATTCATATCTTTACAGATATTGGAAAATGATAAACATTCCCACATGATATGTGAAAATTGCTGTCAAGTGTTGCTCACAGCATGTAACTTTACTGAAATTGTTAGAAAAAATGATAAAATTCTTAGAGAGAGGGATGGTGAAGATTTAAAAGACTTCAATTTAGAAAATGATAGAATCTGGCCAAAGCCAATACAAGTAGATAAATCATTACCATTTGAAAATCCTATTGATATTGAGATCAAGCAGGAAGTTGTTTCGGACGAAGAATGTCTTGTTGCAAATGGTTCATATGAACCCCACAGAGAAGACGAACCAAATTTGGATATTGTTAAAATTGAGCCTGAGGAGATGATCCAGCAACAGCCTTTACAAATACAGGTTACAGTTAATGGTAAGGCTTTATGTTTATATATTGAAATTAGAAGCAATCTTCTAATGCACAAATATGCATTTAATCAAACGGCTTATGATCAACTCATACGCCTTAATCTCAAGGCTTCGAAATCTTCCCTGAAAGAAAAAGTGTTCAAGTCAGGTGTTGGATTTTTGTATTGTTTAGCTCATATTAATGTTATTTTAGTGTAGTCTCTACTATTAAACTACATATTTATTAGTACTAATTCTATTAATAATTATAACATTTCTGGCAATGTGTTGGTGGATATTGAAAATAATAAAACAGGCCTTTTATATATTAAAACATTTAATTACATTATATATACATATATTAGGGTGGAGCAAAACAAAATGATTTTTTCTTAACTTGGGGGTAAAATTTGGAGCTTATAAAAATAGGAAATTATTAAAATAAAAAAGTTTTTTTACTCAACATTTTGCAGTGGTCCACTGATTTTTAAAATAATTAACCTGTCAATGACTGCCGAGCCACAGGGGGCTCGGTTAACAATTAGTTTCTTAGAATTTAAATGTGAGGTGTTAATTAAAATTTTTGGTTGAATGAAAAAATTAAAAACAAATACAAAAATTTTAAATGCAAAATTGCAAATAAATATTGATATGAGATTATATTTGAATTTTTGTCTGTTACAATTGTTATGTTACTAAATGGCATGTATAGGTGGCCCATTGCCTCATTGGTATGGGCTTCACTTTACTATAAGAGGATCAGGCCATAGTCCTTAGTTCCAAGTAATAAATATAAATAATATGTTGGAAATGATTTGATATAAAAATATCAGTGGTGCGAGACCCGAGATTTGAATCGGCATCACACGGGTTCTCAAGAGAGCCTGTTACCACTGGGCTATTATTTATGTAATATATTATGATTTGTAAATTTATTTAATTTTTAGGCATCTTACCAAATCAGCTAAACCCAGAACAAATGGAAGATTATGATGTGCATTTAACAAATGGTAATAGTGACAGCAGAGATGGGGTGAGTTTGATATAATAAGAATTGATAGTTTTGACTGTAAATTAAAGTACTATTTTACTTTATCTTATAATTTTACCTGCTGCTCATCCTTGCTTTGCACGGGTTCACCTCTAAAAATCTATCCCATGGGAACCATACATTTTGCAGGGCTTAAAAGTAGCCTATATGCTATTCCAGACTATAATCTTTGTGCTAAATTTCATCCAGCTCCGTTCAGCCGTTCTGGAGTGATTGAGTAACAAACATCTAAACATCCATTTAAACTTTTACATTTATAATGTTAGTAAGATACAATGACTACATATATAGTGACTTTGTTAGTCAGAGTTAGTCCTGGACACAAATAGCTGAAAGGTAGTTTATGCAATACCAAAAAGTAATATTTTGGCACAATGACATATGTACTGTCTTTCTTGAGTTTAATTAAATACCGTGGAAACTTAGCATTGCAGCTTGCATAGAAAATTCATTAAAATGTATCAATACATACATAGACAGATAAATAAAATTGAAGTGTCTGTTTGTAATGTAAAAATAACAGCTTTTTACTAAATTTATATGAAATTATATATGATACTTATAAGAAAAACACAATTTTTAATGTTTTTTTTTGTCTGTCTGTTTGTTCCCTCTAATCTCCAAAATGGCTGGGTTGAGTTTCTGGCTTTCACTGGCAGATAGCTGATGTTATAAGGAGTAACTTAGGCTACTTTTATTTTAGAAAAAGAATTAGGGTTCTGTTAAAAAAAAACCTAGGGATGCATCCGAGCAAAGCGAAGGTAAACCGCTAGTTCATAATAAAAATTACGAATATACATATATGAATGAAAATAAAATATATAATATATGAATGAAATATACATACGTACATATAAATATATATATATATATATATATATATATATATATATATATATATATATATATATATATATATATATATATATATATATATATATATGAATGAAAATAAAAAAAAACAAAACATTTTTATGATCGAGTATTTGTATTTGTTGCTTTTTAAAAAACAATAATTCCACATTTTTGTTTTTTTCTTTTAATTTGAATTAAATATTGAATAATAATATAATAATTGTATTTAATTTGCAGTATACAGAAGCCACTGTTAAAAGTGAACCAGTTAGTGAAGAAGATGACTTTGATCCCATATTATCTGATTTACCACTCGAGTGTATGCTTTGTGCAAAAACATTTAATATGGTTACTGGATTAAAGGTAATAACCTATTTTTATATGTTAATTATTAAAAAGACATAAATGATATTTAACCTCAGTATTGCTAATATAATAAATTAATAATAAGTAACTACTGATCATAAAAGAATTAGATACACAATCCCATACAAAAGTTCTCTTAAAAATGTCACTGTTATAAAACATAAACTGTGGCATCGTAGAGCCCAAAGGGATGAACCAATATTGAATTAGATGTTTTTGTTTGAAAAGCGACTTGATCCGTATATGGATATTTTTGATAGGTGGCTATAGTAACCTAGGTCTGATGCTGCAGCATCACCTGGAATCTGCAAGATACTCAACTCTTTACAAAATGTATTGTGTCGAGGCTTTTAAATTTTTAATTTAGAGAGAGAGCGAGTTATGGTTAAAAATTGATTGTTATTATATTATTTATATTTAATAAGTGTTATGTTTGTTTCAGGCTCACGTAATCGCACAACATTCGTACAAGTCGGTTAAAAGAAAGAGCAGCACTAGCTCTAGTTTATCCCCAGAGAGGAAAAAACGTAAATATATCTGTGCTATATGTAGGCGAAGTAAGTGTTGTAGTGCATGGTACTTAATAAATCTGTATTGTATAAATATATAATAATAATATACTTAATTGCCTCGGTGGTGTAGTGGCTAGCATGTACGGCTGCACACTCGGAGGTCCTGGGTTCGAGTCCCGGGTCGGGCCAAGTTTAGTTATTGAGTCTTTCTGTATAGTAAGTCTCAGTAACAGCCCGGAGTTGGGAAGTTGGCGGTGTTTCACCCCCGTGCCTCGGAGAGCACGTAAAGCCGTCGGTCCTGCGCCTTAACTCTCACCGGTCGTGTCGATGGTCGTCCCACCGGGATATGAGAGTAACAGGAATAGAGAGTGCACTTGTGTCTGCGCGTACACTTGTGCACTATAATATCTCCTGCGCAGTTGGCTAGTCTCAATAAGATTGGCCGCCGTAGCCGGAATCGGCTAGGAGAACATCATCATACTTAATTTATTAAACACATTCATACTTATATACTAAAGTATAGTTATAAGTATGAAAAACAAAGTGTGTCTGTATGTAAGCGTGTGTGTGTTTTATTACTCAATTAAAAGTTGTGAGAGACAGAAAAATTATAATGTTTTTTTTGTTTATCGCATAAATATATATTCTAAAAAATTTTTTTACTTTTTTTGTTTTGTTGTGTACAATACTAGCAAAGCTAGGTTGCTTCCTCATACAAAATTTCGTCCCCATTTTGCTCTGTATTGATCAGTTTTTTCGGAGGTTATTTGGTACAAATACACAAAAAAAAATCCGGACAAGTGCGAGTCGGACTCGCCTACTGAGGGTTCCGTACTAGTTTGTAGGAAATATGTTTAACTTTAATTTATTTTTTTATTTAAGGTCAACGGGAACTACCATATAGGTTTTCGACCCAAAACCTATAGGGTACTTCCGGTTGACCTAGAATTGTCAATTTTGGCTACACGCAAGATCTTACAGCATAAGTAAAGGGAAAATTCCGAAAAATAAAAAAAAGTTGAAAATGAAGGTAAATTTTAGTATTTACAAGTTTTCGCGAAAATCTAAATTTTCCCATATCTTTTTATTGTGTTTACTCAGGACCTTGATTTTTATACACCTAATAATAACTATAGACCTCAGTATCTGGTATAAATTTCAACTTGCTAGTTCCTGAGAAAATCGGTGGTGACACACGGACAGACAGATGATCTTATAATAAGGGTTTCTTTTTTACCTTTTGAGGTACGGAATCGTAAAAATCTTTCCTCTGTATAATATTAGTATAGATGATATAAGGATCTACATGACTGTGTGTTGCATTTAATTGTATTTTTTATATTTGACATCATGAATGCATAAATACTTACTGTACACAATATTGCATAGAAATTAAGTAATGTAATTTATCATTGTTCTGTGTATCTGAATGGAGTAAAAATAAATTTACTTTCGTACAATTTAAAATGTTATCTGTATTTGATGTTATTTATTTGTATGGCATCTTTGAACGGCTTTTTCTATTTATAAATTACTAGCGATTCACCCTCGCTTCGCTCGTGTTCGTCCCTAGTTTGCTTCCCCATAGAAACTTTCATCCAAATTTTCACTCCTTTAAGTGATGATTTTCGGGATAAAAAGTATCCTATGTTCTTCCCAGGGCCTCAAACTATCTTACCAAATTTCATCTAAATCAGTTCAGTAGTTTCGGAGCTTATTCGAGTTTCATTTCAATTTTTCATTATAATAATTTACTTACAGATTTCGCAACTTCCACCGATCTAATGGTGCACGAAACCTGTCATAATAAGAGCGTGTGTTATGGGTGTAATGAAAACTTTGATACGTTTGTAGAGTTGACGAAGCACAGACGGACATGTAAGGTTATAGCTAGTAAAGAAGTCACCAAGCTCAAGACACTGGATGATGTTTTAAGGTAAGTGTCAGAATACATACTTAGGCTTGTTTTGTAGCGCTATTCTGTAAGAACTTTTATGTACTCGACAGCTGAATCCGCGCTTATACTTCATATAACTGTACTATGTTCGCGGATTTAGCTATCGAGTTTCGGAAAAGTCGTTATAGAATAGACCTACTGGTGCCAGTGGCGTTACTAGCCTATTTGGACCCCAATGCAAAAAAAATGGCCACCTTTTTGCCTATTTTGAAAACGAACGTGGTTCACAGGGAGATACAGATTTCGAACTTCTCACTTTTTTCAAACCGCTCTCACGGAAGAACGTAGTAAAATTTAATAAAAAAACTGAGCTTAAAGGACCATTCATCGTTTTATAGAACAAGGGTACAATCACATTCCTCGTGGTCCTCGTAAAAAATAATATAAGGAAATTTAGGACACTTTAGTGTAGTCAACAAGTGCCTTTTTGGTCAACTTTTTTCAGCAGTCTCGGAAAAATATAAGCGAGGGGTCTTTCTCAATTCGGAAGGGCAAGTCCGCTTGCAAAAATTGCAAAAGCTATAAACAATTAAAATTATATATATATATATATATATTTATTTATTTATTATAATGTAATTTTTTTCTTAAGGTACATACTTTTTCTTATTACAGACCACAATCTAAAGAGCCCGCTCAAGAATTAAAGTGTACATCTTGTAACGAAACGTTTACAGATGTATATTACATGAATATTCATCAAGAAATTCATCATAATACTGAAGAAAGTGTGAGTGAATCAACACCTATGAAAGTCTATCAAAGAAAAAAGTCATAGATAATGTTTTTTTTTAAATGTTGGATTCAAATTTCGAATAGTGCTATGCTTAGGTTTTTTTATTGCTTTTAGGTTAAATTTTTAAATTTTTTTTTAATCGCCACTTTTATCTGTGGTGCAAAAAAAGTTTCGTTGCGGTGATATTTTGCATCAAATTATGAGGTGATTCATTATATTTTTAAGCTCTAGATACAAAAGTAAGCTGATAATTTTGTTTAATACTGCTGAAGAAAGTAATTTTTTTAGAAAATTTTTTTGGCTATCGTCCACGGATAAAAATTTGATTATTCTTGATTTTCCAATATTTTTAAAAATGGCAATGTAATAATGACTTAGAGTAATTAATAGTACATTTTTAAAGTAACTTTTAAAATTTTAAAAGTCATCAGCGATAAATACTTACACATATTAATTTCAATTACATTTTTAACTATAAAACTCATTTGAGTACCACAGAAATCGCGGGTTCGATTCCCGGACTGGACAAAAATTGTATAAACTCTTTGTAAGGAAATTGCTACTAAGAAAGGGCTGAAAGAAGACATGAAAACAAGAAAAAAAACAATACAGATATATGACATTGTCAAAATTCCAAATAAAAAATATGTATGTAGTAATAATATTAAAAAAAATACATACGTACATATATATGTATGTCGTAACAATAGCAATGGTTCATTAAGTGCGTTGTCGGTATATTTGCGATAATTTTGTACTCACTTATGGATTCTTTCCTAATGTTTTTTTAATCCAGTACATCTGATGATCGCTTTATAATCTGTCTGTTTATCTGTGACAGCATAATCTCTCCAAAATAAAAAGAGTGTCAATCTTGGTACACACATAGAGTTAAGTGGCCTAATGACGGACTTAAAAATTATAAATAAATAATACTTTCTCTTAGATTTATGCGAATAATTGAAATTTATATAAAACTACTTTTTGGTTTTGTTCGCGGAATTATTTTGAATCAAACCAAGGAATCTAAAATCAAAATGAATCCGCGAAATAAAAGTAAATCCAAAAAGATAGTCTTATTAAGAAATAAATACATAAATGAATTGATTTTAGATGCCAAATTACCTAGTTTGATTTTGGAGTTACATATCTTCCACACATTAAATAAAATGTGTTTTTATACTATGAATAAACTGTCTGCGAACAATTGTTTTAACTATTTCGATCAACGTTCTAAAGTATTATTTATATTTTCAAACTGGTTTTTGATAAAAAACGCAACAAGAATGATGTTAATGACTTGTGTATACATTTTATAATTGCAAAACTTGTGTAAATGTAATTATGTACATTTAGTACTTCAAAACTTTTTTGCCGTCATAATAAAGATGGTGGTGACTAACAATTTTGTCAAAAATAACTTGAATGCAGATTCAGAATGAGTAAAAAATATGCTAGTTGATAGTCTTCCTCGTATAGCTCTAAGTCTTATGAATCCGAAGACACCATAAGCATTTTCATAGTAATTACATATTAACGACTTAACATACGTATAAAATGATGACACGTTTGGCTCAGTTTGTAGTGTCCCTACTTGCTGTGCCAGCGGTCGCGGGTTCGAGTCCCGCTGGGGGCATTCATTTTTGTGATGAGCACGAATGTTTTAACTCCAGTCATGGATGTTTATATTTATAATATGTATATATTTAATGTTATATATGTGTAGTGTATCAACTATCTGGTATCCATAACATAAGTCTCGTAGCTTACCATGGAACTAGATGGTGCTGTGTGGTAATGTCCCAACACTACTACTAAGTACTACGGCAAAACTTCAAATATCTCGAAATCAACTTCGACGAAGTTTTGGACTTCTTTTTTATGACGGCAGTATGATTTTCTATTGGAAAATGATATATGTCATCCCTCTAAAATTAATGAATAGTAGTGTTTTTTGGGTTTGTAAAAGTTTATATGCATTTGTAAATCCATTTTGTCATTTCATTGTATATACATATTTTATCAAATAATGTAATTTAATGTAGAATACAGCTCTTTTGAAACTGATCTATGAGTTTTATTTATATTGTATTAGCATTGCCCGCGGCTCCGCCCGCGTTCAGGTGACCAAGAACCTAATTCTTAGGTTTTACATATTAGTATAATGTTACAATGCAGTTTTTGTGTTTTTGTATTTTTTCTCAGAAATGAGATATTTTCCCGCGGTAAAAAGTAGCCTATATGTTGACCCGGATAACCAGCTACCATCACACCCAATTTCATCAAAATCTGTCCAGTGGTTTTCTCGTGATGCGGTAACAGACAGACAGAAAGACAGACAGACAGACAAAAATTCTGAAAACTATAGATTCGGACTCTGTATCGATAATAATGTTTATTTCAATTAGATTTCCCAAAAAAATTTTAATGTACAGATTTGACTTAGTTAGAATCTTATTATATGTATAGACTAGCAAAACCCGCGGCTTCGCTCGCGCTAAAACTACGAAAAAATTCTAAAAAAGTAGGTTCCATACAAACTTTCATCCCCTATTTTACCCCCATATGGGATGAATTTCGAAAAATGCTAAAACACGTATTTAATTGTATTGAATAGGATTTATACCAAGTTACAAATAATTCTGGTCATTTTTGAGTTGTATTATAACGTAATTTCTCGTGGGAATGACATAATATCCCGCGGTAAAAAATAGCCTATGTCACTTCTCAGTCCTCGTTGTATTTCCACACAAAAAAAAAAAATTAAAAAAAAACGACTTCCAGGCACTAAAATGTAAAAAATAATTAAACGGGGGTTTTCATTTAGAATAGATACCTAATCAGATATTTTCGAAGTCGGTACCAGCCGACGCATAGGAAATCTAATATATTTTGATACATAAAATACATATATACCTAATAGATATTCATATCTTAAAATATTGTCCGGTGGCAGAAGTTTTCAATAACATATTCGATTAAACAATTTGTTTAAAAAAATATTTATTGTTGATTTTTTTAAAAACCGTTCGACTGATTTCGATAAAATTTATATGGGACCACCTGGGACGTACACCCTTTCAAACAAAACAAAAATTTTCCAAATCGGTTCAAGCGTCTTCGAGTAATCGATAAACATACATAAAAAAAAGAATCCGACGAATTGAGAACCTCCTCGTTTTTGGAAGTCGGTTAAAAATCACGCCAATCCGTCGCCCCGCTTTAACATGAAAGAAGGACAAACAAACACACTTTCATATTTTTAATATTAGTATGGATTGGTGATTTCCTTTGCAAAGCAAAATGCTTAAGACCTAATTAATTGTCAGTAACGTGACAGTTTTAAGAGAACTTTTGCATGGGATTGTGTACCTAGTAACTTTTTTATCGATGGTTAGTAATATAATTTTTTCTCTCACGCTCGAGGGTTTTTGTTAGAGATCTCTTAGAGATAAGTCATTTTTGGTACACAAGGTAGGTATTTTTTTCAATTATATTGTCTTTTTTGAAGCATATAAATAAATATAATAATGCAGTCTTGGTCGATTTCGTCTACAGCGGCCAATCTCATTGAGACTGGCTAACTGCCCAACAGATATTATAGTGCAGCGCGTGTGAGAGAGAGCGCAGACACAACGTGCACTCTATTCCTGTCACTTTCTCCGGTGCGACGACACGAGGCACGACCGGTGAGTTAGGCGTGCTCTGCCGACTTCCCAACTCTGGGTTGTTACTGAGAATTTGGCCTGACTCGGGCTCCAATGCCATGACAGTACATGTTAGCCACTAGACTAACAGGCAGTTATTCAAATGTAAAATGTTATCCCCATTCAAACTTGCAGCTTCAGTTACTTTACAGTCCATAATAGGAAATATGTGTGTGATTAAAATAAAGGTGAAATATGTTAAAAAAAAACAGTGGTAGCCCAGTGGTAACGCGCTCGCTTGGGAAACCGAGTGAAGCGAGTTCAAATCCCGGGCCTCGCACCACTGATATTTTCATGTGCGAATTATTTCCAACATGATTACAACTTGTCTTAACGGTGAAGGAAAACATCGTGAGGAAACCTGCATGTCTGAGAGAACCTAGTAAGTTTTCAAAAGACATGTGAAGTCCGCCAACCCGCACTTGGCCAGCGTGGTGGACTATGGCCTGACCCCCCTCGTATTACAGGGAGGCCCCGTGCTCAGCAGTGGGACGTTAAAAAGGGCTGAATACAATACAATATTTTTTATAGTGTTTATTGCTTTTGAGTTAAGTTTATATTAATATTTTTTATGTAATTTCTTTTTGATTAAGAAAATATTAATAAAAAAGTGCAAATATAGATGGAAATTCAAGTAGTTGAAACGCACGCCATTGGTCTGACCGAATATGACGTCAGAGTATATCATAACAAAGCAATGAGCGATTTTGTTGTTACAAACTGCGTCATTTTTTTGTGTATGATATATTGTAACGTCACTTCTAGCGCGCGAAATGGCGGGAATTTAAAGTATCCGTATCGGTATGATACATATTTTGAATTTTTTATGCAAAATTTTAGGTTTTTGGAGCTGGATATTTTTTTTACATATAACGATGTGAGCTATTGTATAAAGAATTTAAAAAAAAAACATCACGCATATCCCCTATTGACTGAACTAGTGACATTTATTTTAATTATAAAAGTGAATGGGCCATCCCTATTTAAAAACTCCAATAGGATCTCATCAAAAGCGACAAAAGCCACATAGAAACTAATAAATATTTATTTTTTTAGAATTATTGTCTGTCTGTTACCGCATCACAGAAAAACCACTGGAGGGATTTTGATGAGATTTGGTATGGTGATAGCTGGCGATCCGGGTCAACATATAGGATACTTTTTACCGCGGGAAAAGTCTCATTTCTGAGAAAAAATACAAAAACTGCAATGTAAGAGTATACTAATATGTAAAACTTAAGAATTTGGTTTTTGGTTATCTGAACGCGGGCGGAGCCGCGGGCAATGCTAGTATATAATATATATGCAGCCAGCTACTGCAGTTACTAAACTATGCTACGCCGCTTAGTACATATAAATTTTCTAAAATAGGAATATTATTTTAAAACTAAAACATCAATTCGAACAAGTAAATAAAATTTATTAAACGTATTTACATATCGTGTACAAGAAAATACATTATACATTTATAACATTGTGTAATCCGCCGTTTGCCTTCACAGCCTTAGACCAAGATTTCGTTGAAAATGTCACAATTTAAAAATAATACTGACATCAAATAAATATTTAATATTGGAAATATATAAATGCCAAATAAAATATCAAGCATTGAACCATTATAGTTAAGTACAGAAAAGAAAAGGAATGATTTTTAATAAATAAATAAATAAATAAATAAAGGTTTTTTTTGTAGTATATTTTTAATATTTTATTCTTTTTATTTATTTCTTCAGAACAGGCGGCATAGACAAGATGTCATTCTATATGTCTACCATAGACATAGAGAGTGGACTATTTTTTTGTTAGCCGTCAGCTAAAAATGGCGAATAGGCGCGACAGAGACAAAACTAATATGCGGCCGGAACTATTCTGTATTCATTGAAATACGATTGATGAAGATAGATATTTATTGCCATTTTACATTCCATTATAATTTTCAATAATATTATATTTTTTTACAGTCCATTACTAAATTGAAACATTTATAAAAGACAGGTATTGGCCGAACGTTCGCTTTCTCTATCTCTAGTAGTAGTAGTAAATTTTTAGACTTCGTAAAAAAATATATATGGGAATAACATATTATGATTCTGACAATACTTTAATAAGTCATTTCAATACAATTTCTAAAATGTCTATTCCTAAACGATTGAATTTCATCACGTTTAATCCCGCTATAGACTGAAAATGAAGTTTAAATTTCTGATAATGCTTTTTATAAAATAATTGTGTCTTTCGATACAAAATTCTTTATTTTAAATGTGTTTCAAATGTTTTTTTATATAAATTTTTTTCAGTCACTCATTAATGATACATAATATAAAATTATTTCATTTTTGGACAAAGTAATATGACAAAAAAATATTCAAATTTATATATATTTAAAATCAACGTCTTTATGTGCAAACACAATGTCAATCTACTACCAACATTAATTTAATTTAAGGGAAATACGCATTTAATGTGCTTGCAACACCAAGCAGAGTGAATAATACAATATTAAAGGTGAAAGAAAAAATCGAATTGAGCTACATCCTATTACGGCGTGTAAAAGCAATAGTAGAATTTTGAAACTACCTTTTTTAATGCTGGAAATTTAATTTCTGTTCAATTCGTTCAAAATACGCAAAATGTAAAGGAACAGATTCAAAATGTCCATATATAAGTTAATTGTAGCAAGGATGTATTCCTCTGGGGAGAGTACAGTCATCATCTGTTGTGTGTCGAAGATTAGGAAGAAGCTAAAGAAAATGGCGCCCGTGAAAGACAGTGCTACTTCAAAGGCAGAGCTCTGCAGGAATATTTGAATTAATCCTCCAATGATGAGGACACTGAGGCCGGCGACAAGTCTAAAATTAAAAAAAAATGGCATGTAATATATTTAAACCAAAAAATACATAAATATTAATTTGAAATTAAAAATATAAATAAAATTGTCCATAGCATTCCCGTTCTATGAAAACCCGAATGATTCTGAATGATGACAACACTAATGTATATAAGTGTACACATAGCAAGATTCGCATCAATTAATATATAATATGTATGTCTCAAACTGCATAATATAATGTTATTTCTACACCATAATATATGTTTTCATCTTTTTAGTTTGTTTTTTATGCAGTAGGTTTTTTTATTTTTAAATATTATTTTTTTACAGCTTTTTAGTTCTAGCCAGCTAGGCATTTGGAGTTTTTTGATAATTTCTTATTTATAAACATATGATATATTGCATATATTATTGCAATCAACTCTTAAAACCCTTCATTTCAATACCTATTGTTTAGGTGATTTTTTTTATAAAACACAGAAATCGGCGCCTGAAATTAGGTATTTTTAATAATATGCACATACACTAGCGTTATTAAGACGAATTTAATGACGTATGAATTATTAAAATTTATTAAGCCGTTTAGTAATTACGAGGGAATATCGATCAAAGGATCAGATATACATACATACATGTCAAACACATAACCCCTCTTTGGGTTTCGCCGCAATCGAGTAATTAATTTTTCACTCACCCATATCCAATGAAGGAGAAGTCACGCTTGGTGTTGAGAGTGTATAGAGTGAGAGAAAACACCACTGTAAATGTTAAAGCCAGTGCCTGCAATACTACAAATTTATCGCAGTATGACACTACAACGCCAATGGTGAATGCTTGAACAACCGTCTGAAAAATAATACGGAATTCATATTTGTGAATAATATGAATAAATATAGCGCTCGCTTGCACCTCAGATATTTTCATGTGCGAATCGTTTTTAATATATATTTTTTAATGTTTTTAATAATATCGCTTTTTATTAATAGTACATGATTACCACTTGTCTTACGGTGAATGAAAACCATTGTGAGGAAACCTGCATGTCAAATTTTTGAAAGACATTTGGCCAGCGTGGTGGACTGGCTTGATCCCCTTCATATTTGAGGGAGATTTGCGCCCAGTAGTTGGACGTTAAAAAGGGCTGAATACATTCTCATACGGATATACCTTGACCAGGAATGAAAAATGGTTTTTTAACATCCCACTGCTGGACCTCCCACACTAGCCAAGTGTGGGTTGGTCTTTACACATGTCTTTTGAAAACTTGCTTGGTTCTCTTAGACATGCCGGTTTCCAATTTTATCCTTTACCATACCAGCATTGGTAGTTATGTGGTAGAATGCTCCTGTCTTTTATAAGATTAAATATTTTTTTTATTCCTAAATCTATCAATAGATGGCGCTGCCAAGTTAAAGTAAATATATATATATATATATATATATATATATATATATATATATATATATATATATATATATGATATATAAAAAAATATAGTTAAAGAAAACCTTTTAGAGCTGAAGCTAGTATACAAAATAATATTAATAAAGTTAAATTTATAAAGCATTCTTTGAAGGTCACAGGACAATCAAAGAAAAACCTTCAAGAATACAACACACTTTAAAGAATACAAACTACAGTTTTTAAAACTGTTTTCCTCAACACTCATCTATATTGATGTTTTTCCCCTCGTCAAGGTGAGTATACGATTCATACACATTCTTTTTATTTGTATACTTACAAATGCAGCTAAAAGATACAAGTTGGCCGGGTAGTCCCTCCTCTTTATAATTAAAGCAAATAGAGTTATCATGCTGAAAATGAATGCGCTGAATACCATCCAGTCACTGAAAAATATATAGGCAATGGTAAAGTTATTTAACAAAAAATATCCACATTTATAGATTTTTTTTGATTTTAAACAACCCTTTATTGAAATTTTGAGCTTTATTGAACTTAAATATTTTCAAGTGTTTATTGGTGTTCATATAGGCTATAATCAAAAATATTATCACAAATTTTAGGCAAAACTTTATTAGGCTTGAAAGTTGAAGGACATAGATCACTTTGTCTTGAGAAAGTTAAATAAGTGAGGTTTTAATATAAACTCTCTTGGATGGCCTAGATTTTGGGTAGTAATGAAAAAAAAAAACTTTTAATTGTGGTATAAGAAAGAGTAAGGGTTTAGAAGTTTTATCAGTTTTTATCCTTATAAAGTAATAAAATTCAGCTATACATACATAACACATGACTTACTTTTGATGTATGAACCCTTGTACAGGCTTAACAAGCATAAACACAGAAGCTATTGCTACAGTTGCCAGCAATTGTACTGTAAGCAGACCATACACTTTTCTGATAAAACCCAAACGAATCTCTTTATCTGCATTCATCACATTATTTCTGTAAGCGAAGTCATCCTGAAAATTTGAATACACATAAATAACTGTTTACTTATCATATTGAGTTCTTTGTAAAATAGAGTACATAGTATTTTTAAGAAGCCTACACTATTGTTGGCCTCCTAATTGTGACCAATTGTATAATAGTAATCATATAAATTCAAAAAACATAAAAATATGTCATTACTTAAATAATATTGTTGCATTTCAAATTTCATATTGTAATAAAAACATTGTATATTATTTAAGATCAAAGTGTTCTTTGTAGTTTTATTGCATTAAAGAAGTCTTAACATAGATACAATATCATCTATCTTATCTCTTAAACATCTGGAAATTATTATTGGGGATTCTTTTTTTTTGATTTGAACAAGATTATAACATTAGGAAAAAAAACATGTGATTTATCATCAATCACAAAAATTTTTTAGAGTATGTTTTTGGCTTAGTTTTTATTTGTATAAGTGATAAACAAAATCCATAATTAAATAATTGAAGGCCATGATGAAATGTTCCATTTTGATTATAGTGATAAATTGTAAAATTATACCTCCATACTCCCTTTTCCTCCCAACTCACAATCCTCTTGAGCATACATTAGTGGTATGCCAGCCATTGTGTCCACAATTTAACGACTTTGTACAATAAAAATGATTCCTTTAATTGTTTAACAAAATCTTTAGCAACAATTCAACAAATCAAAATTAATAGTGAAAGTGACGTACACAATTGCTATTTGCTTTGATATATTGTCAAGTGTGACATAAAAAGATACAGATAAAAAATTAAAACTATAAATTAGAATAAAAATATACATTGAGAGTCAAAAAGTCTTAAGCATACTGTCAATTACTACACAAAGCGTAGGACTCCCATTTATGCTTGCTTCTTAGATTTGTCCAAAGCTTTTGACCTGGTTTCTTATGATATACTATGGAAAAAGATGAATAAACTAAATATCCCATTAGAACTTACCAACATATTTAAATATTGGTACAGAAACCAGGTCAACAACGTACGATGGGCAGGAGCCTTATCAAGGCCGTATGGGCTGGAGTGCGGGGTGAGACAGGGGGGATTGAGTTCACCAACGTTTTTCAATCTATACGTGGACGATTTGATCGTTGAGCTCAGCAGTACCAGGGTCGGCTGTTACGTGGATGGTGTTTGTGTAAACAATATTAGCTACGCTGATGACATGGTGCTATTGAGTGCATCAATTTGTGGCCTAAGGAAGCTAGTGGCCATATGCGAGGCTTATGTAGAAAGACATGGATTGATCTACAATACGAAAAAAAGTGTAGTGATGGTCTTTGAGGCCGAAGGTAAAACAAAATTTAATGTACCACCTATTGCCCTTAATGGTGTAACTTTAGAAATAGTGTCTAAATTTAAATACCTAGGACATATATTGACCCCCGACCTCAAAGACGACACGGATATAGAGAGGGAACGAAGGGCGTTGTCAGTGAGAGCGAATATGCTGGCCCGTAGGTTTGCACGTTGTTCATATAGTGTTAAACTCACCTTGTTCAGAGTGTGGGCCAAGTACTCTCAAAAATCATATAACGCGCTTCGTGTTCAGTACAATAATGCCTTTAGGGTGCTGTTGGGATTGCCCCGTTTTTGTAGTGCATCAGGGATGTTCGCAGCAGCGAGGATTAATTGTTTCTATGCCACGATGCGCAAAAGATGTGGGTCCCTGGTGGATAGATTACGGGGTAGTACCAACAGCATCATGAGGGTAATTGCCAGTAGGTTGGATTGTAGATATGTTAACCACTGCTGTGCTATTTCTTGTTAGTAATGTAATAATGAATAAAATGTATCTAGAATGTAAGTACTAACATAGAATATAAGCACTTTGTATACTAACAAAATATGAGTCTTAGGTTACTTGAAATAAAATTTATTATTATTATTTTTTTTTTTTTTTCCGTTTGAAAATCTCGGCTTTGCCGGTATTCTCAGCTAACACGGGCCATAGCCAAGTGTTAGTGGGATAGTTTTTGTTGTATGGTAATTAAGTATCTAAAGTAATACTGTGTCGTTGAGGTATATGTTGTGGCAGACGTGGCGCTTGGGCATGACTTTGTATAATGTCAAACGATGTGGGGATACTACTGCCTATATCATTATCCGTTTGTAGAAATTTACGAACAATTCTACATGTGTTTAATATAACGGCTTTTTGTAGATTAAAATATGTATATAAAGGAAGGTTCAGTATTTTAAGAGATTGAAATAATTGTTTTGGAATTACACCAGTAGTCGAGAGTACGATTGGAACTATGGTAACGGTTTTAAGATGCCACATTCTTCTTATTTCGTCTTTTAACTCAATGTATTTGGTTAACTTTTCAGCTATCGCGTTCTGTAGATTGTGGGTATTTGGTATAGCTATGTCAATGATAAAAGCCGATTGACTGCGTTTATCATGAAGAGTTATATCCGGTCTATTATAGTGGATTGTCTTGTCAGTTAATATAGCACGATCAAAATAGAGACGATAATTTGAGTTTTCTATAACTGTTTCTGGTATATATTTGTAATATGGTACAGTTTTGTTCGTTGTAATTTTAAGCATTTGGGCTATTTGCTGATGGATGATATTAGCAACCTGGTCATGTCTGTGCTTATAATCAGTCTGTACTATTGTTCGGCATGCACCAGTAATATGTTGTATTGTTTCAGGAGAGCTGTTACATTTTCTACATAAGTCTGTGTTTTGCATTAGGGTTTTCATTATATGTTTTTGGTAATTCCGAGTCTCTATTGTTTGATCTTGTATGGATATCATAAATCCCTCGGTTTCTGGGAAAAGCTCGCCACGCCTCAACCATGCGTTTGATGCAACCTTGTCAACATTAGATTGGCACAAGTCATGGCGATGTCTTCCGTGCAGAGATTTCCGAGACCATTCATCTATTTTAAATTGATTAGATACTTGATTCTCATTTTTCTGGGTGTTTTTATCTTGTAAATTCAAAGGTGTTAATTTCTTGTCAATATTTACTATTGTTTCATGTAGAGAAGATTGTACCGATCTTTGATGAAAATATGTCCGAAGTATAGTAATCTGTTTATTATGCAAGTTAGACACATCTATGAGACCTCTACCTCCTTCAGCGCGGGGTAATGTTTGACGCTGAACACAGGCTCGAGGGTGGTGTTTTCTACACTTCGTCATGCTAGTGTTTATTATTCGTTGGATATTTTTAAGTTCGGCTTTTGACCACTTGATGATACCAAAAGAGTATGTAAGGATAGGTATGGCGTAAGTGTTTATTGCTTTGATGAGATTACGAGAATATAACTGTGAACGCAGTAAAATGTTTAATCTATGCTTAAAGTTTTGAATTAGTTTAGCTTTAACTTCTTTAGATTTTATTTCGTTTGACTGATTGTAACCCAAGTATTTGTAAACTTCGTCCTGTTGTAATGAATGTATCAGCTGACCGTTTTCTAATAGATAATTAAGCTCTTGGTTTTGTCTGGCGTTGAGTGAATTAATTCTACATTTATCTATTCCAAATGTCATATGAATGTCTTTAGAAAAACATTCGGTTATCTTAGCTAATTTATGTAGGTCATCTAGTGATGATGCATACAGCTTAATATCGTCCATATACATTAAGTGATTTAAGTGATACGTAATTAGTTGGTTTGATTCATTATTGGTATATTTTAAAGGGTAACCCACATTACTATTGTTAAGTAAGCTTGATAATGGATTCAATGCCAGACAAAACCACAGAGGACTAAGAGAGTCTCCTTGGAATATTCCTTTTTTGATTTTAATGGAAGGAGTGTCTATTATCCCTATAGTAGTCTTCAGTCGTAGTTTTGTGGACCATTTTTGTATTATAGACTGTAGAAAATTTATCAAGCGAGGGTGAACTTTGTATATCTCTAAAACTTTAAGTAACCAGGAATGGGGAACTGAATCAAAGGCTTTTTTATAATCAATGTACATAGTATATAATTCACTTTTATTTCTATTTGCTTTCTGTAATGTAATAGTATCAATTATTAATTGTTCTTTACAACCTTGAGTAAACCTTCTACAGCCTTTTTGCTGTTCAGCTAATATACTATTGGAGTCAATATGCGTATATATCATTTCAGTAATACAAGAACTAATGATTTTATATATTGCCTGTAAACAGGTTATAGGCCTATAGTTTGCTGGATTTAAAGGTTCTGAATTATTTTTTGGTAGCATATACGTGATTCCATGCATAATATATTGAGGTATTGTATGAGGATTTTGGATGAATTTATTTATATGATTGTAGAGATGTGGATGGATACATGTAAATGTTTTGTACCAATAGTTGTGGATGTTGTCTGAACCTGGAGATTTCCAGTTATGTAGTTTTCTAATAACTTTATTAAATATTTCTATAGGGATAGATTCAAATTCCATTTGCGTAATATCGTTGTGGTGGTTTATTTCGGTTTTAATCCATTCTGCCTTATCGTTATGCTCTGTTGACGTTTCCCATAAATCCGCCCAATAATTTCGAAGCTCTTCCGGCGATGGTATATTTTGTGAAGTTGATGCTGTGTGATTAGAACTGATCGTACTTATACTGCGATAAAATGTTTTTTCATTATGACTAAACTGTTTATTCTGTGTTTTTCTTAGTGAACATGCTTTATACCTACGTAACCTAGAGGCAGTGAGTGCCAGTTTTTGTTTAAGTGTATCAAGAAAATGGATAGGTTCTGTGTTTGGGCCTTCATGTGTTGAATGTGTCTTATATTGATTCTGTATTTGTTGGATTTGGTATGCTAGTTTTTCACTTTTATTCCCATTTATATACTGTGTCATTTTTCCTATTTTTACTCTTAAATTATCTATTTTCTTTTCTAATCTTACCTGCCACTTAGCTTTTTTTTCGGGTTGTACTTTATTATTTTGGTGTAAAATGGAACCATTTAATTTTGCTGCTGTCCAGGCTGCAGAGTAGATGATATTCTGCAATGTACTGAAATCTATATTTGGGTCTATGTATTTTGGTAAAGTGATAGTATTTATATAGTGTAATATCGCACAGAATTTTTTCGATAACTTTTGCTTGGGAATATATGTTCTGCAAGTGGGATCAGTTTTAATATTATAGTGTAAAGTTTCTTGAAAGAGATTTTCTATTTCTTGATTAACTTCCAACCTAATGTCTTCTGGTTGTCCATTATCTAGAACTGAAGTTTGGGGTAAGTTTTGTGTGTGAAATGTTGATGGAACCGTTGTATTTATATCTTGAGGGATACCTTTATCAATTACTGTATTTACTGATGTGTTTTCAGCCGGAGAAGAGGGTGGGATTTGTTTTTGAGTATTGCTTGATTCGTTACTATGCCTTATGCTGTCATATTGTTTATCTTCATATTTATAATTGTTTTGTATATCTTTTCTTATTTGCAGTAGTTTTTGAGATGATAAAAGCTTGTTATTTACTATTGATCTTCTTTGATCTGATAGTCTTTGGGCCGACATATTCGAGTACTCAGGATGGATTTGTATGAATTTTGAATGGAGCTTCTGTCTGTAGGCTGTCATATTCTTTTCTAACTCTGTAACTATATAGTAACATCTTATTAGACTTTCATTTAACTCATTAGACCATCTCATTCTACTTGTTGGTAAAGGAGCATTTGAATTATTACTATGGGTTTTGAGTGAGATTGTAAGCAACTCGTAGTTCTACTGATATTTCATTTTTAATACTTTGTAACCTGTCTTCACTGATTAATTTATTTAGAATTATCCGACGTTTTTGATCAGCTACCCTTTGTTCAGAAACATGTGATAAATGTGGGAAGGTATTAATAAAATGTTGGTGAAGTGTTCTTCTGTAGGGAATAGAGTTTGTTTCTAGCTTCGTTATACGGTAATAGGACTTGATAATGGCTTCATTTAATTCATTACTCCAATTCGAATGAAGGATTGTGATCAAGATGAACTTCGGCTGTAACAAATTCTTCGACAGGAGCCCGCCTGGTCAACTCCTTGTCGCCGATGGTTCGCATACTGAGACACCCAGCATCGGCTCCAGGTGCGCCCCGGCGAACCCGGGCAGCGGCCGCAAGTTATAAAATCTTTTTTCCATTGCATTTACATAAAAAGGTTGGGAATTATTAGTTTAGAAAGGGTGAGCCTTGATGGTGTTGGCATTATAAGGTCTGTATGATAAGTATAATAGATCAGATGTTGTGATCTTAAAATGTGGTTTCTCCTTTCCGTAAGCCCCCCCACCGCGACAAGGTCAATTCCCTTGGGGGGGTTATTATTATTATTATTATAAAAATCAAGATTTATTCAAGAATCGTACTCTACTTTTCAATAGATACAGTTTTTTTAGTTTGAATTCCTTAAATCAATGTTTATTATGAACATTTGAACATACTTTATAAAAAAATGTTATACGTAGAGGTTTTGAACTGGACTGTCATCGAAAATTTAAATTTAAATGAATGCAAGCGAATTTTAAATAAGCATTCGCGTAAATCTAAGAAAGTATTATTGAATGCATGTGCTGTTAAAAAAATATCTCTTTTATATTTATATTCTTATTTTAACATCAAAATTGTGATAAAATAATTGTCTTTTTATAGCCGCTGAGCAGATTCTCTTTTGAGTTCTGGCATGTCACAGAACTAATTTCGACAGAAAAAGTCACTTAATTTGTACAAAGCGGTTTCCGTACATATTAGGTATAAATGTGAAAGTGTGTTTGTTTGTCCTTCTTTCACGTCACCTTTCTAGAGATTTTTGTAGTTTTAGCGCGAGCAAAGCGGCGGTTTCTGCTAGTATAAAATAAATAATATACTAAGGAAATCTAATCGTCGTCAATACTGGTGATGATGATATTTTCCAAGTGGCTATTTTCGGAATTAAGAAGAGCGGTACTAGTATCTACTGTAATAACTATTTCAATTTTTTTATCCTCTGTGATATTTTGATCACTGATTTTCGTCGTCGTTTATAATGTTTTTACAAGTAAAAACATTATAAGGGACGACGAAAATAATGACTTTGTCAATGTGAGATGACTTATTCATAGCCAATACATAACTATTATATCTAAAATGTACTTATATTTATATTTTGTATTTTTTCATAAGTGATGAAACTTTAATAAAAATCTATTTCTGCGTGTTTCTTTTTATTTTCCTTCAGCACTATATCGATTGCTCTAGGCCATAGGGCGTTTCCGCGAAAAGTAAATTTGCACTTACCACTTTATTGACAGCGTGCCCTGATTCAATAGTAGCCTCCACAATATTTACTTAAGAAAAAATACTGAGCAAGTATGTGTAAAGCCTAAAGGTATATTTTAGATCACATAATATTATTGTTATTTGTTATAATATTTATACGCATTCCTTTTTTAATATTTATTTTTTCTGTTTCTGTAAAAAAGAGGAAGAAGAAATAGTTCAAGTTCAAAAAAAATGCGAATAAAATTGAAAAATCAAGATATTCTAAATTAGATTCTTAGATAAACTTAAATACTAGGCCTAAAAGTAATAATTAAAAGAATTCAATTGTTTTTTTTTTTCGCTTTAATGGCTCGTAATTTGTATGTAAAATAAGATGACTGGAAAAACTTTTGGCACAAAAAGTATACAATTACCATAGTAGTATAAATTAAATCATTTTAAATTGGAAGTTTAATACCATTAAGTACTTATATTTAACAAGACGCAGAAGATCGATTAATAGCCGGACATAAGTTTTATGGGCGATAAAAGTTTACTGTCATCGGGGGCCGAAAGGTCGGGGTAATTACATTTTTTATAGTGACTTCCAGTGCATTAGCAGCTAGGGGTGACAGGTACTTAAATAAATAAACAAAAACATAATTAAGTGCAAGTCTCAACATCAAGGCCCTATATGCCATTAAACAATAAATTTGTATTACATTTGTATTTATGAGTAATAAAAAGAATGTATAAGGTACCTCCTAAATTTCGAGCTTTCCTCAATTTTTTTCCATCTTGTTATATGTAAGGATTTCCACTTTAATCACATAAAACTTGTTAAGAATCGGATACTTGTAATATTTAATTCTATCACTTCTGACATCCATAGTTTTATATATTATTCATAGTCATACTTAATATTATAAATGTAAAAGTGTGTTTGTTTGTTTGTCTTTCTTACACGTCGAAACGGAGTGACAGATTAATGTGATTTTTGTTTTTTTCGATTGTTCGAGGGCTGGAGAGTGACATAGGCTACTTTTCATCGCGGGAGATCTCATTCTCATGGGAAAACACGTTATAATACAACCCAAAAATTATTTATGATCAGAATTACTTGAAACTTGGTATTTATGTTCGTCAATACAATTAAATAAATACGTGTTTTAGCAGTTTTCGAAATTTGTCCCATAAGAAGGTAAAATAGGGTATGAAAGTTTGTATGAAACCTACTTTTTCTTTTTCTGTAGTTTTAGCACGAGCGAAGCCCCGGGTTCTGCTATTGACATTGACATAACGACAATTTAGGAAGAGGTTACAATTGCACCCTCTATCTACGGATCCTTTCATATATATATTAACAGTTTTAATTTTATCTAAGTCTGTAAAGACGCATAACAAATCCCTCTGACTTCGCAGCTGTTCATAATATTCAAGACAAAGATTGCGAGTAGGTAGACTGGCTGTATTTCGAAATGACCTTGACGTGCCAACGTAGTCTTTGGAGATTTGAAGTTATTATATGTAAATAATCACTTTGGGGATTCGATAAAGAAACGCAAGTCTTGTAAGATCAGTTTCGTATCTATCCATCGTTCACAATGTATTTTTCTAAATCTACTGCTTCTGTATACAAGTTCAAAAAAGTATAAATATTATAATACGTATCTATACGCTATGTCACGTGATCATCAGCAATCAGAATATACCATGTCCACATATTGTTTTTTATGCGAGCAATATCGATTGTAGGAAGCTAACTTGTTTAGGACAAGAAAAACAACGTAGAAAGATATAATATTTCATTTAATATAATTTTAGGTGCAATTTGAATATAGCTCAGTTATATACATTTTTGCACTACCATTATTTATGTACTATGTATACAACTTCCCTATTTGAATCGGATATTATTAAATTTTTCATTGGTTTTAATTTTTTTTCGTGGGAACCTATTTTTTTTTCTAAAATAAGAGTAGCCTAAGTTACTCCTTATTTAATCAGCTATCTGCCAGTGAAAGTCCCGTTAAAATGGGTCCAGCCATTTCAGAGATTAGCCGGAACAAACAGACAGACAAAAATTGTGAAAAGCTGTTATTTTGACATTACAAACAGACA
This sequence comes from Brenthis hecate, assembly GCA_951806755.1. NCBI lineage: Eukaryota > Metazoa > Arthropoda > Insecta > Lepidoptera > Nymphalidae > Brenthis > Brenthis hecate. Next base: position 4,342,661 of record OX638271.1, on the reverse strand, counting down.
CTTTAATTTTATTTATCTGTATAGGTTGTAATGTGGTGGTAGCCCTCTATAATACTGCATTGGTACTTCGCATCAAGTAGTTTAGATGTGTAAGTACTCTAAGAATGCACTTCCTATAGCACTTGGAATTTTATTTCAAACAGGCAGTTAGATTTTATGTATTTGCTGTTGTATTTTATTTAAAGTTTAAAGTAAATTAATCAAAGGCTCAATGCGAAACTGCATGGTATTAGATAGGCCTAATCCACTGGTATTAGTGGATTCAAATCCCACACGCAATACTTTTATTACCCCGTCTCTCTTGTACTACCTTATAATATTAAATGAGCAATTCTTATATATATATATATATATATATATATATATATATATATATATATATATATATATATATATATATATATATATATATATATATAGGCACAAAATTCAGGATTGGGGGACTTTGCCCCTAGCGGAGTGGGTGGTATTTCTGGATAAGGGACGTGATAGGGAGTCGAAATGTTAAATAAAATTGTCCGCGAACGTATGAGTAAAAAGTTATTGAGACTTAAAGTTACAACATTTCCATACATTTTCATATATTTCTTTACCACCATTCGAGTGGGTGGTATTTTTAGATAGGGGAGGTGACAGAGAGTCAAAATATATTATTAAAAATATTTGGAGGAAACGTACGAGTAAAAAAGTTATTGAGACTTACAAGTTATAACATATCTAACACATTTCCATACATTTCTTTACCTAAATAAGTGATTTACAACAGATAAACATACCTTTAACGAATAGTACGCATCCTTTTTTATGTACATTACACATTTTTCACAACAATTAATGCTTTATTGTATTTAATATTTTTAATAATTTCACAACACAAACAAAACGATCTTACATTTTGACAAAAGCAAAACTGACACTTTGTTTTATATTACCGCTTAAATGACAACAGATAGATATTTGATTATTCGTCATATCTTGGTTAGGTTAGGTTAGAACATTTAAGATTATTTATTTATTATTCCTCATATCTGGGTTAGGTTAGGTTAGAACATTTAAGATTATTTATTTATTATTCTTCATATCTGGGTTAGGTTAGGTTTAGAACATTTAAGATTATTTATTTATTATTCCTCATATCTTGGTTAGGTTAGGTTAGAACAGTTGCCACAACGCACGAGCCGAGCGAGCGAAGCGAGCGTGCCGCGGTAGCGGCCGGCGAGTGCCATAAATGACTAGAAAACTAGAAAATTCGAATTTCACGCAAAGTACAAATAAAGACAATCATCTGGAGATTATTTTGACAATTGAAAGTGACGTTTTGACTCCAAGTGTCTAAATGGTAGTAATGTCAAAATAATGTATGGAAATGTTTGTAACTTTAAGTCTCAATAAATTTTTACTCATATGTTCGCGGACAATTTTTATTTAACATTTCGACTTCCTATCACGTCCCTTATCCAGAAATACCACCCACTCCGCTAGGGGCAGAGTCCCCAATCCTAAATCGCAGCCTATATATATATAGATATATATATATATATATATATATATATATATATATATATATATATATATAATTTTATTACGTATATCTCGGTTTTGCTTTATAAGTTTATCTTTTCTGAAAAAAAAAACACAATTTTTCACAAAAAAATATATATTAAAGAGTGCGTGTATGAATGTGTACACGCGCAAGAAGTAAAACTTCTGTAGGTTATCGGTACTTTTTGTGAAAATCAATTTTTATTTTAAACTAGCGGCTCACCCTCGCTTCGCTCGGGTTCGCCTCTAGAATAACACTAATAGAGATCTATTAGTTCCCATGGGAACCGTTAATTTTTTCGGGATGAAAAGTAACCTATTGGTTATTCTGACCTGTATTGATTTGTGATTCTGACCTACATTATTGTAAAGTTTTATTAAAATCCAATCAGTAGTTTTTGTGTACTAAGCTGAATATGTTACTATAGTTTTTTTATTGTCCCACGGGAACCCTTTAATTTTCCGGGATAAAAAGTAGCCGATTTCTTATTGTCTTGTATGAACTATATTATTGTAAAGTTTTATTAAAATCCAATCAGTAGTTTTTGCCTACTGTATAAGTTATTAGGTTTTTTAACTATCCCACGGGAACTATTTAATTTTCCGGGATAAAAGTATCTAAGATGTTGCCCGGGGGTATAAGGTACCACCATGCAAAATTTCATGTAAATCGGTCCAATAGATTCGGAGATTAGCCCGTACAAACAGACAAACAGACAGAGAAACAAAAAAATTGAAAAAAATCTGTATTTGTTCTATTTGTCTTCTTACATCCCCCTGACTCGGTTTTTAGCATTTTTTTGTTATGTACAGACATACGACCTCTACTGTTTTATTATAGTATAGATAATTAGGATAGGTCAGATATTAAAAATAACGCATATGAGGCATATTACGATCATATATTTATAGAATATGATTTAAGGAAAGAGTATAATATTATATATCACTAGTGGCTCACCCTTTCTTCGCTCGGGTTCATCGCTAGGTACGTTTTAATTATATATAAATAGTTATTACCCAGCGTTAGCCATATAAATTTTGATATGGTTGTTAAGTATTCTTAAATAAGTATTCTTAAATTTTATAATTTTCCGCGCAATTTTTAAATTTTTTCTTTCATAGGAACCTTCTCCTGACAATAACAAACACAACAAAAAGAAATTAGTTAAATCAGTCCAGCCGTTCACGCGTGATGGCGTGACCAAGGGAAATAGGGATATTCATATATATATATATATATATATATATATATATATATATATATATATATATATACATATATATATATATACATATATATATAATAAGATATAATAGACTTGTAAGACAATAACAACGGTTACCATGGCAACAAACGTACGTACATTTTTTCGTAATGCATTCACCAGCTTACCTCTCACGTCAAGCGTGCGTTAAGAAGTTTTACTTAAAAGGTGTTAATAACTGTTCAAAAAAAAAACGTAACGAGTCATTGCTGTGACAAAAATTACATTCTATCAAACCAAAAATAATCAACAAATACACAATCATTTCTTATATTATTAAGGAACGCGTATGATCGAAATGGTATAATGTTATAATTCATTGGCATTACTTATTCCAGTGCCGGATTTTGGATAGAGCAAGCGCAGTTGCAGTCTGGAAATTTGTATTTCTATATATGTGAAATTTAGTTTTAGCTTGCACCATTTTTAATTATTAGCATTAAAATAAGTTTTATCATGACATTTTATTATACATTTAGTTACAAAAGTGTTTATAGTTTTAAAAATGATTGATCTTTATTGAAAAATAATTAAATATAGAGAAAGCTATGAAACACTAGCCTTGCTGGTTTGATATTGACTGTAGCAGGTAATAATCAGCCTCTCTTGCCAATTAATTTACTGCTCAGTTCACTAATGCCCGAAGAACTGGAAAGGTACCAATTTCCTGAATATTTCATTTATAAAGTAATTCAAGTTGGATTTTAGTGTGAAAATGAAATTTATAGGTATCCTTTCGTAGAAGCAAAGCTTATTCGTTTGATTGTAACTAGTATTTGCCTAGTGGTCAAAATTCGACAAAAATCATTATTGCAAATTTCAGACATATATAAATAGAATTTACCTATTTATAAAAAAGACTGTCTCTTATATTTTTTTCATAGATGGTATACAGCTTGTTAATAGCTATTAAACAATTTAATATATATTCCAATTTGTATAATTTAAATATAATATTTTATTATCGCATGAAATATTTTACTATGTAACAATAATTAAGCGAACAGACAAAATTGTGGACAGTCTTCAACTTCTTGTTATGAGCTTGGGTAAACGAAAGCAACATTCAGTGCATCGAAAATATTCATTAAGCGGTTAGTTTTAATAAAATCAATGTATAATGGACTCTATTAGGCTTTGATAAGAATAAAAATTCCACATTAAGCATCTCAAAGTCGAGTCTTACGTGACGAGCGTCATAAGGAGGTTATCATGGTTGAAGTTCCATTGTCGCGGACTCGACGCCCGTTTCGAGAAATTTAATTAGAATTCCCACGAAAATTTCCCTCATAAAGATGTTCGAGATAAAAGAGTTTAGGAGGCTTGCGGGGCATATTCCAGCAACACTCGCTACGTCCTTGTAACTAATGCCTTAAAGTGGCGAAATGAGGAAAGTTCCTTGGAGATTTTATGAATCGCGGAAGTTTTGCCAATTAATGGGATGTAAGTCAACACGTAATTAGTCATTGTTCTCTGAGATTTATTAAAAATCTAGTGTTGTTTATAGTTTATGACGTCTTAATAGATGGCGTTATATATCAAATATATTTTGGTAACAATGATGTGTGATTTATGATTAATTATGTAGTTATATAAATCAATTTCTCAAGCACAGTGTAAATACGGTATAAAAGGCCTTAATTCATTTCATATCCGTGTATTAACGACTAACGACTTACCCTCGCTTCGCTTCGGGTTCGTCCCTGGACAAAAACAAATCTATCCTACGGGAATCATACATTTTTCCGGAACAAAAGTAACCTATGTGCTATTCCAGACTATAATCTATCTCTGTGCCAAATTTTATCAAAATCCGTTCAGCTTTTCTGGCGTGAAAGAGTAACAAACATCCATCCATCCAATCTCACAAACTTTCACATTTATAATATTAGTATGGATTAGTATGGATAGTATAAGTATAGTCGTTGTTAGAGGTACACATTTGTTATACTTTTAAGAGGCGTAAGCGATATTAAAGAATTCCAAAGTCTAAAAGAAAATTCTGAATATAGGATTCCACGCACATTTTACCTACGAAAATGTATCTTTACATAATGTTGCATGAATAGAACCTTACCCTAGATCTGAATCCGACACGCACCTGTCATTTTTAACTTTACCTTGTCGTTATATTGGTAACTTTGGACGTTGGTTAGTTGCAGTTCATCTTCAAATGATCGTGAAATTCAAAAAAATATTTTTATTTAAAAAATTGAATCGTACTCTATTTTCTATTGTCACGTCACAGCAGTCTTTTTTTCTCCATCACATAAAGGCGTCGTAGTCAAATTGTTTGCAATGATATTTTTTCGCACGATTAAAGAATAGCAGCGCTTACGTTAAGTAAAGAATGCTAGGTGATATTTATCTGTAATTGAAAATGTACCAATTCGTCGCGTCGCATTTGTGAAATGAATGGAAATTTCATTCCGCACTCCAGTTTTCAGTGAATTAAATGGTTAAAACTTCAGCTTTAATTGGGACACTGTAATTCTGGTTATTAAAGCTATAAATTGTTAGAATAGTGTGCAGGTGCACTTTGACTGAGTTCATTTTATTAATGAGGCTGTATTGAATCACAAAATTATAGTACATAATTAAAAAAACTCTATGTTATGTATCTAAGTAGGGTGGATGTAGAGGATATTACTAATTTTTACTCGAATAAAAAGAGACGGAGAGTGGAGAGAATAGGGACTTATGTTGTTTTTATTTTTTCAAGCGTCAGTTTTTTTATATTATTTACACACATTTTCTTGCTAGTTGCTTTGCATAAGTGGATTTCGCAATTTTTTTTTTATTGTAAAGATTATACAAGCAAATGTTATACATTAAATAAATTATCCGATTTCCAATTTAAATACACAAAGCTACAATGACTTTAATCGGTTGAATTAACACAAGTTTTAGGAACTTAGACAATATGTCATAGTGCAATCGTTGAAGAATAGAAATTAAAAAAAATGAGTGTTCTTAATTCGCCCATAATTGAAAATTTGAGGAAAACATATTATATGAATTGAATTTATCTAACTTTATATAAATCTGTTTTCATTGTTTTTATTGATGATTTGTTATTTATGAAACACTAAAGCTCGTCAAAAGCAATCATACAAAAATTCAATCATATAAAGAAACAAAAACGGTTGACAAGCCGAGTAGAGGAGAAAAAGGTACTGAATTTATACGTCTTTGCCTATTTATATATATATTGAAAGGAATAATTGTAATATTATATAATTATGATATGTAATTTCTACATTTTTAGGTACTTTCTCTAAGCTCTACAGCTAGAGCCCATGCGCTTTTTTAAAGTCGGGCTAGTAAATCGGCAATGAGATGGATAGACCAAGTCAGGGCAGCAGTGAACGCCCCACTGCTTGAATGCGCGAGACACGCAAATAATAGAGAGGAGTGGAGGCGAATACTCGAACGGGTTACAAGACCTATATGATGACCACGACCAGTCTGTCAAGATTGTAACGACTAAGAAGAAGAAGTAAATAGTACTAGATATATTGTAGATTAGTCCACTAAATAAATACGACGTGGTAGTAATGCTCTAGAAAGGACAAATAAAAATAATATAAATATATCGTGAATAAGTTGCATGATAGATGTCGCAGTGCGTCTGCGATTTCATCGGCCTTGCGCAAAAATTCCAATAATGTACATACAAATGTGATATATTGTACTCTTACTTTTTATTAGTCATAATCGACTTAGAAGTTCCAGAGGTTCCTTCCATAAAAACAAACTAATTTTATTATTCTTTCGATATGTACATAAATATACCTACATAGATAGTGTAGGTGTACGTATGCTAATCAAACAATGTCCTCTCCTGAAAAATCGCATGTGACAACTTTATGTTAACACTAGCGACTCGGTCTCGCTCCACTCGTGTTCGTCCCTAGTTACGATTTAACGTTTAATATAGATTTCTGAGAGATGAGATATTTTCTCCCAGTAAAAAGTATTCTATATGTTGAACCGGATAACCAGCTATCATCGTATACAGTTTCATCAAAATCTGACTAGCGGTTTTCTCGTGGTGCGTTCCCAGACAGATAGACAACGTTTTTTCTAAAATAATTCTAAAAACTATAAGCTCGGCCTCTGTATAGATAATAATATTTCAACTAGATTTTCCAAAAAATATTTAATGTACAGATTCAACTCAGTATTTTATTATATATATAGATTAAAACTATTATTAAACGTCAGAAAAGTCGACAGCACGTTTAAAAATAAAAGAATGCTAAAAGCCAGAGTTTAATGAAGTCAAAAAGAAAAAAAGAGTTTAAAAACAAAAAGTATACACTAATAGGATTAGCAACAATGTCGTTGGATTTATTGGCCGCTCGTATGTCTAAAATATCGAGAGCCATCATGGCGTTCACATAAAGCTTTATTCATAGGAAGTACCAAAAGGTAATGAAATACTTGAGCTCTTTATAACTGGTAGACTGGTAACGTGGAAAACTTGACCAGTTTAATTTTAATTGCAAAATGAGGTCTCATTGTGTTAGCTTTGGCATTTCATGTTGAATTTATTAGGAAAATGTAGTATAATAATAGTATCTACAGATATTTAACGATTTAAGTTATCTTAATTTACAAGTCAACTAACTCCCTTTATAATTTTTTTTTAAATTTTCTATTAAAACGTAATAGTGCTGTTAATATTATGAATTTAAAAAAAAATGAAAATCTTATTTTTGTATGATCATATTTTTAATAATCTTAAAATGGGATTTTCTTTTTTTCCGAATTCGTTTAATTAATAAAATAATTACGTTTTTAGTTGCGTCTGAAAGGTTGTTTGAAATGGTGTTAGCTGACTTGTTAATTAAGGTATCGATTAATATTTATTATTCTAGTGACTTGTCCCTTTTATGCACAGTTGCGTTTAGAAGTCCTCCGGAATATCCCACGGGTGCTGGTTGATGTATGAGGATAGAGTAGTCTATATCACTGCGTAAAAGTAATTTATTTTTCTTAAAGCAAAGACACACTGTGTTTATAATATACTAGCAGTGCCCGCAGCTTCGCCCGCGTTCAAACATCCGATAGCTACTAAACTTCACAGGATCACCCGATCTGAAGATTGCCAAAATTTCATCAAAATAGCTTTAGCCAATTAGAGAGTTCATAGGGAACATACAAACGCACATAGATTTTTATATACATACTCGTACATATATAGATTTAATTATAAATATTTTTTTGTAGAATATAAATATGTACGTATAAGTGATTTGGAAAATAATGTTTTTTCTTACGACGTGCCTGTTCATAATTCAAATTATTGTTTGGTATTCTATGCATTTTTTGTTTATTTTTTTTACTGGAACGTTATGACGCCGCGACGGTCATCATAAAAATATTAATAGGCACTTTTAATCAAAATAAAGGCCAAGAGATCAATTTTATTTTTTTACTCTATATAGTTTCTTATGCGTCCGGAGGTTACTTAACATTTTTTATTCTGATGCATTAAGCATAAAAATAAAATTAAGTAGGAATTATTGTAGCTTAATTTTTGACGTTATACATAAAAGTGTATACATAAAGTAACCATGATTCATTGCATGAAAGTAACAATACCCAAAGAACATATTTTTTGAACTTATGAGACTCGTTGCCTTGTTTACCGTTGGAAAATTTCATCTATGAATAACACGCACAGGTTATATAGGATTCATCGACCAGAAAAGCTAGTGCTACCCAATAAAAACCATCAGAACATCTCCCGTGTTAATGGGGTGTCGCAGGATCGCTTACGCACTCAACGATGACGCTCCGACGGCTGTATGTCAACGCAGACACAACAACTAAAGGTAGCTCCCACGGTCCATTTTGCTATCAGAGAAGTACCAGAAGTAACCCGCATGGTCCACCGTCTACCAAAGTTGGTCACTATCCAGTATATCTTTTGACTTCACACGGCTCGATCGCCAGACGCTAATGAAGCTACTTGGTGCCTGCTCCTGTAATTTGTCTCTCTCCAAAACCTTAGTTATGTACCATAATTTGCACTTGCGTGGCAGGAATGAATGCTAGGCACGTACATTTGTGGGATACCAAATATCTAGGATGTGTGGATGACACCTAACCTGACAGCAAAGGTTTCAATGAAAGAAACTCGACGGTGGCAATAGATCAAAAAGTTCGTCAGACCACTCTATGGTACAAATGATAGAAAACAAACAATAGCTATGGTAAAAGATGGTAAAAAATCCATCAATTTCGAGTCTGACTCGCACACCGAGGGCTTCGTAATATGCACCGTAACTTATTTATTACGTTAAAAGTATAATAAAATATTTAACTATCTGCGATATTTCTTTTTTAGCCTTTTGGCTATGAAACCCTAAAAAGGGACAGAATAAATGGTAATCAGTTGGTTGTGGTCGCGTAGAGCATGCTATTGAATATAACATAATGTGGTCGCAGTCGCGGTCACCTATTGCGGGCATCGGGTTAAGGGGTTATATGATGAAAGGTAAAAATACGTGTTTCATTAACTTTGCCTGTAGTATGTAGCATACTTATGACTTTCTCTCGGTTTTACGAATTAATACAAAGACATCGACTTTTCTTTATACATATATATTCGAACTACTATTGTAATTTTGAATGTTTGTATGCGTGTTACTAAAAAGGCTGGACAGATTGGAACAACATGTTGTTCATTGATAAACTATGAACTGGAGTTGTACTTAGGCATGTAGGGAGGCACCTTTTTTAATGTTGAAAAATGCATTTACGCATATCACCTGCACACATACAGGTGGTAATATAGGGTTATGTAGGGAGGCACCCGAGGAAATCGATGTTAAGTCGATACTATCATCTATATAAATAAAAAGAATCAGCGAAATGTATGTACGCGCATAACTTCGGATCGACTGCACCAAATCGGATAATTTTTTTTTTTGTGTTTTTTATCGTCAGGAAGTTTTGTGTAGAAGAAAATTAAAAGTTTTTTTTTACTAAAATAAGATTTTTTTAAATCTCATGATATGAAAAGTGAGTGAGTGAAATAGTTTTTATCCCGGAAATTATCCCTTAAGGAAGTGAGAATGGGGACGAAAGTTTGTATGGGGAAGCAAGCTGGGGACGAATGCGAGCTAAGCGAGGGTGAGTCGCTAGTATACATGTAAATATTCGTCGATTAGCAAACGATTATCGCCTAAATCTTTTTGGGCTAAATTTATTATTAACAGTAGCATATATGTATACAGATCAAAGTTTATCTGTACAGGAATAAATTATGAACCATGAATCAGTAAGATTTTGACTTAAAAAATTTCTTTGTTTTATTTCATTTATAATTCAACATATATTTATGTATTTAATAAAAAAGTTTTTTTTTATAATTCAACATATATTTATGTATTTAGTTTTAAATAAAACCGTCGTTTCGGATGACCCATGGCCATGATTGCTGTAAAGCATTCGAAACGTCGGGAATCAAAAATAAAATTAAATCCGCAATAAAACCGGAAAGATAGTTTTATTTAAAATATTCAAATGTGTTTTAAGCCATGAAAACCATGTTGTACTTAATCTTTTTAACGTAGTTTTTGTTATGGGTGAAGCTTTTACTAAAGTTTTTAAGATTCATCAATTAATAAACATTACCAAAACCAGGATTAAGTTAAAAGCAGGTGTTGTAAACTTACATATTCTATTTTATCTTATAAGGGCTGTAGCGGAAAGCTATCTAAATTTATAAAGTAAGTTATCCGCAGTATTATCTCTTGGATCTCTTCCAACACACCTCTACTGTAATAAGCAGTTACGAATATTGAATGAAATTTGGTATTTTTCCAAAAATATCTTGATGAGTTTAGATATAGGTAGATTTTTTTATATCCAGTCTGCAATATTTAACAAAGCAAAATAAAATTTATTATATATTTTTTTTTGTTAAGACTTATAAAGCTTGCTGTGCTGTTAATATTAGCTGGATTAAAATAAAAAATATGAATTTAGTAATGACAACGCACCACAACGACATCAAATGGCGATGATTGTGATTAGTGTATAGAATATCTATCTGCAGAGCAAAGTGAGATAGTAAAATTAAAATTATTTTTTAACATACAGTAATATAAACCATTTACTGCTTTATTTTTACTTGAGTAGGTAAACAAAATTAGCCGTTTTGGAGAAATATGTGTATGGTGTAGCGTTTCATGACGGCCTTTAACATTATAGAACTTAGCTAATAACATGCTCAGGAATGAGATTTATACAAAGCAAAAAACCGTTTCAAAATCGGCCTAGCCTTTTCCGAGAAAAATGTTAACAGACACACACACACACACACACACCTTATGAGATGTGTCGGGTAAGTCCCAAACGCTCTGTGGCCGTGCGGATAAAAATTTTGTATTTTTTACTATAAAACTTTAATTAATAGATAACTATTGCTTACAAAATTAAAAGAAATATGCTTATTGAATTTGCATTGTTGTGAATGGCAAAAAGAATGAGTAAAGCGAACAGGTTTTAATTAAAACTAGGGTTGTGACAAGAAGTTATTGTTTCTTTTTTTTATCAGCTGAGCGACTTGCTATTTCATTACGTAAGCAAAATAAATTATACTCGTAATAAAATGAGGGAAATCGTTTCATAAACGCAGCATCTAAATTTCTTTACAACATCTCTTTTGCATACGTTTATTCTACAACAAACGAGTTTCAAACCAGCTTTATGTAGTACTTAAATTGATATAACTTTTGCTAAGGAACAATATAAATATTTTATATAACACATTGTATAAATACGTATTATTTATATATGTATAAATAAGCAAAGACAAAAAATCAGTACTTTTTCTCCTCTAGTTGATATCTTTTTTAGTTTTTTTACGAGCCTTATTTTTTATAAAAACAAAAACAAATAAATTCCACGGGAACTGTACATTTTTCCGGGATAAACAGTAGCCTATGTATTATTCTGATGTATGAGTTATATTATTGTAAAGTTTCATTAAAATCCATTCTGTAGTTTTTGCGTGGAAGAGTAACAAACATCCATACATCTCTACATCTAGACATCCATACATCCTCACAAACTTTCGAGCTATTGACGAGCTTTCAATAAAAAAATATTTTGAAACACTTTTTTTATATAGATGTGTAGATTCTATTCGTTTATGTTTTCCTCAAATTGTCAATAGTGATTACAGTCGAATTTCGACCACAGGCCGAACACTAGTTATCTATACATATAATAAAATTCTAACTGAGTCGAATCTGTACATCAAATATTTTTTAGAAAATCTTATTGAAACAAACATTATTATCGACGCAGAGGCCGAATCTATAGTTTTTAGTATTTTTGTCTGTCTGTCTGTCTGTCTGTCTGTCTGTCTGTCTGTCTGTCTGTCTGTCTGTCTGTCTGTTACCGCATCACAGAAAAACCACTGGAGGTATTTTGATGAAATTTGGTATGGTGATAGCTGGTTATCCGGGTCAACATATAAGGTACTTTTTACCGCGGGAAAATATCTTATTTTTGAGAAAAAATACAAAACTGCATTGTAAGAATATACTAATATGTAAAACCTAAGAATTTGGTCTTTGGTCATCTGAACGCAGGCGGAGCCACGGGCAAAGCTAGTAATTATTAAAAATCAAATATATAAAAATAATAAAATTCTGTAAGGATTATGTTATTATTATTAGTATACAGAAGTAACATAAAACGATTCTTGCGTTATGTGGTAACAGATAAGAATGACAAAAAATTACTTTCATTTGGCTCAATAAAAATTATCTAGTCAAAGTTTTATATGTATTAATTAATAAGTTAAAAACAACAAGAATACATGTTTTTTAAAATATAAATGTGTTTGTCATTATAGGGTAAATTAACGGACTTCGTAGAGCCGTAGAGCTTCTACGGCGTAGCATTTCGGAGCTACGATATGATTCGAGAAAGGAGTTTTATTTCCTTTTGAAATAGAATTTCTAAGAAATACCGAGTGTTTTTAATAAATAAAGTTAAAATATAGCATAAGATATCATTTTAATTTATTATAAATAAAATAATACAAAGTATAAAGAAAATTTTACGGAATTTCTTTAAGGAAACTTCATAAAAAATATATTTTATATCTATCTTAGCCTCAAAATGTATAAATTTTAATTAACATATTTTCACATACAAACGAAAAATACTTTTTCTTATAGAAAATTCATATTATTATGGTTGATGCGAAATGCTATGCCAAAGGCTGCAAATACATCCAAGAAAGGGGCAAAAGTCTATTCGAATTAGAAACTACGAGTATATACTCCAATATTTCTCGTCACTGTTTCTGTAATCATACTTAAATTATTATAACTGCAATAGAACGTTCTGAACTTCATTGAACTAAGTGATGGTCCTGTTTTATCCCTTTTTACAATGCAGTTAAATCTTAGTAAGCATTTATTTAATTCAAAGTATTTTTCCTTTATATTAACCTTAGTCAGCAATTGCATTGCCCTTTTTCCACATTAATTCTAATTTTATTTTTAAAGTTAGTTAGATTCAGAGCCCCGGATAGATTGGACATAGATTCTGAGACGCGTTAAAGTTCGGAAGTCAGAATTTATAACAGTTTCGTGTGGGAACTTTGTAAAAAAAACTTTTAGGTTTATTTTGTGGTTTTTGTAAAAAGACTTACGGGATCGGCCTCCTAACAGTCCTAAGAATTTTAAATGAAGAAATAGCATATCGTGTTAAAAACCGTGTGAAAATATTGGTCTACAGCGTAGTGAGTAGCATTTACTTTTATTACAAAATAAACGTTACGAGAGTACATTTAAAGCATTAATATTTCATTGGACTGCAGTGCGATACCGGGATGCGACGATATTATTGTAAATTCGGTTCAGAAATTTTGTTTTTGTTCTGAAATTTTGTTATATACTATGTATAAAATGTATATAAATAATACACAAAATGTACATATATTCTAAAGTAATAAATAAGCCTGAAATTGTAGAGCTTTGTTCTATCTGTATGTGTTTTAATTACACAGAAAAAGCGCAAACTTATTATATAGATATACCATAATTTACATAATAAAATTTGTTTTTCACTTGTTTTTTCATGGTTCCGTACCCCAAAAGGAAAAAACCCCTTATAGGGTCATTTTATTTTCCGTCTGTCTGTCTATCTGTCAAGACCCTTTTTCTCCAATCCCTTGGAGATATGAAAAAATCAAACTCCTAAATCAACGCAATCAAAAGATACGGCCGTTTATGCCGCATATTTTGACACTCGCAACGGAATCAAAATTTATAGGGTGCTTCCCGTGGACGTAGAACCATGAAATTTCGCAAAAAGCAATATATTATAGCACAAGTAAAGAGAAATATCCGACAACTGTAAATTTGTTTTTACATTACAAAAAACATTTTTTTGCGATTATAAACTTATATTGTTTCATGCTACAGAACCTTTGGTGTTTAAATCAGACTTGCACTTGTCCAATTTTATTTAAATATATAGTAATTCGCTAGTTTCTTATGTATAAATATTAATTGCCTTATAAAACCTGCACTGCAGGCTGCTAAAGGATTGATTAAGCTCTTTAAATTCTTTTTGTTTATTCCGCAACAGATATCCGGAAAAGTGAAAAATACTTATGAGAATTGTTCACTTTGTTGTATATATATTAAAAACTTAATAAGTGTATGCATATTTATTTATAAAAATAAAGTTATTTTAGATTATTAAACTTATACTAGATTAGTGACAAGTCACTAACACTTACGCTACATACTTCGCTTAACCTCGCTTCTCTTGGGCGCGTCCCTAGGTTCGTGCACATAGCGTTGCTACAGTTTAATAGGAAGATATTTTTAAGAGGAATAATTCTGTAATACGTTGTTTTCATATAACTCTATTAGTTTACGCGGCGCACACCAATAAAGCTCCTAGTCGGCATGTTTCTTACCGTTATCTTCAACAATCATCGTCATATTTCAGTCAATTTACACAAAACCTTAATAAATTATACACTTAAACCTTTCTCATGAATCATTCAATCTATTGGTGAAAACCGTATGAAAATCCATTCAGTAGTTTTTGCGTTCAGATAGACAGACAGACGCGGCGGTGGACTTTATAATATATAGTGATGTGTGCCAGGTAGGCGCGGCCGGTTTTCTATACGAAGAAAACGGTCAAGAAGCTTAAACTTTGTTCGAAAACATCGCAATAGCTGCTTAATGGATTAAGTGAAGTGTAGAATTGATGGATAGATGTACAATTCTTGTTATATAAAAAAAATATTTTAACTAAGTATACTTAATAATAAAGTTGAAAATATTAAATATTATATTTATATTATGCCTGTATTTACGGAAGATTTCAATATGGCTATCCTATAAATAGCTGATCTTGTTATTATCAATGTCTGATAATAATTAATTACTAAAATGTTTATTTGTCGCTTGTTTTCGAAATAGAAACAAGAAAAGTTTTTAACGGTTTTATGATTTTTAAGAGTATTTTTAGTTCAGAGGATACGAAGGAGATAAGGTAAGTACTCTATTTTTCAGTGAGATATCATGTCCCTGTTAAGTTAAAAAATGTAACTGGACATGTAAAACAACAGCTATTGAGTTTCTCGCTGGCTCTTCTCAGCAGAATTGCTTTCCGGTGGTGGTGGTTCCGTGCTAGTGGTAGTTTTTTCACGGACTGACTACACTGACTCTGTAAATTAAATTCACGATTCCAAAGGGCTTGTATATATCTAATTTAATAAGTTTTATTTAATCTCATTTCATTTTTTTATAACGGGAGCAAAAAGGGTTCTGACAGGGTAAAAGATAATTTTGGACGAGAACGGCGAAAACGAATATTTTTTATCGTCCTTGCTTGCAGCTAAATTGCGGGCAAAACCATACTGTCTACGAAGGCCTTGTACCTTATACGAGTATGCAGGAAAACAAAAACAAAGCTAACCCAAGGGAACCATACTTTTTTCCGGGTTAAAAAGCAACCTATGTGTTATCAGATGTGTGAGCCATATTATTGTAAAGTTTCATCAAAATCTATTCAGTAGTTTTTGAGTGAAAGAGTAACAAACATACATCCGTTCTTACAAACTTTCGCATATATAATATTAGTAGGATATATACTGACTTCCTTATTTATTAGCAACGCACTCAATTATATTTCTTTAGTGCTTTATAGGTTATGTTAATTATTGGACTATTTTGACTAATAGAAGTAAATTTGTGAAATGATTTTCCTGTGAAATTGAAAATGTTACATCGACTTGCTCGCTGTTAATTTGTTAAAGAATCTAAAAAATGTTTTTAATTTTGTCTCAGCTAAAATTAAAATTTCAACTAAAAATTTTGTTACATAGTCTCTTTTATTAATAAATTTTAACATGTAAAACATGATCGAATTGGAACGGACAACTGAAAAGTAATTCTTCAATTTCATATATTAGCCTACTGGTAACGTGCTCGCTTTGAAAACTTAACTTTGAAAAATTATTTACACAAGAGAATATCCTGTTTCAATAACAGGTTCAAACAGGATGTTCTCTTGTGTAAATAATTTTTATTATGGCGAAGGAAAATTTAACTAGATTTGAAAAGACATGAAATGCATTAAAATCCTCCATACTGCAGTTAACCAGCGTGGTCTGATCCCTTTTGGATTTTGTTATCTTTTTATCGTCTAAGCATTAAAAAGTGTCACGTGCCAGTATTAGGACGTTAAAAGAGGCGAAATACATACATATAGTCAATACGTTAATTTATTTCATTTATTTATGTACAAAAAAAACATTTAAAATAGAAAACAGATACCATGTGTATAAAGAATGACTTATCTTTTTAAGTGATCTCTACCAGAAACCCTCTAGCGTGAGAAAATAATAATAATAATAATATATAAATATACTTCGCTAATGTATAATATTGTACAATTAGTCTAAAATTTATAACTCTAAATACGAGTATATAAAAATACTGTAAAAACTCTGATCTCAACAAAGTTTTTGCAGTTAATTACTATTTTGAACTGCATGCAAAGTATATTTAAATACTCGTATATATACGTTTGCGGCGAAATGGGTGTAAAGCGTAATTATGCTTACTCTAAGGTTTGTTATTCTTAAAATATTACGTATTTAATGAATGATTCAAATATGTTACACGTTTTACAGTCATAGTTCTTTTTGATTCTCAGGAAAATATTGCCTAGTTTAATAGATGCTACGGGTTTGATTGCCGGGCACATTAGAAAAAAACACGATCATTTAATTGATACTTCGGCTGTCTTGCGAAATTTAATCTAAAATCTGGTTTTTACTATTTATTTAAAAAAAAATATTAAAAACTTTAGAGCAACTAGAAATCGCTGAACATACATGGGGGTTAATCGATAGGTGTTAAGGTCCTAACCCCCTTTTTTTTTTTTTTTTTTTTTTTTTTTTTTTTTTTTTTTTTTTTTTTTTTTTTTTTCGCTGGGGAAACCCATCATGGGGACCCTGCCGGCCGTCATAACGGGCAAGGTACTGTGAGACTCCTACTCACTAAAACCCACAGCGGAACCCGTCGCCGCAGTGCAATGGGGCGTTGCAGGATCGCTTGCGCACACACTACAACACCCCTGCGGACGGCCCGTACCTCGCGGGCCAACCTCGCCTAAATCAGGATGCCCTCGATTCACAGAGCATCCCGACCGCCCCGATGACGTGCCGGGGAGTCCACGAGAGACCCCCCCGCAGTAGCTCCTCTAGGGTGGCGGGAGAAGATGCGCATATCGACGCCTCCTCCCCCCTGGCCGACGGCGACGAAGAGGGTCTGCTAAGGCGCTAGCCTCGCGTTCCCTCTCCGCCGTCTCCTTCAGTGACATGACGGTCTCGCTGAAGGAGACCATCGCCGACCAGGACCTCTCGTCACGTAGCATGGCTCCAACCACGCTACGCAACGAAAGGTCTCCACCCACTACCGCCATCAGGGAGGTCCTAACCCCCTTTTTTAACGTTGGGAAATGCATATGGTACCCATATGGTACACCGCCCACCGAAGAGGGCCACTTCCCACCGCCCACCGAAGTGGGCTACCGCCCAGTGCGTTTCTTGGCTTCACGCCCGGCTGAATTGCCGGGCACTACTGAGCCCCCCCACCACGACAAGGTGAACGCACGTTGGGGGGAAGTTCGTAACCCTAATCAGGTCCAATTTTGATCCATCAGTCATGGTACTGTCTGTATAGATACGTAAATTCTATTCATATATGTAATCCTCAAATTTTCAGTAATGATTATGGCCTTTTGACCATTGGGCGAGCACTAGCTAAAATAGCTTTACCGAGTCACTGGTAAACATTTGACTAAGGAATAACAAATAAACGAGGAAGTCATTTGATGTCATTAGGCCTACAATTCGTATCTTATGTGAAGTAAAAAGCCCATGCAAATTCCATACTGTACATAATAAACGACGATAGAACAAACGGGGTCAGGGTCGTATGGAATTATGTATAAGATATTACTTGACCACACCAATGGAAGGATGCGGCCTTCGTAGCGTTCGAAGAATAGTCATTTTATACGGTTCTATATCGTTTTGTTTCGTTTCAGGCCTCTTTCTTCTACAAACCGTTATTACCTATTGTTTTATTGTTTCATTCTGAAAGGTAGAAATATTTTCTGTTTTATATTTATATTGTACACATTTAAAAGCATAAAATGTTGCCTTGATTAGTACTTTTGAGGTGTGTACTCTAGATTTATTTCAAAGTAGTTTTTACGGGCCTCTGTTCACATGTTACTACTCTATTCGCGAGATACAAAAATATGGGCAAAATATGCCTAAAGCCTTATATGGGATCCGGCTTTGTGCAAATCTATATAAATAAAAATGAATCACCGAAATGTATGTACGCGCATAATTTCCGATCCACTGCACTAAATTGGATAATTCTTTTTTTTTATTTGTTATTGTCAGCACAAGTTTTGTATAGAAGAAAATTATAAGATTTTTTTTTTACTAAAATAATTTTTTTAAATCTCATCATATGAAAAGTGAGTGAGTGAAATTGTTTTTATCCCGGAAATCATCCCTTAAGGGGTGAGAATGGGGATGAAAGTTTGTATGGGCAAGCAGGCTAGGGACGAACCCGGGCGAAGCGAGGTTGAGTCGCTAGTATAAGAAATAAATTGAGGTAATTTTAATTTACTTATAAGTATAACCAACTTAGTACTTATTTCAAACCACCAACACGTTTGGTACTTCACAGTAGAAATTTTATTTACTCTATTTTAAAAAGGAAACTGTATGTCTATAATACATACGTATATAGATAAAATATATTTTTTGGGCTTTTTAAAGTAAAATATTTGTTTTATACAAATAGAATTGATATTTAAAAGTCAATAATTATGTAATGAAAACTCTTTCGTTTGGGCAATTAAGCACAGAGATGATGAACCATCGCTATTTTTTGTGGCCCTGAGACTCACAAAGTACTAAAATCAAATCCACTACCTTTGACGCAGTGTGTATTGCTAGTCATACACAGCTTTACTGCACCATGACGATATATTTAAAAATGAAAATTGAGCAATATACCTAAAGAATACACTCGTTCGTATTTTAATACGTTTTTGTGAAAATTCCTTATCTACTAAAAGTATACGGGCTTGAATATCACTTAAAAATAAATAATTACACCCTAGGGCAAACCCAATGAAAATTTCCGGTGCAGATATCTGTCTAGGTAGAAAATATTATTGAATATAGTGGAAAAGTCCTAATAAAACTCAATTCAAATCAATACATTCTTTATATGTTTATTAGCGACATATATTCGCTTCGCTTGGGTTTGTCTCTTGTTTTTTGTACTTATAATCCAATGTAATATATTTATAAATATAGATATATAATATAGTCTAGAATAGTACATAGGTTACTTTTTGTCCTGGGAAAAGTACGGTTCCCGTGGGATAGATTTCTTTTTATCTAGGGACGAATCCAAAGCGAAGCGAGGGTGAATCTCTAGTATTATATGTATATAAGCAGTACTAGCCCTTGGCAAATTTTATTACTTATAATCTTTACATGTATGGTTACACCAGACATATCTTTCTATCTGTGTGATTATCATAGCTGGGAAAAGATCAGGCGCGACTATATATGCTTTTCGACACATCATGGTGCAAGTTGTAACACAGTCAACAATCTAGCCCCGGAATGATGATTGAATTTCTTAGCACTCATGATTTCTTTGCAAAGAGCGTTATACACACACGCACGTACACACACACACACACACACACACACACACACACACACACACACACACACACACACACACACACACACACACACACACACACACACACACACACACACACACACACACAAACACACATACACACACACACACACACACACACACGCGCGCGCGCGCGCGCGCGCGCACATACACACATACACATACGCACGCATGCATGCATATACATATGTACATATGCTAATAACATCGTGTACTGTAATAATACAGACGTACATAAGTAGTTTGTTACACTTCATTGGTTTGTTTCCTGAAGTCTGCATACTATTATACATTGGTTTCTATATACGCATACGTTTTTTTTACGTGTTTCGAAGACCGCTTAGAACCGAAATCTTATCTTTAAAATTATACTGAGCTGTGTTTTTTAAATCATAATTAAGTTACCATTTTATTAAATCTAATTTTTACCACTCTCATATATTGCTGTATGGTTACTCCAGACATATCTTTCTATCTGTGTGATTATCATAGCTGGGAAAAGATCAGGCGCGACTATATATGCTTTTCGACACATCATGGTGCAAGTTGTAACACAGTCAACAATCTAGCCCCGGAATGATGATTGAATTTCTTAGCACTCATGATTTCTTTGCAAAGAGCGTTATACACACACGCACGTACACACACACACACACACACACACACACACACACACACACACACACACACAAACACACATACACACACACACACACACACACACACACACACACACACACACACACACACACACACACACACACACACACACACACACACACACACACACACACACACACACACACACACACACACACACACACACACACACACACACACGCGCGCAGGCACATACACACATACACATACGCACGCATGCATGCATATACATATGTACATATGCTAATAACATCGTGTACTGTAATAATACAGACGTACATAAGTAGTTTGTTACACTTCATTGGTTTGTTTCCTGAAGTCTGCATACTATTATACATTGGTTTCTATATACGCATACGTTTTTTTTACGTGTTTCGAAGACCGCTTAGAACCGAAATCTTATCTTTAAAATTATACTGAGCTGTGTTTTTTAAATCATAATTAAGTTACCATTTTATTAAATCTAATTTTTACCACTCATATATTGCTCAAGTAAAAATACGTTGTCGTCAAGTACATATAAAAAATGTCAAGTTTGATATTTTTTTAGTAATAAATACATAGATTTTACTACGAAAACGTAAGTATTGGTAATGTTATTAGACTTAGCTGATCCTTTCGTGACCAACGGACCGTACCTATTGGCTATATACAAAGAATAACGCCAAGATCAACCTTTTTTTTTGTGTTAGCCTTCGAATTGAATACTTCGGATATGATTTCAGAACCATCATACCCCGGATTTGTTCCATTATGTTACTCAAATCCAAAATCTATAATGCTAGACTCCTATCTGGGTAAGAAATTTGTTTACAGACTCCTTTTAAGTGCGAAGTTGCTTAGAAATTTTATAGACATCCATTGAAGATGTTTTAGGCATTCACAATTTTGAATCGAATGTTAACCAAGCGATGGATTCGACGTCTTTCCAAATGTTTCGTTGGAGGTGTGTTTGTGGGTGGCCTGTCGGGTGAACAGATCGGGCCTAAAATGCACGTTGTTTATCCGCTAGGGCGGGGGAGGGACGCGGTGAGTGCGGGAGGGGGCCTCTGGCCGGGCCCAGTGTAGTCTGTAGCCGCCCTCCACCGAAGCAGCACGCGACGCGAGTGCACCTGTGCCGAAATAATCTGATCCGACCTTCAATTCGAAAGAACGAGACGACTATATACAGGTGAGTCCCATTACGATTTTCAAAAATCACACCGCACTTTTACGGATGTCTGCTCAAAACGTTATGTAATGATTAATTAATTAGTTAACATATATATATATTTTTGAGAATTTTTAATGATTTCCTAATTTAAGTGCTACGCGTGCTACGCTCGTAGCACGTAGCCGTTCGGAGAATATTAAAAAAAAATAAGCTTTTTTATATTAAAATAAACACTTAAATATACGTATTTTTTTTATTTTTCGAGAAAAATAGCGTTATAGCGCTTGTAGGTTTCAGGGTCAAGACAAGGACTACGAAGAGGCTCGTGAAAGGGATGTTGATAATTTGCGAGATCAAATGGGGTAAACGATGGCATACTCCGCCCGATGTCAATCGTAATTGTACTGAAAGCCTCGACCTTGTTGTAGGCGCACCATGGGCTCTTTGTTCCGCTGACTGCTCACGCTGATTGTACAATTAATCAAGAGCAAACTCTAATAAATTTTCTAAGAATAATATATTCTTTAACAAGTTCTTCTATAAAATTGCACGGCTTTTTTAAATATTCATTATAATGATAATTTTAAATAATTTATTTAATAGATAACATATTATTTTTAATTAATTGATACTTTTAACGGTTTTGTATTGCAGAATAATATATTATTTACATCGTTACATCGACTTTCTGATTAATGGGTGTTCGCAAATGTACCAACACCGCACTTTTACGCCAGACCGGTATAAATATTTATATAGCATTCGTATGGCACATACATTATAGATGTACTAGAAGAATTTATAAAGTTTTGTTATAAGACAATCATTTTACAAAGTTATCGCTAGAAACTTTAAATATGGAGAGTGACATAGGCTACTTTTTACCGCGGGATTTTATCTTATTCCCACGGGAAAACACGTAATAATAATTACAACCCAAAAAAATATTTGTGATCAGAATTACTTGAAACTTAGTATTAATGCTTTTCAATACAATTAAATAAATAATTATTTAAGCATTTTTCGAAATTCATCCCATAAGAGGTAAAATAGGGGATGAAAGTTTGTATGAAACCTACCTTTTACGTTTTTTTTGTAGTTTTTTTTGTAGTTTAGCGGGAGCAAATCGCGGGTTCTGCTAGTATATAATAAAGTAAAGTAATGTAAGAAAAAAACGCTAAGGGAATATTTAATAAAAGAAGGGATTTAAAAACAAAGGATTTATTTTTTAGTTACCTATATTTCAAAAGTATATAACAGATATAACGTAGGTCGTGGCTATCGTGTATCAGTTAAACGGTGGTCCCTTGAGTGCGGGCTCGTATGTCTAAATTTTGCAAACCTTCTAGTTTATTTACTCGTGATTGTCATGAAAAATTCAAGTTTGCTTGCCTCTGAGCAATTTTCATTATGTCTTTTGGGAATATTTTATATATTTTTTATAAACTACAACTACCAGTAGCGTTTCGCTTGTAATATATGTACATATATGTATTCAGCCCTTTTTAACGTCCCACTGCTGGGCACGGGCCTCCCTTCAGTACGAGGGGAATCAGGCCATAGTCCACCACGCTGGCCAAGTGCGGGTTGGCGGACTTCATATGTCTTTCGAAAACTTGCTAAGTTCCCTCAGACATGCAGGTTTCCTCACGATGTTTTCCTTCACCGTAAGGCAAGTGGTAATCCTGCTAGAAATGATTCGCACATGAAAATATCAGAGGTGCGAGACCCGGGATTTGAACTCGCTTCACTCGGTTTCTAAAGCGAGCGCGTTACCACTTGGCTACCACTGTCTTATATATACTAATATATATATATATTAGTATATATATATATATATATATATATATGTATATATGCATATATACATATGTACATATATATTTAGTATTATTAAATAGTGCACAAACATTAAGCATGATCTTTATATCTTAAGTATAGTTAAGTATAATGCAAAGCGCTATAAAAAAGTTTTTTCGAAATCTCATTATCCGTTCTCAATTACGTGACGGGCTATAACAGAGTTACATAAGTTATTAACCGAGGTTCCGCTCGTGCATCGATAAAAGTAGCCAATATGTTAATTTTGGATTATTATATATTGGAAAAATAACTTTCTATTCCTAATTTCACTCAAATGTGTGGAGATATTATAGGATGAAGTAAGTGTCAGACACACATATTTATAATGCCTAGCATCAGTTAAAGAGGTGATAAACGAAATAGTTGCCGCATCTCATTTGATAGTCTACTAACTGACTGACTTACTGAGTTAGAGATCGAGAAGAAGATCTCAATAAATCTTTAACTTATCTTACTAGAGATAGGAATTTGACATAATCTAAATGGAGTTATTGTCAAATTTCTATCTCGACCAACCAAAGATGGACAGATTTTTGGGATCCACTGTTAATGTACTGGCATAAAAGTACTATGTCACTGTCGGCTCAGAAAAAGTTAAAAAAGTCATGTCACGTCGGTCCATTGCTTCGTCGCTTCGTGAAAGAAAGGCAAGCCAACAGATGTGCTTTTATATATTACACGAGTAGTATAATAATATCTTAGGTTTGTTCACGTTCCTAGGTGCATTTATATTCATATATTATATATAGCCATTAGCCACCTTTTGGGCAATGTTTATTACTGCCTGTAGCCTATGTATTACTCAGGTCGTAGTCTATCCATATACTAAGTTTCATCTATATGCGTTCAGCCGTTTCAGCGTGAATGAGTGACAAACACACACACACACACAAACACATACAAACTTTTTTATTTATAATACTAAAATAAAAATAAAAATCTATCCCACGGGAACTGTACATTTTTCGGGATAAAAGTAGCCTCTGTGTTATTCCAGACTATAACCTATCTCTGTGCCAAATTTCATTCAGATCCGTTCAGCCGTTCTGGCGTGATTGAGTAACAAACATCCAAACATCCATCTAAACTTTCACATTTATATGCTTAATAAATCGTACCGCGACTAAACTCCTTGGTATGATCTTCATTCAATGCAAATTAAAACGTAGCTTTTGTGTTAGATGAAAATGTTTAAAATGTCGTTGTGAATGCCCAGCACGAATTCCTCACTTGACGGAAAGTTATAGGATGAGAGACTTTTTTATACCGTGCTTTCCAACAAGAGAAAAATATGGCTATTAGAAATATTACGTTCAAGAAGATTGCTTAAAATTTTCATCACATATTTTTAATATGATTAATATGAAATATTATTATTTTATAATATTAAAGAACTATTCTTGGATATACATATTATATTTATTTCGTGTATCTTGGAAACGGTTCTAATGATTTGGATCAAATTTTGTATTTAGATAAGGTTTTGCTCTTTAAGTTTATTTATATGTGTCAGAAAAGTCAAGTGAAGTTTGGTCGCCCAAGTACTAAATTAATAGAATAATTAAATAATAAAAACCACTAAACTATCTTTTAAAGAAAAGTTAATGTAGACTAAGTTCAAGTGTAAGTGCATAGTTCTGAGCAAACTTAGTACGACAGCGGCTTAACCGATCATTATAAAATTTATATAGGGAGTAATTTGTAACTCAAAGACTCCCTTATATCCTCACAAGCGACCCATTTACTCAGGTACCACCGATTTGATTCAAGATAGAATTCAGATATTGCTATCTATTTATTAATGTATCATAAAAATATCTCTAACTAAACTGAAACAAAATGTGGACAAAGTATAACTTATCTGTGCTAATAATAAAGCAGAAGAGATCGTTCGTTCGTTCGTTCATTTTGTTTGTTTGTCTGAACAATCTGGCTCTATTGGTTCGATTTGAAATATTATTTTTACGTTTAATAACCTTTTTATTGAGGAAGGCTATAGGATTACAGTAAACAAGGACTATGAGAGCGGAATAATTCTAAAAAATTAAACGTCACGGGCATCTCTTTCTAAGACTTCTTCCAGTAGCTTGCACCTAATAAAACTATTATGTGGACCGGGGTAAAAGTAATCTAAATCTGTTTTCATATAATTAACTAAAAAAGTGCTTACCAAAATTCATAATAAATATTAAATAAGTAATTATTTTTAATAACTTTTAGAGTCCTATAACAATTAGAATTTAGCCCATTTTAACGTCTTCGTCACGATCGTTAGCACGGCACGGGTTTGGCACTCTATTTAAATCAAGTCCACCACGCTAGCCAAGTGCGGGTTGACAGACTAGACAAACTTCCTAGGTTGTCACTGCTTTTGCATAGATGCAGCTTTCCTCACGATGTTTTCTTCACCGGGAATCATGTTAAAAATTATTCGCTTCTGAAAATATCAGAAACGCGTGACCCAGGATTTGAACCTGTTTGCTTGGCCACTTGGGCTCAAACAAACGCGAGACCTCTGGGCTATCATTGTCTACAATTTACCTACCTTCTTTAGCATAAATATATATGTATGTAATAATCTCCACATAGTCACCGTAAAAGCTTTTTTCATATTAAAAACATATGTTCGCGTAACCTTGGCAATCACGT
This sequence comes from Brenthis hecate, assembly GCA_951806755.1. Lineage (NCBI taxonomy): Eukaryota > Metazoa > Arthropoda > Insecta > Lepidoptera > Nymphalidae > Brenthis > Brenthis hecate. Next base: position 4,316,208 of record OX638271.1, on the reverse strand, counting down.
CGATCATGCAAAATTACCTTTAAATAATGAGGTGTTAAATACTTAACATTTTATAGGTTTTTAATCACGAAAGGTTTACACGCTACCTGCCATATGTGAAACATTAACGTTGTTAACAGTTATTTATAACTAAATATCATTTGGTCCCTTTGGCCTATTGGATAGCATGTACAGCTGCAGTTCTGGAGGTCTTGGGATCAAGTCATGGGTCGGGCCAAGTATAGGTATTGACACAATTTTTCGGTATTTGATTGGCGACATTTCAATCCCTTGACTTGAAGAGCTCATAAAGTATATGTATATGAAAAATAATCTGCTTCCCTTTGTAAATTTTCTCTTCTGCTTTAAGTTTGATAGCCTGAATTTATGAAAATTTCTAAGTCAGTTATCAACCTCGTTGGGTCAAAAGTGTTATTGGGGTTCTTTCAAACTTTCTTAGTAGCCTCTTTGAGTTAAAATGTTTGTTATATTACACCTTCGTGCTATAGAAAGTTTTTAAAGTCGATTCTATCTGCATTTTTCTTGGATTACGTAGAATTGACGATCCATTCGACTATCCGGAAATAAAATACTGTATTGTACGTAGTATTTTCCGCATGTGTGTAACTTTTACATAGTTTGCTAATCTCAGTGAGTTTAGTTACCATTATTAAATTAGTCAAGTTTAAAAAAAAATTATAACTTATAAAAATATTCAGTTCACACACAAAGTCTACAAATATTATCATTAATTTTTTTTTGTCATATTTTTTTTCTTTCATATTTTTTTTCTCTCATGTAATTTTTAAAATTTTTACTTTTGGTTTTGTTAATTAGGTTTGTCGGATTTAGTTACACCTATTTACTTTAAGTACCAGCAACTATAAGCACTGTCCAAAGAGCTTGTATTTTTTATATTTTTATATATTCTTCTGTTGGAGATCCTTAATAAATAAATAAATGAATAAATTAATGTCCCCAAAAATTGGATTATAGTATACCGTACTTAGTAATTTGTCAGTGCAGAAATATATGGGAAAAGCTATCATAAACTTTTACTTTATCGATCTATGTTATTAATGATGTGCTTCAAGGAATATTCTAAGGTGAAGGTTACATCGTTCAATTGACATTATTATTGCAATTCAAAGGAATACAACTTATAATATAAAAAGGTCTCTAGTTGTATACTTACGAGTATCTTATTAAATATGGAGTTAACATTCGATCTCTATTCCACCCTTTCACGTGGTCTCTTATATTATAAAGATACTAATATATATGTAAAACTGATAAGTTTGTCTTTTTGTGTGCTTAAATAGGTTTGAAAAGAAGAAAATCTCAGTATTGCGGATGCTTATAGGATATCTAATATCACGCTCCTACCTCTAGGGGTTAAACAATAACACACTTATAAATTAATAGAGCGTGTAAAGACGCGAGCAAACGTTATATTTTAATTTCTTTTTAATTTTTACATAATATTTGTGACTTCGATTTGAAGAGTGAATTTAAAATGATTTAGCACTTTCCCTACTGATCCTCTAATATGGGGTTTATAATATTTACCTATATACTTGAATACGAACTCGGAACTGTATGTTATATGGGTTATACTCTTATAATAAAGATTTCGTTATATTTTAATTGAAAAATTATATATAAAAATACATATATAAATAAAACTATATTTTCGCATTTTTTGCGAATTTGTTTTGGTTTTTGCTTACCGGTGCTGTGAGTGCTTTACAAAAAACGTCTTCCGTGTCTGGTCTGAGAATCTCTCCCTTGACCATGTTTGATAGATTTATTTAAAAAAGGTCAAATATTCGCATAAATCTAAGCAAGTATTATAAAATAATTGAATCTTAGCCACTACACCACCGAGGCAGATAAAAAAATTGAATCTATACTAATATTATAAAGAGGTAAAGTTCGTGAGTTTATGACGTTGTAGGGGATAATCTCTGGATCTACTGAATCGATTTAGATGAAATTCAGTAAGAAGATAGTTTGAGACCCTGGGAAGGACATAGGATACTTTTTATCTCGGAAATCATCCCTTAAGGGGTGAAAATGAGGATGAAAGTTTGTATAAGCAATCAAGCTAGGGACGAAGGGTGAGTCGCTAGTGTGTATACTCGTATAAATTTCGTGCTGTACTATTATTGGGTCAGGAGTTGCTTCGCCTGGAACCAATCCTAGATGGAGAATCAGGTCATAATTATCATAAAAAAATTATTATCATTGGAACTAAACTAACCTGTAAAATTTAAACTGTATAGAAGTCGTCCCTAGCTTAGTATAAATTTAAATAAAGAGATGAAATATTTTCCCGCAGTAAAAAGTATCCTATATGTTGTCCCAAATGACCAGCTCTTATCATACCAAATTTCATCAAAATCTATCCAGTTTTTTCCAGGTTTTCCCGTGATGCGGTCACAAACAGATAGACAGACAAAAATTCTCAAAACTATAGATTCGGCCTCCCAAAAAATATTTAATGTACAGATTTGGCTTAGTTATAATTTTATTATATGTATAGAAGAAGAGAATGTGGCTCTAATTCAGCTAGCAAGATTTCACCAAAACAAATACACCAACTAACAAACATGATATTTTTTAAATTTTTTCCTCATTTTTCAATTAAATTCCTTGTAAATTAACCGAAACGTTAGTCACGTGGTTTAAAATAGTAAAGCGTAGAAGTAGTCACGTGCTCAGACGCGCGTGGGCTAAACCAAAATACACAGTAAATGTGTAGGCGGGTTTAATTTTAACCCAGACTGAATGTATATACGGAATTAGCATAACCGATTTTTTACGGCTCTATTAATTACCCTTGAGCTTTCTCGACTTTCGTTCTCGTAATGGCTATTTTATTATGGATTTTCTAGTTAAATTATTTTGTGTTGTGATTAATTGTTTAATTTTGTAACTCGGGTGATTTGGTGAAACGATTTTGTTTCGATAGTTACGAGTTTGATGCTTGGTCGATGTAAATATTAAGTATGTAATTACAACATAAGTAATTTTGTTCACTGATCATTGTAAATAAATAGATTAATTGGATTTTCTTGTAACTTTCTTCAAGTATTTACTAGATTTTTGTTCTTAAGGAAATGCCTGAAAGTAAATAATATGAGCTCAAATCTATTATAGCGCAGTAAAGTATGTATAGCTAACTTTATCGCGCGGCTCCACCTGCATCGAATTCTAATTATGTACTTTATTTTTATACGATAAGGCCTAAGTGTTGTTATTCTATTATAAAAACTATATTACTGTTAAGTTTCATTAAAATCCGGTGTTTACAAACTTCAATAAATCTTGAGATCCGAAGTCCATTTTCACATAAAGAACAATATGTACATCTTTTTGTATAATACTAGCGTTTAACCTCGCTTCCCTCGGGTTCGTCCCTGGGTCGATTCCCCGTACAAACTTTCTTCCCCATTTTCACCCCCTTAAGGGATGATTTCCGGGATAAAAAGTATCCTATGTCCTTCCCAGTAGTCTCAAATTATCTTCTTACCAAATTTCATCTAAATCGTTTCAGTAGATCCAGAGATCACCCCCCACAACGTCACAAACTCACAATTCACAAACTTTACCTCTTTATAATATTAGTATAGACTAGCAGTGTCCGCGGCTTCGCCCACGTTCAATCCTCCGATACAAACATCACATTTTTAATAATGTATGGAATTTCGATGCTCGATTTGTTGACATTTATGATTACTGCCGCTTTAGGTAGTAGCATGATGATATATAGCCCATAGCTTTTCTCAATAAACGGGCTATCTAATGCAAAAAGAATTTTTCAAATCGAATTAGTAGTTCCTTAGATTAGCGCGTTCAAACAAACAAATAAGCAAACTCCTTATAATATTAGTATAGATTAATACGTTCACTTTTGAGTGTTTATAAAAAAAAGTAATTAGCTTTACTCCATAGTACTGCAGTGTAAGCTTTCCATAATGAAATATGTTAAGTAAAATAATATAAACTAACTTATATGGGTTTCCGATAGAAATGCTTTGAACTATGAAATTCGATCATAGACATTACCAGTATGTAACGTTTGTTTGTTCTTGTTAATGCTAAGGGAGTTGGCTTGAGCATTCAGTACTTAGTGCCTCTATATAAGGTTTTGGTGAAAAATAATTACTAAATATTACTCTGTTTAACAGTTAAGTTACCATTTACTATAGGATTTTTTTTCCTTCCCACGGAAAAACACAAAAACAAGTTGTCGAGTCGTGTTCAGAAAACATGGCTAACGCTGGCTAAAGCCTAAGAGATACTTCAAAATTATGTACTAGAAAATTGTAGGCCTTAAAAAGCCAACGGAAAAGTCTGCAATAGCATATGTCTATCTCCTAAGTATTTAGCCTCATAAGGACGTAACCGAGCGAAGCGAGGCAAGTAACAAAGAAATAAATGACGCTGACCTGATAATGGAGTCAGAAAAAAGACATAAGAAGAGAAAGGTGCCAGATAAATCAAAGCACACCGAATTCTAACATATCTGATTAGCTATCTATAGTAAATGAAAACTAACAATCAGTTATTTGTTACTTTTTAGTGTTCTTTTTTCAAGTCGGTTTTTTTCAAGTTTTTATTTTTCCATTTTTATTGCAGATCTATTAGTAGTAAAGTAAGAAGAAAGTAGTTTTAAAAATTCAGAAAGCGAAAAATCAATCACCACTAAGATTTTTTTTTCTTTAAATGGGACCAATTTTGAGGTAAACCCTATCCAATAAGAAAGAATCTTGGAAATCTGGATGGACTACACTGTAAAAGTTACACGAGGTCAACCATGAAAAAAATACCTGTCGAAGAACCTCCTCCTTTTTTTCGTTGGTAAAATAAGAAGAAGCATAACGAAAGTCACGTATGACTACTTATAAGTTGTTTAAAAGTTTCATTTGGTTTATTTTAATGAAACAATACCATACGCACATTTTTTTTGTATTCTACATATATAGCTAACAATATTGTAACTAAGCCGAATCTGTACATTAAATATTTTTGGGCAAATCTTATTGAAATAGACATTATTATCGATACAGAGGTCGAATCTATAGTTTTTAGAATTTTTCTCTGTCTGTATGTGACCGTACACGAGAAAACCACTGGAGAAATTTTGATGAAATGTAGTATGATGATATCTGGTTATCCGGGTAAACATATAGGGATACTTTTTACTGCGGGAAAATATCTCACCTCTGAGAAATTTATACTAAACCTTAAAACGTAACTAGGGACGAATCCGAGAGGAGCAAAGGTGAGTTGCTAGTATAACTATAAATATCGATTTGCAAATACATCATAGTACAATTTTGTTATACTTTGAAAGAACGTGCAATATTATTTTATTCATATTCAGTGTATATATGTATAACGTTTGTCGTTTGATTTCAAAGGTCAAATAGAGGTTAGAGGGTTATCTAAAAGTTCACATTCTTATCTACGAGTACATTGAACGAATTTGTTATTTTATATCTAATGGAATAAAAATGATGTTTAAATTTGATTATACTCAGCGATATATTTTTCAACCGACTTCAAAAAGGAGGTTCTCAATTCGACTGTATGTTTTTTTTTATGTTTGTTACCTCAGAACTCCGTCATTTATTAACCGATTTGGACAATTTTTGTTTTGTTTGAAAGGGTATACTTCCAGATTGGTCCCATTTAAATTTCAAAAAAAGACTTGAAACTTCTATTTCCGTTGATAGTACAGTGGTTCGATGTTGTTGACCTGATCTGATGGCAAGGCCAGAAGGTGGATAGGTGGAAGTCTTCAACGGCTAATAGTACATACTTTGAGTTTGGGCTTATTTGGTTTGATTTGACAAGCCTAACACGTTAGAATCCTTACTTTGCTACTACTGTCTACACTAAAAAGGGAAAAATAAAAACTTTTTAACAAAAAAATTAAAACCGACTTCAAACAAAAGCACTAAAAATTAAAAAATTACTGATTGGTAGTTTTCATTTACTATACATTCCTAATAAAATATTTTCGAAGTCGGTGTGCTTTGGCTAAGTAATTAAAGCCTACCTATTAAATACATACCTAATCAAATATTTTTGAAATCGGTCCCAGCCCATACAAAGCAAAGCACACCGACTTCGAAAATATTTTATTAGGTATGTATAGTAAATGAAAACTACCAATCAGTTATTTTTTAATTTTTAGTGCTTTTGTTTGAAGTCGGTTTTTATTTTTTTGTTAAAAAGTTTTTTATTATATTAAAAATTCTAACAATATAATACCTATACTAACATTATAAATAGGTAAAGTTTGTGAGTTTGTGAATTGTGAGTTTGTGACGTTGTAGGGGGTAATCTCTGGATCTACTGGAGGAATTTAGATGAAATTTGGTAAGAAGATAGTTTGAGACCCTGGGAAGGACATAGGATACTTTTTATACCGGAAATCATCCCTTAAGGAGGTAAAAATGGGGATAAAAGTTTGTATGGGGAATCAAGCTTAGGACGAACCCGAGCGAAGCGAGGGTGAGTTGCTAGTATAAAATAAATACACAATACATTTTAACATAATTCTTAATAACAAGTTCTAATATGCTAGTCATTTTTGTAGTGTTCCCAAGCGATCCTCCAACGCCCCATTGCACTGCGGCGACAGGTTCCGCTGTGGGTTTTAGTAAGTAGGAGTATCACAGTATGGTATGAGAGGAGTATAATGGGGACCCTGCCCGTTGACGGTCGGGCCCCATGACGGGTTTCACCAACATCATTAAAAAAATGGTATTCGCTTACAGGTGTCCATAGCACTGACCAATAAGTTACACGCATGCACTGCTAATATAAAAAGGGAAATGGCTTATAAACAATATTTGATTAATATTGTATACATAAGTTCGAAGTTTGCATGTTATATACAGTTCATATTTAAAATATATACAGACTGTAATAGCATTAATATTATTAATGCGAAAGTTTGGATGGATGGATGTTTGTTACTCAATCACGCCAGAACGGATTTTAAATGGCTAGTTTATTTTATTAACATAATGCCTTGTAATTATTCTACTTACATAATCGATTAACCAATATGAACATATTATGGAGGCAAATTGTGCACGTCATACGCAATCTCCACCCAGCCATCAAATATATGGAAATGATCATACATTATAATGCCAATTTAATACTAATCTAGTTACTGTCGTTGCTATTGATATTGACAAGGGATAAGCGGTTTATCGGATCAAGATTGTAAATTGGTTCAGACGGGCTGACCGTCGCTCATATATGTACAAACCATACAATTTATATTTACTAACATCTCACCCTTGCTTCGCTCGTGCCTTTTGTATTTATTATATTATATACAAGTACCCCAAATTTTGTTAACACTACTCCAGGTCATAGCCCATCTCCCCATTAAGACGGGGGAGGTTCTGTTGGGTTTTAGTGGGTAGTTCTGACCTTTCTAGCCAGTGAGTCACACATAACTACCTGTATGTATGCAGGTGGTATGCGTAAATGGATTTCCTAATATGAACTAAAATAAAAAGGTCATATTCCATCTGTATACTAAATTTCATGCAAATCTGTTCAGCCGTTCAGCGTGAAAGAGTAACAAACATACAAACTTGCGCATTTATAATTAGTAGTGATAGAGCCCCACTAAAGCTCTATAATGTTAATTACCCCATTAATACACGTTAAGCATTAGTGTGACCATATTTTAACACATAGTTTTTAATAATGCCGTTAGACGTGTAACGATAGCTATCTAACATAGATAGATAATTTTTTTGACTTATAAAATAAATATGTTGGGACATTAACACACATAACCACCTAGTTCCATGGTAAGCTACGAGACTTGTGTGTTATGGATACCAGATAGTTGATATACTACATATATATAACTTTATATACATACATATTATAAACATAACACCCATGATTGGAGTGCAAAATTTCGTGCTCATCACACAAATGGATGCCCCCAGCGGGACTCGAACCCGCGACCGCTGGCATAGCAAGTAGGGTCACTACAAACTGAGCCAAACGTGTCGTCAAATAAAAGGTATTTGATGTCTAATTAATGACATTCGAGCGATTAGTTACCAAAATAGCGTTTCCTATGCAACATGACAACGACAAGATGAGACATGTGTATCAAAACTAAATTTTTATTATTTAATTTTTATTGAGTTTTTAACTCCCGCGGCAAAAAGAGAGGTGTTATAAGTTTGACGTCGATGTCTGTCTGTTTGTGTGTGTGTGTGTGTGTGTGTGTGTGTCTCACTGTGACATCGTAGCTCTCAAACGGATGAACCGATTTCGATGCGGTTTTTTTCATTTGAAAGCCAGTTTTCTTGCGATGGTTCTTAGCTATGTTTATTTAATATCGGTCCAGCAGTGTAAGAGTATCAGCTCTTTTCCAATATGATATAAGGCATTTTGGCGTATGATTACTCGATTAAGTGCTTCACGCGTGCCAGTGTAATCGTTAAATGACAACAAATTGCGTAGGGGGGTTTTTAAATGTTTATTATAATTATATTGTTCTTTAATATAATAGCCAATCAATAATATTAATTAACATATTATCTTACAGTTACGTGACTTTGACACGCAGTTAAAACTATCTGCCATACCGAAAATGATTGAAACGATTTACTATCATTAAGAGTTCAACGCACGCTTTAACATGTAAATTATTTAAGAACATTAAATATTGCGTCACTAAGCCTCAAGCGTTAACTTTAATGTGGGGCCCTACTATTAATAAATAATTACTAGAGTTCGCTCAGTGGTCAAAAATTTGAGGAGACATTATATGAATTGATATTTAAAAAAAATCTACTTCTTTAGATTCGTTCATTGCAGGTATATCTGACAATATATTCTTATATATTTCAATTCCTTATTTACAAAACAGTTCAGTACTATTATAATAAAACAGTTTTTTTTATAAAATTAATCTATCTATAAAAAAAATTAAAAATTCTAATTTTTTTTTATTGTTAACACTAAATTCATCAATAGCTACTAAACATAAAAAAAGAAAATCATATATACAGAGGAGAAAAGGTACTAAACTATTTTCTTTGCCAATTTATATATAAACTAGCGATTCACCCTCGCTTCGCTCGGGTTCGTGCCTAGCTTCTTTCCAATTTAAAACTTTCATCCCCATTTTAACCCCCTTAAGGGGTGATTTCCGAGATAAAACGTATCCTATGTCCTTTCCAGGGTCTCAAACTATCTTCTTACCAAATTTCATTTAAATCGCTTCGGTAGATCCAGAGATACGATACCCCTACAACGTCACAAACTCACAAACTTTACCTCTTTGTAATATTAGTATAGACTAGCGATTCACCCTCGCTTCGCTCAGATTCGTCTCTAAGTGCGTTTTAACGGTTAGCGCGTTCAAACAAACAAACAAAAAATCTGCCTCTTTATAATATTAGTATAGATTAATAAAATCTAGTAGGTATCTATGATTTCTAAATAACTATTACAAGTTATGTTCTTATGGTTGTTTGTGCGATACCAAAGAATAAACATATTTTTATCAGCTCGTCCAGAAACACAAATTTCTTGTAGAAAATTATAATAATAAATAATAAGGTGATTAAAAAAACGTTTTTCTTTATATAATAAAATGGCAAGGTATTTTTCCACTGATAGGAATCCCAAGAAAACTTGACCTTCCGGCGTTCGTGCGACGCGGCGATATATCACTTTGGGTAGATACTACAAATACAACACGATAGTTCGCTGAAACAGTTTTGTTAATGGTATCTATTGTTAATGCAGAAGTTTCTTATAACAAAATTAATTAGTTTTTTTTTACATTTATTTACAACAGTAAAATTTATTATCTTTAGACATGTAATTTTTTGGTTACATAATTAGGTTTGCTAAATACCTCTTTATGCGATAACCTTTTCTATGTTTAGTTCTATGTTTTGAATACACAGGCTTATGTATTGGTATGTAAAAATTTGATTTTCTTTATTTAAAATAAAACGGTCTTTTTGGATTTTTTCGCGGTTTCATTTTGATTTTTGGTTCCGACGTTTCGAATGCTTTACAGCAATCACGGTCACGGGATATACAGACGTCTCTCCCGTCAAAACGGGTGAAATGTCGGGAACCAATAATCGAAATAAATCCGCAAAATATTCCGAAAAGATAGTTTTATTTAAAATGTCAAATATGCGCGTAAATCTAAGAAAGTATTATTTGATTTCCGTTATATTAAAGTGACTTTTAATTAATTAAGACACAGTTCCTTATCCCACGTTAAACTCGACACTCTTAGCGAATGAGAGTTGGATGGAAAAAAGTGTAATATTTCGATTGTCACGACACTTTTTATTATTTACTATGAGCAGCTGTTTAAAGCAGGGCGTCCTATAAAGTGACGTCATCATAAACTCCTCCAGGTAAATTTCTAAGAAATGAATTAAATTTCTAAGAAATTCATTGTTAACTGTAACACCGATGTGCCCGCGGTCGTTGAGGGACTAAGCGATTACAAATGTTAAGGAATGTGTGTTGTAAGAAATTCGGGTACACTCTTTGCAGGACTTTTTTCAAAGAGCCTCAATATTTGCAATGTAGATGTCATACTTTGATTTTGTTACTGTTTATATTTAAAATATAGTAAATTCTCTTTAAAAAAGAAACTTGAGCAGAACACTATTCCGGGCCAGTAGCTTCGTTACGGGCAGACTACACTCACTGTCTTTAAATTGAGTCAATTCAAAAGTGTTTGGAAAAGTCTAGTTGAATACAGTTATTATTGACTAGCGACTCACCCTCGCTTCGCTCGGGTTCGTCCCTAGCTTGATTCCCCATACAAATTTTCATCCCCATTTTTACCTCCTTAAGGGATGATTTCCGGAATTAAAAGTATCCTTTGTCCTTTCCAGGGTCTCGAACTATCTTCTTACCAAATTTCATCTAAATCGGTTCAGTAGATCCAGAGATTACCCCCTACAACGTCACAATCTCACAAACTTTACCTCTTTATAATATTAGTATAGATTTTTGATATTCTTCTCCATTCTACGTGAAATTGACGAAGTAATCTATCTACTGGTACATTTTGAAACCATTAAACAAGAATTGAATTGATTTTTGATATAGCAAACTATTTATAATGAACATCAATATCAAGCAATTTATAAAGCGCTCAGAACGTAGTATTTATTAGCAGAATGAGCTAGTGTCGGTCGCAAAGCAAATATATTTTGTCGGTACTATAAGAACATAATAAATATTTATGAATACAAATAGGAACATCTTTGTGAATAATTTACCATCTTTTATATATTTTCGCGATGATTTCAAGCTGATACTCTACATAGATTGAGGAAAATAAATATTATAATAGGTATAAGATTAAACAATCGACTAATTCTCTTCAGTGTCAAAAACTATTACCGTCATTTACGGAGACATAATATGGGAGTGACATATCATGGTTCTATGACAGATATTAAATTTATCATTTCACAACAATTTTAAAATTATTCGTAACCGATTGAAGGATGTCAGTTGTTATAAGCTAGCGTTTATAATGATTGAATTGTTTGTATTGACCATTCAATTATTTTCATGTTCTATTTTAAACGCCATACAGTTCCATTCCATTCCATACACATTTTCTCGATACTGGCAGAAGGCAGAGAAATTGGAAACGTCATTGTAACCTTCCTACAGACGTCTCAAAGAAATATCCGCAAAAGAGCAATAAATTCTGATTATTTATAGAAAAATATATTTAAATCACAAGTGGGATGAAAAATAGACTAAGCGAATAATAAAAAATCCAAAATGTAGATCAGTAATTTCGGGTGCCAGCGACCGCAAGGCGCATACCGCAGCACGTCGCACTGCGGTACGCGAGACCATCCACCGGCCATTAATCGACCTTCGAATGTGTCCGTCACTACAGTGCTTGCATTTATTGCAATGCGATCGCTAAGATAAATGAGTGACACTTCTTACACACTAGTTGTGTACTCTTGCTTTGTTTATTTTCGGATTTTTTTATTTTTTTTGAAATTTTTGGGTAATTTTTTAAAGAGTGTAGAATACAAGTAATTGTGTAATTGTTTTGATGAGATTTAATAGGCTATTTTACATGTGATCTTTTGTGATGCTGATCTGATGAAGGTATTAGATTTTCTATTTTTCAATTTGTTTCCGGATAGAATATAGTTTGGTAATGGTTTGGTATTCTTCATATTTATTTAGTTTTTGGTTAAGATGTCGGAGTTTTTACCCGTTCAACATTAATGCCGTGCGTTACAGGAATTAAACTTTCGTGGTCAGAATGCAAAAACGACAGATTGATATTTTCCATTTAGAGTTCTATAAAAAATGAAAAGGCATAAAAATAAATAATTAATCTATATACATAATTACAATATGTTATGAGGATTTTTTACAGCATTAGTGCCTACTGAAAATTGAAGTACAATTATGCAAAATTCTGCTGCAAAAAAGTGCAGCTTAGAATTGGTCGGCCAGAGTTTTATTGTTAAATAAGTTTTTGCCCGCGGTCCACCCATGAATTCAATAGTCAATTTCATTCAAATCAGTTCACAACGTAAAACTTAAAAAAAGCATTCACTTATATAATATGTACAACTTTTTACTTTTTGTGGATTTGTAGATTATAAAAACGCTTTAATGAAAAAATATATGAGGTAGAATGATCTAACTTTATAGTATGATCCATATAATATTTAACATCATTTGACACTCAAAAAGATCGTTTTTTGTCACTATCAACAGAATTTTGCCCCTTTATCTATTACTTATTCTGCGCAAAATATAAATTCTCCATATTACCAATGAAAATTTTCGTCAAAATTAGTCTAGCTGTTTCAGAGATTATTGGGTATAAACATACAGATAAAATATTTTTAACAACCGCATTTGCGCTCGATATGGGAGACCTATTTTGATATCACAAAAAGGTATTTTAATTATAAATATGTGTAGGTACATAAAAATATTCCAGTACAAGTAATGCACATCCACAATACGTAATTGTTTCCTACTCGTATGTAAACTAGTGAAAAGAATATTTTATTACACGTAATTCATCCAATGGTGCTCTTTACATGTTAGTTGTAGGCGAATTTAGAGTGCGTGATTGATGGCAACGTACTGAGCCGGTGACAAATGGCTCCATTTGCAAGCACGCGCAGGTTGAGTGACACTCGAGTATTATACTGTTTCATTGGGGCAAGTAATTTAGTTTGTAACTACGAATATTCGCAAACTCGAATCTCGCGTAAATGTTATTTCGTATAAAGATGTAAAAGAATAAATATAGGTACATATAATATAGATAGAATTCTGATGAAAATTTTTATTTTATTTGGCAACTTGTATGATCTTACTCATGTTTATTTCTATACTTGAGCAAAGTTGTCGCTTTACATCAGTATCTCATGAGCCAATAAATTAATAAATTTCTTTATATCGGAAAGACCGAGCCTTTATAGGATCACTAACGTGGCTGTCTGTCAGTCCGTCTGTTATAGTCTAATTCTTCAAATATATGGGAACAAAAAAAAACTAAATATTAAAAAAAAAAAATTAGAACTTTTGCGAAAATTGTTTAAAATTTATTAAAGAAATTATATGATTTTTATAATTCACCTAGCCATTTTATCTAACTACTGAATAGTTTTGTGGATAAAAGGGCAAGGATATTTAAATAAATATGCAAAATCGTACCAACGTTGGATTGTCATTTACAGAGATCTTAATTTTTAAATATTCTATATTCTAAAGTACTGAATCCTTATCGTGCGTGTACAATTTTAATATAATCAGCTTGTCTAAAAATTTCAAATCCATAATAAAGTCTGTCACTGTTTACCACACCATTTACATATACTCGTAGAATAAAATTATAATGAACTAAAGTTGTATACTTTTTTAAGATAAGATAGAACCTTTGGGGCATTGCCAACCGTCGCCATTTTTTTCAAACTTGCGGCGCATGATGCTATTTAAATATTTGATATTTTTGTTTGTTTAAGAGTTCTCATTTCTGTCTATGTTTGCCAGTTTTGTGGTTGCCATACTTATAAATATAATGTACTAAACTACTATAAATGTACACAACGTATAACCATACTTTGAAAATAAATCATAATGTAGACGAGAGGCTTATGCTAGCATCCATAGGAAATCCTCTTTGTTTTTGGCACATATTGTGGGTATAATTGAGTTGCCATATAGTAACTTCATATATAACTAAAAAGGTACATCGCCTTCAAAATCTCCTTAAATTCTAGCCTAAGAGGTGGAATATTTTCTTCAAATTTAAAGAGGTACTCATTATTTTAAAAAATTGAAAAAAATATATAATTGGTGAAAATATCACGTACCAATAAACACCTCCTTATTTCGGAAGTCTAATAAATAACGTTCCTTCGTCGAAGTGAGTATTGTTATTTATGACACAACTCTGCTCTTTCCACCAACAAGGTAAATATTATTTTCTTCGCCACGAAGCTTCTACTGCTATTTATTATAGTTTTATGTTGGTATTTTCTCGTGGCTAGGTTGTACGGGCTTAGAACACAAGGGAGCAAGACTCAAGTCTCAGTTCAAGCCAAAAAAGCTAATGCATTTATTTCTAGATGGGATGAAGTGCCTATCAGATCCCATGCCTTAGTAATCTTATAAACCCGTCTGCGTTTGATTATTTTTAGTCGTTACGTTTCGTCCCATAGAACTAAAATAAAAACTGTACCTGTGATAATTAAAAGGACATTACTAGTTAAATTTTATATAAATTACATCATTTGCAGATAAACAAACATCTGAACGTACGAGATAAGCGTTATCACGTTTCCCTCCATCATAAAGATGTCAATCACAAACGGATGCGTCGAAACGTTGGGGTCGCGATCATTACTACGAATTCAATTCGGACGCATTTGAATGCGGACGGAGTTATAATACATTCACACTCACGAACTGGTTAAAACTGCACAAATATTTTTGTTGCTGTTGTTATTAATTCTTATTACTGTGGGTTTTTTGATTCGTCCTTTTGTTGGGGCTTTTGCATATGGATAAATGGGCCTATGGGCCAAAGAGTGAGAGATACTTTTGGTGACCTTATTTACTTCAAAGATAAATTTAAAGTAAAGTTCCAAGTTTTGTTCCTGTACCTAGTAACTCCTGTGACAGGTAAGTCTGTAAAATGTTGCATGATGTATGAAAGAAATTAATTATTGTTAGCAGTACCCGCGGTTCTCCCTGCGTTCAAACTAAAGAATAACAAATTCTTTGACTTTATAACATAACTATCAGAACCCGCGGCTTCGCTCGCGCTAAAACTACAAAAAAATCTCTAAAGGTAGGTTTCATACAAACTTTCATGCCCTATTTTACAACCTTATTGGATGAATTCGAAAAATACTAAAAATCGTATTTATTTAATTGTACTGTAGAACATTAATAACAAGTTTTAAGTTATTCTGATGACAAATATTTTTTTGGGTTGTATTATAACGTGTTTTCCCGTGAGAATGAGATAATCTCCCGCGGTAAAAAAGTAGCCTATGTCACTCTCCAGTTCTCCAACTATCTCCACACAAAAAATTACGCCAATTTGTTATTCCGTTTTGACATGAAAAAAGGACAAACAAACAAACACACATTCACACTTATAATATTAGTATGGATAGCAGTTATAACA
This sequence comes from Brenthis hecate, assembly GCA_951806755.1. Taxonomy (NCBI): domain Eukaryota; kingdom Metazoa; phylum Arthropoda; class Insecta; order Lepidoptera; family Nymphalidae; genus Brenthis; species Brenthis hecate. The sequence goes on along the minus strand of OX638271.1, from coordinate 4,300,484 downwards.
TAACGTTCGATTTTCTGTCAATGTTGTAGTCAATGTCTTCTGTCTCGCTTATCCACTTTTAAACACGGATATTTTTTAACTTAAATTTTTCACTTTTCCTTACAGTTTTCTTTCAAACATTTTCATTTATGAAAACCTTGTTCTGATAACTAAAAATACAACAAAATACAATTAGCCAAATAGGTGCAGCTGTTCTGAAGTGATGCGCTTACATCCATTCGGCAAATGATTTTTATCTATATAGAAGATTATAATTTATAGATTTATGTCTATCTTCATTAGTTATGATAAAGTGCAACACTGGGCATCGGCATAAATAAAAGTAGTGTCTATAATATTAGGGAAAAGCGGACGGATATCACTAGGATCTTTATTATTGCATGTACGGGTATAATATCTCAGAAGTCTCAAGTATCTAAATAATCAATCTCAAGTTTAAAATAATTTACACCCATTTCCCAAAAATTGCTAGAATTTATTTTTTTGTATGAGATACTAAACACTACATATGCTTTTTTCTTGCCTTTATTTGATTTGTTTATTTATAATTTTTTTATCTTTTAATAAAACTAGGTTTATATTCTTAATCTTGACGGTTTGAAATATTTTTGACTATTATTATTTAGTAGGTTTTGACTGATAGGCTGAATAGCTGTTAGGTGTAAATCTGACCGAGGACTGGAAAACCTCTTTAAAAGAACCTAGTAGTTGTTTTGGGGTCTTGCATCGTTGCTTCCTCTAATTAGTCAGGGCCTTCCTTATGCAGGGGGTTGGGGAGTTTGGTGTAGGATGCCACCAAGTTGATTGATTCCTTATCTCTGTGGGCCATTGCTATCTTTAGGTTTCATTTTATGGTTTTTCATTTGCCCGGTAGATAAACCCGCCTATGATGTCTTCTGTAACGTCAGATATATAAACACTTTCAGGAGACTACTAATTACCAAATTGAGTAGTGATAATATATTTTAGCTCAAAACTTGTAAACATCAATTCCTTTTATTTTTAATAAATATCTAATTTTTAATTTCTTCATTAAAAGTAAATTAATAAAATATTCATTTTCTTACATAATTCAGTACAAGTCTCTAGACATTGCCTACTCTCAGGCCAAATGTCAAGATGTCAGCAATTACACCGTTTGAAACTGGTTCATTGCAGATCAGGTAGCAGTCACGTGACCGGGCCGCGTTACTGGAATGCTGCCAAAGCAATACAACGTATTGTTGAATTGTTTATGCGCCTATAATTCGTTTTTCCTGAAAGCGGAATATCATTTATGTGTTTGTATCGATTATGAAATTTAATAATGGATGTAAGATTTGTTTTATAGTTTTGCCGTTATTTACTATTCAATTTTGGGTAGAAAAAGAGAGAGAGAGACAGAGAGAAAATTGAAAGAGAAAGAGAGTATATTTCGTGACATAACCCTTTTTAACTTTGTATGTGTGTATGTTTCTTACCTAAACCCGTATTTGTTAACGAAACCCCTCCACACTATACGCCACACGATATGCGAATATTTTACATTAAAACCATATTCCGCCTATTTTGAATAATAATGGCGTGTATCCGAGTATTATCAAGATAAGTGTACGTGTGTGTGTAGCAATAGAGTTGCATCAGCAATTTCGCAATTTGGCGCCTTTCCAATAGTCACGTGACTGCAACACCTGATCCGCAATGAACCAACATCTAATAGTTACAAGTGGAAGTTTCATTTTACAGTTTTATTTTACATAAATAAATTAATAAACAAATAAAATAAATAAATTAATTAACAACTAATAACTTGTTAACCGAATTCAAAGAAGTAGGTTCTATCTCTGGACTAAATCTTCATGAATTAGGTTTTTTTTACATCGGATGTCATGGAAAGTATTAGATGACTTGAAATATACAGTTTGTCTCAAAGTCTTATTTATGGTATTTTTTCATTTCTGTTAAGATATTATTGAAGCTGTTAGAAGTTAAAAAAAATAGAAGTAAATAAATTATTAAGCACAATTTCATATTTACATTATTATTTAGTAATTATTTTATTGATCTATTTTAAAAAAGGACCTCTTGACATCTTTCTCTAAATTCCATTCTATTCTGTGTTCTATATGAGATGGGGTGCCGTACCGAGATTTTTTAAGTCAGTGTAACTTTTTACCACTGAACCGATTTTAACAAAATTGCTAATATACACATATGTTATCTCTACTTAAAAATATCATTTTTATCGTTATAGCAAACTTGATAGCTAGAAAAAGGTATCATATATATAAGGTATATTATGTACTATGGTATATATAAGGTATAGTATATTCTGTGTCTTAAATTTCATCCAAATCCGTCCAACCGTTTTAGCGTCAATGAGTAATAAACACATACAAACAGACACACACACTTTTGCATTTATAATAAATAGTAGGAAGTGAGTACTCTAACTAAATCGAATCATTTATTTTACAGTTCAAATTTTCCTTGTATTCCCATTTTAACTTCCCTCTGCTGGGCACGGGCGTCCATTCAGTACGAAGGGGATGAGGCCATATTCCACCACGCTGGCCAAGTGCGGGTTGGCGGACGTCATATCTTTCGAGAACTTGCTAGGCTCTTTAAGATATGGAGGTTTCCCTACGATGTTTTCCTCCACCATAAGACAAGTGGTAATCATGTCAGAAATGATTCGCACACGCAAATATCAGAGCCGCGAGATATTATTGTGTTCAATTATTATTTTTTTAGTTATATTAAATTTGATTTTACAATATCAAGTATATATCTGTACTACGAACCAACGAACCGAAGCGACTTAGCTTACTTAGTAGAAATTTCGCAAGAATGAAAACAGCTGCAACGGAAGCTTAATAAAGGATTAACTGACGGTTAAAATTTTAGATAGAATCTTCGATAGTACTTACCGAGAATTCTCTTAACTCAGAATATAAGATACTCTCATTTTACAGTTCATCGTATTTATTAATACTTTAAAATGAACATTCAAGAGTAGTTTTTTTTTATAGAGATAGATTAAATAATTATGTTAAGGAGGTGTGTTCTTTTTAATCTAATACATTTCTTTGTTATTTGGCTTTTAGGCGAGTCATTTCTTAATATGTTCTACATAACCAAATGACTTTTTTACTTTCTCTCCGCTTTTTGCTATTAATTAACGATATGTGGTAATCTTAGACTAAAAAAATATATAGTCCGTCAAAATAAATATCATAGTCAAAAAAGTAGCGTCATTTGCTGTTTACGCAGAATAATCAAGAATAGTGACTCGATTTAGTCAAACACGTTCGTTTACTTTCTTTATATATATATATATATATATATATATATATATATATATATATATATATATATATATATATATATATATATATATATATACACTGTAGTAGTTAAATTAATAAACAATGTATGAGAATAAAATATAAATAATAAAAACAATTTACTATGTTCTTTCGTATTTTTTAAGCATTAGTTCTCTTCTTGCTAGAGAGAAAGCATAATATTAGGTTATTTTTTCTTTATAACAATGAAATTCACTTGCTATTTTATTTATTAAATTTTACTTACTTATCACTCAATATACAAATTGTTATTTGTATAATATTTTAAAACATTATTTTTTGGCTTCATATTTAATTCTATGACACTCTATATTATTACGTGTTAGTCTGAGTTGATAATATAAAAGTTAAAAGTATACCTTATAATGTAAACTTTTTTTTTTCTATTTATTTTAAAGGCTTTTATTTCTAAAATTTGCCAGCTCTAACATACCTTAATCTACATAGATACATAAACCGGATGTACATACACCACCTTGGACTCCTCAGAAGTAGGAACGGACAAAATGGTGTTAAAATTACCTATATCGAAACTATTCAGATTCAATACTTTAATTATGGTTTCCTGTTATTGGTCGTACCGTACACATTTCATTAATAAATGATAAACGTCTTCGTATACTCCACATACATCACAGTTTGGTGAGAGTGATTAATGAAAAGTGATTGATGGAAAGTGACGAAATAGTTTTTTTTAATGATTTTTTTTAATGGCATAAGTCGGGAACGTATTCTATGTGCTATATAAAAATATTTACAAATGTAAACATTTACATACATATGTATATGGATATGTATGTATGTACATAGATATTAAGTGACTAGTTACTGCTATATTAAAATTATGCCTGAATATTATCAAAGTAATACAACTTTACTTCGATTTCTGTAATATGATTTATTACTCCAAAAGGGACGTCTATCGTATTCCCAATATACTCGTATTAGTTAGTTTAATTTAGGCTGAGAATCGTATTTTCAATACTTTACTTAGTTTAGTTTAGGCGAAAATTAATACGAGTTCTCCTTAATCGTTATTTCTAATTTTCATCATTTACGCTACTTATACTCTCTCGGTAACGGTATAAAATTAACAATATTTTACTTACCACGTATAAACTTTGTATAAATATGGTTAAAAACGCTTATTATTTACTTATTCTTTGGCAATACTTGATTGAAAGGTTTTAATATATCTATTTTCTTTTAATTCAGAGTATTGTCTATGCAATAAAAAATACTAATAATTTAAAATAGCTATGATTTAAAAAAGAGCAGCGATGACGGTATAGGACAAAAAATATCATCAAAATCGATCAAGCTAGTAAGAACAAAATAATCTGCCGTCAAAATAAAGAAGGCCCTAATTAAAATTTTTGTCAAATATGACTTAACTGCAGATTCAAAATCTGCAAAAAAATTCTACTTGATAGTCTTACTCATAAAGTTCTAAATCTTATAAATCCGGAGATACCATAACCATTTTCATCGTAACTACGTCAAAACTAGTAGTAATTTTTTGAAGACAAATCTTCATATATCTCGAAATCAACTTTGACGAAGTTGCGGCCTCTTTTTACGACGGCTTTAGTTACATACGGAGACAACCGGAAATTCATATACTTAGATATTACAAATATGATAATTGCTGTTCAAATCAAATTGTGTAACTTTCATGGTATTTTGATAGTACATAAAGTACGTCATTCGATGCATTCTAGTAAAACGGAACAGAGGCCAATATCCGCCCGACCCGTGCACTTCTGGCCGTATCGTTTACGCCACTTAAGCTCTCCAAATGAAGGTACTTCTAAAAGCTTTCGTTTTATTTTATATGTTCACTTAAAAGATTTTAGCGAATAGTATATTTGAGGAATTACTTAAATATACATTTCCTCAAAAATATTACTTTTTAACCCGCTTTATATATATACATATAATAAAATTCTGAGTTGTGTCTATACATTAAATATTTTTTGGAAAATCTTATTGAAATAGATATTATTATCGATACAGAGGCCGAATCTATAGTTTTTAGAATTTTTGTCTGTCTGTCTGTTACCGCATCACGAGAAAACCACTGGATAGATTTTGATGAAATTTGGTATGATGATAGCTGGTCATTTGGGTGAACATATAGGATACTTTTTACTGCGGGAAAATATCTTATCTCTGAGAAATCTATACTTACTAAACGTTTAAACGTAAGAAGGGACGAACCCGAGCGGAGTGTGGGAGAGTCGCTAGTATAACATCTAGAGCTATGTAAAAGCTCTAAAATAATCGGTCAAGTAATAAAAATCTTGCACACAGAACTCCATACTATAGTTGTCTATTCTTATTGATTAGAACTAATCCTTTCTAACAATAAAATTACTTTAAACGTTATTAAAGCATTTTTGTTCTAAGTCTATCTTAAGGGCAGCATTCTTTTTGGGATGTAAGAGTATATGGAACAAAAGGAGATGATAACATGTAACATACACAGATACTAAGTATTTACACGCGAATTGAGTATCCTTTTTTTTGAAACCAGAATATTAATAATAAATAAAATAAATAAATATGTTGGCACATTATCACACAGCACTACTTTGTTCCATGGTAAGCTACAAGGCTTATGTTATCGATACCAGATAGTTAATACACTACACATATATAACTTTGAATACTAACATATAATAAATATAAACACCCATGACTGGAGTACAAACATTCGTGCTCATCACACAAATGAATGCCCCCAGCGGGACTCGATCGCGCGACCGCTGGCATAGCAAGTAGGTTCACTACAAACTGAGCCAAACGTGTCGTCAAATGGATGTCGTTTAAAATTGTCGTTTAATGGATGTATTTTGAGGTTTTTGTTTATTTAAAAAAAAGTGCAAATAAAATTTTTAAATAGCCTAAAATAAATTATGTGCAATATATTGTGTAATAAATTGCATGTAGGCCACTGCAGGGCTGTAGGTCAACGTAACATTTAAGAGGTTGTTATATTTACCAGAAATGGTTTTAATCTGAATAGTACACAAAAGCTCGAACCGAAGAGAATTCAATGAATGAAAAGTTCAGTTGAAACGGATGCAATTGAGCGATGTTAGTTTAAAATGTATGCAGAAAGCATTGCATTCATTTAGTAGCGTTTTTTGTGAAGTTGTGAATTCTTTTGTTTACGACTTCTCTTTATTTAATCAAATAGATACGAATTGAATGAACTATAATAATATTTTCTTAGCAATTTTGGTAATAAAATACAAGCTAAGAAAGTAATAATGATACAGTCTATATATAGTTTTTAGAATTTTAGTCTGTCTGTATGTCTGGGAACGACAAAACCACTGAACAGATTTTGATAAAATTTGGTATGATGATAGCTGGATATCCGGGTCAATATATAGGGTAACTTTTACTGCGGGAAAATATCTTATTTCTGAGAAATCTATATATTAAACATTTAACCATGTACATAAATTGTGTATGTACATAAATTAAAACTTTTAAACCTCCCAACTCTATATTACATCACAAAGTTTCACGCTTATTATATTAATAGGATTTTACGTATATAAAAATATTCTTGGTACAGGAATTAGTTCGTATTAAGCTTTATAAGGTTTCAATTGAGCTCTACAAGTTTCACATGGTATAAAAAACTAAATCCAGGACAGGAAAAAATTCTAATCTCTTAAATCTGTCTCGAGTTGCAAACTATCTTCATTACCAACATTGCATTCATATCAGCGAACATGGATTTTTTTATAAAGTTTTCAGATGTCTTATAATGAGGATTTTAAAAATTACTATTAAACATACTTCAATTAAACATCATATCTATACATATAAATAAGCAAAGACAAAACGTTCAGTACCTTTTTACCTCTGTGAGCCTACCGATTTTCTTTTTTGTTTAGTAGCTTTTGACGAGCTTTAGTGGTATAATAAAAGAATTGGAAATTTTACTTATTTACTATATAGTTAATTTTAAACTTTCTTAGATTTGCGCGAATATTTGACATTTTAAATAAAACTATCTTTTCGGATTATTTGGCGGATTTATTTAGATTTTTTGTAAAATAGTGGGTAGGTACTGTCTGTATCAAGTATGTAACACCTTCGAGATGTTCATAACCTTAGTCTCTCCCGTGACCATGATTGCTGTAAAGCATTCAAAACGTCGGGAACCAAAAATCAAAATAAATCAGCGAAATAATCCGAAAATGTAGTTTTACTTGGAAATAGTTTGTTATATAGATAGGTAAATTCTATTCATATTATGTTTTTCTCGATACTAGCATGAATTTGAAATTTAAAATTAGAATTAATCGTACCTATATATAGAAACTTTTACTGTAACAATTTAAAAACAGTATACAATCACTACGCAGAGGAAATTGCACTTTGCTGCGGAATCCTCTTTTAAATGAAAGAGCGATGAGGTTACCGGCTGGCTTGTGCAGCGTTATTTTTCTTTTTATAATGGAAATCTAGGCAAATCTAGAAAAGTGCATAGAAATTGGAATAATAAGATTTGCAGTACATTTTATATAAGTTAATATTTTTTTAAAGACTAGCATCATATCACTTCTTACTTTGTATTTAACGGAGAAAATTTCATATAAATTATGCTATTTTAATAAAAGTACACGTCTTGTCCTTTATACGGATATGATGATTATTATTTATTTTATACTTTACTAGCATTGCCCGCGGCTCCGTCCGCGTTCAGATGACTAAAAACCAAATTCTTAGGTTTTACATATTAGTATACTCTTACATTGCAGTTTTTGTATTTGTTCTCAAAAATGAGATATTTTCTCGCGGTAAAAAGTATCCTATATGTTGACTCGGATAACTAGATATGACTATACCAAATTTCATCAAAATCCCTCCAGTGGTTTTTCTGTGATGCGGTAACAGACAGACAGACAGACGGACAGACAGACAGACAGACAAAAATTCTAAAAACTATAGATTCGACCTCTGTATCGATAATAATGTTTATTTCAATAAGATTTTCCAAAAAATATCCATTGTACAGATTCGGCTTACTTACAATTTTATTATATGTATAGATTTATGCAGACATATTACTTTTTTAAAACATATGTCTAATACTTAACCAATTTTCGTGTGCCTTATGTTCTGTAACACAAAATTCAGTCTCGCTGAAATAATAATTACCTTTTACCCAAAAAATTACAACCAATTTGATCATAACTTTGGGAGTAGTTCCAGCCTTACAAATAGATTTTTCTTGAAATTTATATGGGAGCACTCAGTGCCGACGTATTTATGTGATATTTGAACTCGAAACTGAAGGACCTTCATGTCAGTTACTAGACCGACAAGGTAATTTTTATTCGAGTTTGTCCATGGTTCGAGCACTGGTTTTTGAAGTATATCTATGTTTTTCAGACGACACGTTTGGCTCAGTTTGTAGTGACCCTACTTGGTGTGCTAGCGGTCGCGAGTTCGAGTCCCGCTGGTGGCATTCGTTTGTGTTATGAGCGCGAATGTTTGTACTCCAGTCATGGGTGTTTATATTTATATTATGTGTTTATTTAAAGTTATATAGTTGTAGTGTGTCAACTGTCTGGTATCCTTAACACAAGCCTCGTAGCTCACCATGGAACTAGATGGTACTCTGTGTTAGTGTACCAACATTGTTTTACAGACCCCCGATACATTATTAAAGTTAGTGCTCGGGTCTTGTTATCGATACTATCTACATATCAATATCAGGTAGCAATTAAAATGATTTAATATACTGGCATATCTAGGTCACCACACCTGGCTTGTGTCTACCCATTATTTTAACACTGCTTCATATGACGTCACATACTAAAGCCTATGGCCTACATTTTTTATATTTTAGCACTTTATAGTAAAATATCTGGCAAACACGTAGGGACACTTAGAGAAAGCCACGTTGGTTTATAAAATAACATCAGTAGTTGCGGATTTTAGTTTAGATATTTTTGAAGTTATACTTCTTTTGGCACGTTTGGGAAAAAATATGAGAGTAAAATTTTTACGATGCGTGCGCACATTGACAGCCAAAAAGCGACATGATGAAGTTAGCTGCATTCCTTTTACAAACAGAGAGTTGTGACATACGGGATGAAATATAGTTATTTTTGTTCTGTTACGCCGAAGTAGTATAACTTCTTACGTGTGGATATAAGTACACACACACGTTTTTAAATTTAGATTTTTATTATTTTAGATTAAAAATTATGTAGTTTTATATTTTTATACATACTACTCGTATATAATGACTATAAGTTAAAAATATTCAAAGTTAAAGATATTTTAGTTATTACTTCCAGTTATAAAAAACCGACCACTTGGTCGGTTTTTTATGACTGGATCGAGTTGGACACGCACACTAATGGTACGATACCCGTGCCATTATCTATAAGAACGGCAATAAACACTTTAAAAAAAGCCGACTTTTTTCATTTAGAATAGATACCTAATCAGATATTTTCGAAGTCGGTGCCAGTCAAAAAAATTTCCAAATCGGTTCAGGCGTCTCCTAGTAATCGGTGAACATACATAAAAAAAAGAAACAAAAAAGATTCCGACGAATTGATAACCTCTTCCTTTTTGGAAATCGGTTAAAAAATCATGTCTGTTGTATGGGAGCTCCCTTAAATATTTATTTTATTCTGTTTTTTGGTATTTGTTGTTATAGCCGTCACAGAAATACATCATCTGTGAAAATTTCAACTGTATCTATCACCGTTCATGAGATACAGTCTGGTGACAGACGGACAGACAGACGGATGGACAGTGGAGTCTCAGTAATGGGGTCTCATTTCCCCCTTTGGGTACGGAACCCAACTCCAAAAAGAACTCAACTCATCTTTGAAATTGCATAATTTGATATAATAATGCACTCTCTACAGATTAAGAGAAACTGTATTGTAAGAAGTTATAAAGACGTGTGCTCGTTTTCGGTTTCAAAAAGACAACCTTGGAAATCTGCTATTATCACTTCGTTCACAAAATCGTTTCTTATTGTTTTGCTTTATATAACATTCTTTTGATAGATTACATTCTTCTAGATTCAGGTGTTGGAGCTGTGCGTTATCTGCCAGTTAATGAAATTAAGGTTTTTACAAAGTATGTACATTAATCAGATATTTTCACCTACAATTAATACAGATTCTATAATTGTATCTTATTGCCTCGGCGATCCAGTGGCTAGCACGTATCACTGTGGCCACAGATCTGGGGGTCCTGGGTTCAAGTCCCGGGTAGGGCCAAGTTTTGTTACTGAGTTTTTTTGTCAGCAAATCCTCAATAAGTCCGGAGTTGGGAAGTTTTTCGGTGGCGGTGTCTCACCCCCGTGGCTCGGAGAGTATGTAAAGTGCGCCTTAACTCTAACCGGTCGTATTGGAACATCGTCCTATCGGACTATGAGAGTAAAAGGAATAGAGAGTGCACTTGTGTCTGCGCGCACACTTGTGCACTATAATATCTTCTACGCAGTTGGCTAGTATCAATGAGATTGGCCACCGTGACTGAAATCTGCCAGGAGAAAATTATTTTATTATTACTGTAATACAATATGGGTACGAATTTTATGGTCCATTATAATGACATATGTTCATATATGGCTAAATAATTGCTAAGAGATACTAAATCAATGACCTACATTCGGGTTTCTATAACAATTTCTAACAATATTCTGTCTTAAAACGACTTTTGCCGTCATTACCGAAGTAATATTGGTTTAATTAATTATTAATGATATGATTCTAAGCTAAATCATAGTTATAAATTCTAATTTAGACGTTATATTATTAAAAAAATGAGTACATTTTTATTTAAAAAAAGTATGTATATTCCCATGTCAACTGTTCTACGCCGTAAAGAGGAACATTTTTGTTACAGCTATTCTTTCTGCTGATTAAATGCGGTTTCCGAGACAATGAAAGGTTCCCTCGAGGCTCACCGAGTTTCGATGTGAAAAATTCTAGGCCTTGTTAAGTTGGAACAAAGGTAGAATATATTTCGTTTCAGCTGAAAGGAAAGGAGACAGTGTTCATTAGGTTACATGACTTTTTAAACACGTTACTTTAGTTTTAACCATAAACTGTAGTTATTTGTTGCTTAAAAAAGGCAGTATCGCTGTTTGGAGTATGGCTTATTTTTAAAATATTGTGTTAGATAACAAAGGACGTTTAATTTAAATTATATTTTAGTTTTCATATATATTACTAGCGGTTTACCGTCGCTTTGCTCGGGTACGTCCCTAGTTATGTTTAAGCGGTTAGTGTGGATAGACCATATATTATATTACTGCCAAGCTCCCTTGGGTAGTAGCATGAAGATATATAGCCCAAAGCCTTCCGCAATAAACGGCTTATCTAATGCAATAAGAATTTTTCAAATCGGTATAGTAGTTCCTGAGATTAGCGCGTTCAAACAAATAAAATATGCCTCTTTATAATATTTGTTTAGATTAGCTACCTACTTACATAACAGTAGGCTGCGTTACTCCAGGCATGTCTATGTATACTAAATGTCATCTAAATCCGCGCAGCCATTTTAACGTGTAGAAATGACAAAACATCAAAACATTTTATCAAAATTGATTGAGCCTTTTTTAAAGATTATTTTCCTTGCTTTATTTTTTATTTTATTATTTACTTTATTATTTTTTATAATTTTATTTTTATTTTTTAACAAAAAATATACAAGTAGTTTAAAATTCATATTTTGGTTGGAAAAATCGCTTTATTATATTAATTTTTGGTAATTCCTGCCGTATCGGGAGAACAATGCGCATGGCTCAACTAGTCTTCTAAATTTTTAGAAGCAACTATTTAATTTACTTCGTTTATTTATGTTTGTTAGTTTTTTCGTTTATTTTGTAATCCATTTTCTAAGCACTTGCTGATAGTTCTGACTGAGCTGAGGCATACCTATGTATCATTGGTGCCAATACAATGATGTCATGGTATCTGAAAAGGTAGTTGATAGACATAAAATGAGTTCTCTTTTCAGAAACAAAATTCTGATCTCTTCTACTCAGTACCGTGGTCATTTGGAACACTGGGTTTCTTGACATCCGCCAGAATGCTTTGCTTTATATGGGCTGGCACCGGTTTCGGAAATATTTGATTAGGTATATTTAATAAGTAGGCTTTAATTACTTAGCCAAAGCACACCGACTTCGAAAATATTTGATTAGGTATGTATAGTAAATGAAAACTACCAATCAGTTATTTTTTACTTTTTAATGCTTTTGTTTGAAATCGGTTTTTATTTTTTTGTTAAAAAGTTTTTTTTAAGCACATCATCGACAGATGGTGATTATGTTATTATTGGTAATGAGTTTTTGTATGGATATGTGTATATGTTGAGTATTAATTATATACCTCAAATTCCTTATGGAACACTTCTACAGCCTCTTCCAAGTCTTCGATAGGTACCAACATGTCCTGAATGACGTGACCTTTATTATACAACTTAGTAACGGCCTCAGGTTGAGTCAGTTTTAATAGAGACACCTCTGGGGGCATCATCCAGCCGAATAAATAACGGAATATCACATTATTACCGAATGGTATAATATCCTGAAATAAAAATTATAAAATAATAGCATTATGCAAAAGCTTGTTTGCTGTTTTTTTTCTCGCAGCATCGGACATATTTTAATTTTTGTCCCAGTTTGGGAATTCGAGTGGATGCCGTTTAATGAGTCATCCGCAAAAAGTTAATTAAAAGTACTTGGTCATTAGACAATCTCTTCACGACCGCGGACACGCCGGCATTACAGTTAGATTTTATATTTTATAGATTTCTTAGAAATTTAATTAATTTCTTAGAAATTTATCTGGAGGCGTTAACGCTAATAGTATGTAAATTAAGATTTTCAACTCTTCTTCAAACAAAATAAAACAATAAAATTACATTAAAGTAATTTAGCAGGAAACAATTTAAAATAATAATTATTTATTTGATTTATAACCTTCGAAGTTTAGTTTAAATAGTATGTAAAAATACCTGAAGTTCCCAGAAAAAGCTGCGAGTGTGTCTATATATATAACTCCTTAAAGGAATATATTCTACGGCCTTTTGACCCTGACCTTCACGATATTTATTCAAGTAATTTTCCACTTGCTTGAAAAACCACTGTGCATGCCATTTACCAAAATCATTAAACTGAAATTAAAAAACGACGCTATTAATATAAAGCTTTTAAAAAAAAAGTTAAAAAATATGATAAAAAACTGTTTTTAAGATAATGATTGCTTATCTAGTACATACTACGTGCACTTCTAAATATCTAAATCTTTACGAAATTTAATTCAGCAATTTTACCGTAGACTCAAAAAGAGAGATAAACAGACTTTTAAGATAAACAAACATTAATATGTTTTATATTATGATTATCACTTACCTTGCCATCAGTACCCACTTCGTCCACCATATCACCGTCCACCATATCACCGACCATCACAACACCAGTGTCCTTTGTATACATCAATGCTTCAACGAATTCATGAGGATTTTTCTTTACGCATTCATCACGAAACTTCTTTGATAAATCCGGTAAGTTAGTGTATGAGTGATACTCTAGACGGACGTACCTGTCAAATAATTATTTCAATTCAAAAAAGTGATAAAACATCCAAAAGTGTTCAAAAATTCGTAAAAGAATCGTAAGAAAGTATTATTTTTTAAAGAATTGAAAGGGGCTTGAATAGTTTTCCATGGAAACTGACCTTAGGCACCTGTCACCATTTTAATAAATTTAAACAAAGGGAGAGTCAGTACATGCCCTATAACTTAACATAATCAGTACTAACAATGGCAAGCCTGATTTATATGGTATGGACTCTAATCATCAGAAATTGAACAGTGATAGTCGTTTGGTCGATATTGTATTCCATGTAACATGTAATCAAATACTTAACATATGATATAAAAAAGAAATTGTTAATATTAAAAAAATTAAAAAATCTAATCTAAATCTCAATTAATCTCAAATCTAACTTTGATTTTGGAAAACTTTTTATGTATATCACTTACTTTTTCGTAGGTATGACTTTCAAAGTGGCGGATGTCAAGAAACCCAGTGTTCCAAATGACCACGGTACTGAGTAGAAGAGATCAGAATTTTGTTTCTGAAAAGAGAACTCATTTTAATTACTTTATTTGAATTAAAATATTTTCAGCTCTCGCATCTTATTTATAATAACTTAATTACAATTATACTTATACATCTTAGCAGTTCGCACAGAACTGAAGAAGGAAAACTATCAAAACGAAATAATTTTGAAGAATTTTGGACATATTTCCTAATAGATTTTATTTTATTTTGTTATTTTTATTTACTTTAAACATTTATGACAAATATCTTAACTATTGCAATAAAGACTTAAAAAAAACAACTTCAAAAAATATTCCACAGATCTCGTGTCTGTCACGACCTTAGAGTACATTGAAAATGAATCTGCCAAATGAACTGAATTAAATTTTTAACATATTAATTACTAACAGAACAACCGATTTTGCCCGCGTTCAGACTACAAAAAAGTATTTGGATGCATAAAGATATTATCTATACATATAATGAAACTGTAGAGGTTGAAAATTTGTACATAAAAAAAATATGCTAAAATCCGAGTCAGGGGCATGTAAGAAGAGAAATAGAACAAATCCAGATTTTTTCAATTTTTTTGTTTCTCTGCCTCCGAAACTGTTGGCCGATTTAAATGAAATTTTGCATGGTGGTACCTTATATCCCCTTCACAGTTGACAGTTAACGTTACTGACAGTAAATCAAACTAACAGTTAAACTGATAGTTAAATTAACAGACACTTAGTTTAACTGTCAGTTAGTGTAACCTACAGTTAGTTTAACTGTCAGTATGTTTAACTGTCAGTTAGTCTAACTGTCAGTTTGTTGAATTATCAGTATGTTTGATATACTGTCAGTAACGTTAACTGACAGTTAAACTTACTGACAGTTAAACTAACTGGAGGTTACACTAACTGACTGTTAAACTAACTGACAGTTAAATTAACTGGCAGTTAATCTTACTAGCCGTTAATCAAACTGACAGTTAATCTTACTGACAGTTAAACATACTGATAGTTCAATAAACTGACAGTTACACTTACAGCCAGTTAAACTAACTGACAGTTAAACTAACTGATAGTTAAATTAACATACAGTTAGTTTAACTGTCAGTTAGTGTAACCTCCCTTAGTTAGTGTAACTACCAATCAGTTATTTTTTACTTTTTAGTGCTTTTGTTTGAAGTCGGTTTTTATTTTTTTGTTAAAAAGTTTTTATTTTTCCCTTTTTAGTGTAGACAGTAGTAGCAAAGTAAGGATTCTAACGTGTTAGGCTTGTCAAATCAAACAAAATAAGCCCAAACTCAAAGTATTAGCCGTTGAAGAGTTCCACCTATCCACCTTCTGGCCTTGCCATCAGATCAGGTCAACAACACCGAACCACTGTACTATCAACGGAAATAGAAATACTTGCAAAGTTTCAAGTCAATATGACAATTAGAAGTAGGTTAAATTCATCATTAGTTGTTTTTCCACCCTTAGGGGTGGTTTTTTTTTTTGAAATTTAAATGGGACCAATCTGGAAGTATACCCTTTCAAACATAACAAAAATTGTCCAAATCGGTTAATAAATGACGGAGTTCTGAGGTAACAAACATAAAAAAAATAAAAAAATAACACACAGTCGAATTGAGAACCTCCTCCTTTTTGAAGTCGGTTGAAAATATATAAACTCTTCAACAACAAATCTAAATTTTAAAATAAAAATTTGTTTTTTAAAATATCCAATTATGTTTTTTAATAATTATAAAGATCAAACGCTTTAACATTTTTCCTTTTCTCGTAAATCATAAATAGCTTCTTATAAGAAAAGAATCGGTACTGTGGCCTCATTTATGTAGATTTTTATCAAACGTTTGGAAACTTAAAACTAAATGTAATTAATGACAGATTTTAAAATTAAACGATATAGCTTCGTACAATTTAATATTCGAAAGTGTAGCGCCTACATTGGAAAAATACTCGAGGGAAATCTTTTGTTTTTCAACACAGACAGGTTAAAGAGTGTGTGAAATACAAAAAAAGAAGTGATCCGACCGTTGTGGGCGCGGCAAATCAATATCACTTGTCATTCGAGGTGCGAAGAAAGTCTCACAAAAAATCACACGTTAAATACACGGTATGAATATAATAGATACGTTTAAAATCTCGTTTTTTTTTAATAAATTTGTATAGATGTTTGCTTTTAAAGCCATTATATTTAAATGTTTATGTTTTATATGTCTTTTTAACTATAGAGTGAATAGATTATATGTAGTTATTAAAGAGAATTTGAAGTGCCATAGCTCATTATGTTGAGATCATCATCAAAGCTATTATTTTGATTGCTGAATGAAATTACCGATTTTGATAGGGTTTTTATTGGTTGAATATTGTACGATGCTAGGATGAACTGGTTAAAACCCTGGTCTCAAGAGACTGTAGAATACACGAATCAAATATATGCTGCTGCCTCCTGGATACTGCACATGTGGTCGATGTTATCTACTTTAACACAATACAATTTAAATCAGTCAGATTCGTCGTCGTTCGTCGTTTGGCATCTCAACTTATATGTAAATATAAATAAACATATATATAAAATATTTGAGCATCGAATATCATGCCTAATTTTTAGAAATCGGTTACAAATATGTTATGTAACGCCTTCCATACAATTCTGTTAGAATGTTAAAGACATATTATACCGCCCAAGGACGAAATATATCAGTGGAGTAACAGATAGGTGCATTTTTTTTTCAATGTCATACCATTACAGAACCTTTTTAAAGTACTCAAAGTTGATAAAAGCTATGGCATTATGCTGGTCATGCTTCGTGAATAATGAAGCGATGGTTGCGAAGGTCGCCCTGAATACTCGTGAGGTCGCTAAACATTTTAACTTATGCTGCCCCTTACGGTTCACATCTATATAATAAAAAATCACTAAAGTACGAGTCGGTTTCGGGTACTTAAGGTTCTATATAATTTGCCTATTTTTTTTTTTTTGGGGTTTGTACCCAAAGGGTAAAACGGGACCCTATTACTAAGACTCCGCTGTCCGTCTGTCTATCTGTCACCAGGTATCTCATGAAGCGTGATAGACAGTTGAAATTTTCACAGTTGATGTATTCCTGTTACCGCTATAACAACAAATACTATAAAACAGAATAAAATAAATATTCAAGGGTGCTCCCATACAACAGACATGATTCTTTTGCCGTTTCTAGAGATAACGGTACGGAACCCTTCGTGCCCGAGTCCGACTCGCACGTGGCCGGTTTATTAAAAGTAAGATCTCACTTCATTGAAGTGCTTGAATTTCCTTTAAATTGAGATACTACCAATTTATTATTATTTTTAGTTTACTATAGATTTGGTATGTATAATTTTTTATTGGTGTATAAATTGGTCTAAATTCATTAACATTTTCATCTCATGACACGTTGCGTCTTACCGAGAAGAGCTGGACACCCTAGATTTGGTATGTATATATAATATAAAGTTTGGCTTTTCTTCTAGTTATTAAAGTTGAGCAAAAACAAAAATAAGCTTAAAGACTACGTTAATGTAATATGAGCTTTACATTACACGCCTCTTTAAAAAGCAAAGATAATTTTAGAAGCAAATACATATAATAAATATGTCATTCGTGACAGCAAGTTTTGTAGTCTATACATATAATAAAATTCTAACTGAGCCAAATCTGTACATTTTCATTGGAAAATCTTATTGAAATAGTCGTTATTATCGATACAGAGAACGAATCTATAGTTTTGAGAATTTTTGTCTGTCTGTCTGTCTATGACCGCATCACAAGAAAACTACTGGACAGATTTTAATGAAATTTGGTATGATGATAGCTGGTTAACCGGGTCAACCGTATAGGAAACGTTTTACTGCGATAAAATATCTCATTTCTCAAAAAATACACATATATTAAAATCGTCAATCTCGTCGTCGTCGAAGTAAGAGTGAGGGTGAGTCGCTAGTGTAACATAAAATAATGCATTACTTATTTATGACGATCATTCTCTTTTTATTTTTGTAGATTGTTTCTGAAGACCATTTATCCATAGTTTTTATTTCCCTTAGACACTGCTTACCAAAATTAGGTGCCGCTAGAATATTATTTAATTAAAAAATAGCATTTTATTTAATTTAATAACAGCCATCAAGAATCTATACTTAATCTAAACATATAATAAAATTGTAACTGAGTCAAATCTGTACATTAAATATTTTTTGGAAAATCTAATTGAAATAGACATTATTATCGATACAGAGGCCGAATCTATAGTTTTTAGAATTTTTGTCTGTCTGTCTGTCTGTTATCGCATCACAGAAAAACTACTGGACGGATTTTGATGAAATTTGGTATGGTCATAGCTGATTATCCGGGTCAATATATAGAATACTTTTTATCGCGGAAAACTATCTTATTTCTGAGAAAAAATACAAAAACTGTAATGTAAGAGTATATATACTAATATGTAAAACCTAAGAATTTGGTTTTTGGTCATCTGAACGCGGGTGGAGCCGCGGGCAATGCTAGTACTTATATATAAAACCAAATTGGATATCAATCAATGTCATAAATTTATAAGACAGTTTTACTTCGCAATTTTCAAGGAGTATAATTTGACGAAAATTTTGTCCTTTATAATCTAAGCATAACTTTTTAATAATTTGCTCATTTGTTTTCAAACGTTTTCTGGTACTTACTGGACACAATTTTATAAAACTACTAGCGGCTCACCGTAGCTTCGCTTGGTTTCGTCCTTAGTGAAAAACAATAACCAAGTCTATCCCACGGGAACTGTATATTTTTACGGGATAAAAAGTAGCCTATGTGTTTATACAGACTGTAATCTATCTCTGTGCCAAATTTCATCCGGATCCGTTCAGTTGTTTTAGCGTGATTGAGTAACAAACATTCATCCATCCAAACTTTCGCATTTATATAGTAGTAAGATTTCATAGAATGGCTTATAAACTGATATGGTATCTAAGGTACTACTGCTATGTTTCATACAAACATATTTTGACAACTTTATTGTACTATACAGAATGGATCTTCTTAGGCTAAGTGATTGCTACTTCATCCGAATGTAAAAACAACTTTTTGCCTTCGGATTTGCTTGCTTCTATTTTACATGGCATTTTTGGCAACTGTAAACCGATTTTAAATCGACAAATTTAAAGGAAACTGTACAGAAGGGGAATGGTCAATAACATAAGAAAGGAATGTGTATGAGTAGGTATGCAGAGAGCGTGCTGGGCACCTTGTTCTATTTGGCTACATCGCGGCGTGAATATATGAAAGTATCGCAACGTGAAGATATACGTATAAAAGTGTTATAATAATAATAATTATTTTTTTAAGTAAATGTTTTTTTTGTTGCTTATATTTTTTTAAATATCTTTTCAAGCACAAAATAGCCTTAATAGTTTAGTTTATTAGTACTAAAAAGATAGGTTGACAAGATAAGTCCGAATCAAATATCAAGAGTGTCCAACAAAGGGCGGTGTGTCCTTCATGTGATATATGAAAACACTACCGTCCTTCACCTTCGAGACGAAGGGCATGAACTTGACGCTATGGGTTATATAAGTGTAAATTTTATCATTAACTTGATATTATATGTTAACTACCGACTCACCCTCGCTTCGCTTGGGTTCATTCCTAGTTTGCTTCCCAGTACAAACTTTCATCCCCATTTTCACCGCCTTAGGGGTGATTTCCGGGATAAAAAGTATCCCGTGTCCTTTCCAGGGTCTCAAACTATCTTCTTACCAAATTTCATCTAAATCGGTTCAGTAATAGTTCTTAATATATATATTTTTTATTTTTTTTATATTTATTTATAGTAATTATAATAAGAATAAAAAATATGAATAAAAATAATAATTATCTTATAATATTTATTTATAGTGATTATAATAGATCCAGAGATTACCCCCTACAACGTCACAAACTCACAATCTCACAAACTATACCTCTTTATATTGTGTACCCAATCAGACACAAGTGTCCCCAAGCAGGCCACAACCCCTTGGTTGTGTGGTTTTTTAAAGATCAAGTACAGAGAGGATGTACCTAAATTAAATAGAAGTCAAAAATAAATTGAAAAAGAATTTACTGTGGGAAAAGAAAAATATTTTTTTTTTTATTAACTCAATCATTTACTAAATACAGATCTAGAACGAATAAAAAAAACATGAACCATAAAAACACGGAAAGTAGAAGTTTTAGAAGAAGGAAGTTGGTGAAAACTCGGGAGCATACAGAGCTACGACTTTAGTTCGCCGCGGAGAGCACTCGACGTTGCTCGGACAAATTGCACTCGAGAACGAAATATACGGGGTGTTCTTACGGTTGGAAACGCAGATGGTGTTTACTCACTTGGGTAAAAATAATAAAAAAAATGTGATATTTCATTTAATAAAAGATTCTGTTTCGTTTTTAGTTGGCAACTTAAATATTTCTGTTAAAAACATGAACTCATATGAGGTTTTATATTTATACACTAGCGACTTTTTCCAGGTCTATCTGTGTACTAATAAGTAATCCAAATACATTTAGAATACCCGTTTTAGCGTGCAGATGTACCATTTGATTTATAGCAAAGATGTGGATCAGATATTTATTATTATTTAGTGGTTCTTATTTAGGTTAAATTAAAAACAAATAAACTTACTTTCATACTATTTAGACTGACTGTTGTATTAAAGTCACGAATTTCACTTTTCGATTTCCATATACATATTTTTCTTTATACAATTTATATTACACGTGTTTTGGAGATAACACTTTGTATATGATCGATCATAGCTTCAAAGCCAAATTTAAGCTTCGACTTAATAGAGAAGTTTAAACAATAAACTTATATAATATTGTGTAATATAGCCAATTACAGCAGTTAATTATGCTATTTATTTATACAGTAGCAACTCACCCTCGCTCCGTTCGGGTTCGTCCCTACTTACATTTTAACGTTTAATATAGATTACGCAGAGATGAGATATTTTCCCGCAGTAAAAAGTATCCTATATGTTGACCCGGATAACCAGCTTTCATCATACCAAAGGTCATAGGTCCGTGATGCGGTAACAGACAGACAGACAAAAAATCTAAAAACTATCGATTCGGCCTCTGTATCGATAATAATGTCTATTTTAATAAGATTTTCAAAAAAATATTTAATGTACAGATTCGGCTTAGTTACAATTTTATTATAATATGTATAAATATTTTAATTAAATCAAAACAATGTAAAAGTCTCTTAAAGATTAAACGCATCTATTCCAATAGATCAAACTTCAATCACAATTTGAATTGAATATATTACACAATCTAATACTGTCCTAGTAAATTAATATAATATTATGTATACAGAACATAGCTCGGATATAAACAGACGAATGTTAGATACTTTAACTATCAAAAAACTCAATATTGCGAAACTTTTACAGTTACAGAAGTTTTTACTGAGCTTCCAGCATTGAAGTTTGGGTAGCGGAACAAATTGCAAAAATAAAATATACAGGGTGTGTTAACTTAGCCAAAAAACGTGCGATTTTCAAAAGCTTGTCAGTTCAAACGAAAATGTTGTCTTAAATTTTGAAGTTGTGTAATTTTCATTCCACTTAAGCTTGCTTAATTAAGTAGAGTGGCTTGCATCATTCAACTAAGTTAATTAGCTTTTTTACATGATAAGATTATGAAAAATGCCAATTAAAATTTGTATATTTTCGAGATAAAAAGTAGGTCTTTAAAAGAACTTATGTGTGTTTGAGTTACTATATTACATATTTTTGTTATCACTCAACTAAATCTCTTGCTAGTTTATTAAGGTCTTCTATAGTGTTTGTTTGAGAAAGGTATTTGGGTCATGCACATATTTTCTTTATCAATCACAAATGAATGTAATTTTCAAAAAAAAAGAAGATTTATTAATCCTAAGAAAATAGATATGAAAGTCACCATACAACTTTTATAAAAGCGAAATTTTATGTGTATAAGTGTATGTAGGTTTGTTGTCTGTATATGTATGTGTGTTTGTATGTTTACTTCGTGACGGAGTTAGAGCATATTAAGCTAATGTAAGGAATCCTTATAGAACGCATCCGAACGAAGCGACAGTATGACGGCAGAACAAATAAAAATGGGATCAAAATTGTACTTCAAATATTTTTTTAAGATTTTTTATTCGGGGCTAGCGAGATAGCATCAGAATCCATAAAACATCGACTTTAGATATTAAGATTAATGTCACTTAAAAATTTTTTTTTAAATATTGGCCTGAGTTTAAGTTATTCAACATTCACAGGAAGTTTCATATACATTTATTATAAAAACATAGGTAAAGTTAGTAACTGACTTGAAAAATAAAAATGTTCTCAACTCGTATGTATGTTTTCTAGTGTGTATCTTACGCGATACCTTCAGAAATTGTAAAATGTTTTTCGAACTATAACACAGGTAACATACATTGACTTGCGTCTCAAAGGCAAGGCATATCTATACTATAATAAAACTGTAGAGGTCGAATGTCTGTACATAGAAAAAAATGCTAAAAACCGAGTCAGGGGGATGTAAAAAGACAAATAGAACAAATCCAGTTTTTTCAAATTTTTTGTTTACGTCTGTTTGTCTGTTCATCTGTTTGTCTGTTTGTACGGGCTAATCTCCGAATCTATTGGACCGATTTAAATGAAATTCTGCATGGTGATACCTTATATCCCCGGGCAACATCTTAGATACTTTTTATCCCGGAAAATTAAAGAGTTCCCGTGGGATAGTTAAAAAACTATAATAACTTATACAGCTTAGTATTCAAAAACTACTGATTGGATTTTAATGAAATGAAAAATGTTAACTTTTAAGATCGAAATGATTACTTTTAAAGTGATTTTGTAATCAAAAGCTATACATATTATGAATGATTTTGTACACATAAAGATGCAATTCAATCTCCTAATACCTCATACTGAGAGCACTCTATCTGTAATAATAATTCGATATCGTGTTTATTGGACTAAATTGATATACGCATATATACGCGTGAAGTCACACGTACCAACTAGTTCTCAGTAAACTGATGTACAAACCAAATAAATTAATTTAAAATTTTAAAAGGTAGCAAATTTAGATTATTAGAGTGCGTTTTCACATTTTATTTAGAACACGTGAGATTATTCGTTCTATTTTTGCTTGTATATTTTCTGTTGACTCTTCGTGCTAGTTGTGGTTTCTATGTTTAGATCTCTTCGCTGGAGGGCTCTTTTACAGCTCAAAGGTGACCAGAGCCAAGGTAGATTAAACCACATCGAATATGCCTTTAATGTTGGAGAAGGGTCCGATAAAATACGTTTTCAGTAATTACGGGGTTTTTAATGATGTTATATAAATAAATAAATATGTTGGGACATTAACCCACAGCACAATCTAGTTCCATGGTAGCTACGAGGCTTGTGTTATGGATATCAGATAGTTGATACACTACACAAATATAACTTGAAATACATACATTATTATAAATATAAACACCTATGACTGGAGTACCAACATTGGTGCTCATCACACAAATGAATGCCCACAGCGGGACTCGAACCAATGACCGCTGGCACAGCAAGTAGGGTCACTACAAACTGAGCCAAACGTGTCGTCTTTCGTGTCGTGATTTTATGATGAAACGGTCAAATTAGTCATTTCAATACTATTTTCATATTTCTATTCTTCACCTATTGTAAAATGACATCTTGTCTAAGCCCTAAAAATCTTAATTTTGAAAAAGATTTAAGTAGAAGGCAGCATTTTGAAGATTACATAAAGAAAATATGCCGCACTTCATAGAGTTTAGTCTGCGTTTTGGGAATTTTTCTAACGATCTAAATGAGACTGAGTTTTTTTATCAAGCATTACCTTAACCTAGAATAAAAAGCTTGATTGAAATAGGTTTTTTATTCTTTATTATTCAAGAGCGATTACTGATTTAACAAACCCTACAAAATTTATTCAAACTGTAAAAATGGCTTCCTTTAAGACAAACGTATTTTTTATTACATTTTCACAACATACCGGATTTCAAAGAGCTTTTAGGTATATCCTGATTTTTTTAGTTTTCTTTGTAAATATATCTCAGTTAGAGTACACACAGTGGTTGTCAAAGCATTCACGTTAGTGTCAAGTATCACTTAGAGTGACGCTGCGTTGAGTCGTCTCTCGAGGGACATCTCATACCGGATACGCATGGTTTCTTAAGATATATCTAACAGACCTTGGCTGCTTTTATAGGACAAACAGAATGTGTGAATACTCCAATCAAAAGATTTTTCATTTTTATACCAAACTAAACAGGTACGTACATATAGTGTTGCTATAGTTTAATTATTAATAGATCTTTTTAAGAGGAACGATTCCGTTTTCATATAACTCTATTGGTTTGTAACGCGACGCATGCAAGGAAAGATTTCAGACAGCATGATTTTTTCCAACACCTTTCACTGTCATATTTCAGCTAATTTAGACAAAACTGTAACGAATTATACACTTAAACCTTCCTCATAAATCATTCTATCCATTGATGAAAACAGTATGAAAACCCGTTCGGTAGTTTTGAGTTTATCACGTACACTAAATAATACCAAAAAAATGTAATATTTCTATCCTTAAATGAGTTTAAAAATATCAATTGGATAAGAAGATGTCCAATGATAAAAAACTTACCTTCATTTAGACAAAAGATTATGATTTAACTTACGTTCTTTTTTGAATTATTTGACAAGTTATTTGAAAATACTCAATGATGATTGGAGTGCGGCTTAATTCTTCTTCCACAAACGGACACAAAAATAATAAGAATAGAAAGTCCTATTTGTGTAACGCTTTCTTATTTTGTTCCGTCTTATGTACTATAGAATATAAATAATAAATAAATATTTTGGGACATTAACACACAGCACCATCTGGTTTCATGGTAAGCTACGAGGCTTGTGTTATGGATACCAGTACGTATGTATAAACTCTAAATACATACATATTATAAATATAAACGC
The DNA here is from genome assembly GCA_951806755.1 of Brenthis hecate. Classification (NCBI taxonomy): domain Eukaryota; kingdom Metazoa; phylum Arthropoda; class Insecta; order Lepidoptera; family Nymphalidae; genus Brenthis; species Brenthis hecate. The sequence goes on along the minus strand of OX638271.1, from coordinate 4,274,994 downwards.
TCATGACTGGAGTACAAACATTCATGCTCATCACACAAATGATTCCCAGCGGGATTCGAACCCGTGACCGCTGGCACAGCGAGTAGAGTCACAACAAATTTAGCCAAACGTGTCGTCCAAATAATTATTTTAAAGTACAGCACGTACAGTATTTTTACGATATACGTATACTTGAGTTTATATTGCTTTCACCGTTGGCTGCTTGCATCCAATCAACTGAGTGCCTCGAGATTGCGGGCTACGGTAATGTCTATATCATAGGCAACTCGGACTATCGGTAGTACTGGACTATTCTGCCCACCTGAGCCTAAAGTGCAGTAATAGACATTTTGGTCGGTTTTGAGTTAAATATATATTCTAAATCCCCATTTTAGTAGCTATCAGTCAAATTAATTCTTTTTTCTGTAGCGCTAATAAAGTATTTTATTTTAATGTTTTTTCAGAAAGTGTAACAGCAAAAAATATCACAAATCTATTAAAATATTCCATGTTTACCAGCTAAACCGCAGTACTATTAATACTGCACAAGATTTTTCTCTGTTTCCTAACTAAACTGCAGTATTTTATCATATTTTGTGGCACTTAAAATAGTAGTTTGTTCTAGGAGATTCAAGAAAAAACTTTTTAAAATGCAGTATTGTTCGACTCTATACAAATTGATTATACTGCAAAGGTTAAGAAAAAATATTTTTTATATATATTCCTAATTAAAGTGCAGTATTAACATTCCATGCTGCACATTAACTTGTGGGGGATTTTGTAATTTCTTGTGAAAAACTAAAAGACATGCAGTATTTAATAACTTTACTGCAGTTTAACTTGTAGGATGTGTTGTAGTTGCTTGTAAAAGACCATTTAGTTTACAATATTTATAAATTTTACTGCATATTAGTTAGTTTGCTCCATCCAATTCATACTACCTAAAGTACTTAAAGTCAAATACTATTCCCTAATACTGCGTTTTACTAGGTAAAATTATTAAAATATTAAAACACAGGACAGGCAATATCGCGGTTTGAGGCAGTCTCCTTAATCTGTGGCTTAAGGCTGACTTTTGACATGCCATGCTGTGTCTGTACCAAAGAGATATGGAGGGTAGAACTAAGGAGAACTATTTCTCGTATAAAAAGTGACCGCTGACAAGCATTAAATTGGTGGCGCCACAGAAAACAAGTATATGAATCTATACATCTATACAGATAAATAAAATTGTAGTGTCTGTTGGTAATGTCAAAATAAACCTTTTTACTAAATGCATATGAAATTATATACAGTACTTACAAGAAAAACACATTTTTAAATGTTTTTGTCTGTCTGTTTGTTCCGAATATGATGATATCAAGTATATGAATCTATACATCTATACAGATAAGTAAAATTGTAGTGTCTGTTTGTAATGTCAAAATAAACCTTTTTACTAAATGCATATGAAATTATATACAGTACTTACAAGAAAAACACATTTTTAAAATTTTTTGTCTGTCTGTTTGTTCCGAATAATCTCTGAAACGGCTAGACTGATTTTGACGGACTTTCAGTGGAAGGTAACTGATGTTATAGGTAGTAATATAGGCTACTTTTATTTTAAAAAAAGAATTAGAGTTCCGCTCAAAAAAAATATCCTGGGACGAACCCGAGCGAGGCGAGGGTGAGCCGCTAGTTTATAACATAGCGTCATAAAAGTAAGAAGGTGAATTAAACAAGGAAAGAAAGATTTATTTTCATGTTTCTTTTCTATTATATATGTTGCACTTTTCAAAATAGTTCTAACATAGGCAAACAGCGATATACAATATAATTATATATTATTGTTCAGAAGAAAGATTTTATGTAAATTTTATTGATCCATACATGAGAAATACAAGAGTATCAACATCTTGTAAAGATTGTTTTATTGTTAGTCGTATAAAACAATTTACACAATTAGATTATAATGTACAATGTCAATAAATGCATGTCCAGTTTTGTTTAAGAAATCACATATTTTTATCAAAATTAAAGGTAATTTTATATATGTGTGGAATATCAGGGTTCAATAAAACAGATTAAATAGCAGTATTTTCATAATATTACTGCACTTTAGTTAGTAACAATCATGGAAGAAATGTCTAAAATGCAGTAATAACAGGATTTACTGCATTTAAAACAGTTTTTGAAAAGATTATACAAATAAAGTGTGTGTAGTAATAGGGGCTAAAAAATTAAAATCGCCATAATTATAGTTTTTTATAAAAAAACTAACGTAACAATGTTTAGTATTTTAGTTTGGTACATATCCTTTCCCTTTCCATTCAAGGTTTTATCACAAAGTCTCTTTTTGATATATTTTTATGGATTCTAAACTTTAGACGCGTTTTTCTCGAATTCGTGTTTTTGCTGTTACTGCACTTTAGGTTCGGGAGGGCAGTATTGAACAATGTGAAATTTACTTTCCAGGGGTTGGGCAAGCTTATGTAATATATTCTACAGCATCGTTTTAACTAAAACTTCTAGTTTAAATTTAAAACTTTTAATTTATTTCTAGTTTTCTATTACTGAATTCGATTATAGATCTTAACTAAAAAGGTATACTAAATTAATATGACTTTAAAAGTATTTATAATAATTCCTAATAGAAAATTTGATCCCCGTTTTTACGCTCTTAAGGGATGATTTCCGCGATAAATAGTGTCCTAAGTCCTTCCCAGGGACTCAAACTATCTTCTTACTAAATTTCACATAAATCGGTTCAGTAGATTCAAAAATTACCCCCTACAACGTCACAAACTCACAAAACCACAAACTAACAAACTTTACCTCTTTATAATATTAGTATAGATTATTTTTTATTAACATTGAGAAACGTTTTTACGCATAACACCTGTATATTATGTGTATGTGGTTATGTCTAGATTCATGGGCTACAAAAGCCACTACTACCCACTAAAACCTTCTCGTCTTAACGGTTGCTCCCACGGTCCACTCTGCATATATGCAATACATCGCATTCGTCCAACGACGCATATTACTGGACACTAATTAGAAATTCTGTTTTTTCCTCGACATGTTAGTACATTGGTTGGCAGCAGTCAAGTGAGTATTAAAAGAAGAAAATCGAAATTTCGGAGGATTCCGTCGCCTTAATCTACAAAAACTGTGATTTCCTAATCTTATACATAAACTTATTCCGTTAGTGATTGTAATAGAAGTATTTTTTAACCCTTAACGCGACGATGAAAGAGGTGTGTTATGAGTTTAACTTGTGTAACTGTGTATATGTGTGTCTATCTGTAGCATCGTAGCGCCGAAATGGATGAACCGATTTCAATTTAGTTTTTTTTATTCCAAAGGAAACTTGATCAAAAGTGTTTTTAGCTTTAAATCAAGAAAATCCATTCAGTCGTTTGCACGATATCAGCTCTTTTCTATACGGTAAAAAAGGTATTTGCTGTAATACATAGTGCAGAGATGTTGTGTTCAGGCTCATTGCAATGGCCTCAATAAATAAATCATTATGTTGGAGTTTTTTGAATTTTAATTTAATTTCTTTCCTATAGGTACTTGCGAATTGTTAAATGTTAAGGTTTAAATTTTCTCTGTTAACTTTAATTTTGTTGCAGGTGGTCCATTGAAGGATGTAAGTGCTGCACATGCACGCCGCTCATGTGTAGCGAGCAATGGTCATGGCGTTCCGGAGATAGTGCCAGGTATTATTAATGTTTATACATAACACAATATTGAAAACGTAACAGAAAATAAAAATATATGTTTTCCAGCTACTATAATGCATTCAAAATATTAAAAAAAAACTACGTTAAAAACAATACAATGTAGAGGCATGTGCTGTGGGCACAAAAAAATATATAGACATAGAATAGGTAAATATTAACATGTTCCCGAGGCGACGTTTCGAATGCTTTACAGCAATCACGATCATGGGAGAGACTTGATTACTGTAACAACTAGCAAAACCCGCGGCATCGCTCGCGCTAAAACTAAAAATAACTAACTTTTTAGTGTTTTTGGTATAGGGGTCATACAAAATTTCATTCCTTATTTTACGCCGTTATTGGATGAGTTTCGAAAAATGCAAAACACGTTTTTATTTAATTATATTAAAGAGCATTAATACAGAGTTTCAAGTAATTCTGATCATAAATATTTTTTGTGTATGTATTATAACATGTTTTCCCGTGGAAATGATATAATCTCCCGCGGTAAAAAGTAGCCTATGTCACTCTCCACCCTTCCAACTATCTCCACACAAAAAATCAGCCCAATCCATACACTTTCACATTTATAATATTAGTATGGATGCCAAATCTTCGCATAGATCTAATAAAGAATAAAGTATTTATAAACTAGGTTTTTGAACAGTTTTCTCTAATATGGTGAAAGTATTCATTATGGAAGTTTTGGTTGATGATGGAAGAATAATGATTACATAATAATAAAAAAAAAAATATATTTTTAAAAATAAAATTTCTTTAAAAGTAATTACTGTCTTGAAACTTATAGGCGACCACGATTGTGTTAAAATCATTCAAAAAACATAATAATCGATTTATTATATATTAGCAAAGATATCGCATAACATAACACAGGTGTAGTACATACACCCGAATTTATAAAGTCAAATGCGAAACTGCAGTTAGTTTGAAATTCCTATATCAAATTTTATAATAATAGTTTTTTAGTAGTTTTTAATGTTGGGAAATGCGTAAATGCACATACTGTATCCATACATACAAGTGGTTATGTGAAGTACTTACTCACTGTATACGCTATATTTATATTTTTTCCCCGATTTTATAACTAATCTAGCGACATCTTTGCTTCGCTCGGGTTCGTCCTAGATAAGTGTTAATTTTTTTGAGCAGAACCCTAATTCCCTTTCTAAAATAAAAGTAGTCTATGTAACATCAGCTATCTTCCAATGAAAGTCCCGTCAAATTCAGTCCAGCCATTTCAGAGATTATCCGAAACAAACAGACAGATAGACAGACAAAAATAAAGAAAAATGTGTTTTTTTTATAAGTACCGTATATAATTTCATATGCATTTAGTAAAACGCTGATATTTTGACATTACAAACAAACACTTCAATTTTATTTATCTGTATAGATATCAGATAACGTAAATTTAGTAATAATGTTCTCTCAGTTAAGGAACCCTGAAAACATATGAAAACACGAGTATATTAGTCCAAGTAGCAATATCCCTAAGCATTTAGCTGGACGTAAACAATAATGCTCTCCTGACCGATTCCGGCCACGGCGGCCAATCTCATTGAGACTAACCAACTGTGCAGGTGATATTATAGTGCAAAAGTGTACGCGCAGACACAAGTGCACTCTATTCCTGTCACTCTCATACTCCGGTGGGACGATTGTTTGACACGACCAGTGAGAGTTAAGGCGCAGGACCGAAGGCTTTACGTGCTCTCCGAAGCACGGGGGTGAAACACCACCAACTTCCCAACTCCGGGCTGCTACTGAGGCTTACTTAGAAAGACTCAATAACTAAACTTGGCCCGACCCGGGACTCGAACCTAGGACCTCCTGGTGTGTAGCCGTACATGCTAGCCACTACACCACCGAGGCAGTTAAAGCAAACAATATTCTTCATACTATGCTATAATAATATTTGTAAACGGGTTGCGGTGGCCGTGTGAGGAGAAAAATATAATTACGTCGTTTGTATGTGCTGGCACGAAGTCGGGCGTGCGGTGACTTTATGTTATAGGGCGGGGTGTTTATCGATGATGTAGAAAATAATGTAGACTTTAGTCATTAGCTTTTGATGGCCCTGATTGAAATATATGGGTCGTTCATATTTTCGTGTTTCGTTCTAAGTTATAGTTTTTATTTTTATTTTTCTGCGTTATGTTGTTAGCCTTGTTATTTTACAGCTTTATTTTCAATGATTACATGTTACATAAAGTTTTTTTAGTTAATCGTTTTTCTTCTAAGTAATTTGGGGTATTATTATGTGTTTAAAGTGGCACACTTATATACTCTATACATAAATAGATGAAGACAGAAGATTTCAGTACCTTTTTCTCTTCTACTGGTCGATTCATTTTCTTTTTTTGTTTAGATGTAGTGTTATAAATAAAAAAGTTTTGGAAAAAGTTTTTTTATATAGATAGGCATATTTTATTCTTGTATATTTTCTTTAAATTTTCAATAATGATTATGGTCGAATTTTATTCGCTTCGCTTTATTCGCTTTTTTATAGCTTATATAACGCAGAATATATGTATGGTGTATTATTGACCGACTTTAAAAAGCGGGAGGTACGCATTTTTCTATATTTTTGGAGGTATATGGGTTCTTCGCCAGTCGAGGACACACAATTGTTTGTTTTGAATAAATAATATCCCAAAGAAGTTCCTATATCTACTATCCTGTGACTGTATTTTTAAGGCTGAATTTTGATGCAGCCCAAATTGATTGATTAATAAGAATTGCTCTTTTGTAAAGGCACAGAAAATTGACTACAGGTAGATACTTAGTACCGATTTGAAGTGCACAAAAATATATGTGCTATCGATAAAATTTGTATCAACTCTACCGACGAGTAGAGTCTTTCCATTTAAGTTCCGTCGCTGCACACGCTAGAGCTGAGGGCCGCATTTTATATAAATTAACTGAAATCATATGGAAAATTAAACTTGTACTACGATATTGCTATGGAGAATATTTTAAATAGAAAAGTTAATTAAATTGAAAGTTTAATATTTGATAATAAATAAATTTCTTATTGACATAATTATATGCATAATAGGCATTATATTAATAGAGATTTTTTTGTTTATAGGCATAAATAAAAAAAAATCTCTTGTTCCTGCGCTTGTATATTGGGCACGGAACTCCCAGTATGACGGGGATCAGGTCGAAATCCACCACGCGGTCATCATGTGTCATTTGAAAATTGTTGGATTCTCTTAGACTTGCTGGTTTCTCCACGATGTTTTCACCGTATGACGATTGGTAATCATGTTTGAAATGATTCGCACATCAAAATAGCAGAGCTGTGCGACCCGGGATTTGAACTGGCTTCACTCTGTTTTCCAAGCGAGCGCGTTACCACTGCGTTACCACTGCCTTGAAGTTACTGTTGGACAGTATTTTTTTTAAATTATACTTTTATCTTAATTGACTTCGAAAAAGATGGTAGTCAATTCCGCAATATTTTTGTGTGTTTGTCAGGCGATATCTTCATTCATTGCGAACCGATTTTCATGACTTTTTTATGAATAGGTTATAACTATAAATAATCTAAGCAAAAATTCTTCTAGTAAAGAGTAAAATCTATACATATAATAAAATTATAACTGAATCGAATCTGTACATTAAATATTGTTTCGAAAATCTTATTGAAATAGTGATTCACAATAGAGAAGTAATATACCTATAGTTTTTTAGAATTTTTGTCTGCCTGTCTGTCTGGGGCGCATCACGAGAAAAAAACTTGACAAATTTTGATGACATTTGGTATGATGATAGCTGGTTATTCGAGTCAACATATAGGATACTTTTTACTACGGGAAAATATCTCATCTCTGAGAAATCTATACCAAACGTTAAAACGTACCAAGTAGTAGTCGCTAGTCTATATACATATAAATAGACAAAGAAAAAACACTTCAGTACCTTTTTTTGTACCTACAGTACTTTTCCAAATGTATTTTTTTATATATTTTGATTTGTATTGTAGAATGGAAATCGAATATGAACTTTGATAACGTTGTTGTGATAGATTACACATATTTTAAAAATAGATTAACTTTTTAGCTTTTCTACTATAATTTTATAGGAAGAAATCCTTTATTTCCACGAAAAACGTTCTTCGTTCGTATTAATTGAATTGGATCCGGCAGTGACTTTGTGAAATCCTTTACTATGAAAGTGATTCAAGCCACGTTCTGACTTTTTTATGTCAAGACGCTTAGCTTTATATGTTTTGCTACTTCACTAATGGTATTATTCCTAATAATTATATTGAGATAATAATTAAAACAAATCTATCCCACGGGTACTATACATATGTATTATTCTGATGTATGAGCTATTTTATTGTAAAGTTTCATTAAAATCCATTCAGTAGATTTTGCGTGAAAGACTAACAAACATCCATACATCTAGATTCATATACATATACATTCAGACAAACTTTAACTGCCTCGGTGGTGTGGTAGCTAGCGTGTAGCCATACACACCCGGAGGTCCTGGGTTCCAGTCCTTGGTCGGGCCAAGTTTAGTTATTGAGTCTCTCTGTTTAATAAGTCTGAGTTACAGTCCGTAGTTGGAAAGTTGGCTGTATTTCACCCCCGTCCTTTGAAGAGCATGTAAAGCCGACGGCCCTGCGCCATAACACCACTCGTCTCACCGGAGTATGAGAGTGACAGGAACAGAGAGTGCACTTGTGTCTGCGCGTACACTTGTGTACTATAATCTCTCCTGCGCAGATGGCTAGTCTTAATGAGACTGGCCGCCGTGGCCGAAGTCGGTCGGGAGGTCACATTCAGATATCCATATATCCTCACACACTTTCGCATTTATAACATAAATAGGAAGTAGGATGTGAAGTGTTTTAGTTCAGTAAACATAGTAAGATATGTATATTTTTAGTCAGAACTAAAATACTGCCCAATGGCAAAGTTTTTGTATTAAAGAACTTTTTATTATAGGATATGAAGACAAAAAGTGCATTTACGAGTTCAAACTACAGGTGAAAAATACAGGATAAAAAAAAGTTTTAACAACTTCTTTTTAGTAGTACTCAAGAACTTACAATTAAAAAAAAATAATTAGAATATGATAGTAGCATGTAAGGTAAACGTTTAAAATTTTACAATTTTTTAAATTTTCGTTTAAGAGTGATTTATATCCTCTAATAACTAAGGTACTGTATGTAGTAATATGTGGTGCAAATTAAGACATATTGATTCATATTCAGGGTATCTATAATATTATGTTTATTAATGTAACTTTGATGTTTAAAAGAACAACTGTTGAGTTTCTCGATGGCTCTTTTCAGCAGAACTGCTTTTCGAGTTGGTGGTAACTTTCTCACGGACTGACTGATGCTCTTTAAATTCAATTGACGATTTAAAAATTCTTATAATAAGTCTATTTAAATAAAGTTACATTTCATTTCAGTGTTCACCAATAAAATGTGAAAATCATTTAAAATCAAAACTCATAAATGCACTAAATGAACGTAGGTATAACTCTAACTTTCAAAATAAGTCCCTATTCTTAAGTGTTTAGATAGCAGAAAACTTATTTTTCGTTTCTGCACACTTCCTTTCGATAGTTCGGTATACTAGTTCACGTAATAAGTTCCCACAGGATATAAATCGCCCACAAATTTCATTTTAAGACCCCCGTCGTCAACCGCGGTATCGCAATGTAATTTGCAGACTTACGAGTATATTGAAACAATTTATAACTATACATATAATAAAATTGTAACTAAGTCGAATCTGTACATTAAATATTTTTTGGAAAATCTTATTAAAATAGTCATTAATATCGATACAGAGGCCAAATCTATAGTTTTTAGAATTTTTGTCTGTCTGTCTGTTACCGCATCACAAAAAAACCACTGGAGGGATTTTGATGTAATTTGGTATGGTGATAGCTGGTTATTCGGGTCAACATATAGGATATTTTTATCGCGAGAAAATATGTATCTCATTTCTAAGAAATCTATACTAAACGTTAAAAAGTAAGTAGGGACGAACCCGAGAGAAGGGAGGGTGAGTCGCGCTAGTTATTAATATTATGTCAATAGAAAAATTTTTTGTCACTGATCTTCAGTTTATGGTTAGTATGTGAAATTCGGCGGTCGTGGATTCGAGTACCAACTAGGTCGGGTCAAGTATAATTATTGAGTGTATACTCTCTAAAGCATGGGGGTGTACCATGCTTTGGAGAGTGTGTAAAGCCTTTGGTCCTGTACTTAATCTGATATTGTATAGAATTGCCCTCATACCAGAGTTTGAGAGTGCATATTGTAAGTTTGTGCATACGGTAGCAGTTCATTATTCTGGCAGCACATGACTAGTAACAGTGAGGTGCCATGACTGAGATTGTTAGGAAGACATTATTTTTAACTAATGTTTTAAATGCGATAGTACGTAATACTTTCTTAGATTTACTCGAACATTTGACATTTTAAATAAAACTATCTTTTCGGATTGTTTCGCGGATTTATTTTGATTTTTGGTTCCCGACTTTTCGAATGCTTTACAGCAATCATGGTCACGGGAGAGACTAGGGTTCTAGACTTCTCAAAGGTGTTATATACTTGTTACAGAGAGTGCCTACCCTAATATGATAATACGGTTTTATTGCTGAATTTACATCAATAATTATTTATTGAACTTTTCAAACAAACAAATTAGACAGCATTGCGAGCCCGTCTCTCATTCGCATACTCATTCGAGACACTAAATCTCAAAAACATATTATTTAAAAAATAACAAAGCATCCAATATAAAAATGTAGGGCACATTTTAAATGTCACTAAAAGAAAGCTACCGCAGCGCTATTTCATCCTATCAGGCGCTATCTAACAATCACTATTACTCCAATTAACTCCCAAGGCCATAGAGTTGGCATGACACAGACGAGGGCTCTTCAAACTACGTTCCAAGAGTATTGAGTATTCAGTGGATCGTCTTAACTTAATTTCCACTAACAATGCTTTATTATATGAATATAGCTTATTTTTTACCGATTTCATAGAGGAGGCACAATTAGAATGCATTTTTTAGTGTCAAAGTTAACCGATTTTAAACCGATTTTCCTAATTCCTTTACATGATCTCAAAGTCTTTCAAAGTTATAATATATGTCAAAGAAATCTAAGTCAATTTAAGGTCGGAATAATTAATTTTTAAAGTATTTTAAAGTATTTTTAGTTAAATAGTAATCTGAAGAGTTTTGTTTGGTTAAAAGCGCTAATGCGGATTGAGGTTTTTGTTTCCGAGCTGGTGGTAGACATGATGTTCAGTTGAAAATTGTTATAATTTAATCCTGAATAAAATATTTTGAATTTGAAGAATCTATGTTATTATTGTATTCAGCCCTTTTTTTAACGTCCCACTGCTGGGCACTGGCCTCCTTAATAATACGTCCTAATTCGAGGGGGATTATTAGGCCATAATCCACCACACTGGCCAAGAGCGGGTTGGCGGACTTTACATGTCTTTCGACAACTTGCTAGATTCTCTGAGACATGCAGGTTTCCTCACGATGTTTCTCTTCACCGTAAGACAAGTGGTAGCCAAGCAATAATATATGTATTACATATATTACACAAAACCGCGAGCAACCCGAGTAATTAAAAAAAAATCTGCACATAAAACTTTAATTTCCATATACGTACAAATATAAACATACATATAATTTAAATCTACCTTATAATATTACATGAACAATTCTTGTACATAATTATTTATTTTATTTCGTGTATCTTGGCTTGAACGGCTTGAAGGGCTCAGCTCGGCTTGGAACGATTTGGACCAAATTTTGTAGTTAGATTTTGTTTTTTAAGTTTTTTGTATATATGTGTCTTTTCTGAAGAAAAAAAACACAATTTTCATATTTTTCCGAAAAGCGCCTAATGAAATTTGGTCGCCCAGCTGCTATATATTAAAACGATGTAGTAAAAAGATATTGATTTCTAATTTACTCTAGTTACAATATGCATAAAAATTCTTGCGTGAATGTGGAACAAACCGATAAACATTTTCATTTAAATAATATTAAAAAGTATAACGGTTTTAATTTGATATTTTCTCTTATTTCGGGTTACGAGCCCTAGCTTGAGTAGATCAGAAAGACTGTCGCAGTGTCACTCAGTCCTGCTTGAATTGCAAATACGTTTGACCTTCTAGCACGTGACCCCGCGATATCGCGAGCTTACCTCTGCTACAGAGAAGCTTTTTCTGTTATTTTAATTCACTTTGAATTTTAAAATTCTACTTTATTAAAGACAGTCCCTCAAATGCTTCTTCAAAATGTAAACTTGTGAAAAAGTATTATGAAGAATAATAAATAATATAGAATATTATGTAGAAAATGTACGTATTCTCATTTTCTTGCCTTTAGAATAAGAGATGGTGTCATTTCTAGCATTGCAACAAATTAAAAGACTACCATTGCCCGCGATGACCAAAAACTAAATTCTTAGGCTTTACATATTAGTAGTATACTCTTATATTGCAGTTTTTGTATTTTTTCTCAGAAATGAGACATTTTCCCGCGGTAAAAAGTATCCTATATGTTGACCCGGATAACCAGCTATCACCATACCATATTTCATCAAAATCCCTCCAGTGGTTTTTCTGTGATGCGGTAACAGACAGACAGACAGACAAAAATTCTATAAGCTATAGATTCGGCCTCTGTATCGATAATAATGTCTTTTTCAATAATATTTTCCAAAATATATTTAATGTACAGATTCGGCTTAGTTACGATTTTATTATATGTATAGATATTAACAAAATATTTGACAACGCACTCATACACCATATATGGTGAATATTGTTGATGAAAATTTACTCTTGATTTGCTTGGTTACGCTCTAGGTATCTAACAGTAGCCTAGGTGTTATTTTACGTCATAGTTTATCTGTACTAATATTATAAAGAGGTAAATTTGTGAGCTTGTGAGATTGTGACGTTGTAGGGGGTAATCTCTGGATATACTGAACCGATTTAGATTAAAGGTAAGAAGATAGTTTGAGACCCTGGGAAGGGCATATGATACTTTTTATCCTGAAAATAATCCCTTAAGGGGGTGAAAATGGGGATGAAAGTATGTATGGGAGTCAACCTACGGACGAATGAGGGACGATGAGTCGCTAGTCTTAGTTCTAAGTTTATACAACTGTTTTACTTTTCAGCGCGAAGAAATAAACAAACATACATATTATATATATATATATATATATATATATATATATATATATATATATATATATATATATATATATTATTTACTTATTATAATATATTATTTACTTTACTAAGAGCAGATTTTTTTAAATGTAGTTATTATTAACCAGATTTATTTATACAGGTAAATGTATTTTTTGTAAGATATGTACATTTTACGCTATTTAATCTAAAATTTTCAGAAAATTTCTCTTGCATAATAAAAAAAATCTTAAAACAATAATTATTAGAAGCAATCAGTTGGGTTTAGTATTTCGTCTCACTAGAAATACGTTCTAACCATGGGGTAGCTTTCTCACAGATTGACTACACTGACTTTTAGTATCACTAATTGCGACTCGCTCTACCGCAGTGAAGTAAAAAGACCTAAAAGAGCAGTCACATTTAAAATTCCAGGCCATCGTTTCTTTGTGGCGCGTGTAATTTCCCATGAAGCAGCAGATGTGCGTTTTTTCGGCGTATTTACATAATTTAAATCGGTTTTGACTTGGAAGGGAGTGAAAAACCCACATCACGTCTACAAATTAGTTTTCGTGCACTGTAATCGTTTATCATTTCGTTAAGTTATTTTTTTAGCGATTTAATGTGAAGAAAAAGGAAGTTTTTTTAAATTCCACGTAACGAATATAAATTATACTGAAAATAATATTACTCATCTTGTATTTTAAATATCTATACATATAATAAAATTCTGAGTCGAATCTGTACATTAAATATATTTTTTTGAAAATCTTATTGAAATAATACATATAATAAAATTCTGAGTCGAATCTGTACATTAAATATTTTTTGGAAAATCTTATTGAAATAGACATTATTATCGATACAGATGCCGAATCTATAGTTTTTAGAAATTTTGTCTGTTTGTCTGTCTGTTACCGCAGCACAGAAAAACCACTCTAGGGATTTTGATGGAATTTGGTATAATGATAGCTGGTTATACGGGTCAACATATAGGATACTTTTTACAGCGGGAAAATATCTCATTTCTGAGAAAAAATACAAAAACTGCAATGTAAGAGTATACTAATGTGTAAAACATAAGAATTTGGTTTTTGGTCATCTGAACGCGGGCGGAGCCGCGGGCAATGCTAGTTATCTATATATAAATAGGTAAAGACAAAAAAGTTCAATACCTTTTTCTCGTATGTCAACCGATGTTTTTTATTTATTTAGTAGCTTTTAACAAGCTTTATTGCTATCAATAAAAAAAGTTTTTTTTAATATAATGATTATGAACAAATTTTGACCTCTGGAAGAACACTTGACTGTTTAATATTACGAAAAAAATCTAAACTAGTTAAAATTACTTTAACACTAACGAATATGTTTAGGTCTATTAGGTTATTTACGACGTTATTGCTGAGCTTTGAATTATCTGAACTCATCGATTCTTTGAAAGCTATTGGTATATTATATTCATCTCTGTTTACACGAATAACACCGACCTCCGGTCAATAACTGCTGGTATTTATTTTACCGTGTCAACACACACGGACTAACACAAATATTTGAAGGGTAGTATGAAGGTATGAGTTTTCGGGATTATTGAATTATTATGAAGTATATTTTCGCCTTGTCTTATACTAACTAATTTAACTGGGTACATGTAGGTAGGATAGCCAACTTAGACTAAAGAATAACATGGGTTTGAAGAGTGTCACAGAGTTAAACTCAACAGTGAAAACAAACAATTATGATTTATTTATTCTAATATTGTGAATGTGAAAGTGTGTTTATTTGTTTGTTTGTTTGTTTTTTTTATTTATTTGTTTGTTTGTTTGTCCTTCTTTCACGTCAAAACAGAGTGACGGATTAGCATAATTTTTTAGGGGGAAATAGTTGGAAGGCTGGAAAATGACATAGCCTACATTATCAGACTTTTTAGCGCGGGATATTATCTCATTTCTACGGGAAACACTTTATAATACAACCCAAAAAATATTTATGATCAGAATTACTTGAAACTTGGTATTAATGCTCTTCAATATATTTAAATAAATACGTGTTTTAGTATTTTTCGCAATCATCCCATAAGAGAGTAAAATAGGGGATGAAAGTTTGTATGAAACCTACCTTTTTAGACTTTTTTTTGTAGTTTTAGCGCGAGCGAAGCCGCGGGTTCTGCTAGTATTATATAATATTTTATATTAGAATACATATATTAATAGAATATTCATAACTGCAAAAAGTAAAGAAATGTTAATATAAATAAATAGATCAGCTAATATTATGCTATCTCTCTTTCAAGGTAAAGAGAATTAATGTTTGAAAAATACAAAATAATATAATTTTAATTTTATAAATGACTGTAATCTATCTATCTCTGTGCCAAATTTCATCCAGATCCGTTCAGCCGTTCTGGCGTGATTGATTAAAAAACATCCATCCGAATTTTCGCATCTAAAATATTAACGGGATTCTATCAAATACTAAATAAATGTCGAATTTATAAATAAAGTGCGCTCTCTATGTTATTTCTATATGGAAATTCAATGTAATTATTTTATTCCATAAAACACACCTCCGCACGCATCCTATACAAAAGCTAGTTTCACAGTTATAATATAACAAGTTGTAAAGAAAATGGAATACTCATCTCTCGTTTAGTAAAACTTGTATACGTAGAAAGTAATAAAACACAAGAAATCCAGCTTTTTACTTTTATCATATTAACTAAAAAAGTTCTTAAAAGAGACTATCGGACTTTTTTTGGGATAGGTTCAAAATGCACAGTTCTAAGCATAGATAATGAATGTTGATATCCTTTACATCAAGGTTTAACTGTATATTAAATTCTGGATCAAACGAGGTCGACTCTTCAAGTTTATCTAACAATAAAACCGTAAGTAACAAGATGACACGTAGCGATATGGTGCATTTTGCTTTTAAGTGCAATGTCATTTGGCAAAGTAATCTTGGCTTTTTGCCTTAATACCTTACATAGCCATAAGCTGGGATACGTTCAACGACAGTGTGTTTGTACTAAGAAGACCCACATGTTCTCTATCTTAGAGATCGGAGATGTGGGTGGTTTGATCAACAGGGAAGTCCTTAAACTTTCACATATTATGTATTTCTTGTTCAAAATAAATTTTAATATTGTTTTTTTTTTCAATTTTTGGCAAGAATGTGCGAAACTAGTTTATTAATATACTAGCGACTCACTCTCGCTTCGCTCGGGTTCGTCCCTAAGTTGCTTCCCCATACAAAATTTCATCCCCATTTTCACCCCCTTAAGGGATGATTTCCGAGATAAAAGCTGTCCTGTATTCTTCCCAGGGCCTCAAAATATCTTCTTATTAAGTTTCATCTAAATCGGCTTTGTAGTTTCGGTTACAAACAAACAAAAAAATCTTTTCTCTTTATAATAGTAGTATTATTAATATATACATAAAATCGAAATGTTTGTTTGTTAATGTTTCTCTCTCTCACACATTTCTCATTTGTTATAATGAAAGTAAATAGTTTATCAGCATTAGAATGACATGAATTACTGTTTAGTACATTATCTGTTTTATAGTTTAGTACATTATCTTTTTTATATAGAATAATTTTTTATGCCAAATAATAGAGACTTGCCCTCACTTTGTTCACGTTCGAGTGCGAGCTGTTTATCTTATTGTTCTTTATTTTTAGGTATTTAATTAAACTAGTGTTCGCCCTAAAATTCATGCTTAATCTTTTAAAAATAATTAATTAATTTAAGTGTAAGTTTTTGATAACTCAACATCTCAATGAATCTTGAAGAAATGTGCACAAAGATTTTTAAATGAACGATGAGTACTAGAAAATACTAATTCTAATAGATTACTTTCATTGAAACTATTCTTATGAGCCCAAATACAATGTATATGCCGTAAGTTTCTGAGGAATTGAGCATCCCACAGACTATTTGATGCTACAGCATCAGCTCAAGGCCAGCATGTCTTGGAAATACCATCGAAGTAACAGTGTGCCAAATTTCAAATCTGATTTTTGATTTTCTGAAAGTCTGATGAGATCTGTGAAAATCTGTGAAATCCTTTTGTTAAGTAGGAAACTATAGCTAAGAATGTCTTTTCAAACAAAAAGACCGCATCAAAATCTGTCCATTCGTTTAGGAGCTACGATACCACAGACAGACACACATAGACACTTACACACAAACACTCAGCCATACAAACAGACACATCAAGCTTATGAGATCCCTCTTTTTCATCGGGGGTTAATAAATTACACAGAGCCGCAAGGAAGCGCTAGAAAAAAATATAATATTATTAATAACCTAGTAGAAATAATAATAATTTCAAAAATATTTAAAAGACATTCGTTAAATTAAAGTAGTGAATAAATTCTGAATCGTCACATAAATGTACAAGAAAATGTAGTCAATTAACAATTTATAGAAATTCAGTCTGAATACGCAATTAAACGTTGTAGGGAGCACAAAAGCCTTCCTGTGGCCGGTAATGGAGTAACAAGCGGAAACAACATTGTCTCGCTGATGTCACCTGAAGCTTGTTGACGTTCCACTTTGTACCTACATAAATACTTTTTGAAAGAAATTTTTATTCAATTTTCTTGTTAATAGCTTTAAAACTTGCCAGTTTGGCACAAATTACTTAATGGAGAAGACATTAAAATATGCAAATATGAAGTAGGAACTAAAATAATCCCTAAAATGTTGGCCATTTCAGTTTCATAATGGAGTATGGCCCGAATTTTTGATGTTCTTACGATTTTTCAATCTTTCTTCCGAGTAGATTTTATTTAGAATTTTGATTTTTAAAATGTAATTGCTATGCCATGACTTCATCCATCTTAATTGCAGCTTAAACCTAGCTCACTAAGTCCGTAGGTTTTGCAGTAAATAATTCGAATTTTGTATTTCTTATTTATTGGTATACTTTTAAACCCCCGACGCAAAACGAGGGGAGTTATAAGTTTGACGTCGATGTCTGTGTATGTGTGTCTCTTTGGGGCATCATAGCTCTCAAACGGATGGACCGATATCGCATGCGGTTTTTTTTCATTTGAAAGCCATTTTCCTTGCGGTTGCTCTTAGCTATGTTTAGTTAATATCGGTCCAGCAGTGAAAGAGTATCAGCTCTTTTCCAATATGATATAAGGCATTTTGGCGTATGATTACTCAATTAAGTGCTTCACGCGTGCCAGTGTAATCGTTAAATGACAATTAATTTACGTAGGGGGTTTTTTTAAATTTTTAATTACTATTGCAATGTATAAATTCTGTGATGGATAGGAAGGAATAATAATGAGAACAATACTAATTATTAAACAAGTGTTCGGCCAATGGTCGTAAATCAATCATAATATATTTTTTAATGGATAACACTGAAGCTCGTTAATAGCTACTAAAAAAAGAAACTTCGATTGACAGACAGAGGAGAAAATTGTACTTAACCGTTATGCCTATTTACATATAGATTTTTAAACTATGAAATCTTTCCTATTTAATATTATCATATTAATGAGCACTATTTTTATATTAATTCTTATATATCACTAATATATTTAATAAATGCTACCTCTCTTTCACTCCTATCATATATTTAGCAGATCGATTATAATCAAAAATAGAATTCCGAGGAAAATAGCAATTTAGATACACTATTGAAAGATGAGTCTATAATATTGCAAACCTTTATAACGGGCACCAAGTGAGAAAGTATAAAAAGAATAAAATGTTCTAATGTGGATTTTTCTTCTTCATATGTTATTGCCACAACTATACAGTTTTTAATCAATTTCAATTTAATTTATAACTGACATAGATTGTTATCTAATCTAATACCTTTAAACCAGCTATTCTTATATATTTATTTGTTTATTTATATCGGTGATCTTGGAAATGGCTCTAACGATTTCGCTGAAATTTGGTACGTGGGGGTTTTCTGGGACGAAAAGTCAATTTAGATTGGTCTTTTGTCTAGGAAAACGCGTGTTTTCGGGTTTTAATGCGGTTTTCATTGCCATTATGCCACGCAAAATATCGTCGATAATTTCGCACGCCCGGGAATAAGCATCATGGTCAAGTGGCCAAGGCGCAAAATTGACAATCATAGGTGTCCGGGATCGAAACCCGGTCGGTTACAAAGTTTTTAGTTCTTTTTAAGAGATCACATACTAATTAACATTTATTTATAACATTAAGTATACAGAAAAATATGATAGAGAGAAGACATTAACTAGACTGAGATAGAATAGAAAACGATCAATATGAACATATTTTATAAAGCAAGTGAACCCTTCTATAGCACGTCGCTCAGAAGGCAAAGCCAATGGCCAAGTCCCATTTTTTTACCAAAAAATTTCATTGTTGTAACCTCACAAAGTTAAGCCAGACATCAATCGGCTGATCTAAGATGTTATCTTGAAAAAAATATATATAATAAACAATAATAATATTTATTAGGCTAATTATTTAAATCGTACAAGAATGTAGATTACACGAACCTAAATATTTCTTATCAATAGAATTCAGCAAACATCAGATTTTTGATCAGATTGTTCTGATAGTAGTAAATAATAGGGAATCTGTATTTAAAAAAAACATTTTAATCTAGCGTGGCCTGACCTGGCTTCGACAAACAACAGAGTACTTACTTTTTATAACAAATACGTTTGTTATCAAGTCATGGAAGGAAATTTTAATCTACTACTATTGTAACAATTATTCACTTTGTATGTGGGTACGTGAAATCTGAACGTAATATATATATATATATATATATATATATATATATATATATATATATATATATATATATATATATATATATCGTAGAGTGGATCTAATGATTGATCAGGATGGATAAAGTAAAACTTAAATTGCTACCAGGAAACTTTCAAAATTGGGCACATTTTTAGTTTTGATTATTTCTATACATTACCGTCAGTTTTATTTTTCGTTTTTAACGCTTTAAGTCGTATTTTGTTTAATTTGACACTGCATCTTCATACAACACACAAGACAAAAAATATTGTTTTTTTTTTATACAAAATAGGCACTTTTCTACTTTCGTCGTTTAAATCGTTGTTACCATCATTTTTTCACATTTTTGTACTTTCTAACGATAATGAATATAATTTTAGTATAATGTGCTATGCTAAACCTATATATACATATATTCTAAAGTATTATAATTAGTTTTAACGCAATATTGCAGGTGGTGAGTGCGGGAGCGTGTAGCAGCGGTATGCGCGTGCTGGTTGCAGCGCTCGCCGCGCTGCTGGCGCGTGCGCTTGCCACCCCTCACGAGCATCGCGCGAGACACCATGCGCCTGACCATGTTCCTCATTTCCCTGCCCCTGTACTGCCTCAACCCTACCGCGGACACGGAGAGGCTGTCAGATATAACCCCGAATTAGACACAATCCTTCCGCGCCTTGATGAACACGAAACATCCTCGAAACGCGCTAAATTTGAGGCTCCCGAGTCCTCCTCCAAAAGAGCCAGCGAAGAAAGGTTCTATTCAAATCATGAACGGATTGATGAACTCATGGCTGATGAGCCCCAGCTGGGACCTGAAGCTGATGATCCGCTAATTGTCCGTACGCGAAAGGGAAGAGTTAGAGGCTTAACTCTCACGGCGGCGACTGGAAAACAAGTCGATGCGTGGTTCGGGATCCCGTATGCTCAAAAACCATTGGGTGATCTTAGATTCAGACATCCAAGACCAGTGGAAAATTGGGGCGATGAAATTCTTAATACAACAACACTGCCACACTCGTGCGTCCAAATCATAGATACCGTATTCGGAGATTTCCCAGGAGCAATGATGTGGAATCCTAATACGGATATGCAGGAAGATTGTCTATACATAAATATTGTGACACCAAAACCACGTCCAAAGAATGCAGCAGTCATGCTGTGGGTGTTTGGTGGGGGATTCTACTCAGGGACGGCTACATTAGATGTGTATGATCCAAAAATTCTTGTGTCAGAGGAGAATATCGTATATGTCTCAATGCAATATCGAGTTGCATCGCTTGGATTCCTATTTTTTGACACTCCAGATGTTCCTGGAAATGCTGGTTTATTTGATCAGTTGATGGCTTTACATTGGGTAAAAGATAATATTGGCTATTTTGGTGGCAATCCTCATAACATAACGTTATTTGGAGAATCTGCTGGCGCTGTTTCAGTCTCTTTACATTTATTATCACCTCTTTCTAGGAATTTATTCTCTCAAGCCATTATGCAATCTGGGGCAGCTACAGCTCCCTGGGCTATTATATCACGGGAAGAAAGTATTTTGAGAGGTATGAGATTGGCTGAAGCAGTCCGATGTCCTAGTTCAAGATCAGATATGGGTCCTATGATTGATTGCTTAAGAAAAAAAAGCGCAGATGAACTTGTAAACAACGAATGGGGAACTTTAGGTATCTGCGAATTTCCTTTCGTACCTATTATTGATGGTTCATTTTTGGATGAAATGCCTAGAAAATCTTTGATACACCAAAATTTTAAGAAGACAAATATTCTTATGGGTTCAAATACAGAAGAAGGTTACTACTTTATTCTCTACTATTTAACTGAACTATTTCCAAAGGAAGAAAATGTTGGAATTTCAAGAGAACAGTATCTACAAGCAGTCAGAGAGCTCAACCCATACGTAAATGATGTGGCCAGGCAGGCGATTGTGTATGAATATACAGATTGGCTTAACCCAGATGATCCAATAAAAAATAGAAATGCCTTAGATAAAATGGTTGGAGACTATCACTTTACATGTGGTGTTAACGAATTCGCTCATCGCTATGCCGAGACCGGTAACAATGTTTACACTTATTATTATAAACATCGTAGTAAGAATAATCCTTGGCCGTCCTGGACTGGTGTAATGCATGCAGACGAGATTAACTATGTCTTCGGCGAACCCCTTAATCCAGGAAAAAATTACTCTCCTGAAGAAGTAGAGTTTAGCCGGCGACTTATGAAATATTGGGCAAACTTTGCTAGATCAGGGTATGTATCAATGAAAAAAATTTATAAAACTAATAACTGTTTTCATAGCATTACAAGTATATTTTATTTATTACTTTTTATCACAAAACTTATCTTTTTATTTCAGGAATCCATCAATGAATGCTGAAGGTGACATGACCAAAGTACATTGGCCCGTTCATACGGCGTTTGGTCGAGAATATTTGTCCTTAGCAGTTAACTCCAGTGCTGTCGGCCACGGTTTACGAGTAAAACAATGTGCTTTCTGGCAAAAATATTTGCCTCAACTAATGGCTGCCACTAGTAAGTGTTAACGCCTTCTCCGTAACAACTTATAGTCACAAATTGCACAACACTTATTCTCCAGCACTGCACTTTATTTTATTAATGTTCTAGATTGGAATTGTAATTAAATACATTTTTCTATTATAATTTTTTTTTGTTGACACACCTTCCTTGCTCGGTATTAAGACAACGGATGGATTATTTTCCAACTTTTATTATCTTCAATTTCGAGTCAAAATAAAATCCATATTCTCAATAAAATAATTATTTAATTCAGTGCGGAATGCATCAATTAATTTTTTTTATTCTTAAATTTATTTTTGTTATTTTTATTACTATTTTAAATTAATTAATTGTTTGGCTCATCACAATTCATAGCCCCAAGTGTGACAAAAATTGTGTGATTATATCGCTCAACCTGGCAGTTTGCACGTGGTGTGACTTCGTCACTACGATTTAGAAGATTCATTTTGGCGTAATAAATTCCAGCGATTCGCCGTATCGAACTTACTTGCCTTACATTTCGGTAAGAAGTTCGGCATAGTTTTCTCGCAATGGGAAAGTTCTTGGAGCTTAAATTTCCAGTCAGCCCATGATAACAAAAGCGATGGCAACCTCTTATACCATGACTTCGCTATGTCCGTAAGTTTTGGCAAAGCATAGTGAACGATTTATTTCTCGTCCCAACTATATATTTGAGCACATTCTCTTATTCATGAATCGACTATTGGTTCTTTACATAGTGGATCAAATTCGGGTACAACATTATTAAGAACTGGGAATTTGTCACGTTCTACAGACCTTTTGTCCTTAATACTTTGCATTACATTAAAAAACTCTTCGTAAAATAATCGCTGAGTATCAGCATACCTTGATTCACTTGTGAAATCTGTAACAACTGGAGTCACGCGTAGTGAAGCAGCACTCTGCGCTATACAAGCCGTATGCGCCACACCCGCGGATGCCTGGGGCAAGACAGGAATCTAGGACCTCACACTCCGAGGACATCGCGACTGCCTCGTTTCGACGCTACTGTGATGCCTTGAACGCCTGGCACTGCTGCGGCTACAGTGCCTTGTTCAGTGGCGCTTGCTACTCTTGACACTCTTTGTATGTATGCGACGGCGAGAGTGACTAGTACTTAGTGAAGAGTCACTTTCAGTAGACTGTATTCTTTTCTTTCGTTTAGGCATTGCCGTAGTAGCCTCAAAAGAAACACAAAAATGAATATATAAATGAAATGAAACTATACTCCTAATAAAGATAATAAACCAAAAAAATAGTTTTAATAACACTACAAAAATTCAGTCTTTCATAAGATAAGTATTAGACTAATTCATTACATTGCATTCACATATTATGTACGTATAAAACATATAATAATAAAAAATAAAATATATAAAAAAATAATAATATATAACTTTGATACCTATCAAAATGTGACCATAATAATGATATCTAAATTGGAATAATTAATCTATCCGTTATTTTTGTAATATAACAAAACTTTCAAATTCATTAAAAAAAGGGTAGAAAAAAAATCCTCATGTGAATCTTTGAAGAAAAAGATAAATAATAATATTTCGTACTTACATGTCTTCTTTTTATATTAATGTGGGCAGAGAGGGATCACGAAATAATACAATAGTCCTAGTGGGATCCCACTTCAGTAATAGTGACGTTAACGCCTTCTCGTAATAAATAGTCACAAATTGCACAACACTCATTCTCCAGCACTACACTTTACTTTGTTAACGTTCTAGATTGGAATTGTAATTAAAGACATTTTTTTTTAATTATAAATATTATTTATTTGTTAACACTGATTGTTTTTCAACTTTTATTATTTTCAATTTCGAGTCAAAATAAAATTCATATTCTCAATAAAATAATTTAATTCTGAGCGCAAAGTATAAATTGAGTCCCAAAATATTTGTAATATATAGTTTCGTGACTTATTATACATAATATTGCATATTTCTGCTTTACTAAAAACTAAAAGTATTATTATATCTATTGGGTGTGGTGCCGAGGTCGGTCCTAGCTACGTCGACCAGTTATGGTCCATTGTAGCTAACTTAAAGTATCTAAAGTCTGTAACATAATGATCATTTTGAAACTATAATGGTTAGCTAAATTTATAAGGACCATGAAGCGTGTTTAATTTTATATTAGGTTTTTCTATAAAAATAAATATTTTATATTTTGTCTATCATTTTTTTTCGTTTTATTACTATTATTGGAGCAGTGAAGTCGATTTAACTTAGACTGGCGGGTTAAACATTTGATCAACAGTAACAGAATTTATTACCCTCATCTCAATCTTCCTTAGACGGTAAAAGATAATTTAAAAATATTAACACAGTATTTTTAACTTGTTTTTCTTTTTTTTCGACATAGAATTAAATTCTCTTCCCGACATAGAAAGTTTCGTTTCAGTCGCTTCAATATTAGCTGCTATGTAACTAAAAAATATTCGAGTTTTGGGTATCATGCTAATTTTGTGCACTGATGTAATCTATAGAAATCACTCACAATCAATATTAATTGCAAGTATTTTCCTACGTTTATCAGTAATTTTTAATTGTACACGTAAATCGAAAATTTAACAAGTCTATTTCTATTTTTCAGGCAAGCCCGAACCACCCAATAACTGTACCAACATTGCATTTTCCCTGCGGCCATCGTTTGACATGATCAGTTTAAGCTTTGTATCGCTGACAGGCTTAAAACTAACTTTATTTTAATAATGGGTTTAAATGAGAAATATAATCGATAAATTTGGCTTTTGTTATTGATTTTTGTTTAGCTTTTTGCAACTTCATTGGTTGTTTACGAGTATGTATTTAATCGAGTTATATGTACGGTCCACTGTTCCCAAGTGAAGTGTGATAAAAGGTGTTGAATGTTGATTCTAACGTACAAATCAAGTTACTAGATCTAGATCCATCGCTTACCTCTCTTTTTGTTAAATATGATGAAGATATTTAATTGAACGTATGTATGTAGTGTGCTAGACTATTTGTATGGACAGTGGGCCTAATACAAGTTTTTGTCCAATGAGTCAGTGAAATATTTTAAAATTATTTTTATATGTATAGTTATTAAATAATTATATATACTTTAATTATAAGCCACCTTAAGTGTTAAATTGCTCTATAAGTCCACTTTATATTTATCAAGGTTTGTTTAAGTTTCATATATGATTCTAAGGAAATTATTGTTCATGAAGTTTATATTATAATCTATTTTAGAACGGGAGTGATGCCTCCATCAACATATCACTTGTTAATAATAAACTATAGAAATATGTAGTAGTAATTTCGTCATAGTGCATAAGACTCTACATATCTTTCAAGCGTAGGATAAATGGGTTTTAATAAAAGTAAAAGAAGAAGACAAATTTCAGAGAAAAAATATGTAAAATAAGAAAGCAAATTTGAAAAAAGAAAGAAAGAAGTAGTTGAACAAAAAAGAAATTTGGAAAGTTAAAGAAGTAACGGAATAAGTAGTAAATATACAAATCTTAGCTTTAATGCGCCTCTATTGCAATACATATCATGCAAGGCATTGAAATGTTTAGATTCATTCTAGCCTTAGTGTAAGTTAAGAATATGAGCTAGGTCACTTCAAAACTCTGTAGCGGACCAATATTAGAAAGTTGTACGTGATATATACGGATCGATTTGTAAACATATTTGGAAAATCAAACAGTTAAATAAAACTGAAGTAAGTGAATGCAACTGTTGGTACCTCGAAATAATACTACGCAGTGGTACAGAAAAATAAATAAAGGCAGAATATAAATAAATAAATGTGTAAAAACACCGGTGACGTATCTCCTATACGTATTGAATTCTCGGTCTAATATTTGATGAGAAATGTACAGCGTGTAGTATACTCGGTATGTTAGAGCGTACTTTTTTAGTATTTTAATGTTTAGGATCGATACTTCTAATTTAGCGATTGTAGCGGCGGTTCAGCTTTCGAATATTGGTATTATTGACATAGATGAGTCTACGATTCAAAGATTCAAAACACAACTTACTAGTACAATATGGTTATTTTAACGTCTTTTGCGAGAAATATTTATAGTTATTCAGATATAATTTCCTTCATGTAAATATTGTATGAGTGTTAGTATAAAACGTAGGGCTCCTTGTTGTTCGAATTTAAGTTCTAATGTCTTATTAATTCGAGGGCAAGACTCGGGTGCCTATGTGTCAAACTTATAACCTGTTGTGGAAGACGATACTTTATGAGATGTAGTGAAATAATTTTAATAGATCTACTATATTGGGCTTTTGTTATTTTATTTTAGATTAGGTGTAAATTATACAATTTGAATTGTGTAAGTCAATT
This sequence comes from Brenthis hecate, assembly GCA_951806755.1. Lineage (NCBI taxonomy): Eukaryota > Metazoa > Arthropoda > Insecta > Lepidoptera > Nymphalidae > Brenthis > Brenthis hecate. The sequence goes on along the minus strand of OX638271.1, from coordinate 4,248,437 downwards.
GCTATGATCTGTCACGAATAATCGAAACGATTCGTAATTTATATATTATGAATTTGGACAGATGAAGCTTTCGAAGTAGCTTATACAATCGAATAATGGCTGATGTTAGAAAATGTAATCTAGTGTCGGTATTTCATGTTTCACGTTCGATGTTTCACGAACTACGCTTATTTTAACCTGCGTATATAAACCTATAGAGTGCCTCTTGTTCACTTTTATATATATTGATATAACACTTAGGCAATACCAGTAGGTGTAGATGTTACTTCTTACATATTTGCACGTTGTCTTATAATTTATTATATTTTGTCGTTTGTAAAATGGTGACCGAAGTATGAGAGGTGCCAAAGCATTGAGGAATCACACGATTGATTTTATCCAAACAATTTTCTGTTATAGTATTTAAACGGAAGAAATTATTCTATCACTTTTACTGACTAAGATTTCCGAATTCAATTTCTATTTGCAATTTCTTATAATAATTAGCATATAGCTTGAGACACCGTTTAACAAAATTCATTTTTTAAACCTCTTTAAAAGGAGTTGGATCTATGCACAATATTGATAATTCCGCTTTGCTGTAAATGTAAGGCACACGTGTGTTTGTCATTGTTAGTGAACAGCCATCACTAATTTTTTTTTATAAAAATAATAATAAAAGAATAATAAACTTTAAATGTAAGAAATCCTATATACTCAGTATAAACTATCGTAATCCAGATAGTTATACTTTTTTTGTGTAAATTGCTGTATCACTAACAAAGATATGAGTGCTGTCAACGCCCTTTTCAATTCAAAATGGCCTAATATAGCGTTATTGAAAGCATGAGATAATTAAGGCCTACGCGTTATATTGTTACTTTATTCCAGTTATCTTTTTAAATTCTAATAGTAAATTTTCAAGTAAGTTATTAATATTAGTGCCATGATTACATTATTGAATGTTTGCAACGTTTGTGTTTAATTATAAAAATAAATGCTTGTATATAAAACATGGTGTTTAATTTAATTTTTGATACAAAAAGTTTATGTATATAATAACAATGTGCACAAGTTTAGTATATGGGACGCGGCTTCTGGCGGAGTGGGTGGTATTTTTGGATAGGGTAGGTGACAGGGAGCCCAAATATATAAAAATTATTTTTAGGAAACGTTAAAGTAAAAAGTTATTGAGAGTTAAAGTTATAAAATATCTAATAAATTTCCATACATTTCTTTACCTATGTGATTACAAAAGATAAACATGCCTTTAACGAACAGTAAGCATCCTTTTTTATGTACAATACATATTTCTACCACAATTAAGGCGTTATTGTATTTAATTTTTTAATAATTTCACAACAGTACCAAATTGTAAACAAAATGATCTTACATTTTGACAATTGTCAATTTCTGTTTTACATTACCGCCTAAATGACAACAGATTATATTAATACAGTTTATAAACGTGAGTAGACTTTTTAAAATCTAAGCGTATTACTTTTAGTTTTTATTTTGCGACATCGTGATTAGTTTAAAACATAGGTTATTTATTTATTATTCTTTATATCTTGGTTAGGTTATGTTAGAACAGTTACCACAACGCACGAGCCGAGCGAGCGAAGCGAGCGTGCCGCGGCAGCGGCCGGCGAGTGCCATTATTATATGACTAGAAAACTAGAAAATTCAAATTTCACGCAAAGTATAATTAAAAACACGACAAAACATAATCTGGAGATCATTTTGACAATTGAAAGTGACATTTTGATATTTCCAAGTGTCTAAATGGCAGTAATCTCTAAATAATGTATGGAAATGTTGTAACTTTAAGTCTCAATAATATTTGACTCTTTTGTTTTCTCAAAATAATTTTTATATATTTGGACTCTCTATCACCTGCCCTATCCAAAAATACTACTCACTCCTCCAGGGGCCGCGTCCCATATACTAAACTGCAGCCTAAAAATGAAATGTTTGTTAGTAATTACTTGAGATTTACTTGAAAACGACTAAAACGATTTTAATGGCAATTCAGAAAAGTCTAGAAATTTGTAAAATTCAGGACAAAGGGAAAATATTTTTTTTGTACAATTTTTCTATGATCTATAAGAGGTTTTTTTTCGTAATTGAATAACGTTAGTAACCATTTAATAATTGTATCTTATAGATTTTTTTCTCAAAGGTGTTTTGTCGGGATGCCATATCTATCATGATTAATATATCAATGCGAAAATTATGTTCCCTGTTAATGGAAAAAGTAACAGAATAGTTTTAAAATATTGTTTTGGTTAAAAATCAACATTACATGTTATATTTGGACGAAAAATAATAGATTAAGACTAGATAAATCGTCATTTGTAATACTACAAATCTAGATCAAGATCTAGTTACTAACAATAATTAAATCTAACATACTATCCTATTAGTATAATAGGATATGTTATTTTCAATTTTTTAACTATTGCTTGATATATTTTCTAATTTTTATACTATATTTATATCTTTACAATTTAGTTTTTATTTACATAATAAATAAACTTATTTATATCTCAATAAGAGTGGTAGTCTATGGGTAACTAGCACAATTGTAAGGCCAAGAAGAAAGTGAAGGGGGTTCAAACCGGTAGCCTCCTCTGAGATTTTGATGACAATAATTTTCAATATGATTATCGCTTACCTTACTAATACGGCAAAGCCAAAAATATCGTGAGGAAAACTGAATGATAATATACGTATATAATACCTAATATCTGTATCAGTGTCAAATGTACAGATATTATGGCCTAAATACATGCTCAGCAGTGGGAACGTAGAAAGCTGAATTATTACTAAATTTTAGTTCAATTAAAGCATATTGACATGACCACGGAACTTAAATATAATCAAATACAATACAAAGTAATGGAACCGTATAATAAGTATAATAATGTTATTATAATATTATAATTCTATTATAATTACGAATGTGTCATTTTGTGAAGATGTTCAGATTTCTAGAACGTAATTATGTGTTAACTTTTGAAAGGGTTTTGTTTATACTTGGCACACACATAGATCGTGTCCTATATCTTTATATCTATGCTTATATTATAAAGAGGTAAAGTTACTCTCCAGCCCTCCAAGTATCTCCACACAAAAAATCACACCAATCCGTCTCTCCGTTTCGACGTGAAAGAACGACAAACAAACATACACACTTTCACATTTATAATATTAGTATGGATGTAGGTACATATTTTGGCCTTAATTCATCAACTATCAATATGATATCAACAATGAATACTAATCAGCATTCTTACTGATAGTTATATTTAATAAAGTTTGCTGTTTGTTTATTTTATTGGATAGCTCTTACTTTATTTTATTAGTCCTTTATTCAATAGCATAGGGACCATTTAAATATTACGTAAGCACCGAAGGGGGTGGAGGGGTCTTTGCTTTGCTTATTTTTTATGACATGGGGGCGGGGTGGACGGGGGTCTCTCTGGATGGTGCTTACGTCAGCAATATTTATTTATTAATTTTATGGATTTTCTGCAATATTTAATAATTTTGATTCGTCCAATCAAAATATAAAAAATGTACTTTAAATTCCCCTATAGCCTAGCTTATAAATACCTTATTTCTAGACTTGATGAAGCTGCTCTTTATGAATAACAATAAAAAACCTGAACAGATTAAAAAATATATGTATCAATGTTTACTAAAATTCTGCTTATGTAAATCTTGAATGGCCCCATACATCGTTATATGATTTGAAAAAAAATATTCAGCTCAAAAAACTAACATTTAGTACTTAAAAATTTAATAATATCATACAGATAAGGATACTTGAACGGCAATCTTTTGACGCGCTTGGCGTGACGTTCTAGTATATGATAACACTCCAATCAGCAAATTAACACGTCTAGATTGTTAGTACCAATCGTAAACACCAAACAACAGCGCTCTAGTAAATGACTTTGACATCATATGCGGTTTGACCAATGGCGTTGCGTTTGAACTAATTTGGATTTTCCACCTAATTTTGGACTTTTCAATAATTATTTCCTTCATGAAAAAGATATTATATAAAAAATATTGATACAGACTTAATTCAGAAGCAATAAAGATTATAAGAAAAAATATTTCACCTTTATTTAAAACATACGCATATTACCTATTAATGATTCTATTATTTGTATAAGCCAAAGAGCATGAATATTATGGCTTATACTCGTAATGTTATTGTTAATGATTTCGTTAGTAATATCGAATTAAACATTATTATGTAATACTGTTTTAAAATATAAAATTAAGTTACATTTTCCATTTTAGAGGAGGTAGGGGAGGGGGAGAGGAGGAGGGGAGGAGGGGACAGGAGGAGGGGAGAGCGTGTACAAATTTTCAAAAATGTAAAAAAAACAACAGTTACATACTATACTCGTATATACAGAAAATACTCGAGCGCGTCTGACATTCATAGTGTATACGCGCTTTGTCTTTCTGATAACCGAGAGATATTAATCTGACGATTAACTAGGGAATAGGGGGGGGGGGGGGGGGGGGGGTCATAAAAAGGAGTAGAAAAAAAAAGTTATTCGAGCGTGTCAGATATTCAGAGGGAATTTTAATTGAGCTTAAGAAATTGTCAGCCTCAAATGACTGATGATGTGGACGTGACCAAAAGTCAGGACCGATTTTAAAAAATGTTAATAAAGTGACCATGAAATACTCGAACGTGTTAGATGTTTATACAGACGGTTCAACTTGATTCTTCTTCTCCCTGCCCATTTCCCAATCACTTGGGGTCGGCGCAGTACATCTTCTGTACCGCTGATAGGATTTGGCACAAGTTTTACGACCGGCCGCCTGCCTGACGTCAACCCTCCTTGGGAATGCTATTGTCTCTCTTTGTCTGAATGGTGTCGCGGAAGTCTTGTAATATGCACTTTCGAATTTGTTGTCTTTTAAAACATTTTTTATACTATTACATAAATTTTTAATGTTATTTTCGGATATTCAACTTCAACTTGATTAATACTTCTAAATGATATTGAGGGATATTGTTAATCTGACAATTTGGAAAAAATCATAACGTACCTAAACATTCATCTATTACCTATATATATATATATATATATATATATATATATATATATATATATATATATATATATATATATATATATATATATATAAGAATATGGATAATATAATTCTGATGTACGTGTGTTTGTCACCTCAATCTTCCTAAAGGGCTGGATCGATTTGGATATGATTTTGCGTTTTCTATTTTCTATATTTCTATTTCTATTTTCTATTTATTTTTCTATTTTCTATTTCTATTTTGCATTTTCCTAAGGGGCTCCTGGATGGTTTGAAAATACAATTAGACTCGGTAGGTGGCGGTGCTGTCGGTGTTGCAAAGAGTTTGTTTTTTTAGTAGTTTAAACGCGGGCGAAGCCGCGGGTACTACCTAAGGGGGCGCTAGTGATAAATAACATTTATTACCAATATCACAGATTATATTATTATACTAGTTCCAATATTAAATACTTAGTTACAAACCTATTACAAGTCATATTAAAAAATAATACAGTAGTGAGTGACACACCTGAGATAAATATCACTATTATTGTAGTATTAGTTACAATATTATAATATTACCAGACGAATATATTAATATTACTTAATCCTGAGAAAAATCGGTACTAACCAATCTTTAAAAAAGAACACGTCATTGTGATCAACTGAGATAGCATAATGGCGGCATCCGGTAGTGTGGGAACGGTGCGAGAGAGTAAGAGATAGAGAAAGAAAGAAGAAGGAAAGAGAGGCGCGGAGTGGAAAATACTCAGTTCTCAGCATCTGTATGCTTCATCTTTTATTGATGGTTTTAGTTACATCGCCCCATGAAAATCTTCAGATCAACGTTTTTCGTAATCGTGATAGGATTTTCTTCATAATAAAAAAAGTCGGTGACGTTTTTTTACAATTTTGTGACTCCCCCATTTCCTTATGTCACGCTCAAATTGTCAGATTATATATTGAAACATACATTTTTCTGCATGTACTTAACTTACCTTGTCTTAATCTGACGCGCTCGAGGTTTTCTGAGGATCGATTTTTTTTACTAATCTGACGGGCTGCCCTCAACGCACCCCCCTATATTAAGGTTTCATATATGGTAGTTGTACATTATAGGGTACAAGCTTCTCACTTCTCAGGGTACACTTCTCTCCATATGATTTTCTGATGCACTCGAGTAAAGCACAAAATCCCCACTTCGGCTCCCCTACCATTATTTTGACTCTTTAAATACATTTTCGTTCGCGACGAGGGCCAATCGATAAATTGAGGACATGCTTTTTTAGTATTTTTATTATAAAGACTGTAAAGTAATTTTTACTAATGAAATATCAGTTTTTTAGGTTGGCGGTGTAATAAAAAGATAAAATAAATATCTAATAAAATTTTATCACATAATTACATTAAGATTTAATCATATATTTTCAATAAGTATAAATATCTAATTTCGATTCTAAAATTTTGTTATTGTTGTTTTTGTATTACGAGGTAAGTAACATACTCGTACGTTGGTTTAAAAATATTATATTTTTTTAATACATATATTTAGAAAGAAAGCGATCTGTATATAACAGGAATACTCCACAATGTTAAATTTCAAATATAATGTAGTGTTCAATATACAGAATATTTTTTACTGTCCCATAATGCCTTGAGATATTTCTTTAACTTCATGAGCTTTTAATTCCACAATAGACTATTAAAAAGATTTCTCTTTTACTATGTCAGTATTGGAAACTAAATATCTATTTTTAATATGATTATTTTAATCAATAAATATAGAGATTTTTCGTAATTTTTTTTCATGTATGTTGCAGCTTAATTATATAACAAAATGAAGAACTCCGTGTTCGTACTCTTTTTGGTGATTGCAGGGGCTTTCGCCTTTCCCCAAGTTGAAGATCGTGAGTATTGTACAATTAATTTTTATTTATACATTAGCATATAGTATATTAGTATCGTTTTAAATAAAACTATCTTTTTATATTTTCGCGAATTTATTTCGATTTTTGGTTCTTGACGTTTCGAATGCTTTACAGCAATCATGGTCACGCGAGACACTAAGGTTTTACACGTCTCAAAGGTCATCATATAGTTATAGCAGTGCCGATCCAAATAATTAAAAAATATAAAAATGACACTAAAGTACTTTAATAGAATATGGAAATATTTTTCAAAATATTTCTCAATTATAACTCTTATTGAAATTATAAAAATGTTTAAAATTAAAATTAACCGGTTTTCATAATACTTTCTTAATACTTTCTTAGATTTACGCGAATGTTTGACATTTTTAAATAAAACTATCTTTTCGGATTATTTCGCGGATTTATTTTGATTTTTGGTTCCCGCCGTTTCGAATGCTTTACAGCATCCATGGTCACGCGAGAGACTGAGGTGTTACATGTCTTGAAGGTATAGTTGTTACAGACAGCCTACCCACAATTAACAAAATGAAAATTGCACCAATTAATTACATTTCAATATTTCTTAACTTTAAAACATTTTTATAATTTTAATTATAATTGAATATGGAATATTATTTATTTAATTTTGCTATTATTTTTTATAATTATTACAATTTTAAAATATTAATTAGTAATCTATATTTAGTGTTGCCATTATTATATTTATAACCATAAAGAAAAATATAAAATATAGTATTAATTATTTAAGCCATATAATTGTTCTATGTGTAATTTAAAAAGTTAAAATTAATTAAGGCTAATAATTTTAATTTAGTTTGCTATTATTTAAAAACAACTTACTAAGCAACACTATTACTATATACTTTTATAGATGAAAAATGAAAAATATTAATCTGATAAGCTGTCATTTTGATCTACACAGTAGGAACTTACTACATCTGCCTGTCTGTTATGTTTATATTTATTATTTGATTTTATTATATTAATAACAGGATCCCATGACGATGGTAGTACCCACCCATCTTCCCTATTGAAATTTTGATGTTTTTTAAGGTCTATCGAAGCGAATATAATGGCTTGGGCGATGGTAGTACCCACCCATCTTCCCTATTGAAATTTTGATGTTTTTTAAGGTCTATCGAAGCGAATATAATGGCTTGGGCGGTCCTGGCTATGTTTGCAGACAGCAGATGTTGTATTGCGACGGTGCTTCACATCAGCTATGTGTTCTTTGACCCGGGTTCTAATGGATCGCTTTGTTTATCCAATGTAAGAGAGCCCACAATCACAATCAAGCTTGTAAACTCCTGCATCTTGTAGAGGGATGTGGTACTTGACAGGTGGTAAGAACTGACTAATTTTCTTTGGCGGCTTGAAGTAAGTTTTTATTGAAGCTCGCTTTAGAACGTAGCCAATCTTGTCAGTGACTCCTTTCATGTATGGCAAGACTGCAGGGACGCGCTCGACTGTGGCTGGTTTCACTCGGTCACTGTGATGCAGGCGTGGCACTTGCAGCTTGTTGTCACGCAGAACTTGCTTGGCATGTTGCAGTTCTCCGGCCAGGTGTTGCTCGTCACAGATCCCGCGCGCTTTCTGAAACAAAGATTTTCCCACGGTAGCTAACTGTGAAGGATGGTGGTGAGATTCACCATTCAGGTACCTATCAGTATGGGTCTTCTTTCTATACACAGTTTGACTCAAGGTGTTATCTGGGTTGCGTTTAACTAATACATCTAGGAAAGCTAAAGTATTGTCCGATTCTAATTCCATTGTAAATTGTATTTTAGGATTTATAGAATTAAAGTGTTCTAAGAATACAGTTATTTTATCAGATGGTAATATTGTGAAAGTGTCATCTATATACCGCTTGTAGAAACGAGGGGTCACGGGTGATGTGTTCAGAGCAGTCTCCTCGAAGTCCTCCATGAAGATGTCGGCTACGACGGGGGAGACTAGCGAACCCATGGCCACTCCATCCACTTGCCTATAGAATTCACCATTCCACAGTAGAAACCCGGATGTTAGGCAGTGTTTTAAAAGTTCAATATATTCTATTGACATGTTGTGATCTAGTAGCTTCCTAGATATTATTTCAATACAGTCTTCCACTGGTAGGCTGGTAAATAAAGACTGTACATCGAAACTAACCATTGTTTCATTGTCCATGAGTTTTAGGTGTTTAACTTCATTGACAAAATGGTAAGAGTCCTTTGTGAACGCTCTTGTTAATCTTCTGTGTGGTGAGAGTACTTTTGCTACTAGTTTAGCCAATTTGTAAGTCGATCTGACTCACAATTGGACGTAGCGGAGCGTTAGTCTTGTGTATTTTCGGAAGTCCATACAACTTAGGTGGTTTTGCACATGATGGAATAAGATTTTTAACATCAAGATTTAATGTGTCGGAGTGTTCCTTAATTAGCTTTTTAGTATTATTTAAAACGGTGGTAGTTGGATCCGTTTTAACCTTTTTGTACGTGCTCTCGTCCGACAATAGTTGTTTTATTTTATCATTATAATCTGATGTATCCATCACAACGGTTGCATTTCCTTTGTCTGCGCGTAGAACGATGATGTTTGATCTATTTCGTAGGTTCTTCAACGCTAAATACTCTTGTTTATTGAGATTTGGTTTGGGCCTAGTACTACGACGTAATAAAGACGAAACATCTTGACGTATGGCCTCCATGTCTTCAGTTTTTATAATGTTTTGGGCCAGGGCATCTTCAACTGCGCAAATAATGTTTTCATAAGGAATGCGCGTAGGCGTTACAGCAAAATTCAAACCTTTATTTATTACAGCAAAATTCAAAACTTTATTATTTAAAAATTAACCAGTTTTGGTGAAGATACTATGGTGCCATTTTCATATTTTTGAAATCATTTTGTAATTTTGGGGGTAGGGCCTATTTGTAACAGCTATATAATGACATTTGAAATATCTAAAACATTAGTCTCTCGAAATCTAAGAAAGTATTATATTTACATCGATTTTATCACGAAATATATATATTATATAATACTGATATAATTTTTATAAAACTTTTTTAAAATAAACTAATTCTTTTTATTCTTCTGTAATTCTTTATTCTGCGTCTGACCAACCATTATTTTGTTTCGTTTTATATGATGATGACCCTAACTCTCCTTCACCTCTCTTTAATCTCCGTTCTCGTTTCCAAATTCTTACGATTCCCTCACGTTCTAGGCGGCTTTGCATCACTGCGATGCTTAAAATATCCAAAAGCAACACAAAGTACCTTTTGCAATTTTTTTCGGTGTATGATGCATTGCATTGGAACAAACTTCCTAAAGACACACAATTTAGTCCCTCTATTATTTCTTATAAAAAGAACTTAAACACTCAATTAAATTCAAAATTATCTTAATGACTATTATGTATTGTATTATGTAGATGTATTTATGTAAGTAATAGTATGTATGTATGATTATACATAATTATGTTTGGCATGTTATGTAGTATATATTGTATGATATTATATATAAAATTAATTAGCTATTTAATTTTGAGTGTCTGTATATTATTTATATGACTACAACTGCATAATTTTAACCTGCCTCATAACACTATTTCTCACTAGCATAAGTTGGCTGAAAGTTAACTCTTCTAAAAATAAGTCCACCTTTGCAAACAAAAATTGTATTTTGATTACTATATTTATTTTAAAGTGATATAGTTAACAGTATATACGTCATCTAATTTTAATGTTAAATTATAATCATATATGTTGATCGTGATGTGTTTATTATAAAAAATATTAATACTATATTTTACAGCGCAAAGGGATGCACGTATCATAACAGGGCGCATTAGAAGAGCTATTGAGGAACTCCAAGAAAAGATTATAGATGCTGGAATGGACCCTCTTGTGGTTCCAAGATTAGATTTAGAATATAGACCAGTCCCATTGTAAGTTTAATTTTTATGAACATTATTTTTTAATTTAAGTACAATTCAGGAAACAGTGTTTAATTTATCGAAGGTTACAGACTTACAATATGCGAACAAAATATTTATTAAGATTTGTATCCCAGAATAATAAATAGTTTCCATCTTAGAAAGTTGTATTGATAGTATGTACTTCTAATGTCGGCTTAGAAAAATTAATCAAAAGCAGTCAACTAAATTCAATTTAATATAAATCGATTAAAAAGTTGACTACTAGAGAAACCGTAAATATTCGTTAGAAAAATTGATCATAACGACATGTACTTAAGACGCGTTCAATTTTGTATTCTTAACATTATATATAGGTATTAGGTAGCATCATATTTTCGCAAATTTCATTACTGATGTAAGTAGCCTATCTAATTTAGGCCATAGCCTATTTGTGTACTAAATATTATTCAAATCCGTCCAGTCGTTTCGGCGTGAAGGAGTAACAAACACACACTTATACAAAACTAGCGACTCATCCTCGCTTCGCTCGGGTTCGTCCCTAGGTTCATTTTAACGGTTAGTATGGAATAGATAGACTATATACTATATGATATATAACTTATTGCCTTTTAATTGGATTAGTAGTTCCTGAGATTAGCGCGTTCAAACAAACAAACAAACAAATAAACAAACAAACAAATTCTGTCTCCTTATAATATTAGTATAGATAACATAGGTAACTTGATGAGACATTAGACACGTGTCTTCAGACACGTAGTTAAGAATATTAAGGAATATTTCATGCATTATCTAGCCAAGGAGCGATTATATTTTGATCGTCAGATAAAGAATTTGTTTATTTTGTTGATAGCATTATCTTTGTTCATATTAAGATTTGAAGAAACATGTGTAGGTAGGTACACTGTTTTAATTTATATATTTTTATTAAATAATGTATCATTTCTTTTAACAGCTTCCTTGAATTCAGAGGTTTTTTGGAAAATTTTGAATTTACTGGTGCGAGTAACATCGCAATCCATAATTTGGACTATTCCGCTCTCTTCAACAGGTTAAGGTTCGACCTCTCCCTTCCTGAGCTTAGCTTCGTTGTTGGTAATTTTTTTATATCTATTATATAAATATATTGCATTTTATTATATAAAAAGACAAACGGTACCCCAGCACTCTCTACTGCTTATACTCTCAAACTTCGGTGGGATGAAAATATCTGTGACCTGTGATTTGACTGTTTAGGGAACAGCAGAACCGCAAATATTTTAATATCAGGCTGCTGGAAATTTCTTGACAGAAAACGCTTATTACTTAACTTATTGAATATATTATTAAAATTCTACTTGGCCAGAATTGGGAAATTTTTAAAGTTGGGAAATGCATTTAGGCACGAGGTGTGGGACTCACCGGCATAAAGCCAGCACTACCCACTAAAACTCAACAAAACCTTCACCCGTCTTAATGGGGCGTCGCAGGATCGCTTACTCATTCAACTACGACACCCCGACGGCAGGTCTGCCGAAGCAGACCACAACAGCCATAGGGTTGCTCCATAGTCCACTATACTATCAGGAGACCAGATAGCAGATAGATAGATGGATAGAAGTACCAGGAGCAACCCACATGGTACACCTCCCACCGAAGAGGGCCACCTCCCACCGAAGTGGGCCACCTCCCTGTGCGTTTCTTGACTTCGCGCCCGGCTAGATTGCCGGGCACTACTGAGCCCCCCATACCACGACAAGGTGAACGTACGTTGAGGGGGACCTGGGGACGAACCTGAGCGAAGCGAGGGTGAGTCGCTAGTATTGCATAAATCATTCGTATTTCAGTAAAGTAAGTTAGTTATTTTAAAGTTGCTTTTTATGTTTCAGGTGACTCCGGAGTTACTGCTATAGTTTTAGGAAACAGATATAACGGACAATTACATGGCAGGTAAAGTGTTGTAGATAGATAACGTACATATGTCTTGCTTATAGAGTTATCTCCCCTGAAAATGTAGGAAAGGTCTCTATTTGTTTATATTTTCTCAGTTTTATTTTCCGACTACATAGAGTATTTACCATTTAGAATAACTATTTAAAATTCTGTTATTTTTGTACGAAAATTGATACATTGTTATTTCAAATGTTAAAAGTTAAAGTGGTCATTTATGCTTTTAAAAATCCACTTCTAAGAGATCTTTTACCTTGGTCATTTTATGAATAAAGAGTATATCGGTTTAAACTGAAATAAGTTTTTAGCCGGTTGGAACAGCAACTAACTATACCTTATTACTAACAAGTAATAACGTATATTTAGTTGCTATAAAAACTTCAACATACGGACTAAAATTACCATTAAATAGCCCAATTATTCTATACGGTTGGGGAATTGTTAGAAATAGAAGAAAAAATGGATTAAATTGTGTTTCTTGAAAGTTTTTAAAACATAATATGTACAAGAAAATTAATATTATTCGTATCTTTTATAGCCTATCCATCTCGGGTATTCGTATCGACGGTGAAGTCCGCGTGAATATTGGTATTATCTCTGGCATTAGCATTCGCAGTCTCACCCTTGATTTTACTCTCGGAGGCATCCAGGTAAAAAATATTTTAAGATTATAATAAAACATATCTTACAAGCAACTTACTGAGCCTAAGTTCGTCCCAGAGAGGTACAAATTTCATGCAAATCTGTCCAGCCCTTTCATTGTGATGGAGTAACAAGTATACACATTTTCGTAAATTCAAACTTATTTGACGACACGTTTGGCTCAGTTTGTAGAGCTACTTGCTGTGCCAGAGGCATTCATTTGTGTGATGAGCACGAATGTTTGCATTCTAGTCAAGGATGTTTATATTTTTAATATGTATATATTTAAAGTTATATATGTATAGTGTATCAACTATCTGATATCCATAACACAAGCCGCAGCTTACTATGGAGATGATTTTTAGATTAGATGGTGCTGTGTGTTAATGTCCCAACATGTTTTATTATTTATTTATTTTATTTTAATCTATTATTTCTAATTTTTTTTAATTTACTATTAATCAACAATGATTCATTGTTTTTTTAATAATAAAACTATTTAAAGTATAAAAAAAATGCATTTTTAGTCCGACCTCAACGTGGTTTTCATGGGAGAAGATTTCTCCGACATCGTAAACAAAGTTCTTGGGGAAGATATTCCTGCTGCTTTCGCTGAAAACAGGGTAAGAAGATTATTATTGTCATTACTGAAGTATTCTCATTTCCTTTATTTAACTCTACTATTATACTCTTTGAATAAATTCCTTTAATCTATTTTTCATAATCCTTACTTATATAAAACTAGCAACTTAGTCTCGCTTCGTTCGGGTTCGTCCCTAGTTACGTTTTAACGTTTAGCTCAGAGATGAGATATTTTACCCTATGTTGACCTGGATAACCAGCTATCATCATACCAAATTTTATCAAAATCTGTCTAGTGGTTTTTTCGTGATGCGGTTACAGACAGACAAACAAAAATTCTAAAAATTATAGATTCGGCCTCTGTATCGCTAATAATGACTATTTCAATAATATTTTCCAAAAAATATTTAATGTACAGATTGAACTCTGTTAAAATTTTCTTATGTGTATGGAAATGTCAAAGTAACTCTTTCGGTTACCTTTTCTTAAGCTGCTGAACAAATTTTGATGAAGTTTGGCAAGTATATAGATAGCATCGTGGCATTGGAAATAGTCTATTCTTGAACGCCACCCAAAGCCGCGGGCAAAAACTAGTATAATAAAAATAGTACTAGTACAATTTGCTGTAAAGTATTCGAAACGCCGAGAACCTAAAATCAAAATAACTCCGCCCAATAATCCGAAAAGATAGTTTTATTTAAAATAGTTTGAAATAATTAAGTATATACCAAAGTTTATTGAAGTTTTATAAAGAAAGTTTTTTAGCAAACTGTGGCATCTTTATTTAGCAAATAATGATGCACCCTTGCTTAGTTTGAATTCGTCCCTACGTAAACATAACATAACTAAATAATATGAGGTTTGGCATAACGTATTGCCTCAGGTAAAATTAGCCATTCCGATTCCCTGACATATCTCCGAAAAAAAAAAACATAAATGCGTCACTTACAGAATTGATAAAGCTTACTTTAATTAGATTATGCCCCTCTTATTTTAATTATATATTAGGCATAAATTTTAAGAAGCCTTTTTTGTTTCAGGAACAAATCAACCAATTCCTTGAGTCCTTCTTCCGTGATATTTTGGAGGATATTTTGTAATTTTAGGAATGTATAAATATATCTATATCTGTATTTGTTGTATTTTCATTAACCCTCTTAATTTTTTTCTTATTATGGTGTACGATGATGAAAATCTTTAGAGGATGATTATAATCTAGCACATATACATATATGTATGTACTAGCATTGCCCGCGGCTCCGCCCGCGTTCAGATGATCAGCATAGAGACCATTTAAATATTACGTAAGCACCAAAGGGGGGCGGAGGGGCCTTTGCTTTGCTTATTTTTTATGACATGGGGGTCTCTCTGGATGGTGTTTACGTCAGCAATATTTATTTATTTAATTTTATGGATTTTCTGCAGTATTTAATAATTCCGATTCGTCCAATCAGAATATAATAAATGTACTTTAAATTCCCCTATAGTCTATAAATATCTTATTTCTAGACTTGATGATAGCTGCAGTTTATGAATAACAGTAAAAAACCTGAACAGATTAAAAAATATGTGTACCAATGCTTACGTAAACATAGGAGGGGGAGTAAGAACTTCGCTTATTTTTGCTAACAAGGAGTAGGGAGGGGTTAATACTTGAATGGCCCCATACATCGTTATAAAATTTGAAAAAAAATATCCAGCTCTAAAAAACTAAAATTTAGTACTTAAAATTTTAATAATCTCATACAGATACGGATATTTAAACGCCAATCTTTTGATGCGCTTGGCATGACGTTATAGTATATGATAACACTGCAATCAACAAATAAACACGTCTAGATAGTCAGTACCAATCGCAAACACCAAACAACAGCGCTCTAGTGGACTTTGACATCATATGCGGTTTGACCAATGGCGTTGCGTTTTAACTAATTTGGATTTCCCACCTATTTTTGGACTTTTCAATAATTATTTCCTTCATGAAAAAGATATTATAATAAAAATATCGATACAGGCTTAATTCAGAAGCAATAAAGATTATAAGAAAAAAAAAACACCTTTATTTAAAGCATACGCATATTACCTATTAATGATTCTATTATTTGGATATGCCAAGAAGCATAAATATTATTGCTTATACTCGTAATGTTATTGTTAATGATTTCGTTAGTAATATCGAATTACAAATTATTATGCAATACTGTTTTAAAATATAACATTAAGTTACATTTTTTCATTTTAGAGGAGGGAGGGGAGGGGAAGAGGAGGAGGGGAGAGGAGGAAGGGAGAGGAGGAGGGGAGAGCGTGTACAAATTTTCGTACGCTTCATCCTTTATTGATGGTTTTATAGATATAGCTATATTGCCCCATGAAAATCGTCAGATCAACGTTTTTCGTAACCCTGATAGGATTTTCTTCAAAATAAAAAAAATCGGTGACGTTTTTTTTCAATTTTGTGACTCGCGCATTTCCTTATGCCACGCTCAAATTGTCAGATTATATATTGAAACATACATTTTTCTGCATGAACTTAACTTACCTACCTTGTCTTAATCTGACGCGCTCGAGGTTTTCTGAGGATCGATTTTTTTTACTAATCTGACGGGCTGCCCTCAACGCACCCCCCTATATTAAGGTTTCATATATGGTAGTTGTACATTATAGGGTACAAGCTTCTCACTTCTCAGGGTACACTTCTCTCCATATGATTTTCTGATGCACTCGAGTAAAGCACAAAATCCCCGCTTCGGCTCTCCTACCATAATTTTGACTCTATAAATACATTTTAGTTCGCGACGAGGGCCAATCGATAAATTGAGGACATGCTTTTTTAGTATTTTTATTATAAAGAATGTAAAGTAATTTTTACTAATGAAATATCAGTTTTTTAGGTTGGCGGTGTAATAAAAAGATAAAATAAATATCAATTAAAATTTTATCACATAATTACATTAAGATTTAATCATTTATTTTCAATAAGTATAAATACCTAATTTCGATCCTAAAATTTTGTTATTGTTATTATTACGAGGTAAGTAACATACGTTGGTTTAAAAATATTATATAATTTTTTTATACATATATTTAGAAAGAAAGTGATCTGTATATAACAGGAAGACTCCACAATGATAAATTTTAAATATAATGTAGTATTCAATATACAGAATATTTTTTATTGTCCCATAATGCCTTGAAATATTTCTTTAACTTCATGAGCATTTAATTCCACAATAGACTATTAAAAAGATTTCTCTTTTACTATGTCAGTATTGGAACTAAATATCTATTTTTAATATTATTATTTTAATCAATAAACAGAGATTTTTCGTAATCTTTTTTTTTATTGCAGCTTAATTATATAACAAAATGAAGAACTCCGTGTTCGTCCTCTTTTTGGTGATTGCAGGGGCTTTCGCCTTTCCCCAATTTGAAGATCGTGAGTATTGTACAATTAATTTTTTCTTATCCATTAGCATATATTTGTATCGTTTTAAATAAAATTATCCTTTCATATTTTTCGCGAATTTATTTCGATTTTTGGTTCTTGACGTTTCGAATGCTTTACAGCAATCATGGTCACGCGAGACACCAAGGTTTTACACGTCTCAAAGGTTCATATTGTTGTAGCAGTGCTGATCCAAATAATTCAAAAAATATAAAAATGACACTAAAGTACTTTATTTATTTATTTATTTATTTATTTATGTACCAGAAAAAAAAACATACAAGTTAAAACAGATGCCATGTGTACAAAGGATGACTTATCTCTTTAAGAGATTTCTACCAGAAACCCTCAAGTGTGAGAAAATATAAAAATAATAATGCGGTGCGGTGTAGGTACAAACTACAAACATCAATTATAATATAAATATACATATATACAACCATACATACATACATACATAGATACATACATACATGTTACATAGATACTTACATACTTACATATATACATATACATACATTTTACATTTATATATATATATATATATATATATATATATATATATATATATATATATATATATATCCATACATACATACACATACTTCAAGAAATATATAATAAGGAAATCATATGGAGTCACTTAGATAAAGTTCTTTTAAGCGAGATTTAAACAGTTTTAGTGATGGATTGTCATTTGTAATCTTATCGGGAAGGGAGTTCCAGAGTTTTGCTGCTTGTACTGTGAAGGATTTCTCATAAAAAGTAGTGTTATAAGAGGGTACGTTAAGCTTATTTTAGCCTAACACAGGGGCGTATGGGTCTTGAGCTAGGGATCGATAGCTGAAAACGCTCGCGTAAGTACGTAGGAGAAGAATTACTTAAAATAGTGTATAACGTCGTAAGTATGCGCATATTCCGGCGAAGGCGAATAGGGAGCCACTTCAGTCGTAGACGAAAGTCACTAACATGATCCAATTTATGCAAACCATAGATGAAACGAATGCATAGATTTTGAAGTCGATCTAATTTATTGAGTAGCTCCTCTGTAGCATCTAAGTAGCAAACGTCAGCATAGTCTAAAAGAGGAAGTAGTAAGGATTGGGCTAAGGAAATTTTAGTTTTAAGAGGAAGGAAATTTTGTAATCGTTTTAGTGAGTGAAGCGAATAATGCAAACGTCTACTAACCTCATTAACGTGTGCCGACCAAGATAAATGGCTATCCATAATCAAACCCAAATTTTTTGTCCTTTCAGTGAGTTCTATTATCGTACCCTCATAAGTGATACAAGGCAAGCTATGGAAATTTACTTTATTTCGTAGTTGTCTGCTACCGATAATCATAGCTTGTGACTTATTAGGATTAACGAGTAATCCAAAAGAAGCAGCCCATTCACCGATTCGCGTCAGATCTAAATTAATGTTGTCGATTTCAGTTGCGAGTTCGTTAACAGTGGCGTGTCTGTAAAGCTGCAAATCGTCTGCATAGAGATGGTAGGGAGACGAAATAATTTTAGTGAGCTCATTTATAAAGATAGAAAATAATAAGGGAGACAATACACCGCCTTGAGGAACACCAGCAGTGAGATCCACCCAGTCAGAGAACGAATCTTCAGAGCAGACTCTCTGCCGCCGTCCTTGAAGATATGAATTAAACCATGCGATAACACAAGAAGAGATATTAAATGAGGAAAGTATAGCTAGTAAAATATCAAAGTCCACTGAATTGAATGCGCTACTGAAGTCGAGCATAATAAGAATCGTTAGTTTCTTATTATCCATACCATAGCGAATATCATCAGTAACTTTTAATAGTGCGGTAGAGGTGCTATGTAAAGGACGAAAACCAGATTGATAAGGATTTAAGACGTTATTTTGTAGTAAAAAATGGAAAAGTTGCTTGTAAATACAGTCCTCAAAGATTTTTGAAAGGTAGGGCAAAATGGAGATTGGCCGAAACTGTGAAGGAAGAGAAGGATTAGGAGATTTCGGTAAAGGAATAACATGGGCAAGTTTCCAAGCCGTAGGAAATGTTTTCGATGATAACGAGAAATTTAAAATGTGAGTAATGATAGGACTGACAACATTGATAGTTAGTAAAAGCATGTCTCGGCTGATGTCGTCATTACCGACGGCCTTGGAAGTTATGGATAAGATCCCGTTTTTAACGTCTCTAATTGTGATATCACGAAAAGTAAAGAGATTGCCCCTAGGTTGTGTGGCTTGTGTCAATTTGAGAAGAGTTGAAGTCTTATTAGAAGCTCCGATTTTTACAGGAGGGGAAGAAAAGTGATGGTTGAGAGAATCAACGTCAAAGACCTGAAGAGGTGAATTACGTGATTTACCCACACCAAGCGAGCTAAATAATTTCCATGCTTGGGATGGAGAAGAATTATTAATATAAGTATGAATGTAGCGGCGTTTAGCATCCCTACACTCTATTGCAGCGATTACGCAGTTTCTTATAGACAGCAATATTTTCTTCAGTCGGATACCTCTTGCATTTGATTTTGGCTTTGTTGCGCTTGGCCATTAGTTTTTTTATTGATAAGGTAAGCCAAGGCGCCGGTAGATGTTTAACTCTTATCGGTTTAGCAGGAGCATGAGAGTCAAATAGGCTTGTGATATTTGAGTTAAATATCCTAACTTTATCATCCACATCAGATGAATCGTATAACGAAGACCAATCAATTTGAGATAAGTCATATTCAAAATTATCGCGATTGATATTTTTGAGGCTACGTCGTATAATAATTTTACCTTTACGCTTGGGAACAGACAAATCGTATTGTATAAAAATAAGATCATGGTAGGAAAAAGGAGCTGTTAGTTGACCAAATTTAATAATCTTATTTGAGTTAGACACTATTATGAGATCAATAAGAGAAGGATTAGCGTTAGGAGGATAATGGGTTTCACAGAGAGGAGGAATATACATATTAAGAGAATCAATAATTGATTGGAGTTTGAGAGAACGCGGGTCACGTTTCTTAAGACAAGTGTTAAAGTCACCCATGATAATGGTGTGATCATACGTAATAGAAAAACTTTCCAGGAGAGATTCGAAAGTGTCAAAGTAGTTAACATTAAGAGAAGGACTATAAACGACGCCTAACAGAAGCTTAGAATGGTGTGTAACAATTTCAAGAAAAAGGTATTCTAAATTGCACACATCAGCACCATCGGATTGTTTTAGAATGCTGAAAGAAATAGTGTCTTTAAGATAAATGCAAACACCCCCACCTCTTCTGTTAGGTCTATCGTTTCTGATAAGAGTGAAATTAGGAAGAGAGTAAAGGGCAGATGAAAGAGAAGGTTTTAGCCATGACTCAGAGACCAGAATACCATCGAGGTTGACGTTACTAAAAGATGCTAGAAGGTCGGAGTAATGAGCCGGTATACTTTGCGCATTAATATGGACGAATTTCAAGCCGCGATTTTGATCATCGAGTATAGACCTAAGTTGACAATCGAGGGACAAAGTATTACTTTCACACGAGGTATTAATTGAGACACTATGGAAATCATCCGACGAGCATGAAAAAAACTCATCGTTTAGATCAAAGAAATTCGACATATTGCATGTACATATACGAGTATATATATATATATATATATATATATATATATATATATATATATATATATATATATATCTATGCAAATATTATAAGTCTATTATAACTTAAATAAATATGTATGTATTAACTAATATAAATATATTACTATATTACTTAAATAAATATTATATAACTAATTTAAGAAAAAAAATATAATATATGATTACTATAAGTAAATTAAAATAATAAAATAATTTAGAAAAAAAAAAGAAAGTACAACAATAAACCAGTTTTACATTTCCCACACTTACTGGCGGAGATAGTGACAAAACAACAAAATTGACTTATTGACTAAAACTAATATATATAAAACAATTGAAAAGACACTTTCTAAAATAATTCGAACAGTAATGCTGTAGCATATAATATGTCATAGCGTGCATCCGAACATAGACGCTTTATGACAAGTGAATAGAAAAAAAGATTAATCATTACGGTTATATAAACTTACAGAGCAGGATATAGAAAAATAAAGTTAAAGTACTCGTAGCGAAAGATACATTACATTAAAATATATAATTTTTAAATATAACAATAAATTGAAAAGAATGTTCCTGCTACTACTTCCTACTATAATAAAGTAATAATGATACATGTTGCACAGCAGAGTGTTTTAAGTGAAGTATACAACAAATATATAATTTATAACACAATTAATAAGTATCTACCTAGTTATATTACTTCACCAAGTTTTTGTTGGTACGCCGAGATCTAGATGGCTTGGGATCCTGAGTGCATTGATCCAGAGGAAATTTACTAAGTAAGGGTTGAAGCTCATGCAAGGCTGAGATTTTCTTGCGGCTTTTATCAGGAAGTGCAATAACTATCGTACCATCTGATGACCAGCAGCTTTTCAAACCAAAGTGCTTCCTTGCGGCGACAAATACCTCCTGCCTAGATTTGGTCAGAAATTCGGACACAGTTATTCCAGAGCCTTTGAGCGCAGTCTTAGCATTCCAAACTGAGTTCCTGGATTTTAGACTAGTGAAACGGACTAAGATAGGCCTGGGTTTATCCTTCTTAGCTCCAAGCCGGTGACTAAGATCGATGTTAGCGACGTCAACATTACACAGCTTCATTTTATTGCATATGACATCATACACTTTAGTATCGGGTTGTTCCTCTGCATCCTCTGACAATCCGTGAAACAGCAAGACTTTTCTACGAGTTAGCATTTCATGCTTGTCATATCCAGCTGATAGCAGTTGAAGTTGTTGCCGGATCATAGCCAGTGTCTTCCAAACCAGATCCTTGAATACCATATAATCTGAGGCAAGTGAAGACAAATCACTGAATACTGTATTGTTAGTGTTTCTAGAAGATGTTTGTGTTTGAGCCAGTGCTTTGTCAAAGTTCTTCATTCTTGATTCAAATAAAGTAACGATGTCGTCCATGTTCTTAGAAAGTTGTGTATGAAGATCCATTTTACTAAGTCAATATGTACCAAATAGAGAAAATTATATGTGCCAGGTAATGTGGGAAGGTTTAATTATAAATAGCACAACATATACTTTATATATATCACAAAATATAAATAAAACTTAAATAAAATTGAGAGAGCAAAAATATATCAATGTTATTATTTACTACCCGCACGAAAAAAAAAAATACTTTAATAGAGTATGGAAATATTTTTCAAAATATTTCTCAATTATAACTCTTATTGAAGTTATAAAAAAATGTTTTAAATTTAAATTAACAAATTTTGGTGATGAAACTATGGTGCCATTTTCATATTTTTGAAATCATTTTGTAATTTTGGGGGTAAACATTATTTGTAATGGCCCAAGAGCCCGTGAACGCCAGACCTTCGTCATTTTATAAAAGCTGAAAGTTTGTCAGCGCATTCTCCCAACACAGATAAGAACGATGGACCATTATGAAGATCAGGCTATGGTGGCAGGTACACGGTACTAAAGGTGTGCAAAATACCGATCTAAATTCGTCAAATAATAAAGTGTGATTTTTTGGTATTACCTTCAGAATATTATTAAAAATCACGTCATTCAATGCCAGACACTTAACATCGTGACAAACCCTTGCCAGACACCCTTTTCATGCAATCATAATTCTACTTACGTTATAGTATAATAGCTGATTTTTATATATAATACTTGGGTAATAATTAGATGATTTATAAGACTGCTAGCATAGCATTTATTACATAAATACACAAATCTTACGACTCTCACGTTCTAGGCGGCTTCGGATCACTGCGATGCTCGAAATACCCAAAAGCAACACAAAGTACCTTTTGCAATCTTTTTCGGTGTATGATGCATTGCATTGGAACAAACTTCCTAAAGACACACAATTTAGTCCCTCTATTAATTCTTTTAAAAGGAACTTAAAACAGCACTTTCTCACTCAATTAAATTCAAAATTATCTTAATGACTATTATGTATTGTATTATGTAGATGTATTTATGTAAGTAATAGTATGTATGTATGATTATACATAATTATGTTTGGTATGTTATGTATTATATATTGGATGATATTATATATAAAATTAATTAGCTATTTATTTTTGAGTATCTGTATATTATTTACATGACTACAACTGCATAATTTTAGCCTGCCTCATAACCCTATTTCTCACTAGCATAAGTTGGCTGGAAGATATCTCTTCTAAAGATAAGTCCACCTTTGCAAACAAAAATTGTATTTTGATTACTGTATTTATTTTAAAGTGATATAGTTAACAGTATATACGTCATCTAATTTTAATGTTAAATTATAATCTTATATGTTAATCGTGATAATAAGTTATTATAAAAAAATATTAATATTATATTTTACAGCGCAAAGGGATGCACGTATCATAGTAGGGAATATCATAGAAAGGCGAATTAGAAGAGCTATTGTGCAACTCCAAGAAAACATTATAGATGCTGGAATGGACCCTCTTGTGGTTCCAAGATTAGATTTAGAATATAGGCCAGTCCCATTGTAAGTTAAATTTTTATGAACATTTTTTTTTAATTTAAGTACAATTCAGGAAACAGTGTTTAATTTATCGAAGGTTACAGACATACAATATAAGAACAAAATATATTATAATAAAATATTTATAATGTTTTGTATCCCAGGGTAATAAATAGTCTTCATCTTAGAAAGCTGTATTGAAAGTACTTTTAATATTGGCTTAGAAATATTAATCCGCAATCAACTAAATTTAACAAGTTGAAGATATAAACCGAAAAAAAAGTTAACCATTAGAGAAACCGTGTATATTAGTATACATATATTAGTTAGAAAAATTTATCATAATAACATGAACTTAAGACGCGTTCAATTTTGTATTTTGGACATTATATATAGGTATTAGGTAGCATCCATCACCTTTTCGCTAATTTATTACTGATGTGAGTAGCCTATCTAATCCAGGCCATAGCCTATTTGTGTACTAAATATTATTCAAATCGGTCCAGTAGCTTTGCGTGAAGGAGTAACAAACACACACTTATACAAAACTAGCGACTCATCCTCGCTTTGCTCGGATTCGTCCCTAGGTTCATTTTAACGGTTAGTATGGAATAGATGATGATGTTCTCCTGACCAACCTGGCCAATCTCATTGAGACTAGCCAACTGCGCAGGAGATATTATAGTGCACAAGTGTACGCGCAGACACAACGTGCACTCTCTATTCCTGTCACTCTCATACTCCGGTGGGTAACTACTTGACACGACCAGTGAGAGTTAAGGCGCAGGACCGACGGCTTTACGTGCTCTCCGAGGCACGGGGGTGAAACACCACCGACTTCCCAACTCCGGACTGTTACTGAGGCTTACTATACAGAAAGACTCAATAACTAAACTTGGCCCGACCCGGGACTCGAACCCAGGACCTCCGGGTGTGCAGCCGTACATGCTAGCCACTACACCACCTAGGCAGTTATGGAATAGATAGACTATATACTATATGATATATAGCCTATAGCCTTCCTCTATAAACGGGCTATCTAATGCAAAAAGAATTTTTCAAATTGGATTATAGTTCCTGAGATTAGCGCGTTCAAACAAACAAACAAACTCTGTCTGTTTATAATATTAGTATAGATTACATAGGTAACGTGATGAGACATTAGACATGTGTCTTCAGACACGTAGTTAAAAATATTAAGGAATATTTCATGAATTATCTAGCCAAGGATCGATTACATTTTGATCGTCAGATAAAGAATTTGTTTATTTCGTTGATAGCATTATCTTTGTTCATATTAAGATTTGAAGAAACATGTGTAGGTAGGTACACTGTTTTAATTTATATATTGTTATTAAATAATGTATCATTTCTTTTAACAGCTTCCTTGAAGTCAGAGGTTTTTTGGAAAATTTTGAATTCACTGGTGCGAGTAACATCGTTATCCATAATTTGGACTATTCCGCTCTCTTCAACAGGTTAAGGTTCGACATCTCTCTTCCTGAGCTTAGCTTCGTTGTTGGTAATTTTTTATATCTATTATATAAATATATTGCATTTTATTATATAAAAAGACAAACGGTACCCCAGCACTCTCTACTGCTTATACTCTCAAACTTCGGTGGGATGAAAATATCTGTGACCTGTGATTTGACTGTTTAGGGAACAGCAGAACCGCAAATATTTTAATATCAGGCTGCTGGAAATTTCTTGACAGAAAACGCTGGTTACTTAACATATTGAATATATTATTATAATTCTACTTGGCCAGAATTGGGAAATTTTTAACGTTGGGAAATGCATTTAGGCACGAGGTGTGGAACTCACCGGCAAAGCCAGTACTACCCACTAAAACTCAACGTAACCTCCCCCGTCTTAATGGGACGTCGTAGGATCGCTTACGCATTCAACCACGATCACAATAACCATGGGGTTGCTCCAACGGTGCACTCTGCTATCAGAAAAGTACCAGGAGCAACCCGCATCGCACACCGCTCACGGAAGTGGGCCACCTCCCACCGCCCACCGAGGTGGGCCGCCCCCCAATGCGTTTCTTGGCTTCACGACCATGGTCAGTTAGGTTTGCTTATATACTACCAAACGAAATATTCCAATTAGAATTTATCATCAAATAAAAACGTTTTACTTTAACTCTTATATGTTTGTCTATTGCTTATAACATACAATGTATAAAAAATAATCTATACTCTATACAAATAAATAAAATTAAAGTGTCTGTTTGTAATGTCAAAATAACAGCGTTTTACTAAATGCATATGAAATTATATACGGTATTTATAAGAAAAACACAATTTTTAAAATGTTTGTCTGTCTGTCTGCTTATACCGAATAATCTCTGAAACGGCTCGACCGATTTTATCGGGACTTTCACTGGAAGATAGCTGATGTTATATATATATGAGTAACATAGGCTACTTTTATTTTAGAAAAAGAATTAGGACTCCACTCAAAAAAATTAAAACGTACCTAGGGACGAGCCTGAGCGAAGCGAGGGTGAGTCGCTAGTATTGCATAAATCATTCGTATTTCAGTAAAGTAAGTTAGTTATTTTAAAGATGCTTTTTATGTTTCAGGTGACTCCGGAGTTACTGCTATAGTTTTAGGAAACAGATATAACGGACAATTGCATGGCAGGTAAAGTGTTGTAGATAGATAACGTATGTCTTGCTAAAAGAGTTATCTTTCCTGAAAATCTAGGAAAGGTCTCTATTTGTTTATATTTTCTCAGTTTTATTTTCCGACTACATAGAGTATTTACCATTTAGAATAACTATTTAAAATTCTGTTATTTTTGTACGAAAATTGATAAATTGTTATTTCAAATGTTAAAAGTTAAAGTGGTCATTTATGCTTTTAAAAATACACTTCGAAGAGATCTTTTACTTTGGTCATTTTATGAATAAAGAGTATATCGGTTCAAACTGAAATAAGTTTTTAGCCGGTTGGAACTATTAATAATAAGGTATAGTTATTTGCTACAAAAACTTCAACATACGGACTAAAATTATAATATACATATTATACATAAATGTATACTTATCTCCGGTTATATTTATAGCCCAATTATTCTATACGGTTGGGGAATTGTTAGAAATACAAGAAAAATTTGATTAAATTGTGTTTCTTGAAAGTTATTTAAACATAATTACAAGAAAATTAACATTATTCGTATCTTTTATAGCCTATCCATCTCGGGTATTCGTATCGACGGTGAAGTCCGCGTGAATATTGGTATTATATCTGGCATTAGCATTCGCCGTCTCACCCTTGATTTTACTCTCGGAGGCATCCAGGTAAAAATTATTTTAAGATTATAATAAAATATATTTTATAGGCGACTTACTGAGCCTGGGTTCGTCCCAGAGTGGTACAAATTTCATGCAAATCTGTCCAGCCCTTTCATTGTGATGGTGTAACAAGTATACACATTTTCGAAAATTCAAACTTATTTGACGACACGTTTGGCTCAGTTATTAGAGACCCTACTTCCTGTGCCAGAGGTCACGGGTTCATTTGTGTGATGAGCAACGAATGTTTGCATTCTAGTCATGGGTGTTTATATTTATAATATGTATATATTTAAAGTTATATATGTGTAGTGTATCAACTATCTGATATCCATAACACAAGCCTCGTAGCTTACCATGAAGATGTTTTTTAGATTCGATGGTGCTGTGTGTTAATGTCCCAACATGTTTTATTATTTATTTATTTAATTTTAATTTATTATTTCTAATTATTTTACATTTATTATTAATCAACAATTATTCATTGTTTTTTTATTAATAAAACTATTTAAAGTATAAAATAAAATGCATTTTTAGTCCGACCTCAACGTGGTTTTCATGGGAGAAGATTACTCCGACATCGTAAACAAAGTTCTTGGGGAAGATATACCTGCTGCTTTCGCTGAAAACAGGGTAAGAATATTATGAAGTATCCTTATTTCCTTTATTTTACTCTACCCTTAGAATAAATTCCTTTAATATATTTTTCATAATCCTTACTTATATAAAACTAGCAACTTACTCTCGCTCGTTCTACGTTTTAACGTTTAGCTCAGAGATAAGATATTTTACCGTATGTTGACCTGGATAACCAGCTATCATCATACCTAATTTTATCAAAATCTGTCTTAGTGGTTTTTTCGTGATGCGGTAACAGACGGACAGAAAAACAAAAGTTCTAAAAATTATAGATTTGGAGATATCGCTAATAATGACTATTTCAATAATATTTTCCAAAAAATATTTAATGTACAGATTGAACTGAGTTAAAATTTTCTTTTATGTATGGAAATGTCAAAGTAACTCTTTCGGTTACCTTTTCTTAAGCTGCTGAATAAATTTTGATGACATTAGGCAAGCATATAGATAGCATCGTGGCGTTCGTTCGTCGAGAAACGGCGGGAACCAAGAACCAACTTAATCCGCCAAATAATCCGAAAAGATAGTTTTATTTAAAATAGTTTATTGGAGATTTATAAAGAAAGTTTTTTAGCAAACTGTGGCATCTTCAAGAGATTATTCTTATTTTTTATTTAGCAAATAATGATGCACCCTTGCTTAGTTTGAATTCGTTTGAAAAGATAGTTTTATTTAAAATAGTTTATTGGAGATTTTTAAAGAAAGTTTTTTAGCAAACTGTGGCATCTTCAAGAGATTATTCTTATTTTTTATTTAGCAAATAATGATGCACCCTTGCTTAGTTTGAATTCGTCCCTACGTAAACATAACATATCTAAATAATATGAGGTTTGGCATAATGTATTGGCTGAGTTAAAATTAGCCATTCGGATCCCCTGACATATCTCCCAAAAAAAAAAAACGTAAATGCGTCATTTACAGAAGTGATAATGCTTACTTTAATTAGATTAAGCCCTCCTTATTTTAATTATATATTAGGCATAAATTTAAAGAAACCTTTTTTGTTTCAGGAACAAATCAACCGATTTCTTGAGTCCTTCATCCGTGATATTTTGGATGATATTTTGTAATTTTAGCAATGTATAAATATATCTATATCTGTATTTGTTTTATTTTCATTAACCCTCTTAATTTTTTATTTATATAAGCTAGCACATATACATATATGTATGTACTAGCATTGCCCACGGCTCCGCCCGCGTTCAGATGACCAAAAACCAAACTCTTAGGTTTTACATATTAGTATACTCTTACATTGCAGTTTTTGTATTTGTTCTCAAAAATGAGATATTTTCTCGCGGTAAAAAGTATCCTATATGTTGACTCGGATAACTAGATATGACTATACCAAATTTCATCAAAATCCCTCCAGTGGTTTTTCTGTGATGCGGTAACAGACAGACAGACTGACAGACAAACAGACACACAGATAAAAATTCTAAAAACTATAGATTCGGCCTCTGTATTGATAATCATGTTTATTTTAATAAGATTTCCCAAAAATATTTAATCTGCCTAAAAGTCATTTTTGACGTAATTGTTAGTTACGGCCTTCTTTCTTATGACGGCAGCATTCATCCTATGCAAATTACAGAAAAAAGTCAAAAGTAATGACAATATATTTAAAATCTATCATATTCCTCAGACTATCGATATTATATCTAAACTTAGTAAACGTTTAGTTATTATTAAAAATAGTATTAGGTCTTCTGGAGTTTAATAAAACACAAAACTACAAATGCAAATAAATCTGTAATGTTTCTCGATGGCTTTCTATCGAGAAATTTTACGGTACACATTGTAAACAAGCGGAGTTCCGTACTGGTAAAATTGACGATTCAAAAGTACTTGTAAAAGTCTATTTGAATAAAGTATATTTTGATTTGATTTTATTTAAGTACTGCCTCTATGGTTTAGTAGCTAGCATGTACGGCTGTAGATCCGCAGGTCTTGGTCTAGGACCAACAGTGACAGGCAGAGCTGAATTGCGATTCGTTGAAATGCTCCGTTCAAACAAACGAATGAAAAGTATAAACAAATTCTTGGCAAATAGTAAGATACAGAGACAAAGTAAATAAAGCTGACTGGCTGTTAAATATACATAGTTAAGTAAGCAACAACTAAACAATTTATTATAAGGAAATAGGGATTTATTCGATCTATCACACTAATAAGCAAGAATATAACAATCTTGCTAATTAAATATTAGTTTTTAATTAAGAAGTAGAAAGATTATTATAATCTTGAAACGACACAATCATAAAGTATCAATGTTTTGTTAAAGAATGTCATAAGGTTCCAGACCATACAATAAATTGCTCAATTTTTTTAAATATAATCAGAACTCGAGTGAATACTTTTTTTTAACCTTTTGATACCTAATCTTATCTTCTCCATTCTTCAGAACTTAGCGAAGTAGACTATACGCTTGCTTAGGCACGCCTAAAAACAAAGAATTGAAGTGAGATATGGGATATTGTACGTTTTATGCGGAACCCGGTGCTCGTGTCAGACGCACACTTTTCCACTAGTTTTTAAACAATAAGTTATTAAGTTGAGGGTATTTAAATAAAAGTAGTACTTTGGTTTGAATTTATAAATTCAATACAACTATTATAATATAACAAATACTATATTAGTTTGTTATAAAGTTGTTACATATTCTTATACACTATGATAATTGAGGAAAGCCTTTATATACATATACTAAATAATATAAAGACTATAATACCTTTATGATTATAGGTACAATGTATTATTTTTTATTGTTTCGTTATATCACTTTTTTTCAACTTATCGCCGTTCAATGCTGGACAAAAGCCGCTCAAGTATGCCCACCATTCCAATCTTAGGCAGCCCGCATCTATCCCGTACCTGCTATCTTTTTCTATAACGCTGGTCGACATTAAAATGATCTACGAGTATTTTACAATATTGGAAACATCGTTCTATGATAATTAAGGGCTTATTTCATTATCCTAATAACTATATTACCCATCCAGTCGGACTAATCAGGCTTGACAGAGTCCTACCACCGGTAAAATATACTAGGACACACGGTACCAGGTTATAGAGGAGCATCATATCTTATATCCAATCACTATGCAAACAAATGATACGTTGACCGGGAATTACACCAAATTACATCATACAGGATTAAGATAAATAAATTTACTTTATCTTTATAAACTATTACCTATTGTTACAATGTCAGTTGTGTGAACTAATTGATTTATATTTATAATGACTAGTTATTGCCCCGTGGTTGAAAATCAACCATAATTCATTAAGTTTCATCGATATTGAAGTTTTTTCTTCAAAGTTATAGATACCCTATAAAATCCAAAAGTATTTTGAAACGGGCCCATACATTCAGAGATTTGAACGTACAAACGAACAAACTTTTCATCTTTATATTATGTAAGTACTCGTATAATATTGATGAAAGTTATCTAACATGCTGCTACATCTTTTAGCAGTGAAGTAATTATATATAAATAAAATGCGTGAACGAATTCACGGGTAAAGGAAAGCCAATAAACGGCTTTCTGCAGTCCTTCTTTGTATAAGCTTTAACTATGCCAAAGCTCATACTCTTCCGTATATGTATAAAAGTGTTCAAAATTTTCTCTTCACATATTAATATATAGAAAACATCTAAAGAGTAACTGAAGAGCGTCACTTGACTATAATTCTCCATAGCAAATTCACTTTTAAGTAATGACTGCTAAAACTTTTAAAAAGCTAGGTTTATTCTCAGTACCCTTGATTTTAAAACACAACTCAATAGCTTGGAATCCACAATATGACCACACAGAATGACCTTAATATACTCAATGAATGGTTTCAATATAATTTATTAACAATAAATACTAAAAAAACTAACTATATAATATTTTCGCCCAAAAATAAAAGAATTAATAATTACCAACCTCTTACAATAAATAACAAAATAATTAATAAAGTTAAAAGTGAAAAATATCTTGGCCTAACCCTTGATAGTCATCTCACATGGAAGCCACATCTAGAAAAGTTACGTGGAAAGTTATTATCTCTCATGGGATCCGTCAGAAATTTTGTTAGATGTCTTCCGAAACAAGTCAAATATATAATATACAATACATTAGCGAAACCTCATATTGATTACCTTATCGAAGTCTGGGGTTCAGCCGCTAAATCTAATATAAAACCCATTCAAGTTGCACAAAATAAACTCATTAAAATTTTATTTCAATATGATTTCTTAACATCATCAGAGAAAATCTATAAAGAAACGAATATATTGAGCGTGACGCAAACATATACCTATAATACATGTATGCTAATAAGAAAAGTGCTGAGCGGAGATATACATTCTAACATAAAATTCACTAAAAAACAACAAATTCAAAAGCATTTCCTAAGAAATGCCAACAACTTAGTCTTATACGCCCCGAGAACTAACTACGGAAAAAGGAGTCTAATGTTTGAAGGAGCACAGTTATATAATAAATTACCAACAGATATAAAGGAATCAAAAACAATTACAACATTTAAAAAAACGCTAAAATATTATATCTTAAAAAACTTAAAGTAAAATGTAGTCTTTGCCATTTCCACGATTTCTTTATTCTTAGCGCTTTGCTCTAACTGTTTTATTAACTTGTTTGTAGTTTTAAGTATTATTTTTAAGGATTACCCGCATACTATGTATTTCTCACAAATGTAACTTGTACGTACTCGCATTTAGTGAATGTTATAATATTTAATGTGTTTTCTCATGTAAGTGAATTTGTTATTCTTAATGAGAAATAAAGATTCTAAACAGAATATTGAGGTAATTGATAAGGACCAGCAAAGTTTGTTGCAAAGTTGAAAGTAGTAGAAATCAAACATATTTAACTTTAGAATTAATTCCTCCACACTTGTCCTACTATGACATCTCTAGTAAGTTGTAGAGTTAAAGATCAATAATTATTATATATTATTATATATAAATCTATTCCTCGAGAACCGTATATTTTTTTAGGATAAAAAGTAGCCAGTAGTGTTATTCCAGACTATAATCTATCTCTGTGCCAAATTTCATCCAGATCCGTTCAGCCGTTCTGGCATGAAAGAGTAACAAACACACATCCATACACACTTTCGCGTTTATAATATTAATAGGATTTAACACCTTCATTGACTCTCCATATTATTATCTTTTGGGTAATATTCACTGTTGATATCTAAGCTCTCACATTTGTAAAAAGATCTATTCCATGTTCCATTCACCAGGACAAAATTTGTTTATTACCTGTTTTACATGGGTCCTGTTATGATTATAATACTCACTTTAACCATGTAGATATAATGAACTGTTCTATAAAGTTTTTCAATAAAATCTTTTTTTTTATTTTTCACATAATCCAATAATTTTTATAATATTGCTTTGATGTTATTTTATGGTGCTCAGTAATAAATGAGCAGACAGCCCCTGGTGGAAAGCGGTATCTGTCGCCCATAACACCTACGGTTCATGCACTTAGGTTTTGTGGAACAAAAATGCAGCTGCATAGTCACAGCGAGGACTAAGAAGATATTCCTCTTTCTTGTAATTGCACTGGCTACCTTATACTTCAAACTGGAACACAATAATGCAAACATTGTTGCTTGGCGGGAGAAATCGATAAGGGACTGGTACCCATCCAGTCGGACTCCTGAGCCTTGACTAAGTCCTACCACCGGTAAAACCGGTGATGATCCTATAACTTTATTACCAACATCATTTTTTTTTACTTGGTTACCTGTTTTCCTTAATATTGAATTATTTTTTCTACTCTAATTAATTCAAAATCAAATCTCAATCAATTTTTTTACTTAACTGGTAAATGTTTGTAAATTTTATGTATTGTAATATAAAATTAATAAATTAATCAACGAAATAAATTATAAATTTTGTTTGGTACTAATAACTTAAAACATACGTATCATAAATATAAATATAGAAGTAAATTGTTCTGACGTCAATGTAGCAACCTTGACTTCTTAAGCGATAATTAAAAAATCATCCAATCAATTATTGATAAGACCATATATTACACCTGGCCTAATTCGTTGCATAAAATAGAGATAAACTGCACATGATAAAGAAAAAACTGATCCAAAAATCATAAAAAGAACAACAGGATTTTTTGTGATAATTGACTAAAAAAAATAAAATTACCATTTCACAAAAACTTAATAGAAGTGGCACAAGGCGACGAAAAAAAGGCCGAATTATAAAATCGATATTTTTTGATAATTATTTGTTCTCAGATAAATAAATTATTATTTAAGGGAAACATGATGCTGATTTGCTACTAACTAGGTCATTATATTAAACAATGCTAAAGTAGATATCTATACATACATATAAGAAAATTTTAACTGGGTCGAATCTGTACATTAAATATTTTTTGGAAAATATTATTGAAATAGTCATTTTTAGCGATACAGAGGCCGAATCTATAGTTTTTAGAATTTTTGTCTGTCTGTCTGTGACCGCAGCACGAGAACCACTGGACAGATTTTGATGAAATTTGGTATGATGATAGCTGGCTATCCGGGTCAACATATAGGATACTTTTTACTGCGGGAAAATATCTCTGAGAAATCTATACTACACGTTACAACGTTACTAGGGACGAACCCGAGCAGAACGAGGGTGAGTCGCTTGTGTGATACTAAAATTCGTCAATATCTACTAAGTAAAAAAAGGAAATCGATTGAAAAACAGGGAAGAAAAAGAAACTGAACTGGTTTGGCATATAGACCACATTGTTGGTAAGGCACGCAGTAATAGTAAAAAAAATCGATCCTCAGAAAAACTCTAGCGCGTAACATTAAGACAAGGTAAGTACACGCAGAAAAGTGTATATTTCAATAATCTGACTCTTTGAGCGTGACATAAAGAAATGGACGAGTCACAAAGTTGTAAAAAAAAACGTCACGTCGAAATACTAGAGCGTGATTGAGTTTTTTTTTATTTTGATAGAAATCCTATCAGAATTACAAAAAACATAATCTGACGATTTTTATGGGGCGATGAAGCTAAAACCATCAATAAAGGATGAAGCTGTGTATTTTCCACTCCGTGCCTCTCTTTCCTTCTCACTCTTTCTCTATACACTATGAATGTCTGATGAATGTCTGACGCGCTCGAGTATTTTTATGTGATTGTGTTTATACATTTTTGAAAATTTGCACACGCTCTGTGTACCTCTAAAATAGAAAATTTAACACAAACTTTTTTTCGTTTTAGAACCTAATCTTCACAATCCAATAGGTCCCCATGACGCTATATTAACTGAAAATTTAGCATCTCAGGCTCCCCTACTATTATATACTTTAATTTTTAATGAGCTAGCGGTGCTACCGGATACAAAGCAAAGCACACCGACTTCAAAAATATTTGATTAGGTATGTATACTAAATGAAAACTACCAATCACTTATTTTTTACTTTTTAGTGCTTTTTTTAAAGTCTGATTTTATTTTTTTGTTAAAAAGTTTTTATATAAAAACAATTATATTAGTTAACAATATTATAATATAATAATTAAGTATTTATCCAAAGTAAGTATCAACTAATATTAGTTCCTCTCGTTTTCATCTGCGAATTATTTCGCGATAGAACAAAGCTTTGCTCAATAATAATTAAGTCAATCATGTCGTCGACAATGTCAAGACGTGTTTGCCAAGTTTATTCTATACTTAGTATGCTACTGCATAATCAGTGTTTTCTCTAGGAAAGTAAAAAGGTTCTGGATTCAAGTTAGTAATTTTTCCTGCTATAAATCAGACCTCATCGGAATTGGAAAGTTATGGACGTTACATCTCAGCAAACTTGAAGAGCAGATAAAACCTATGATCTTCCCTCTAATCTATCGTAGATGTGTCGAATCGTCCCACTAAGCTATAAGATTTAAAAGTAGGTAGCAGGAAAATTGTTAACCAAAAATAAAGTAATTAGTATTACATATCAATCAAAACAATCAAGTATTCACAAGTTTCTGGAATTATCTTGTAGATAAGTGGCCTAATTTTAGTATGCTACTGAATAATCAATAAATTTTCGCTTAGATAATAAAGGGAAATGGGTATTAACTGTCGACTTAATGTGATAAAAGGAAATTTTTATATATTCTTTATAATTATTCCGTTTTGCAATAACAAGGCAAATATAAAACATGTACGAACGAGTACATAATACTATGTTTCTTCGTCAACGTGTTCCCACTGGGATATTTTTTTTAATTTTTCCATTGATTTAGTTAGCCTTATCTTATTGATCATGCAGGCTTATCTACATATATAGGTAAAACCCTATAAGACGATGACGCTCACAGGATAAGCTCTATATTTTTGATTAAATCATAATCAAGTAATTACACCAGAAAAAATGTGTTTATTATATATTAAGATTATTTAATATTTTCAATACGACTAATGTTATTTAATTCATCAGAAAGGTTAATTGTCCATTTATATTTTAATAAAACTATAACTGAACCCCGTCCGTTCAATGAATATTTATTGTAATAACCATTATTATCGAATCAGAGATTTAGGATAAAAATCTATACATATAAAAAAATTGTTTTTCAAATTTTCAACCGACTTCAAAAAGGAGGAGGTTCTCAATTCGACTGTATGTTTTTTTTTATGTTTGTTACCTCAGAACTCCGTCATTTATTAACCGATTTGGACAATTTTTGTTTTGTTTGAAAGGGTATACTTCCAGATTGGTCCCATTTAAATTTAAAAAAAAAATACCACCCCTAAGGGTGGAAAAACAACTAATTATGAATTTAACCTACTTCTAATTGTCATATTGACTTGAAACTTTGCAAGTATTTCTATTTCCGTTGATAGTACAGTGGTTCGGTGTTGTTGACCTGATCTGATGGCAAGGCCAGAAGGTGGATAGGTGGAACTCTTCAACGGCTAATAGTAGATACTTTGAGTTTGGGCTTATTTTGTTTGATTTGACAAGCCTAACACGTTAGAATCCTTACTTTGCTACTACTGTCTACACTAAAAAGGGAAAAATAAAAACTTTTTAACAAAAAAATAAAATCAGACTTCAAAAAAAGCACTAAAAAGTAAAAAATAAGTGATTGGTAGTTTTCATTTACTATACATACCTAATCAAATATTTTCGAAGTCGGTGTGCTTTGCTTTGTATGGGCTGGAACCGATTTCGAAAATATTTGATTAGGTATGTATTTAATAGGTAGGCTTTAATTACTTAGCCAAAGCACACCGACTTCGAAAACGAAAATATTTGATTAGGTATGTATAGTAAATGAAAACTACCAATCAGTTATTTTTTACTTTTTAGTGCTTTTGTTTGAAGTCGGTTTTAATTTTTTTGTTAAAAAGTTTTTTTTGTTTCTTTGTCTGTCGCCTGTTGTAATACTCTATGTAGTTTTGAACAAAATAAAATTGAAAAAAAAAACTGCTATACATATATTTGAATAGCAGTTTATATATATATATATATATATATATATATATATATATATATATATATATATATATATATATATATATATACTTTATACTATAAATTTTAAAATATATATTATGTGTCTTTTTCACGGTCAAATCACTGATTTATATGTGGCAAGAACATATATTATTATTATATTTTTTTTTGTCAGAGATAGCAAGACTTAGTAACGTTTGAAGATATCGGGATTTAATACCAAAGTATTTAAAAGATAGTCATATTTTTTTATTAAAAACAGCTGGCGATTGCCAGGGTTGTCAAATATTTAAAAACTTTATTTTATATTTTTATTATGTCATTGTCTACATAAGTCTTAAAGGTTCCGCATGTTTTAAAAATTCATTTGGCTTATACAGACTTATCTTGGTATCCTTTAGTGTGTGGCATGTGTGAGATTGCGTGTTCGCTGTATATGTGTGTGCAAGGAGAAAATCAAACGTCCAAATACATATATTATATTTATTATACTAGCATTGCCCGCGGCTTCGATCGCGTTCAGATGACCAAAAACCAAATACTTAGGTTTTACATATTAGTATACTCTTACATTGCAGTTTTTGTATTTTTTCTCAGAAATGAGACATTTTCCCGCGGCAAAAAGTATCCTATATGTTGACCCAGATAACCAGATATCACCATACAAAATTTTATGAAAATCTCTCCAGTGGTTTTTCTGTGATGCGGTAACAGACAGACAGACTGACAGACAGACAGATAAAAATTCTAAAACTATAGATTCGGCCTCTGTATCGATAATAATGTCTATTTCAATAAGATTTTTCAAAAAAATATTTAATATACAGATTCGAGTTAGTTAGAATTTTATTATATGTATAGATTAATTTAAAGTTACTATCAAATATACTTTTTTTAATGTTGAGCATAAATAAAAACAAATATCCTTTTTTTAATGTTGAGCATACCACATACAGGTGGTTATGCGGGACTCACCGACTAGAGAAGCCAGCACTATTCATTAAAACCCAACAAAACCTCCCCTGTCTTAATGGGGCGTCGCAGGATCGTTTACGCACTCAACCACGAAGTCGACGCGACGGTAGATCTTCCAAAGCAGACCTCAATAACCATGGGGTTGCTCCAACGGTACAGTCTGCTGTCAGAGGAGTTCCAGGAGCACTCGCATGGCACACCGCCCACCGAGGTGGGTGGCCTCCTAGTGCGTTTCATGACTTCGCGCTCGGCTGGATTGCTGAAAGTTTATGAGTCTCCCCACCACGACAAGGTGAACGCATATTTGGGGAATCACAAATATCCCCAATACAATGTATACTTTTATAACAATTTCTAGATAAGCGAGTTCTAAGCTTCCACTCTTGAATGCAAAAATGAGATTTTTAATGTGTCTTCAAGTTGTCTTGATAATATCTATATCATCTAGGTAAAGATTTAGAACACAGCAGTTTCCTTTTTCTAACGGTAAAATAATTTTGTCAAGAAAAAGGAACGCTCAGTTTTCATATCCAAATACGAAATTCTAAAATTATTATCTAATTAATTTTAACAGGTGTTTCAGTACCAAGTTATTGCATATAATTTATCATATTAAGATTAAATATATCACTTGAATAAGTATATAAAGTACTGAAGTTCCACAGTAGATATTGTTATTAGAAGGTAAGTAATACAAATGTTGTAGTGCTTCTTATAATTTTTTTTTAATACACATGGTGTTAATTTATACTATTAGATTTTTTTTAAATATTTTTATTGAAGTTAAATGTGAAACGTACGACTGATGGGACGGGACTATCACGTGGGGAATATCATGTGCTGTTTATGGGACTAAAATTCTTGTGGCATTATCATCACCATGAATTTTATAATGCTGTCTGTTTTCATCAATATTTTTTTATGAATTTACACGAATATTTGACATTTAAAAAAAATATCTTTTTCGACCTTTTCGCCTTTTTTTTTGGGAGAATTTCCCTTGTTATTGCTGTAAAGCATTCGAAACGTCGGAAACTAGAAAACAAAATCCGAAGAGATAACTTTTCATTTAAAATATTGTTTTTTATAAGCTTAAGGCATACTGTAAAACTGGTTGGTATATGCGGACGACATTAAAAGATAAATAAAAAATATGCAGCTTTTTACGTTTTCAAAATACTTGAAAGTAAAGATTGGCATATGGAAACGATGACAATCATTTAAAAATTAACTAACTAAGTAATTTATATAAATAGTTTGCATACGAGTATATGCAATCTCTACTTTATATTTCAGAAATGTGTCACTTTAGGACACCATCATATGGATATTTTTATTTTTTTAAGTGTCTTCTATCTCCTCAAACTAGTTTTACCGTGCACCGCGACGAAAAAATAATAAAAAAATTTAAAAAAAAGCATCGAGTAGCTAACGCTTTCTTAGTAACTGTAATTCTCATAGGAACTTTCGTAGTAACTTACGTTGGAAACTTTTCACCCTTTTAAATATTTGTTCTTTCTAAAATGAATGGAATTAAAATTACATAATTTTGAACGTATGTACGTCAAATATGGCCAATAGGTCAGTGATTGGGTATAACAATTAGATTTTCGCGAGTATTTTTCTTATTATTTCGCGTGTATTCTTTTTCGGATCTTATCTCACTTTTGTTTTAAAGCAAAAAATAGTTTTATTGATAATTTATTTTGTTTTTTCAGTCTAATTACATATCAAAATGAAATCCTCGGTGTTCGCTATCCTACTGCTCGTCGCAGGCGCCTTCGCCTTCCCCAAGGTTGACGACAGTAAGCATCAAACAAAGATTATAATTTTAAGTTATTATTTAAAGAGATATATTAATATCTTTGATATGGTTTTTATATATCAATGATTTATGTTATTTAT
Source organism: Brenthis hecate (assembly GCA_951806755.1). NCBI lineage: Eukaryota > Metazoa > Arthropoda > Insecta > Lepidoptera > Nymphalidae > Brenthis > Brenthis hecate. The sequence continues at coordinate 4,208,079 of OX638271.1, read as the reverse complement.
TCCCAATTTATTAGAATTGATCAGTTAACTTCACTTATAAATTATAATTATCTGTTATCACTTACGTATACAAAAAAAAATCATATGTATTTTTTATAATTGGCTTATATTTACTTTGTAGATTAGTTTTTAGAATGACTTCATATTTTTGTATACTATTAATTTTTTAAAATATATTGTGTGGCTTTTTCACGTTTAAACCATGTGGCAAGAACATAGATTGTTTCATGGGGTTGGATATAGGATTAGAGGGTTCTAATCCTCAAGCCATAAGCAAAAGCTAGTTTTGTATATATAACGGTGTTTAAATTATTCAATTTCGACAAACTTATTATTATTAAAAGCAATATGTATATAGTAATATTTTCTTTTTCAAGGCTCACAATTATCAGGTGCTGTAGAAGATCGGATCGAAACTGCTATTAGAAGATTGAGTGCGCTTATTAAACTCCTTGGTTTAGATCCTCTAGAAGTTGTGGAATCCGAAACCCTTTTTGCACCTCTCCCAGGGTAAGTTATTATTTTAACACTTATTTTATTTAATCTGTTCTTTATTCTATTATATAGACAGATATTTATGAATATTCGAAATTAAATCTTTTTTACTGAAGAATTTTTAATTGTGTTCTTCTATTTAGCCTTTTATAGGTAAAACATTACATTGTTTTTCATTCACATGAAAGTAATATTATTTAAAAAAGCATAGGTGCTTCTTAAATGGGGACTTAAAAATGTAATATATATATATATATATATATATATATATATATATATATATGTATATATATATATATATATATATATATATATATATATATATATATATATATATATATATATATGTATATATACACGTAGGAAAGCATATTTGCTGTAAGTAGACATATTGCAATTGTTCACCAGGGCCAAAAACTTTATTAATTTCGGAAAAAAATTAATAGTGTCTGACCTATCCATGATATTGCTACCATTTTTGGAACATACATTTATTTAACCGCCAATCACCATTTGCAATGTAATCCTTTTTATCCAAAGTTACTAAGTACGTGTTTGGCTAGTTACAGCAAACAGTTTTTTAAATCACATATCTTTAAAACACTGGTATGCAGTAAATTTATTTATTTGGGTACTGCAATTCATGATGTAAGATTAAATTTATAATTATGATTAGATCTGTAATGTTTGATTGAAATAAAATGTCGTAAATGGTGAAACAAAATTATGGTCTTTTAAATAGTTGAAACAAACTTTGAAACTCTAATTATACTGCCAGAACTTCGCTTCAACAATACATTGAATTAAAAAAGTATTTTTCTCTTATATATAAGAGATAAAACATAATGAGACAATAACAGAATATCGTACAAGGAATGAAGGGTGCGGGCGGAGCCGGTAGCGATGCGGTAACACCGACACAACTTCAAAGTACTATAATTTTTTCAATGGCGTAACGGTAGAATGAAATAAATGTTAAATGATTTATCAAAGTAGCGTTAAGTTTTTAAATGGGAAGAAGTATTTGTAAAACAAAATATGCAGTCTTTCTTTTGCTGTAGGTACAAAATGTCTAAAATTACTAGATTTTGGTCTACATACAGCATTTAATCTCGCTAAAAAAATATAAGTACGGGCGTTTTCAACGGTGTATGTAATTTTTTTTTCATCGTAGAGACACAGGACCTGGGTCATTCGATGCGGCTTTTTTTTTCTGATTCTAATGGTAGTAAAAAGTCACTTTAGGTATTTTGTCTACTTACAGCAAATATGCTTTCCTACGTCGATATGTTCAATGTTTTCATGTTCATTGAACCCGGGTGACAGCAGAGCTTGCAGAATGGTTATAAAATGATAGGAAATGTTAATCTATAACATGATCTACCAGTGTGGAAGCTTTGAAAACATCAAAAAATAGTTAACATGTTAGTTACCAAGTTACTGAATGTTAAAAAAGTTTTCGTGGTAAAAAATGTTATGTAATGTTATATAACTTTTGTTAACGACTATGTGGAAGCATTTTAATATTTTTTCGATTGTTTGTACTTGTTTGTACACTTTAATCTCAAGAGCCACGATTTCGAGCGGAGTGGATTTAAAAAATATATATTTATCTCTATACATTAAATGATTCTGTACGATGTTAATATGTTACAAAAAGCAATGTAATCTTTATTTATTTAGGGCCACGTGAAAATGTTTGTTTGTTTGTTTGTTTGTCCTTCTTTTACGTCGAAACGGAGTGACGGATTGGCTTGATTTTCTACGTAGAAATAGTTGTAGGGCCGAAAAGTGACATAGGCTACTTTTTACCGCAGGAGATTATCTAATTCCCACGGGAAAACACGTTATAATACAATCCAAAAAAATATTTATCATCAGAATTACTTGAAAATTGGTATTAATGCTCGTCAATAAAATTAAATAAACACGTGTTTTAGCATTTTTCAAAATTCATCCTATAAGGGGGTAAAATAGGGGATGAAAGTTAGTATGAAACTACCTTTTTAGAGATTTTTTTTAGTTTTAGCGCGAGCGAAGCCGCGGGTTCTGCTAGTTTTTGATATGCTTAAGATTTATATATATTTTCTTAAAATCTCTTTTTATATTTTGTTTATTTTTCTACAATACTTTTAAATCTAAATCTACATTGAAATTAATATTTTTTTGTTTTTGACACACAATAGAATCTTCGAAGGCAGAGTGTTTGGCAATGACATAAGCTTCACCGGTGCCAGCAATATCGCTATCAACTATTTGGATTACAACGTTTTGCTAGGAAGACTGAGGTTCGAGTTCTCTCTCCCTGAACTTGTTTTGAATATTGGTAAGAAAAACAGCAATTGATTCAAACATTCTATACTTTTTATAGTAAATTTTACATATATTTACACAACACATTGCTTTTACGGTACAAGTTCTTGAATATTATCTTATATTTGACTTATATTTATTTTTCAGGTGACGCCGGAATAGATATTATATTGCTTGATAATATTGACAGTGTAAGACTCAGTGGCAGGTAATTTTTTTTGTTTTTTTTTTTTTTTTTTTTTTTATTTATTTATTCTATTATTTTCATACGTAAAAACACGTATTTTATTATTTTATATAGTCTCGCTGTCAGAGGTGTTACTCTTGGTGGTGAAATTGGCTTCAATTTAGACTGGGATGGCGTTAGTGTTCGCACCGTCACCATTGACATGCGCTTCGGCAGAACTGAAGTAAGTGTGAAACTAACTATTACTATGATTTAAAAAAAATATAAAATAATAATATACATAAAAAATAATGTACTATATTATTATTTTATTAATGCATGACACCAAAGTAACAAACACGCATCTTATGGAATATTTTATCAAATCTATTTACCTGCTATATTTTAAATTTGGAAGACTGTGTTTTATCCATACTATAATATTATAAATGTAAAAGTGTGTTTGTTTGTCCTTCTTTCACGTCGAAACGGAGTGACGGATAGGCTTACAGTGCTTAGTGCCATACTTTTTACCGCGGGAGATTATCTCATTCGCACGGGAAATTATTACCCAAAAAATATTTATGATCAAAATTACTTGAAACTTGGTATTAATGCAATACAATTAAATAAAAACGTGTTTTCGCATTTTTAAAATTCATTCCATAAGGGGGTAAAATAGGGGATGAAAGTTTGTATGAAACCTACCTTTTTGGAGTTTTTTTGTGTAGGTACTTTTAGTACTAATTTATAAATAATTTCAGTCTAACCTGACACTCGTTGCCTTGGACAAGGATTACTCAGAGTTCCTGAACACACTTCTTGGAGTGCGTATTCCTATTTTCTTGGAAAGATTCGGGGTGAGAAATTAACTCATGTATATTTTTCTTTAACCTGCGATAAATTATTCTTCATCAAAGAATACTCATAAGTAAGCCATTTAGATGAAAAAAATCTATTGAAAATTCAGTAGTTTTGGATTAATGTTTTTTTTTTATTTTCTTTCAGAACGAAATAAACCGTGGTCTTGAAGTTATCGTCCACCGAATTTTGGATATTTCTTTGTAAATATGTATAGACTAGTATTAAATGTCGTAAACTGTTGACCAATTTATCTGTTCCATCAGTAATGAAGTGCAGTTGTATGATAACATCTTAAGTATAAGCAATAAAATTGACATTATTGTTTATCATTTTTTAATAAATAGTATGAAATAATTTTATTTTTTTATTTATTTTTCTTTTTAATTAACATTATTTCGATTTAATAAAACAAAATAAAAGTTTGTTTTAAATTGTTCAGTTTTGCTATTTTGGATATACGCTTATTGTTTGTTGTATAAAGTATAAAAGAATATTTTCAAAAAGTACAAATAGCGATTTTATCAAACTGATAAAGGTGACTTAAAAGTTAAGTTAATTTATAATTATCAAGTTATGATAAAATCGTAAATTGATAATTGCTCAGCTCGACTTTGTATAGTCTATAATAAGTAACAAATAAGTTATAAAAACACAGTAAATTTTTCGAATCAGACTGGAGTTCCAGAAATTAGTGCATTCAAACAAACAATACCTTTAACTTTATATATTAATAATTGCGTTTAAAATTAAAAAAAAAACTTTTATTAGACAAAAAATATTTTATTATCCATAATATGTATTAATAGTAATAATTAATTAATTATTATTTTTTTATTAGAGAAACAAACAATGAGATGGTACTTAAATGATAATAATATACAAAAATACATACATAGGCTAAGTTTCCACTTATAGTAATTATTACATAATCGCTAGAATTAACAAAGACAAACCAAATACAAAGCAACATAGGTACCTACGTAAGAACAGCAAGTTGACGTGATAATTTTAAACAATCTATACATATAAAATTCTAACTAAGCTGAACCTGTACATTAAACATTTTTTATAAAATCTTACTTAAATATATATTATTTTTGATACAGAGGCCGAATCAATAGTCTTTAAAAATTTTGTCTGTCTGTCTGTCTGCCTGTTACCGCATCACGGAAAAACCACTGGAGGGATTTTGATGAAATTTGGTATGGTGGTAGCTGGTTATCCGGGTCAACATATAGGATACTTTTTACTTTTTTCTCATTTCAGAGAAAAAACACAAAAGCTGCAATGTAAGAGTATACTAATATGGAAAACCTAAGAATTTGGTTTTTGATTGTCTGAACGCCGGCGGCGCCGCGGGTAATGCTAGTATAATATATTAACTGAATGGACCATAACAACAAATGTGCCTACAGTGATACATAAAACAAAAAAAAAATATGGCTACAGGGTAAAAATTATAACTACAAATATATTGTGTGTACTAGGAAATTATAAAGTAATATTTTTATTTCTCCTATATATTTTACATTTAAAAGAACAATTTTTTTCAAATAAAATGTCAATATCTATACTAATATTATAAAGAGGTAAAGTTTGTGAGTTTATGAGTTTGTGAGATTGTGAGTTTGTCGCGTTGTAGGGGGGTAATTTCTGAATCGACTGAACCGATTTAGATGAAATTTGGTAAGAAGAATGTTTGAGACCCTGGAAAGGACATAGGATACTTTTTATACCGGAATACATCCCTTAAGGGGGTAAAATGGGGTTGAAATTTTTTATGGGGAACGAAGCTAGGGACGAACCCGAGCGAAGCGAGGGTGAGTCGCTAGTTTGAGTATATTTTATTATAACTTTGGCAGCTATAGTATAAGAAGATATTGCTAGTGCATTTTATTTTAGAAATTGGCTGATTAAATAGTGGCTTATACCTGGAATTTAATCGTGGGCAGTTAAATTCTAAGTTACATGATAAGAAAGGTGATTCAATAAAATTATTAATTATCTTATATAAGAGAAGTTGGTCTCTCGCTTGTCTACGCGATACAAGGGAAGGCAGAGGTTGAACATCAGCAGAAATATCGGCCCTCTAACACAGATGCTTATAGAATTTCTCCTGTATTGAATCTAAGTCATTTATATAAGTTTTATATTGTTGGTTCCAAACAGTGGAGGCATACTCAAGAATAGAACGAATGTACGAGTTATAGAGTAGTATCAAAGTTGAGGATTATCTGAAATCCTTGCAGATTCTTAAAATAAACCCAAGCATGCGTTAGGCTTTAGATGTTATGTAGGATATATGATAAACATAACTTGCTTAATTTAATTATTATTACATATTAACGAATTTTTTGAATTCATTTTGATATTTCGTGGGTAGCAATTTCGTGGGTAGTAATTTCGTGTCCGTAACAATTACATAATGCCTTTGAAACATCTTAAACCTTAGTCTCTCCCGTAATCATGATTGCTGTAAAGCATTCGAAACGTCGGGAACCAAAAATCAAAATAAATCCATGAAAAAATCCGAAAAGATAGTTTTATTTAAAATGTCAAATACTCTCGTAAATCTAAGAAAATATTATAGAAAAGTATTAGGGATTCTATATATGATAATTAAAATCAATAAAATATATATTTAAAATCTATATACGAGTATTGCATAATTCAGTCATTATTGAGGAAATAACGCCAAAGAAGCCTAGCAGAAGTGTGGAGCTCTTCTACAAAAAGGGTTATGTTGCCAAACAAAATATGCATACACGCAATTAAAATATGAACAAACAACGACATGCGCTAACAAAAAATAGAAATAATCATGGCCTTGGTGATTTCTAAAAGTATTTCTTAATATTACTACCGATGTACCATTTGGATCAAAATCAATTTGTAAGTGGTATCCGTTTTGTAAGACATTCTTTGAAAAAAAAATTCTTTAAGGAGACCTATTGAGTAAATTGCTTCTATCTAAAACCTTATATACAATAATATGACTTATAATTTCTTAGTTTTATTTTTATTTGTTTCTTAATTATTATTTTTATTTAAAACTAGCGACGGGTGATTCTTTAAATTGATATACCTTTTTTATTTATACACCGATTGAAGTAAAACAAATACTAAATGTTAAATGAAGCTTACCAAAATACATTATGGAAAACCGCACCCAAATTGACTCGGCCGTTTCTAAGATTATCGCGCACAAACAAACAGACAAAATTTCTAAAAAATCATTGTTTTAGGTTCTATTGCGTTAATAAAGACCCCAAATAATAGTTTTTCTCAAATATATTCCATGTATAGACGGCGATCAGTTACAAAATTATATGTATGAACAACCTCCTATATATTATTGAAAAAGTTTTGTTATAATATATTATTGAAAAAGTTTTTTTTTTATATTTTCAAATCAATTTTCTTGTTAACTAATGGCTTAAAAAGCTAGCTAATAATACAAGAAATTAAAGCTCAAAGTAAAAATTTATACAGAAACTAGCATTTCCTGCGGCTCCGCCCGCGTTCAGATGACCAAAAACCAAATTCTTAGGTTTTACATATTAGTATACTCTTACGTTCCAGTTTTTGTATTTTTTCTCAGAAATGAGATATTTTTGCGCGGTATAAAGTATCCTATATGTTGACACGGATAATCAGCTATGACCATACCAAATTTCATCAAAATCTCTCCAGTAGTTTTTCTGTGATGCGGTAACAGACAGACAGAAAAAATCTAAAAACTATAGATTCGGCCTCTGTATCGATAATAAAGTCTATTTCAATAAGATTTTCCAAAAAATATTTAATGTACAGATTGGTCTCAGTTGGAATTTTATTATATATATAGATATTAAATTTAAGTAATATACAAAGCAAACACCTTTGCTAAGCATATTTATAAAGTTCAAATCAAATTAAACATTAGTACATGTGTTCGGTAGCATTATAAAAAGTGATAATTTAACCTATTTCAACTTGTTTTTCATAAATAACTAAATAAGCTACTTTTCAGTATCTACATATAATTAATCCTATGATATTTACAATCCGTAAATGCATTAATCATCTAATTTGCTTACTGATTATCACATAAATACCTATCGCAAGTGGTTATATAACGTATTTTTGTTATTTAGTGTCACAATCTTACTTCCGCTGATATATTATATTTAGGTAGAGAGTTTCTAGGAATGTTTAAAATTTCCACGTATTGAAAATATTTTTTTTTGATTTCTAATAAAGAGTATAGGGCTGTACTCGTAGTTCCGAACAACCCATATCTCCGATTATTAGTATACATATGGATTTTAACGTATATGTTATTTAATATACCCGCAAATTTTATTTTCAAGGTCAAATCTAAGAAAAATCGTTTTTTTTAATGGTTTTCGCGTTTATTGCGATAAATATTGATTTTCGAGTACGTTCTAACTTCTAACTAACCAATTATCTTCGTTTATGAGCTTTACCGAACTACAGCAATATAACTGTGTGCTTAACAATAATAATAGATTTTTAGATCTTGTTCTATCTCACTTAAAGTGCTTAGTATCTCGAACGTTGTCTTTATCAGAGCCAGAAGATGGGCATTATCCCTCACTTCTTGTAGAGGTAGATATTCATTCAATAGAAAGAAACCTTAGTCTTAATAATCGTATAGTCTGCAAGTATCACTATGCTGAGTATAGCATTACTAGCATTGCCCGCGGCTCCGCCCGCGTTTAGATGGCCAATAACCAAATTCTTAGGTTTTAAAATAAGTATACTCTTACATTGCAGTTTTTGTATTTTTTTCTCAGAAATGAGATATTTTCCCACGGTAAAAAATATCCTATATGTTGACCCGGAGAACCAACTATCATCATACCAAATCTCATCAAAATCCGTCCAGTGGTTTTTCTGTGATGCGGTAACAGACAAACAAAAATTCTAAAAACTATAGATTCGGCTTCTGTATCGATAATAATGTTTATTTCAATAAGATTTTCCAAAAAATATTTAATGTACAGATTCGGCTTAGTTACAATTTTATTATATGTATAGATTAACGTAGAATTAGAAAAATTAACTGGAAACTCGAACTAAATGACAAACATATTACTGATGCTTTCTATAGTATCATAAACGATTTAATTGAAAAATATTTTCCATCTAAATTGTCAGTAGAAAGTAAATAATTATCATATTTGGTATTCACGTCACTTAATTAGTCTTATTAATAAAAGATTAAAATGGCATAAAAAATGGAAGATATATGGAAGGTTAAGCGATTACGACAGGTTTTCAGAAATTAAAGCACAAACAAAGTTTTTAGAAAAATCTTGTTACAATTTGTATTTAGAACGAGCAGAAAACAATATTTATATCGGTTCTAAACATTTTTGGTCTCAAGTCTAAAAAAGAACACATTTCTATACCCGATAGAATGTACCTAGATTCACAAGCTGGCTCAGATGGACAAAAAATCGCCAATATGTTCAATATTTTTTTTTCATTCTGTCTTTGAGATAAAATACATCATTCACGTCTGATGTTTACGATTATAGCTCTGATACAATTATAGCTTCATTGGATATAGCAGAAAGCAAAGTACAATCATGCTTAATTAAATTAGAAACAAATTAGGGCAGTGGACCAGACGCTATACATCCAATTTTTTTGAAGCAATGTAGTAACACTTTAAGTATACCCTTAACTATTCTGTTAAAAAAGTCTTTAAATTCCGGTTGTCTTCCTACAGAATGGAAAAAGTCTTTGATAACTCCAATTTAGAAACCTCTTGATAAACGAAATATTAAAAACTACCGCGAAATCACAAAGTTGTCCACCATTCCTAAGCTTTTTGAAAAAATTATATATGACATGATATATTATATTGAGACAATTGTTGATGAATAATCAACATGGATTTATCAATATGCGATCGACCGAGTTTAATCTTTGCAAGTTTTTAGATGTTATACTTAATGCAATGGATTCAGGGTACCAAGTACATGTTATATACACCGACTGTTCAAAGGCTTTTGATAAAATTTCACATAAACTTCTAATAAAAAAACTTGAATACATCGGCATACATGGTAATCTGCTTCGATAGTTAACATCTTATCTACACGATCGATCCCTGGCTGTGGCAATTAAAGGTTTTACCTCTTCCTTTGTTCCAACTTCTTCAGGAGTGCCTCAGGGTTCGCATTTGGGACCCTTACTTTTTAATACATTTATTAATGATATCGATGCTTTTTAAACTCAAATTCAATTCAGTTCAATACTATTATTATCAATGCAGATGATACAAAGATTTTTAAAATTATAAAAAAATAAGCAAGATTGTGTTGCCCTGCAAGACGATCTAAATAGACTCGAACAGTATTTATTGTAGATCTAACAGTCTATATTTGAATTTAGAAAAATGCTATACAATTACTTTTCAAGAAAAAAAAAAACAAATCTCGTATAACTATTCAATCTTGAATGCTAATTTAAACAGAGTAACAGAGGTAAGGGACATTGGAGTCTAGCTGGATAGTAAACTCATATTCGACCATCATATAAATAATGTAGCAACTAAGTCATATCAAATGCTAGGTTTTATATTTAGGCAAGGGGCAGATTTTAAAAACACTCATACGCTAATATTGCTATAGAATGCATATGTTAGGGCTAATCTGGAATACGCATCTACATGGAATCCACAATATAAAAAATATATTGACTTAATTGAAAAAATACAAAAAATTTTTTTAAAAAGATTAAAAAATAGATATTTTGGTTCTGCTTCTTTTAGTAATACTAGTTCCCTAGAATAGCGTAGAAAACAAAGAGATCAGCATTTTCGTTCTAAAATAATCAATAATTTAATTGACTCTCTATACCTACTAAATAAAATATCATTTAAATGCCCTAGTCATGGCACTCGATCTCAGGCTAATTTCTCCACCGCTGTCTCCAGAACAAAGTATTGTGACAGTTCATTTATTGTAAGATCCTGCAATATGTATAATAAGCAATATCATGATATCGACTTATTCAATGATGGATTCAAAAAAATCGCTCACCTATTAAAAAATAAATAGATTGTGATACTGTTTACATATAGTATTCTTACTTTTTGTTCGATTTATTGCTGTTAATTTTAAGTTCACTTCGTTCATGTTTTTAGTGAAAACTTTGTTGGCTTAAGATTTTTGTTTAGAAGTGAGTTATGTTATCGGGATTTGGGTTGTAATGAAACAACGTTTTCCGTCGAAAGGACAAGTACAACTAATTTATTAAAATCCTTTTAAGAAAGATCTAAAAAGGACTACACGGAAAACATATTGAAAAAAATAACAATTTTTGTATGGCCTACAACTTCTGTAGAAGACATTTTTCTCTAAAATCAATATTTATCGCAATAAACACGAAATACATTGAAAAAACGATTTTTCTTAGATTTGGCCTGAAAAACAAAATTTGCATTATACCCATTTTGAATACCATGATCGTTATTAACGCATCTAAATGCATCTATATAACAAAATTCAGATTATCGGAGGAATGGGTGGGCTATTCGGAAGTTTCTCCGAGTATAGCTTTTAACAAGATTCTACTGCTAAATAACTAGTTTATCTAGTGGCTAGCATATACGGCTGCAGAACTGGAGATCCTGGATTCGAGTCCCGGGTCTGGCTAAGTATAGTAATAGTTTTTCTGCTAAAATTCTCAGCAACAGGCCAGAGAAGGAGTGAGAAGTTGACGTTGTTTAACTTCCGTGCCCCGAAAAGCACGTAAAGCCGTCAATCATACGCCTGATTTCAACGATCACAGATCGTGATTGTGAACCTCTTTTTACTCACTGGTCATGTCAAATTGTCGAATAGGGAATGCACAAGTGCATTAAAATATCTACTACGCAGTTGGCCATTCTAATGAAATTGGCGCTGTGTCCGAAGAAGTTGCTAACCGGGACATTACTACTAAGAATTCATATAAGTTTTACAAAGCACCTACAAATTATTAGGCTGTATTCACTTTATAGTATTTTCTCTACATATAAAAATTACTATTAACTCTTTTTAACTCTATATTTAAAGCTCTACTTAAATCAAATTTTAAATTTAAAAAATTATCAATTTATGAGTATCTAAGACTTTAGGATTTTTCAATTTAAACATTATCCTATAAATTTTATCAGATTAATTCTTGCAGGTGTTCCTAGCACCAAAAATATTGCAACCTTATCATATCGGCTAATTAGTATAAGATATAATCCATCTTTTGATAGTATAAATACTGTGTAACACTGTGTGCTTACTAATTGACATTGTGATTACAAGGTAAGAAAGGTCTATTTTATAGAGTATAGTGTAATATATACCACATGTAAATATATATATATATTATATTTTATTTTAATTAATTTAATTTCGCGTAAGTTACTACTTTTTCTCATTTGAATTTTATATCTAAGTCATATTAATCCCCATTATTAACTAGCGGCTCACCCTCGCTTTGCTCGGGCTCGTCCCTAGGTAATTTTTTAAATTGACATAACTTTTTTATTTATGAATCGATTAAAATAAAACAAACACTAAAAGTTAAATTAAGCTTACCAAAATATATTAAGGAAAACCGCACTCAAATCGATTCAGTCTTTTCTGAGATTAACGCGCATAAGCCCACAAACAAATCGACATATAGACAAAAAATCAAAAAATCATTGTTTTGGGTTCTATTGCGTTAATAAAGACCCCCCATAATAGTTTTGTCTCAAATATGTTGCATGTACAGACAGCGTGTTACACTTTTATTATATGCATAGATGTAATAATATGTATATTATGTTTTAATTTCTCGATACAAGAAAGTTTCATGTGTTATAAGCCTAAATATAAGTAAAGCTATAACTATAACATATAATTATAATAATATATTAAATCATAAACTATACAAGAATTTTTATGAATGTTAATAATTTAATCTAAATATTATAAAGTAACATTAAAAATATAGCTTTAATATATAACTAATTTAATATATAACTAATTTCGATACAGTATTTTGTTTCCCTCCTTCTCCGTATTACAACGATTTGCAATAAAAATATTTTCTTTTCAGTCTAATTCAAGATGAAGTCCGCTGTGTTCGCTCTCCTTTTAGTCGTTGCAGGCGCTTTCGCCTTCCCCCAATCTGATAACCGTAAGTGTGCACAAACTTCTTTTCTAATGAAAATTGACATTAAAATCATATCTGGCGACTTATTAGCTCTCATTATAGCCTATCCTATAAATTTCATTCAAAAAATCCAATACTTTAGGCTAAAAGAGTAAGAAATAAACTCAACAATACACATCCACAAATTCTAATTCTATTGTACTCAACGATACTTCTTTCGAATTCTCAAAATGCTATCTATCTATTATTATTCATTGATATGTTATTATGTAAGTTTTTTCTTATGCTTAGTAATTAAAGTTAATTTTTTACAGCGAGACCTACTCTAGAAGAACGGATCAAAGATGTAATACAACGAATTAGTACACGCATCACGGATGCAGGTTTCGATCCTTTGGAAATCGAAAATGCGAGATTTGAGCACGTTTACGAACCTGAGTAAGTTATATTTTTGAATTTTACTAAATTGTAGGTACACAATGACTTTAATATTGTGATTTTTATAAATTTTTATATTGTTATCTACAGAATTGTTTGAATTTCCTACTTTTATGATTCTCATACTATAAAATCCTAAAAAGAACTAAAACTAAAAAAAAATATCTAATATACTATATACTTTGTTTTAATAGGGTCATTGAAATTGTAGCCTTCCTGGAAAACTTATCTTTCGTCGGAGCCAGTAAAATCGATGTTAACCACATCGAATTCCTTCCTTTTATTAACAGACTAACATTCGACGTCTCACTCCCTGGACTTGAAATGAGTCTCGGTAAGAACTAACAAAATCAAATATGAGTGCACTTTTTATATAATATATAGATATGTTTACATTTAAGTTATAATATATTATTAAAAATATTAATTTTGAATGTACAGTATTTCATATATTATGTTTAAATTTGTTTTGTGTAAATTTGATTATATTTTTTTACTTTGTTTTAGGCGGCGCTGGAGTAAATGGTGTATTCTTCCAATACTCTCTTGACGCACTACTTAGCGGCAGGTACAGTACTGATACGTTTTTTGCATATACGAGTATATATATTTGTTAAACTTAATAAGAACATCGATATGTTATCAAGTAATAATATGTGTAAATAATTAACATATTTTTCACTTTGTTAAAATTAAATTGCTGTAAGCCATTAAAGAAAAAAAATAAAATAAATTGGCCCTACAATTTTTTATAATAGATCATTTGAGATTATCTGCCTAGTTTAATAATGTCGTACGTATGACCATTTAAAAAGGCCAAATTAATAAAATAACTTTTAATTTTATTTTTAATTTCATCTTTTACAGCTTCAGCGTCCATGGTATTCGTGCCGCTGGTGAAATAAACTTCAATATAGGCCTGGATGGAGTCACCGTCCGCAGCCTCACACTTGATTTATACTTTGGCGTTGTTCAGGTAATTATTTGTCAAAGCAGCTATATTACATCTTAGACTACTTGTTAAAACTGTAATATAAATCGTCCTTTTAATCAATTTACGGTTCTTCAAAATTGATTAAAAATTATGTATGTATATATATAACCAAAGTCTGCCCGATTTGTTGACGTTTATGATTACTGCTCCGCTCCCTGGATAGTAGCATGACGATATATAGCCTATAAATAGCCTTCCTTAATAAAATGGCTATCTATTGCAAAAATAATTTTTCAAATCAGATTAGTAGTAGTTCCTGAGATTAGCGCGTTCAAGCAAACAAAGAAACAAACAAACAAATTAATTCTGCCTATTATAATATTAGTACCTATATAGATAACTGTTAGAATAATATTGCTCATTTATAGATGCTCAGTCTGGATTGGATTGGAAACCGCTACGCAAAGTAATACAAGTAATTTGTTAATTTATGTTTTTATATCATATTTCAGTCTGACCTGTCACTAGAAATCAATGGCGAAGACTTATCTGAAGTATTGAACGATTTTCTGGGAGTCAAAATTCCTCTTTTCTTGGAAGATAACAGGGTAAGAATTTATACACTACGTACTTTTTTTTTTACTTTGTTGAAAGATAAAAGCATTGACAACTATTTAATTCAAAATATTCTGTTCATGTCATTTACATTTGATTTATTCGAAGGCATTTCAATTACTTAATGAATTAATATATATATATATATATATATATATATATATATATATATATATATATATATATATATATAACTATTAAGAGAAAATTGAAGGCAAAGGTGTATTACTTAGTTAACATGTACTATATGCGTATAATACGTCTTTTTATTTTGTTTGTTGCAGAACGAAATCAACAGAGGCCTTGAAACTATTGTCCGTTATCTTATTGACAACCATTACAATTAATTCCTCATATAACTGTAATTATATATGTATATAATTAATATCTTTTGACAACTTTGTTGTTGATTTTGTATATAAAATATATTAAATAAATGTGTTAAAAAAATTATTACATTTCTTTTTATTTTTATTTTCTTTTTTTATATAGCGATTCATAAATATATTGATCAAGTGGTTTTTAATTTAAGCCTTGTTCCTATATATACATCATTTTAAAAAATAACATTATAAATATATATGTTGCGACATTAACACACATCACCATCTAGTTCTATGGTAAGCTACGAGGCTTGTGTTATGGATACCAGATAGTTGATACGGTACCCATATATAACTTTAACTAGCATTGTCCGCGGCTCCGTATGCGTTCAGAAGACCAAAAACCAAATTCTTAGGTTTTACATGTACTATACATTGCAGTTTTTGTATTTTTTATCAAAAATGAGACATTTTCTCGCGGTAAAAAGTATCCTATATGTTCACCCGGATAACCAGCTATAACCATACCAAATATTCATCAAAATCCCTCCAGTGGTTTTTCTGTGATGCAATAACAGAGAGACAGGCAGACAGACAAAAATCTAAAAACTGTATATTCGGCCTCTGTATCGATAATACTGTTTATTTCAATAAGATTTTCCAAAAAATATCTAATGTACAAATTCGGCTTAGTTACAATTTTATTATATGTATAGATTACACATATATTATAAATATAAACACCCATGACTGGAGCACAAATATTTGTGCTCATCACACAAATGAATGCCCAGCGGGACTCCAACCCGCGACCGCTAGCACAGCAAATAGGGTCACTACAAACTGAGCCAAACGTATCGTTATTTGTCAACATGCTAAAATGACATTCAGTATCAAATTAATTTAATAAATTAACTAATAGATGTATCTTTAAGTAGTCGTCTTATATGTCTGTTAATCGATTTTCTTTTTTTTTTGTTTAGTAGCTATTGGCCAGCTTTAGTGTTATCAATAAAAAAAAAACGATTACGGCCGTAACTAATACTTAAGTTAAGTAGTAAATACTGATGATGTTCTCCTGACCGATTCCGGCCACGGCGGCCAATCTCATTGAGACTAGCCAACTGCGCAGGAGATATTATAGTGCATAAGTGTACGCGCAGACACAAGTGCACTCTCTATTCCTGTCATTCTCATACTCTGGTGGGACGACTGCTCGACACGACCGGTGAAAGTTAAGGCGCAGGACCAACGGTTTTATGTGCTCTAAAATAGTAAATACTACTAATAATATGTATACCATGCTTGTTAGGAAATAAGTGCGATTTAATTATATAATATACTAGCAGTACCCGCGGCTTCATCCGAGTTCAAATTTCCGATCGCTAACAAAATTTCACAGGATCAACCGCTGACCTAATTTGAAGATTACCTGAAAATTTCATCAAAATCGCTCTATCTGTTTCGAAGTCCATAGGAAACATACATACACTCATCGATTTTTATTTTATTTAATCAACAATTTAAATTTATTTATTGCTCGGAAACTGGAGTGGACACCGACTGCAGCGCCACCTACTGGGACCACCTATGTTTTCAAACTATCCAGGAGCCCAATGAAATACACACACAAAATTTTATCCAAATCGGTCCAGTCCTTATATATATATATATATATATATATTGTTACAAAGAATAAAGTATGTTTTCTATTGCACGTAACATTTATTACTATTGTACAGTGTGTTAGTTTAAAACATTAATATAAAATCATCAAAAATATATAAAACTTATTCAAAGTGGTCTCCATTGGCTGAAATACAGTCCCTTAAACGTTGAGGCCAGTTATCAATAGAAGCACGCACTCTATTCATGGAAAAATTCTTCACTGCCAATCGTATGGATTGTTTTAGGAACTCCAAATTATCATGGCGTTTAGAGCAAGTCATACTCTCTAAAACTGACCATAAATCATAATCCAGCGGATCAATATCGGGACTAGATGATGGCCAGTCTTCAGCTCTGATGAAGTCCGGAAAGTGGATTTCTAATCAAGATTGCGTGGATCGAGCTTTATGACCTGGCGCCGAGTCTTGCTGAAAGGACCATTCTTAGTTATTGAACATGGTGTTGTTAAAGGGCTTAACTACCTTCTCAAGAATGGTATCTTGATACACTTGAGCCGATGTTTTGGTACCTTTTTCACAAAAATATAGCTCAGTCACTCCTTCATAATATTCAACACCCCACCAAACCATCACAGAAGTCAGATAATGCCGACGTTGTACTCTGTTGTCTAATTGGGAAGCTTCCTTAGTGCTTTGAACATAATAGGCTCATTTTGTTTGTTAAAATATTTCTCAATTATAATTTAAATGTAAAATTAGATAATACAACCCAAAAAAATATTTATGGTCAGAATTACTTGAAACTTGGTATTAATGCCCTTCAATTAAATAAATACGTGTTTTAGCATTTTTCGAAATTCATCCTGTAAAGGCGTAAAATAGGGGATGAAAGTTTGTATGAAACCTACTTTTAATACAGATTTTTTTTAGTTTTAGCACGAGCGAAGCCGCGGGTTCTGCTAGTCTATACTAATATTATAAAGAGGTAAAGTTTGTGAATTGTGAGTTTGTGACATTGTAATCTCTGGATCGACTGAACCGATTTAGATGAAATTTGGTAAGAACGTAGTTTGATACCCTGGAAAGGATATAGGATACTTTTCATCCCGGAAATCATCTCTTAAGGGGGTGAAAATGGGGATGAAAGTTTGTGGGGAATGAACCTAAGGATGAACCCGAGCGAAGCGAGGGTGAGTCGCAAGAATATTATAAAATAAAAAACCCGACTGCATAAAAGCAGTTAGCTTTTATGCAGAAGATGAAAACAAGTTGACAAAGGAATATGGTACTATGCAGTCATAGACACGTTTCATCCTTGCCGTAAGATGTACATACATATAACGTATCAGTTGGGTTTTTATTTTTATAGCAGCAGTGCGCATGATATTAGACAAACCGTTCCTTTTCACAAATGGATGTTCCTATGACCTACAAACATGGTGTAATATTTTTGTTCTAAACTAAATATTATGAGTGTAAGATACTAAATCATTTACATAAATAAGTGTGTTGCAGTGATAGCCTAGTGGTAACGCGATCACTTGGGAATCCGAGTGAAGCAGGTTAAAACCCGCACTTGGCAAGCGTGGTGGACTATGACCTGATTTTTCTCGTATTGAAGGGAGGCCCGTGCCTAGTAGTGGGACGTTAAAAAGGGCTGAATACATACATACATAAATACAATAAATAAGACAGAGAAATTTAACCTATATTTGTACATATGAATGTACTAATAATATATAATGAACGTATGTCATAAATATGCTTAAAAAGAGCAGTACAATCATCAGCCGTTGACTAAAACCTATTTGTAGTAAAATTAAAATCAATTTGTAGTAAATAAAAGGATTTGGTTGACCTACATATACTTCATGAAGGAAAGCATATAAAATTAAAAGTTAGTTCATAAAATTGACTTATATATATATATATATATATATATAAATCATTATTAAAATTGACATTAGTGGGAATGGGTACTTTGAAAGCGAGAATATTACAAATTGGATGAAGGACTCCATAATAGCCAAAAAACTATCAGATTCAGATATTTCACTTCGATAATTCTGTATAAGTTTTAGTTCGATGCAGACAATTAGTAGATTTTTGTATTTTAATGTTCAATAGGGCTATTAGCAGCTAGTGTTAGTTTTGGTCCGATATTGTTACCTCCTCCATAGAATGCTCACCATCCCTATCTTGGGCAGTCCGTACCCATCCCGTATCTGTTAGTTGGCAAAGTAGTTGGTCCACCATACCGCAGGGCGTTCTACACTACGTTTATTTAACGTTGCCGACAGAGCCGACAAGTGTTAAAGCGAAGACTAACATGTGTTGGCTCCATCAGCTATCTATACGCCTGGAGACATGACCAGCCCACTTCTACCTCAGCGTGCTAATTCTATGAGGGACTTTCTTCCAGCAGTGGATGGCTATAAGTTGAAAAAACAAATGTTATTATTTTAATAAATTATGTACTAGAAATTTGATAAGATAATGTAGTAATCGGTAAGGCTTCCATTGTTCTATTTTAAACCACGTATCCTATTAATATTATCAAAATAATCCTTGTAGGTGTTAAGAACAAATTCAATTTCATTTTCACTTTTCATTATCACATCCGCCCGTCAACATACGATAATATTATTTCTAAATAAGTATAGATAGTGTGTGATACTATAAACCTTATTAATTGACATTGTGATTACAAGGTAAGAAAAAAATATTTTATTTAGTTTATCATTGGATTATATTAATACCTTTAAGTAATTAATTGTTTTATGTTAAAGTTTCTGGGTGACCGAGCTTTGCTCGGAGTTTTTTGCCAACAGTACAAATTTCTTTAATAAGAAAACTAAAATCTTGAATAAATACTAAAAAAAAACAAAAGTAAAAACTTCGTATCGGGATTCAAACCCGGACACCTGTGACTATCAATCTTGCGCCTTGGCCGATTGACAACGATGCTTATGCCAGTGCGTGCGAAATTACCGACATGCAAAACGAAAACCCCCACATACCAAATTTCAGCGAAATCGTTAGAACCGTTTCCATAATCGCCGGTATATATAAATATACAAGAATTGCTCCTTTAAATATATTTGATAGATTATACTTAACTTAGTTATAATATTATAACATGTTGGATGTTTCTGCCTCGGTGGTGTAGTGGCTAGCATGTACAGCTGCGCACCAGGAGGATACTTTTTATCACGGAAGTCAGTCGGAAGTCAGTCCCTTAAGGGGGTGAAGATGGGAATGAAAGTATGTATGGGGAATCACCATAGGGACGAACCCGAGCGAAGCGAGGGTGAGTCCCTAGTAGCCTATACACGGGCTATCTAATGCAAAAATATTTTTTAAATCAGATTGGTAGTTCCTGAGATTGACGCGTTCAAACAAACAAACAAATAAACAAATAAACTCTGCCTCTTTATAATTTTATTATATATATTTATTGCCTATTGTTTTTATAATATGTCAATTATATTAAATGAATTTCTACTTTTTTATACTACTAAAATAAGTATATACCATATTACGTATTTGTTTAACGAAATCAAAATGCTTTTTATTTTATTTTTAATTGATTATGATTTTTACAGCTTAGCCATCGATGGTATCCGTCTCGCTGGTGAAGTTAACTTAAATATTAATATTCTTAAAGGAATATCCGTTCGTACTATCACACTGGACTTCTTTGGTGGCCTTGTTTGGGTAAAAAATACATTAAAAATCACTGTTTAAGCTTTTTTTTTTTTTAAAAAAGTCTGACGAATTGATAGCCTCCTCCTTTTTGGAAGTCGGTTAATGATGAGTAATCATTGAAATTGTATGGCAAGTTGAAAATGGCGTATAGACGTACTTATTTCTATTGAACAACAATACTTATATTATTAAATAATATTTCAGTCTGAGTTGTCTCTGGTAGCTAATGACAGGGACTTTTCGGAACAGCTGAATGACATTCTTGCAAAGAGAATCCCTGGTTTTTTGGATGATAACAGGGTAAGTAGTATATACTCGTATGTAGGTTTGATTTAATATCTATATATACTCGTTAATTATTGAAAACCACCTAACCCTTGCCTCTTGTATTATAGTTTTGACTATAATCACTATTAAAAATTATAGAAAGATATGTAGCTATATAAAAAAGCAGTCATGAGGGCAGCCGGCAGAAGTGAAAACTTAAAACTTTTATAGTTTAATAACTTTTATAGTCAAACAGTTGTTATTTTTGGATATTTAAATTAATTGTTTGGTCTTAAATTGCAATTTGTTAATTGAAACTGTTTACATTTATCTGGTTTTGACATCTATCGGCACTCTGAGTGTTAGCGTTAGCACGTCACGTGACCATGTCGATTACGACTTACATGAATTTACTCCCCATCCAAACCTGCCTATAGAAGTTTTTAATTTCCATTTTTTTTATTTATAACACTAATGCTCGTCAATAGCTGCTAAACAAACAAAAAAAAGAATCGGTTGAATTCAGGAAGGAAAAGCTACTGGACTGTTTGGTCTTTGCCTATTTTTATATAGATAGTCCTTAATTATAGGTACATATGTCGATAAAACTAGCTTTTCCCGCGGTTCCGCTTAGTTGATTTATGTGGAAGTAGAATTCATCTTTATGTCTGTTAACCTTTATCCGCCCTGAATTCCCAAGCAATCTGAAAATTTTTAGCTTCATTTTAGTGATTTTCGATATTTTATGTTTAATAATTAAGTAATTAACTTTAATTTATTCTTATCATTATTTTATACAATTGAATATAATATACCATAAGAATATCTATTTACACTTTTTACACATATTTTTTTGTTTGTTGCAGAATGAAATTAACAGATATCTTGAATCCATCATCCGTGGTCTTCTTTAGCAACTTCTGTAAACTTGACAATTTACGTCATAAATAAATTCTCACAAATGTATTTCTAATATACACCTAATTAATAAATTTTGATAACACTGTTGTCATTTATATGTACATGTAGAATAGATAATAAATATTCATTAAAATATATATTTTTTTAATTTAACTTCTCTTTACCCGACTGTGCGACGCAAAGAAGGGTATTGTGTTTGTCAGTCTATGTATGTATGTACACATGTTTGTTCCTACAAATATTGTATTCTAGAGACAAAACGATTCATACGTCGATTTTGATGATTCGTACGTCGTTTGATTCGTCTTAATAACGCGAGTGGGGTATCAAAATAAAGGTTTTTAAGGGGCGAACTTAAAAATATATACAACTTATATACGTTTAGGAGTAACTTAGCATAAAAAAATGCTAAATATTACTTCAAATGTCTAATTGGCAAAACCTAAAAAGCTGTAAAAAAATATATTGTAAAAGTAAAAAGCTAGACTGCATAAAAGCTAACTAAAAAGATGAAAACAAGTTCACGAATCAATATAAATAGTATTATGCAGTCGAAGTCATACATACGAGTATGTACATCTCGTGCCATAAACGACTAGAACTTTTGTTAAAGTCAAAGCTGAACCACGCTTAGTGATATGGATAGTTTCTAAAGCATTTTTTTTTCTAAAACTTCTAGTCGTTTCGTCGTGCCAAAACGACGATCTATCTTTTTGCCGAATTACATCCAGATCCGTTCAGCCGTTTTGGTTCGTGAGTAAAAATCATCCATTCATCCTCACTATTAGTATGGATTTTATATAGAACTAGGCTCGGTTTGCGTTCACATGACCAAAAACCAAATTCTTAAGTTTTACATGTTAGTATACTCTTACAATGCAATTTTTGTATTTTTTCTCAGAAATGAGATGTTTTCCCGCTGTAAAAAGTATCCTATATGTTGATCCAGATAACCAGCTATCATATACCAAATTTCGTCAAAATCCCTCCAGTGGTTTTTCCGTGATGCGGTAACAGACAGACAGACAAAAATTCTAAAAACTATATCGGACTCTGTATCGATAATAATGTCTATTTCAATAAGATTTTCCATAAAATATTTAATGTACAGATTTGGCTTAGTTACAATTTTATTATATGTATAGATGTTTATACATTCTGGGGAAATTATAAAAAAGAGTAATTTTATCACAATATTATAGATTACGATATATTAAATCTACTTTATTTTTGTATTATATATTCATATCTGCACTTACGAGTATGTGTATTAAAATATGTCGATTATTTTTGTGCCTTCTGTGAATTTACATTTATAAATAGGAAGTCGCAATGGTATATTGATGAGACTTTCTTAGTTTTACATGTTATGATTAGAATTAAAAAAAAACTGATGTCTATAATATTATAATATTTTGCAATAATATATAAAACTAGCATTGCCCGCGGCTCCGCTCGCGTTCAGATGACCAAAAACCAAATTCTTAGGTTTTACATATTAGTATACTATTGCATTGCAGTTTTTGTATTTTTTTCTCAGATATGAGACATTTTCCCGCGGTAAAAAGTATCCTATATGTTGACCCGGATAACCAGCTATCATCGTACCAAATTTCATAAAAACCCCTCCAGTGGTTTTTCTGTAATGCGGTAACAGACAGACAGATAGACAGAAAAAAATTCTACAAACCATAGATTCGGCCTCTGTATCGATAATAATGTCTATTTCGATAAGATTTTCCAATAAATATCTAATGTACAGATTCGCCTTAGTTACAATTTTATTATATGTATAGATATAAAATTCATATAATATAAATAATTTTAATAGAAATGAGTGTCGCATTAAAACAAGTTTTCGGGCACAGTCGGGTTGGATTGCTAGTTCTTTTTCTCTTTATAATATCACCAATTTTTTCTAATCATTGGCCTCTTATCTCGAAGCTAAATCAAGTATATGGATAAGTAATCAATTAAAAAATAATAAAACTCCCTTAATCAATAAATCATAGTTTTTAACCGACTTCTAAAAAGGAGAAGGTTCTATGTTTATTGTCCGTCTGTATGTAGGTTTTTTCATGTGTTCACCGATTTCTTGGAGACGGCTCGACCGATTTTGCCAAGGTGGTCCCATAAAATTTTGTTTAACATAGAGTATTTTCAGAAAATTCTGGAAAACTATGGCATTTCAAGTATGTTAATGGTTACTGGAATTGTTCACCGATTTCTCGAAGGCAGCTTAACCGATTTTGCTACTTTAAACTGTATTTTATTAAGATAGGCCCCAAGGTGATCCCGTATTTTTTTTGACACAGAGTTAACCATTTTTGATGCGATCATAAAAAAAAAATGAAATTTGAAGTATATTCACAGATATAATTAGTCGTTTTCACCTACTTCTAATTGTCATATCGACTTGAGACTTTGCAAGTTTTTGTATTTCTGATATGATAGTGGAAGGTGGATAGTGAAATTCTTCAACGGTTACTAGTAAATACTTTGAGTTCGAGCTTATTTGATTTCATTCGACAAGCCCAATACGTTAGAATTGGATTTTAGAGCCTGATATTTAGTGTTACTAATAAAACTGAGTTTTTTAGTATGTTAGTCTTTATATAAAATTTGGCAGCATACTAACATAAATGGCATAATCGAATATGTTATTAAAAAAAATCTTCTTACAAATTACCTGCTTATTACGTATACACTAGAAATGGAAAAATAAAAACGTTTAAAAAACTAAATACTGACTTTCAGGCACTAAACAGTAAAAAATAACTGAACGGGGGTTTTCATTTACTATAGATACCTAATTAGATACTTTCGAAGCAGCGAGCCTTCACTCTCACAGCCAAATTATCAACTCCGGGCAGTTACTGAGACTTTCTTTACAGAAATACTCAATAACCGAATTTGGCCCGACCCGGGACTCGAACCCAGGACCTTTAGATCTGTGGACGTACATGCTAGCCACTACACCACCGAGGCAGTAAAATTTCCCAATATGCGCATGTCGTGTAAGCCATAAGTGATCATATTATTATAAAATAATTTTACCTGTTTTGTCAAAAGTGTTTGCTTCACGATAAGTTACTACGCTTGATAGGGATTATACTGATTATGTTATCAATTAAGCTATTATTGGCATAGTGTGAACACGCTCACTGATTTGACACCCCTATTTTGTTTCATTGGTTTACTAAAGGTATGTACTTAATTATAAAATATTTGTTTACTCTGTTACGGCATTTTCCACTGTTAAAAAATTGATTACAGCAACTTAAGTTATTTTTCTGATTAAAAACAAGATATGATAAATTAATAGATACCTATTCGGACTCTAAAATTTTAGTTGATTCTTATTATTTTAAATAAAAATATGTTTTAGAATTCTTCCGCGGATTTATTTAGATTTTTGGTTTCCGATATTTCGAATGCTTTACGGCAATTATGGTTACGGGAAAGACTAATGTTTTAGTCATCTCAAAGGTGGTATAGATCTTACAGACAGCATCACTAACCAACCAACGGGATAAACGTCAGAAACCAAAAATCCAAAAAAATAGTTTTATTTAAAACTAGCGTCTCACCCTCGCTTCGCTCGGGTTCGTTAGGTACGTTTTAACGGTTAGTATGAAACACAAATCTTTGAATTTCTCGGCTTTTTTGTACTATAATATGCATGTATTATACATATAAACCTTCCTCTTGAATTACTCTATCTATTGCTGAAAACTGCATTAAAATCCGTTAAGTAGTTTAAAAGAACTAAGCGAACAGACAGCGGAAGCGACTTCATTTTATACTATTGTCAAATATTCACGTAAATCTAAGAAAGTATTAATTCCTACTATTTTGTTCTTCTATTTTTATTTTAGGCCGAAACATGCGTCCAGACCTTATACTCATAGCGCTTATAGGCATTGCATCAGCAATGCCTACAGAAACCAATAAAAATGAAGACCTAGCCATACTAAAGGAGAGTTTCCTTACTACAGGTGAGTTTTAGTTTCAATTTTAAAATATATAGTACTCAATAAAAATATTGCCGGCCAAAAACAAGGCTTATTAAATATACGCGAATCTCAAAGCGATTGATTTCCAAATATAGAAATTTTTGAGGAAACCTTTTAAACCTCCGCTTTTTAACTCTCGCTTCAATACGAGGAGCTATCAGGCCATAGTCCACTACGTTGCCCGAGTGCGGGTTGACAGTCGATAGAGTTCATTATATGAAAATATTTTCTTTGCAATTGAAAACTAAAGCTGAAACGTAGATAAATTACTATTTACGGGTCGTTATCTAATCGTAGTATTAATGTTTTTGATTTCGAAACTACTTATACGAAATACCAGTTTTATAGTAGTTATATAATATAAAATTATATTTTTATAGTACGTATAAAATGTGTAATCTTATATATAATAATGATAATAACATGAATGGTTAACTATGATTGGAACTATATGTTATTATTTATTGCTTTATTGTTGCATATCTGCTGGAAGATTCTTAATCCTTCAACGACCGTGGACACACCGGCGTTACAGTTAACAATAGATTTCTTAGAAATTTATCTGGAGGTGTTAATAAAAATTATTCTCAAAATAGATATGGTTTTCTACTAGCGATATCGATTGTAGAAAGTGTTTAACAGAGAAGGGATGAAGCGTAGCATTTAGTTTCTATGCTTATTGAAATGACTTCCTATTGAAATATTCTATATAAATAAAAATGAATCACCGAAATGTACGTACGCGCATAACTTCCGATCGACTGCGCCAAATTGGATAATTCTTTTTTCGTGTTCGTTATTGTCAGGACAAGCTTTGTATAGAAGATAATTAAAAGAAAAATATATAAAAAAATAACGTATTTTTTTTAAATCTCATAATATGAAAAGCGAGTGAGTGAAATAGCTTTTATCCCGGAAATCATCCCTTAAAGGGGTGAGAATGGGCATGAAAGTTTGTATGCGGAAGCAAGCTAGGGACGAACCATTTAAAGTTTTTATTAACTTATATTAATATACTTCTTTACAGATGAAGTTTTAAGAAATGGTGTAGGTGAACGAATAATTCTGGAGTTACTGGAACGTTTAAGGGAACTAATGATAAATGGTTCAGACAATTTTCCTGTCTTAGATCCTATTTATATAGAAAAAATACACGTAGATGAAGAAATTCTCGGCATCCCAAAGTAAGAACATAAATATTGGTATTATGTATTAATATATAGCTTTTAAAGATTTATATTTAAAAAAAATCTGAATTTACTCCGATATCAGATGATATTAGCTGGATAGTTATTGCAATGTTGTAATTATTTTATTCAAATTGTTACAAGTATTTATAAATTACCCGAAAATCGAACCCGTGAAGCCCTGATGTTGAAATCTGCGTCGGTTATGAATAAATAGCGAGGCCTTAAATATTACAAGGAAAGAATATTTCATCAATATCTAAAAGCATTTCATCAATTCTAAGCTGACAGTAGAATGAATAGCAATGTATGTATGTAATACTAGCGACTCACCCTCGCTCCGCTCGGGTTCGTCCCTAGGGTGGGGTCTGGGAGGACCACCCTTATCCTTATCACTTAGGGGTATGAAAAATAGATAGTAGCCGATTCTCAGACCTACTGAAAACGCATATAAAATTTGGTAAGAATCGGTAAAGCCGTTTCGGAGGAGTACGGTAACAAACATTGTGACATGGAAATTTTATATATAAGACTAGCGACTCACACTCGCTTCGCTCGGGTTCGTCCCTAGCTTGATTCCCCGTACAAACTTTCAGCCCTATTTT
This sequence comes from Brenthis hecate, assembly GCA_951806755.1. Taxonomy (NCBI): domain Eukaryota; kingdom Metazoa; phylum Arthropoda; class Insecta; order Lepidoptera; family Nymphalidae; genus Brenthis; species Brenthis hecate. The sequence goes on along the minus strand of OX638271.1, from coordinate 4,180,443 downwards.
CACCAACTAATCACCTACTATTTTGTTCTTCTATTTTTATTTTAGGCCGAAACATGCGTCCAGACCTTATACTCATAGCGCTTATAGGCATTGCATCAGCAATGCCTACAGAAACCAATAAAAATGAAGACCTAGCCATACTAAAGGAGAGTTTCCTTACTACAGGTGAGTTTTAGTTTCAATTTTAAAATATATAGTACTCTATAAAAATATTGCCGGCCAAAAACAAGGCTTATTAAATATACGCGAATCTAAAAGCGATTGATTTCCAAATACAGAATCATATTTTTGATGATAACCTTTTAAACCTCCGCTCTTTAACTCTCAGAGGGGCTATCAGGCCATAGTCCACTACGTTGCCCGAGTGCGGGTTGACAGTCGATAGAGTTCATTATATCAAATTATTTTCTTTGCAATTGAAAACTAAAGCTGAAACGTAGATAAATTACTATTTACGGGTCGTTATCTAATCGTAGTATTAATGTTTTTGATTTCGAAACTACTTATACGAAATACCAGTTTTATAGTAGTTATATAATATAAAATTATATTTTTATAGTACGTATAAAATGTGTAATCTTATATATAATAATGATAATAACATGAATGGTTAACTATGATTGGAACTATATGTTATTATTTATTGCTTTATTGTTGCATATCTGCTGGAAGATTCTTAATCCTTCAACGACCGTGGACACACCGGCGTTACAGTTAACAATAGATTTCTTAGAAATTTATCTGGAGGTGTTAATAAAAATTATTCTCAAAATAGATATGGTTTTCTACTAGCGATATCGATTGTAGAAAGTGTTTAACAGAGAAGGGATGAAGCGTAGCATTTAGTTTCTATGCTTATTGAAATGACTTCCTATTGAAATATTCTATATAAATAAAAATGAATCACCGAAATGTACGTACGCGCATAACTTCCGATCGACTGCGCCAAATTGGATAATTCTTTTTTCGTGTTCGTTATTGTCAGGACAAGCTTTGTATAGAAGATAATTAAAAGAAAAATATATAAAAAAATAACGTATTTTTTTTAAATCTCATAATATGAAAAGCGAGTGAGTGAAATAGCTTTTATCCCGGAAATCATCCCTTAAAGGGGTGAGAATGGGCATGAAAGTTTGTATGCGGAAGCAAGCTAGGGACGAACCATTTAAAGTTTTTATTAACTTATATTAATATACTTCTTTACAGATGAAGTTTTAAGAAATGGTGTAGGTGAACGAATAATTCTGGAGTTACTGGAACGTTTAAGGGAACTAATGATAAATGGTTCAGACAATTTTCCTGTCTTAGATCCTATTTATATAGAAAAAATACACGTAGATGAAGAAATTCTCGGCATCCCAAAGTAAGAACATAAATATTGGTATTATGTATTAATATATAGCTTTTAAAGATTTATATTTAAAAAAAATCTGAATTTACTCCGATATCAGATGATATTAGCTGGATAGTTATTGCAATGTTGTAATTATTTTATTCAAATTGTTACAAGTATTTATAAATTACCCGAAAATCGAACCCGTGAAGCCCTGATGTTGAAATCTGCATCGGTTATGAATAAATAGCGAGGCCTTAAATATTACAAGGAAAGAATATTTCATCAATATCTAAAAGCATTTCATCAATTCTAAGCTGACAGTAGAATGAATAGCAATGTATGTATGTAATACTAGCGACTCACCCTCGCTCCGCTCGGGTTCGTCCCTAGGGTGGGGTCTGGGAGGACCACCCTTATCCTTATCACTTAGGGGTATGAAAAATAGATAGTAGCCGATTCTCAGACCTACTGAAAACGCATATAAAATTTGGTAAGAATCGGTAAAGCCGTTTCGGAGGAGTACGGTAACAAACATTGTGACATGGAAATTTTATATATAAGACTAGCGACTCACACTCGCTTCGCTCGGGTTCGTCCCTAGCTTGATTCCCCGTACAAACTTTCAGCCCTATTTTCACCAACTAAGGGATGATTTCCGAGATAAAAAGTATCCTATGTCCTTCCCAGGGCATCAAACTATCTTCTTACCAAATTTCATCTAAATCGGTTCAGTAGATCCAGAGATTACTGATTACCCTACAACGTCACAAACTTTACCTCTTTATAATATTAGTATAGATAATAATTGTTCACTTGTTAACTATTTACGATTAGCCATATCATTATCATATCAATCTTTAGCAGTTTATTATAATGTCATAAAAATATTTTATGATCTTATTTATATATTATGTTATATTTATATCCCACTAAGATTATACATACGAAGCCTTGTAAAAATGTTTGAACGTTTGTTACGTAATTACGTATGTATCAATGAAATAACGACATCTTTTTGGATAAAGACAGTTTATGTGCTGTAGTTTTAAATAATAAAGAGTCAAGAGACAATAGCAATTTTGAGCAGATGTTATCTGCATAATACAGTGGTTCTTGTAATAAGTTATATTTTATATATGTCTTTAATTTTTCTATTACTTATTTATGTACTCGTACATTAAAATACTACTTCTTTCTAATACGAACATAATATTAAATTTCGAAAGAGTGTTTTTTTGGATTGTTCTCTCTTATAAAAAGTTTTTTAGTTTCACCCTAATATGTTACATATTTTTAAAATTATTAAAATAGTTCTTTTCTCCCACTCCCACACATGCATATTTCTTTTGTCATTCGTTAAGTGAATGAATTTAAATGAAATAATATAAAAGAGTAAAATTATATCATATATTATATATATTTAAACGAGCAATTCTTGTATATTTATATATCAATATATAATCTGAATCTCGGAAACGGCTCCAACGATTTTCATGAAATTTAGTACACAAGGGGTTTCGGAGGTGATAAATCGATCTAGATTAGTCTTATGTCTGGAAAAACGCGTGTTTTCGAGTTTTCATGCGGTTTTCTTTTGCATTATTCCACGCAAAATATTATGTTCGATAATTTCGCACGCCGGGTATATCCCGGCAGCATCATGGTCAAGCGACCAAGGCTCAAGATTGAATAAGTGTCCGGGTTCGAATCCCGGTTGGATACAAAGGTATAATTTATTTTTGTTTTTTTTTTGTATTTATTCAAGTTTTTAGTTTTTTTTTAAAGAAAATTGTACTTTTTAACCAAAAACTCCGAGCGAAGCTTGGTGGCCCAGGTACTGTATATAATTGACTATAGCCTAAAACCGCAGATATAATTCAATAAATTAACATAATTACCTTTTAAAGTATATTCTTCATTGGTTTTAGCAATAAAATATACTAATCATTAAACAATTTATTGTACTTCATTTCAGTGCCTTCGTTACTATAGAAAACATGACAGTACGTGATATCAGTACATTTGAAATGGAACATATTGAGTTAACCTTGATAGTGGCTTGGCTTCAACGTTACAAATTAGATTTTGATCTATCTATTCCTGCTGTCAATGTCAATGCGGGTAAATATGTATTACTTAATAGTAATCTTGGCTCTTAGACAAGATGTCAGAAGCATTGCAAGAATAGAAATATAATGAAAATATATCAATAACGTATAACAATTCACAGACAATAAATATTCATTTTTCCTAAACGGAAATGGAACCCATGACCTTCGGCATTAAGCGTTGGTTACTCAATAGCTTTGCTCGGTGCGTGGTTGCAGACATGTATGGTCAATTATTATTATCGATACAGAGGCCGAATCTAAAGTTTTAGAATTTTTGTCTGTCTGTGTGTGACCGCACCAGAAAGCCACTGGACAGATTTTGATGAAATTTGGTATGATAGCTGGTTATCTGGGTCAACATTTAGGATACTTATTAATGAAGCTACTCACGGAAAATTAGGTTGATACTAATCAATTGTAAAAATGCAACCGAGATCCTGGACTATATATTGTTTTGTTACAGAAAGCTATGATATGTGGCTAAAAATTTTCGGTGGAGATATCTACGGCAAAGGCGATATGTCGTAAGTTTATTTTCTTTTTAGCTTGCTTCCCAATACAAACTTTTATCCCCATTTTTACCCCTTTAAGGGATCATTTCCTGGATAAAAAGTTACCTATGACATTTCCAGGTTCTCAAACTATCTTCTTACCAAATTTTATCTAAATCGATTTAGTAGATCCAGAGATTACCTTCTAGACCGTCACAAAATCACAAACTTTACCTCTTTATAATATTAGTTTAGATAGGCAAACATTCTTCTCAAGGAGTGCTCAACTGGCTCGCTTTGAAGCCAAGAAAATTGAATTGAATTCATACCATCCACCGAGGGTTCTGGTGATTTTTTTCCAAGTTTAATTCCAGAAAAAAAAATCATACACATCTTGACAATTACAAGCAACGGAAAAGAAATGAGCCAAATCGATTGAGCTGTTCTCAAGTGATGCTCCGTCAAACGTATAGCAATTGATATTTATATACATATATAATTATAAATTAATACTTACTATACTGGATGTTACTTGATGAATGTAGGTAATATTTACGAATTAAAAATATAATAATAATAAGAAAAAATTATATAATATTTTCATTTGTCGTGTTTTATTAACCTGCTATAGTTGTGTATTTTGGATGTCATCTTTTTTAAATTAATTATTAAAACTTTATTATTTTACATTCATATGTATAGTTATGTAATATATTATTTTTTATGTCCACAGACTTCAAGTAGTAAAACCTAGAATCAAAGGCTATGTAGTTGTCGGTCCCAGAATTACTAGTGAGGGTATTTTTATAAATATTCTAGAATGTCACATTAGTATTGGATTGGATGATTTTAAAGTAGGTATATTCGTATTTTTAAAGTTCGTTTTAGTAAGGGCTCTTAGCACTTAAAGTACACATAACATATATTATGTAGTATTCTCCTTGTTTCTCCTACTATCTAGACTAAAAACACGTGTCTAGATAAAATTACGCAACTGAACATTGGCAGTTTTAAAACAAATAGGGAATGTGCGAGATTTTTTTTACATTTTATACAATAGCTAACATCGTTAAATAATTGTAAAAAAATGTCTAGCTCCAAAAAAATAAAATTTAGTAAAAAAAATATTAAACCTATATTTCGCGCGCTTATCGTGATGTCACAGTATGACAAGCATACACAGAAAAATGACGATTCAATTTGTAGCACCAAAATCGCTAATTGCTCTGTTATGATAATACTTTGACGTCATATTCGGTCTAACCATATATATATATATATATATATATATATATATATATATATATATATATATATATATATATATATATATATACTTTGAATATCTCACCTATTTACCATTTATACTTTTTAATAATTATTTTCTTAATCAAAAACAAATTACATTAAAAATATTGATATAGGCTTAATTCAAAAGCGATAAATATTAAAAAAAATATCTCACTTTCCCTATTAATTCACTGTTATAAAAACTTAAAAAAAAACCGACTTCCAGGCACTAAAATGTAAAAAATAACTAAACGGGGGTTTTCATTTAGAATAGATACTTAAACAGATATTTTCGAAATCGGTGCCAGCTGATGCAAAGCAAATCTAATATATTTCGATACGTAAAATACATCACAAATTGATGTATAATATTTAAACTATATTATACTGTTCATATCTATAACCTACTCATATTTACCTATTTGATATTCCTATCTTAAAATGTTGTCGGCTAGCATCGACATCGAAAATTGCTTTTTTTCTAAGTTTTTATTTTTTCCATTTTTAGTTTAGACGTAATAATACAGGTAATTTGTAAGAAGAAAGTTTTTTAATAACATATTTGAGTAAGCAATTTATTAAAAAAAATAAATTATTGTTTATTTTTTTTAAAAAACTGCTTGACTGATTTCGATAAAATTTAATTGGGATCACCTGGAAAGCATACCCTTCGAAACAAAAAAAAAATCGAAATCGGTTCAGGCTAATCGGTGAACATACATACTTCGACGAATTGAGAACATCCTCCTTTTTGGAAGTCGGTTAAAAATAGGTCGTACTAGGGGGGCAAGATGTTATTTTCGAAATTAATTTCTCTTACACAGGTAGTATACAGTACCAGTGCATTAGACAGTAGATGCGGAAAATTGTCTTTAAAAGCAAATCATTTTCAATAGAGATCACTTTGTTCAAGAAATTGGCGAAAAAATCTAATACCTAAGAGTTCCGTTTTTTGCGTTCATATACATTTCCATGCAACATACATACATCATTTTGTTGTGTTACATATTGTGGTGGTGTAAAACTCTCGGTCGGTGTACTGAATTTATTTTTCTGTTTACTTTATAAATTAGAACTATAATACTATATATTATAAATTAGACCATCAATTTCTTACGTTTTATCGTTTTCCAGATTGTCATCACAGGAATGTTTAACAATGAAGCCAGCAGCGAATTTGTTTCAGAATTTTTGAGGAACTTAACACTAGAAATGTTAGATTTTTTCGAGGTTAGTCACGTGTACCTTAAACATCTTTGGTCTAGTGTTCGATATTTGACTAAAATCATTAAAAATTTGAGGAATATATATATATATATATATATATATATATATATATATATATATATATATATATATATATATATATATATATACTCTTATTATTACGTAATAAAAACTTTTTAACAAAAAAATAAAAACCGAATTCAAACAAAAGCACTAAAAAGTGAAAAATAACTGATTGGTAGTTTTCATTTACTATACATACCTAATCAAATATTTTCGAAGTCGGTGTGCTTTGGCTAAGTAATTAAAGCCTACCTATTAAATACATACCTAATCAAATATTTTTGAAATCGGTCCCAGCCCATACAAAGCAAAGCACACCGACTTCGAAAATATTTGATTAGGTATGTATAGTAAATGAAAACTACCAATCAGTTATTTTTCACTTTTTAGTGCTTTTGTTTGAAGTCGGTTTTTATTTTTTTGTTAAAAAGTTTTTATTTTTCCCTTTTTAGTGTAGACAGTAGTAGCAAAGTAAGGATTCTAACGTGTTAGGCTTGTCAAATCAAACAAAATAAGCCCAAACTCAAAGTATCTACTATTAGCCGTTGAAGAGTTCCACCTATCCACCTTCTGGCCTTGCCATCAGATCAGGTCAACAACACCGAACCACTGTACTATCAACGGAAATAGAAATACTTGCAAAGTTTTAAGTCAATATGACAATTAGAAGTAGGTTAAATTCATCATTAGTTGTTTTTCCACCCTTAGGGGTGGTATTTTTTTTGAAATTTAAATGGGACCAATCTGGAAGTATACCCTTTCAAACAAAACAAAAATTGTCCAAATCGGTTAATAAATGACGGAGTTCTGAGGTAACAAACATTAAAAAAAAAAAAAAACATACAGTCGAATTGAGAACCTCCTCCTTTTTGAAGTCGGTTGAAAAGTATCTTATATGTTGACTCGAATACCAGATATCATCATACCAAATTTCACTAAAATCCCTCAAATGGTTTTTCCATGATACGGTCACAGACATAGACAGTTTCAATTTTATTATACTCGTATAAAAATATATAATTAATATAAATAATTTTATTAACAGGAGGAGATCTCTAAAATTTTGAGCGCAATCGTGTTAACCGTCGGCAACATCATTTTAGCTGACATTAATCTTAGAGACCTTATTGGTGATAATTGAAGACCTTAAATATTTATTATTAATCAATATTTCTAATATCAATCAATTGTTAACAATCTATTAGGATTAAAAAAAAATATTTTTTATTTTTGTATTCATTTACTACAAATTATGCATAAACGTATTATTGCAAAACACGCTTTTATTTATAAACTACCCACTAAAGTATGAAGTTGAAGAGTTTTGTAATGAAATTCAAACAAAAAATGTTTTTCGTATAAGTGACATCTTTGTGTATGGCCATAAGCTACTTTAAGTTTAGTTGAACTTTAAAATGCCAAAGACGTATTTAACTGTATCTTGGCATAGATGGCGCTGTTTAAAAAATATGGATTATGAGAAAGAGGGATTTTTAATTATTTACTGTAAAAATAAAGCAAGTCCATCATAGAGTAAAATATAAAAAAAAAAAATATTTTATATTTAATGGTAAATTTTTTTATTAGTGGATTTGAAAGTGGTTTTGGTTGGTTTCTGTCGTAAATATATTTATACGGTTTACATGCTAAAAACCACTGGAACTACTGAGTAAAAATTAAAATTTATTTATATATATATATATATATATATATATATATATATATATATATATATATATATATATATATATATATATATATATATATATATATATATGTAGTGTGCTCAAAAAGCATGTGGAAATTTTCTATTCAACTCAATCCCCGATAAAAACGTGGCATGTTATTTTAAACAAAATAGGGAGTTAGTAAAAATCAGATCCATTGAGACATTTTGGGTAAATAATTTTAAAACTGTGTATAATTTTAAATATATTTTTTTTTAAATTATATATTATGTTTTTATATAATTAAAATATATTATTCTCCTATAAAATTTTCCTTTCATAAATTAATTATTTATTTATAAACTACGAAAATCGATTCTTAGAATAACTTTAACCAATCTTAGTCATGCTTTTACATAATTAAATAAATCAATTTTTATCATAAGTTTTCGCTAATTTTTAAATTATTTGGATACATACTACGCTAAGCTTATAGATAGATATGGCGGAAAAAATAAACCTTACTATTAATCTAATAAAATATTTTTTATTATTATGGGATTAAATCTAAACTGATTTATCTGAGAATTTGTAGAGAAAATATTAAATTACACAACATTTTTAGTAAAGTTGTTTTCGCGTTACTTCACTCGCGGAATAAACAGACAGTAATCTGTAAAAGGGAGTGACATCTTCTTTCCCAACCTCAGTAATGTTTTCCATAATAATAATAATGTCCTTCTAACAAGATTTCCGGTCCGATGAGATGCCAATTTGACATTACTAAAGAGAGATCAGGCACAGGACTGACGGTTTTATTGTTCCTTTATAAGCAGATACTAATGTTCACTCTGTGTTGTCATGAAACTCGTATACATAAATGTTGGATATATGGGTGGGTACCAGAGGTGCAAGAGGTTGCACTTGCACCCCCTTGCTATGAAGGAAAATAAATAGAAAAAGTTAAAGAAATAAAATTATATTAGTACAATCCGTGTTTAAATTTAGATATTTGTGAAAAAAGATAATAAATATATGGGGACATTAAATAAATATTTATCATGATGATGATGATATGAGATGAGATGAGAGATGAGATGATGAATAAGATATGAACAAAAGTTATAAAGTCTATCATTTAAATATTAGTTAGTAATTTAATGCGAAGAAGCAGACGCACCCCCACCCATGGTTAGATAGATAATTCGATCTAATCTTTTAAGTTTACGAGTAAATGTTGACCAATATTAAAAGATTTTTGAAGCATAAACGTAGTGTATGGTAGGAATTTAACATTTAAATCAAATTACCTGTAAAACATACGATGTTTGTGTAACGTTTAAACCGTAAAATGTTGATTAAATATTTCGTCGTCGTAAATGTTTAATTAAACCTTTAAATTGCGAAATTTAAGGTTTCTTTTACAAATAGTATTTAAATATTTTCTCTTATAGCTATCACTATACAGGAAAATTATTTCAAGAAAGCATAGATATATAGAGAAATCTGAAAGGAATCAAGATAGTAGTACCTATACGGTACGCCGACGCAATATAACCGATTTTTATAAAAACTAAAATAAATTCCTTATTTTTTCACTAAAAATGGATTTATTAATTACTAAGAAATAAAATGAAATAAAAATGTTGCCATACTAATTGATTTGATGTTTCTCAAATGAGTACCTATTCAAAAAATTAAAATATCTATACTAATATTATAAAGATATAAAGTTTGTGAGTTTGTACGTTGTAGGGGGATATCTCTGGATCTACTGAACTGATTTAGAGGTATGAAGATAGTTTGAGACCCTGGGAAGGACATAGAATCTAGGACTTTTTATCCCGGAAATCATCCCTTAAAGGAGTGAAAATGGGGATGAAAGTTTGTATTGGGAAGCAAGCTAGGGATGAACCCGAGCGAAGCGAGGGTGAGTCGCTACTATTCAATAATTTCATTTATTACACTGCAATTGTCTGAAAACAACTAACTTACGGAAGCATTGTCTTGAATGTACCTACTATTCTAACACCGATATGTACATAATTAAGGTGCTGACCAGGCTTTTCCAAAAACTGTTTTTCGTCAAACTTTCTATCTAAATAAAATTTTCTGTACTAAATCATGCACATACAAATTTCCGCATTTACATATAACTGTGTATGATTAAACTTCAAAACACAAACAGAAATGCGAAACTTGATTTCCTACATTTAGATAAGTAATACATTGTGTAGTCTATGCCCTGGTGGCTACATTTTCTTTAACGTTGGGAAATGCATTTACGCATATTAAATACCACCTGCATATATTGCATACAGTTGGTTATGTGGAACTCACCGGTAAAGTCAGTACTACCCACTAAAACCCTATAGAACCCAACCTCCATCTTAATGGGGACGCACTCAACCACAACCATGGGGTTGCTCCAATGATCCACTCTACTATTAGAGTACTACCGCCCTGAAGGAACACATGATAATGCTAACTATCATTTATAATATTTGATATAGATAATTATGATAGTAAAATTTGTCAAAAGTGGTGCTATCTCTATATACTAATGCAGGCTCCTACAGATGCTCCCGAGCGAATCGAGAGTTGCTAGAAATAATATAAATATTAAGAAATAAAATTTTATTTTAATTAAATCTCAAAAAATAATATAAAAATTTTCCTCACGTTGAAAATCAACTATACTATTTCATCTCAGACGACCATCTGTTTTCTTCCCCGGGAGAGCAGCTTTATCTTTCATTTTATAATAAATGTCCGTCGTAATAAGTAGTTACCGGTGCCATGCGAAAGTGCTCTGGACTTTAAAAGATTTAGGCTGGTATATTTTTACCCGACTGCGGAGAAATCCAAAGGAGGGTTATGTGTGTGACCTGCACGAGTAAACATGTATGTCCTACCCTATCTTCCCTCATTATTACTAAACAACTTAATCAATTTTGATGACACATACGTCTTTAGATTTTATACATATAATATAGATTTCATTGAAAATCAAAATAGTGGATCCCAGGCATCAATTATAGTATTTTAATACCAGGTTTTAAGAGGCGATTACAAAAATATACATAATTTATATGTCCAAATATAATTTTGGATAAGGAATTGTTAAGTACAATAAAAAATGTGTAATTGAGCAAAATTAAAAAGCTGTAAATAAAAAAAAAAAATTACAAAAATAAGAAAACCCAACTATACTTACTGTTCTCATAGTTTTAGTTCGCTTTTTACGCTGCTGAGTTTTTTATTTTTGGTTTTAATATTTATCCAATACCCCTATATCCCATAGCCTCATAATTTTTTCAAAGCTAAAGTCATGTTGGATAGATTTGTCATAAGCATAATTTTTGATCAGTATAAACAGAAATTACTTAAAGATCTGACTAATGTTATTTAAGCAGTTTGTCGAATAATAAAGTTTAACTTTATTGAAACAACACTTAAGTTAAGAATTTATCAATACTTGGCGCTTTTAAAAGTATTCCTGTGTGCTAAAAAGCTCATAAATGCTGAGAACTGTTTACGAGATTTGATAATCTATCAGTTTTACTGCTTCCACAAAATTAAAGCTGTTGTTGGAAGAAGAAGTACAAGAGATTTTATACTTCCTATTGTGGCTCTTTATCCTTCTTTACACGTTAATAACGCATTATTTATATAGACAACTAGCGACACTTCGTCCATAGGTACATTTTAACGGTTAGTATAGATTTCTCAGAGATGAGGTATTTTCCCGCAGTAAAAAGTATCCTATACGTTGATCCGGACAACCAGTTATGATCATACCAAATTTCATCAAAATCTGTTTAGTGGATTTCTCGTGATGCGTTTCCAGACAGACAGATAGACAAAATTTCTAAAACTATAGATTCGTTCTCTGTATCGATAATAAAGACTATTTCATCAATAAGATTTTCCAAAAAAAATATTTGATGTACAGATTCGACTCAATTAGAATTTGTATAGATTTCATTAATAAGAATAAAGTATAATAGATTGCAAGACTCAATTAGCCTTATCATAACGAAAAAAGTTAAAAATTTAATATTCTTGATTAAGTTGTTGAGATAAAAAAAATGTATACACGAAATGTTTTATTTTTTACTACACCAAAATAAAATTTTCAAAGATATTAGTACAGATTGAATATTTTTATCTCATTTCACATACATATATCTGAGTAACTGGACGTCTGAGCTTCACTCCACGTTTTCTTCTGAAAAGATATAAAAATTGTGTTTTTTCAGAAAAGACACTGACTATATCTATGATAAAGTTGAAAATCAAAATCTTATCTAAATAGAAAATTTTAGCAGTCACTAGAGCCGTTTCTGAGGTATATGAATGCAATTATTACGATTTACGATGACAAGAAACATTGGTCTTAAACGAGAACCAAACCCAAGACCATTAAACATTTTTCCATTTCTTTACTATGAAATTATTACAATTCTTAAAGAATTTGAGAGGTATCCATATTTATTCAAGAGTATCTCAATAACACTATTCTTTTTGTATAATATACAAAATTTAAATTCTTAATACAGATTTAACGTACAATTGGTGTAATGAGCTCTTTTCAGTGTTCAGGGCTAATACGAGTACCGTAAATCAAATAAAAGTGCACTCGAAACCACTTAAAGAGAAGGAGTTTTATATTTACGGCAAAGCGCAGTCAGATGTTAAACTGGACATATGGGGGAATTAAATGCAGTGTGCATATATTTTAAATATATTAAATATGTTGGGACATTAACACACAGCACCATCTAGTTCCATGGTAAGCTACGAGGTTTGAGTCATTGAAACCAGATAGTTGATACATTGTACGTATATAACTTTAAATACATACATATTATAAATATAAACACCCATGAATGGAATAACAATAATCACACAATTGAATGCCCCCAGTGGCACTCGAACCCGTGACCGCCGGCATAGCAAGTAGATTTACTACAAACTGAGCCATACGTGTCGTCATATATATTTTTTTTCGTCTATTACGAGTATACTAATTTATTTAGGGTCGTCACTACTTACGTTTTAACGTTTAGTATAGATTTCTCAGAGTTGAGATATTTTCCCGCAGTAAAAAGTATCCTATATGTTGACCCGGATCACCAGCTATCACCATACCAAATTTCATCAAAATCTTTCCAGTAGTTTTTCTGTGATGCGGTAACAGACAGACAGACAGATAGACAGACAGACAAAAATTCAAAAAATTATAGATTCGGCCTCTGTATCGATAATAATTATTTTAATAAGATTTTCCAAAAAATATTTAATGTACAGATTCGGCTCAGTTAGAATTTTATTATATGTATAGATTTAAAAAATACTTGTACGCTGTCAGTTTGTCATCGTCTTTTACTTTTTAAGTTTATATGTGATATATGTATTTTACATGCTTAACTTAAACGACTGGATGGATTTGAATGAAATTTAGAATAAAACCTAGGCTACTAGGTTAGTAGTAAAATATGCCGAACTGGTCTTTGTATAGTACCTATTATAAATGAAATAATTTAGATTTGTAAGGTATGAATGTCGCTAGGTCGTAATATTTCTTTCAAACTGGAGCTAAGAGTTTCATTTTTTTGCGAATCTTCTTTTCCAGGGAGTAAATGGTAGAAATTTGCATAGATATATTTAAGGGCTGAAAATTCATGGTTATCTAAAAATAGCTTCTCTCTTATTAAAGCTAATACGTTAAGTGGTTTCCCATACATAAAATGATAGCAACAGTAAATACTTAAACAATTCAGAGCTATATCAGAATTCAGCTCGCATTGAACTTCCACAATTAGATACTATGAGATCATTATATGTAGCGTATCCGTTATGATTTAAAAAAAAAGAGCATGCTGTGATAACCTATTACTAAAAGAACATTAATGAAATTGTTATCACATGAATATTATGCCGTTTTTTATGTATCTTTTGTTGGTTGTCCTTTAATAAATAAATAAATAAATGATCGCATTGTAGAATTCTGTTACATATTGTAGTTCTGTCCAGTTTTTTTAATTAGTATTTTAGTATATCCCCTAAAAAAAAATCTGAGCGAAGCAAGAGTAAAACACTCATATTAGATAAAAACTAACTATATGGATATTTTTAATTTTAAAATTAAATAGCATTGCTTAAGTATAGAATTTATTCAAAGGTTATTTGAATTTTTATGAGGTAGAATTAACTTACATTCTATTTACGATCGGAGAAAGGTAAGATACTTCGAAAAATTGTACTTCAAAGGATAATATACAGCGACAAACGTTAGATAGAAGTGGATACTACGATACTTTGAGAAAAAATCTTACCTCAAAATATAAGAGCAAAGGCCCTTTTTATTAATGAAAATAATATAAAATGAAACTAAATATTTATTTGGAATCTCTATATCGTATATCTATTTCAGAATTTATTGAATTAATTGACAGAATTTTATATATATCCACAATATAATGTATTTGGTCATATTAGTTCTACATGTAATAGAAACGAATATCGATCGGCGTTAAACGTATATAATCGCACACATTCGGGTAACTCTGACAACAGAATGACAAAACATGCTATGTTCGGAATTTCTCAAGAAGGCGCGATTACAGTTTCAGAATGTTCCCCTAGTACATTAAACGAAAAATTTGACAATAGAAATGACATTTTATCGAAAACCTACGCCGTTACCAATTTAAAAGAGAAAAAATCAGATAAATACGAGAGTGACGTATCTGTCATAACTGAGGTGATGCCAAAAACTTGTAATAAGCATATATATATATATATATATATATATATATATATATATATATATAATATATATATATATATATATATATATATATATATAAAAGAATGTATGTTCGTCAGTGTGTTTGCTTGCAACATAAGTATTCTTAAATCATCAACCCGACTTTGATGAAGTTTTGATTAATTATTTAGTTTACATTAGTGATATTTCCTGAGATAGTATCATGAACGTAACTGTAACTGTGTCACTAGATGAAGCCAGGGCGTGTTGCTAGTATATTATTAAAACTACGGTAAAAAATATTATTTCAGTCTTACTAATATTATAAATGTGAAAGTTTAGATGTTTGGCTTTTTGGATGGATGTTTGTTACTCAAACACGGCAGAACGGCTAAACAGATCTGGATGAAGTTTGGCACAGAGATAGATTATACTTTTTATGAAAAATGTACCATTCCCATGAGATAGAATTGTTCTTGTTTTTCTAGAGACGAACCTGAGCGAAGCCAGGGTGAGCTGCTAGTACTTAATAAATCGTAGAATTCAGAAAGTCTTTGTTATGAAGCAATCTTGCTAACTAACTTAGATAAACCATCCACTCGACGGTTGCTCTACATTCGTGGATGTAGGGTTCCATATTGTGCTTATGGTCACGAATGCCTAATAATGTGTAATCTAACAGACCAGTTAGTTGTAAATTGTAATTGCGTAGTGCACATTTTTGAATATAACAGAATGTTGGTTTTGTGGCTAACATGTACGGCTACAGATCGGGAGGTCCTGGGTTCAAGTCCCTGGCTTGGCTAAAACAGTTGTCAGTTTCTAATTTTTCTATTATAGAATACTCGTATTTAGAGCAGCGCTACCGACGTCACATTCTAAACTGTGTGTGTATGTGAAAGTGTGAAATTTAATATTAACATTTGGAATATAAAGCGAATAAATTAATTTCGTAGTAAAATGTAACAAAAAGGTTAGCTTGAGTAACACTTCGTTTTAGACTTTTATTTTAGTTAGCTTGTGATGCTTATATTTAGTAAGAAGAGACAACTAATTTTAACCCCCGACGCAAAAAGAGGGGTGTTATAAGTTTGACGTCGATGTCTGTCTGTGTGTGTGTCTGTCTGTGATCTCAATCGTAGCTCTCAAACTGATGGATCGATTTTGATGCGGTTTTTTTATTTGAAAGCCAGTTTCCTTGCGGTGGTTCTTAGCTATGTTTGGTTAATATCGGTTCAGCGGTGTAAGAGTATCAGCTCTTTTCCAAAATGATTTAAGGCATTTTGTATAATTACTCTATTAAGTGCTTCACGCGTGCCAGTGTAATCGTTAAATGACAATTAATTTGCGTAGGGGCTTTTTTAAATTTTTAATTTATAATTATCTCTGAAAACGATAATGAATATTTATTTACTCAAACTATCGCTATAATAACATACAAACAAATATACAAAATAAATAACTCATTTCTGTGAAATTTTCATGACTTTCACAAAAAACACTAACACATTATATTTGTATCTTTTATTTTTCTGAGAACAAATTGTATGAAAGTAAGAATAAATAAAAAACAACTTATCTTAGAAAATACTTAAGGCTCATCCTAAATAAATTTACTCGAAGTGCCGGAAACGTTATAAGGTTGCCACCAATAATAGAAAATGACAGGATGAACAATTTCCACCTTCAAATGTATTTTTCTTTAACGCGTCTGTTAAACGCAGATTTACTCGTAACTAGCGACTCACCCTCGCTCCATTCGGGTTGACTTGACTAATAATGATTACAAGTCGTGAGCAATATTTATCTTTTTATTATATCTCTCATTGTCACTGAAAACATTTTTAAGGGTTTCTTTCAGGACCAAGAAGAAAATTTGTACCTGTGCGAGCAAAGGCAGTGGGTTGTTAATAAACGGGCGTATTACTAGGGCAACTAATTGTTACTGCACCATTAGGCGCGATCTACACTATCGTACCGATCACAGTCCTTTTTAACCCCAACTCAAAAAAGGGGTGTTATAAGTGACCGTTATGTGTGTGTATGTCTGTCTGCGGCACCGTAGCTCTTAAACGAGTAAATCGATTTGAATGTTTTTTTTTTATTTGAAAGCTAGTTTCTGGCGATGGTTCTTAGACATGTTTTATCGAAAACAGTTCAGCCATTTTTGTGTTGTTTTTTTTTTATGTTAATTAAAATTTCATTATTTGGTTTCATATCGTTTTGGTAAAGTATTTTTATACAAGAAACGTTGCTGGAGTGTGATTCGACCGAAACATGACTCTTACTGATAGTGTCAACGCACTGATTGTTTATTGTATAAAAATGCTTTACCAGACCAAGAATGAACCGTTAGCGGCACTATAGTGTAGACTTGGCTAGTTTTTACATACAAGCTATCTTATATTCGGTCAATCACTTTAACAAAAGTTACTGTTTTTATATAGTAAGGTCAACATGTCTCACAGTAAAAACTAGCCCAGTCAAATTTTGAACCTCAATTTATCCTAATTACTATCTACTCTGTGTAAATAATTCGACTGTTCAAATTTAAGAAGTTCTATTTTTAAATAGCAAACACTTTTGTAGTAGAAAAAATAAACAAGAAACTGTATTTTAAATTTATTTTAGAATGTTATATTATGTTCTTATGAAAGAATTTCAGGATTATCTACAAAACTTGGCACCCATTTAGATCTCAATTCTTTTGTCGGTGAAGTTGACAACAACGTATATTCTTTATATTAAACTTGGCTCCCATTTTTACATTTATGGTTTTGATGGGATTTATTATACAGGTAGACTACGATCTGGAGTAACACACAGGCTATGTTTACTTATAGTCCATAGTGATGCACCCGAGCGAAACGAGGGTAAGTCACTAGTATCAAATACCATCAAAATTCACATGATAAGTTATTTGCAAAACATTTACAAAAGGACTAAAATTAATAATATTTCACTTACAGTGTTGCAAATTGCAAAGCTTTTTAAAAATATATTTTCCACCACAACGATGTTGTAGAATAATAAAACTTTTCTAAGATAAAAATCTGCTAAGCTACAAACTTTGACCGTGTTCGTGAAACGATATAAATCTTAAAATGAATCCCTCAAATACATTTTAAAAGTAAAGTTTTACAAGTAAAAGCTTTACACAATACGTATAATTACGTACAAATAGCTTCAATATATATTGTTAAATAACAAAAATGTACTATGTAAGTATTAAGTATAATACTTGTACATAGGTCTGTATTAAATAGTATATTCATATGTTAACTAATCAGCTGTCCTCGTCTTACATGCTTCGCCATATGAGAACAAAAATGTTATCTGTATAGATAAAAAAATTCAAGTGTCTGTTTGTAATGTCGAAATAAAAGCTTTTTATTAAATGCTTATAAAATTTATACGGTAGGTACTTTTAAGAAAAACATAATTTTTACATTTTTTGTCTGTCTGTTTGTTTGTTCCGGCTAATCTCCAAAATAACTGGCCTGATTTTGACGAGACTTTCACTGGCAGATAGCTGATATTACAAGGAGTAACGTAGGCTAATTTTATTTAAAAAAAGGTATAGGTACCCGCTTAAAAAAATAAAACTTACGCAGGGACGCACCCGAGCGTTAAAGTAAAAAAGTTGATTTTGTATTTGTTTATACATATAATAAAATTGTAACTTAGCCAAATCTGTATATTAAATATTTTTTTGGAAAATCTTATTGAAATAGACTTTATTATCGAAACAGAGGCCGAATCTATAGTTTTTAGAATGTTTATCTGTCTGTCAATCTGTCAGTCAGTCAGAAAAACCTCTGGAGGGAATTTAATGAAATTTGGTATGGTGATAGCTGGTTGTCCGGGTCAATATATAGGATACTTTTTACCGCGGGAAAGTTTCTCATTTCTGAGAAAAAATGCAAAAATGTAAGAATTTTTTTCTTTAATTTTTTTCTTTTTTCAATTTATTTAATTCAAATTTCAACTAAAGTAAGTTAAGTATACTAATATGTACAACCTAAGAATTTGGTTTTTGGTCATTTCAACGCGGGTGGAGCCGCGGGCAATGCTAATGTGTAATATAATTACATATTACATAAAATAAAAAAATAGCTTTATATTATATAACATCTTTTTACTAAGACAGGTAAAAATAAAATGACTATACTGTATGATTTTAGTTAAAAATTCTTAATACCAAACCAAAATTATTTCACAAATGCGCGTGAAACCTTTTTGTTCTGTTACACAATGTTGTTGTGTAATTTTACCAGTGCTTTGTTTTAGATGGAAATTTTTGAACACAGTACAATTGAAAAATTATTTAGTTGCTGGCTTGCTTTTTTTTACTAGCGACTCACCCTTGCTTTGCTCGGGTTCTTATCTAAATATAAAGATTTTTTTTCATTTTATTGATTTTTAATATACAGGCAACGATTCGGCCAGCACAGACCGGTAAAGTAGCTATTTAGAGCATTTTACTGTGACTTGATTTGCAAATATTAAGATTTAAAACTGAAAACAGTTTTAAATCAAATTAAAATACATAATTTCTCAGGGATAGTGTAGCTTTCTATTAGTGGAAGAATTTTTGGAATCAGTTCAGTAGTTCCAGAGATTACCTACATACAAAGTTTACCTCTTTATTATATTAGTATAGATAACAAGTATATAATAAATTACTCTAGTGACTAGTATTAGTTTCTAAGTTCCACGCGACGAAATATATCTGTATTTATATTATAAATGTGAAAGTTTGTTACTCTTTCACGCCAGAACCAATCTGGATCTGGATGAAATTTGGCACAGAGATAGATTATAGTCTGGAATAACACAGGCTACTTTTTATCCTGGAAAAATATACGGTTCCCGTGGGATAGGTTTGTTTTTGTTTTCCTAGAGGGAACCCTAGCGAAGCGGGGGTGAGCCGCTAGTAATAAATAAATATGGGACATTAACATACAGCACCATCTAGTTCCATAGTAAGCTACGAGGCTTGTGCTATGGATACCAGATAGTTGATACACTACACATTTATAACTTTAAATACATACATAATATTATAAATGTGAACACCCATGACTGGAGTACAAACATTCGTGCTCCTGTCACAAATGAATTCCCCCAGCGGGACTCAAACCCGCGAACGTTGGCACAGCAAACTGAACCAAACGTGTCGTCATAAAAAGCAGTTTTATGCATAAATTATTTTACTTATTGTTAGTTTTAAAGTGATTTTGACGACTAATTTGAGTAGCTAAGTTATTATTTATATTGCTTTGTTAAAATTAATGGTAAACCTTGGATTAATGCTATAATTAAACCTACATCACTATGTAAGAATATAATTATATTACAAACTCCGTCAGTATCTTATTTATACCTCAGCTTCTAAAGATTATACCCGTATATACCTTTCTCAAGGCTCTGGTATTTGTAAAGGATTCTTCAAAATACGGACTAAAGTCTGATTTTTAATTCGAGGGAATTCTGACATTTCAGAAGTGTTGTCAGCTTTGAAACATTGTCACTAAAAACGGAAAGCATTTTAGCAAAATAAAAAAATAAACCTTTCTTGAATTTAAGGTTTCAATTAGAAAAACTAAGACTTAAAATATTATTGATAACTCTAAAATTGTAATTTTTTTTTATTATCATATTATTGAAGTTACAATAATTATTAAGGAAATTAGTTTTCTATTACAGGAATCCCTGTCCAATAATACGATGTAAGCCTTTTTTAGGAAAACCCTTTGTTTGTAAAATCTTTGCAATTCAAAAAAGAATTGGAAAGTCCCAAAAAGACAGGTCCAACGATTATTCCCGATTTTTTATTATTATTTTAGGCAAATTCTTGCATAAACCATATTTTTAAAGAAGAGGATAAAATGTGCCCTCTTAATGATCTGATGGATAGTGTGTGTGATTCTTTTATCCGAGTGGATGATGATGACGACAATGATGATATATAAGTAATAATAATTACATGATACTCTGTTTTTTTCATTTAACTATTAAACATTCAAATTATAGTTAGTGTGCATTGAATGCACAAAACAAAGACTATTTACAATGTGTTACTTATAGTTTGCTTTATCTTATTCTGTTTCATATTTTTTTATTTTATATTAAAAAAAATACAAAGCAGAAAAGGTTTATGATATCTGAATTGTCAAAGAATGAAGCTGTCATATTTCCGTGGAATTAAAAATCAGACTTTAGTAGATCTAGGACAGTAATAAAAAAAATAATACTACAGTTTTATATATCTATATTATAATATTATAAAAAGATAAAGTTTGTAAGTTTGTGAATTGTGACGTTGTTGGGGGTAATCTCTGGGTCTATTGAACCGATTTAGATGAAATTTGGTAAGAAGATAGTTTGAGACCTTGGGAAGGACATAGGATAACTTTTATCCCAGAAATCATCCCTGAAGGGGTGAAAATGGCGGTGAAAGTATCTATAGGCAATCAACCAAGGGACGAACCCGAGCGAAGCGAGGGTGAGTCGCTAGTTAGTAATATTTTATATAGTTTGTAAATTTTTGGTCTGGCCTTTAAAGTTTTGCACGAGTTATATATTTAAAGTTCAGTGCAATAATTTGTACACGTTCTTTGAAAAAACAAATCGGCTTATATGAATATGGAAAACTGAAGAAAATTTTTGGTCTAGTTTTAGATATAACTTTTCCGCATAACATTTTATTCAAATCTGTTCTTCAAGTGAAGAAAAGACAAACATTTTCACTCGTATATTACCTATGCATTTTAAATTTATACACATAATAAAATTTTAACTGATCACTGTCTGTAGATGGAAGATATTTAAGAAAAACTTTTATTGGAGGTCCTTTTCAACCCAATAGAATCAAAAATATGATTTAATAATGATTTTTAGAATTTTCTGTCTGTGCGTTTGTGTGGGCTAATCTCAGAAACGGCTAAACCGATTTGGGCGTAGTTTTCACTTATGTATTATGGTAAGCTTCATTTAAAATATAGTATTGTATTGTTTTATTTTATTCAGTTCATAAATAAAAAAGTTATGTCGATTTAAAGAATCGGGAAGGGACTAACCCGAACGAGCAAGGGTGAGTCGCTACTTATTATTAATATTATTGTACAAACATTATAAGTTACGTTAGAAAATAAAATTATTCTATGGTAATACGCGCATATAGTTAAAATGGCTTTTTTTATGTTATAACCAACTTTTTTTATCTACTGAAATGAACAGAACGTAACAATTAATGTTAATTTGACCGCTAGTCGACTATTCTGTTCCATTTAAAATTGCTACACTTAGTGATTTGTTTTTTTTCATTTACGACGTGCGTTAGCTCCATTATTCAGTTTTGGTAAACGAATGTGGGTTTCGAGAGATTTTGAATTTAGTATTCTTCGGAATTGGGATATTCTCTTAGAATTTTGGTATAACATTTCAATAAAAAATTACATCTACATCAAAATCACTGTTATTATTTCATCTAATTAGAAGACTTTGATTTTTAATCAAGTTTCATAAAGCAGGAGGTTCTGTGCTCGTCTGTATGTATTTTTTTATATATGTTTACCGATTTTAGGAGACGGCTTGATCGATTTTGCTATACTTTGCTCTATTAAGATAGGTCCCGAGTTGGTCCCGCAAAATTTTAGATTAGATTTAGATAGTAGTGATTTGATATCATCAAGCTGATCCGAAATTGCCTTAAAATATGAAAATCTAATAAATATGACAATACTAGCAGAACCCACGGCTTCACTCGCGCTAAAACTACAAAAAAATTCTAAAAAAGGTAGTTTCATACAAATTTTCATCCCCTATTTTACCCCCTTCATCCCTATTCATCCTGAATTTCGAAAAATACTAAATACGTATTTGTTTAATTTTATTGTAGAGCAATAATACCAAGTGTCAAGTAATTCTGATCATAAATATTTTTTTGGATTGTATTATAATTTATAACGTATGTTTTCACAAGGGAATTAGATAATCTCCAGCGGTAAAAGCTGAAAGTAGCCTATGGCACTTTCCAGCCTCCAACTATCTCCAAAAAAAATAATCATGACAATCCATCATTCCTTTTCTACGTAAAAAAAGGACAAACAAACAAACACACTCACATTTATAATATTAGTATGGATGACAAGGTAAACTTTAATTATATTTAAAATATTATAGACGTATTTGTGATGTCTTTATAAATATCAAAATAAATAGATTTACTTTGCTTTGTATCGGCTGGCAGTGACTTCGAAATTATCTAATAGATGTCTTTAGTAAATGAAGTTTAGATATTTTTTAATTTTTAGCTTCCAAAAGCCAGTTTCTATTTTATTTAATGTCTGGAAGTCGGTATGTATTTAATTTTTTAAAGTTTTTATTGATAAATATGAATAATTATGAAAATCGATTTTTAAATTAGCAAAGATATCAAGTAAATACAGTCAAATCAAATACCTCCTTCTTTTTAAATCTCTGTTTATAGATATAGTTTAAAACCTATAAAAATATTATTTACTAGCGACTCAACCTCGCTTCGCTCGAGTTCGTCACTAGCTTGATTCCCCATACAAACTTTTATCCCTATTTTCACCTCCTTGAGGGATGATTTCCGGGATAAGAAGTATCCTATGTCCTTCCCAGGGTCTCAAACTATGTTCTTACTAAATTTCCACTAAATCGGTTCAGTATACGATATAGAGACCCTATAACATCACAAACTCACAAACATTACCTCTTTATAATATTAGTATAGATAACTCACTTTTTTCAATTTGCAGAGATTTTTCTATATATTTTTGATTTTATCTTTTCTTTTGCCAATTTCTTATATTATTTACATCATTAGTTTAGTTTCAATATAACGAATTTCGTACAAATTAACGAGGGCATGCTTTAGGTTTCGTCTACCGAACGGTAAGTACATTAGTTGCTATGAAAGTTTTGCTTCCTACTCCAGTCGCTACTAGAGCCAAAGTTCTTGAATGTATTAGATTAAAGACTACGTTATGTATGTACGTATGTCTGAAGTACCAAGTGTACTTTGAGTACTACAGTGTCTTGTATATTTATTACTAACTAGCATTGCCCGCGGCTCCGCCCGCGTTCAGATGACCAAAAACCAAATTCTTAGTATTTACATAATAATTGTAAGAGTATACTAAATACTCTTACGATGCAGTTTTCGTATTTTTTCTCAGAAATTAGATATTTTCCCGCGGTAAAAAGTACACTATATGTTGACCCGGATAACCAGCTATCACCACACCAAATTTCATCAACATACAGACAGACAGATAGACAAGCAAAAATTCTAAAAACTATAGATTCGGCCTATGTATCGATAATAATGTCTATTTCAATAAGATTTTCCAAAAAATATTTAATGTACAGATTCGGGTTAGTTACAATTTTATTATATGTATAGATGTTTACTAATTACGCGCGAGTTTACTTATTACTTTCTAGTATGTATCAGCGAATCGTCCTCCCTTCACTAAACTTCACGCCAAAATAAATAAAGTTACCCTTATCCCACGACAACCCCTTTTTTTTGTAAGATAAAAGGCGTGTCATTCTCAGACGCAGTTTCACAGAAGCCAATAAAAATCTTGTTACAATCGATTAAACCCTTATTTCTTCGCATGTTATTCTTTTGTGGCTTAACTATCATAATATATCATATGTTTACATAGTATAAAATGCAGTCGCTTCCACTGTCTATTCGCTTAGATCTTTTAAACTACTTAACGGATTTTAATGCAGTTTTTAGCAATAGAGTAATTCAAGAGGAAGGTTAATACGTACAAAGCATTCATATTATGTACAGAAAAACCGAGAAATTCAAAGATTTATATTGTGTGCTTACATTACCTACTAACTAAATGGCCTACAAAATAAATGTCAAAGTCTAAAATAAATAGTAGCGCGATTTGCTGTTTAAGCTACTATTCTCGATTTTGCCATACATTTTGTTTCATTTTTTTAGAATCTAAAATAAAAAGTTGTATTTTTAGTATTAGTTCTCTTTCCCTTGAAAGAGAGTTTGTACAATACAATTACATACTTGTATGGAGTTAATTCACTTACATCAATTGTAGAGTCAGAGTATTACAACAAATTTGCATATTTTTCGTAGTCCATATACGTATGGCTGTTATTCATAACGAACATTTTGTACCGTGTTAAAAATAAAAATTCTTTTGGGGAGTTATTTATGAAAGAACAACTCATAAAATTTTGCACTGAAACGACATAAGCTTACTTTTGAATGTAAACAGGTTATTGCAAATTTGAATAAATTGTTTATGCGTAACAATTTCCTGTAGAGCGCAGATTAAAATAATTTTATCGTGGTTGTAAAAAAATAATATGAATTAAGATGATGTACAGTGTCTTAGATTAAAAACAAAAATTGTTTATAGATCATCATCATCCTCACTTTATGATAAGTGTTGGTTTTCTGAATCTATACTCATATCGGACACTTGTCTCTGCGCCGCGGCAGTAACTTTGATTGTCCGTTTATCACTTTTTTAAGCTTAAACCGCTGAACAGATTTTAATAAATGTTGACAAAAACATAGATTACATCATTATGTAGCCTATATCCGTCCCCATTGGGACGGATATAGGCTATATTTTATCCTAGCCCCACTTACCACGTGTGCGTGCGTGTGCGCAACAGAAAGACTTATCACCTACTATTATTTTTAGCCATTTAGGGATACTCGAGCGAAGCAACGGTAAGTCGCTAGTATTAAACATAACACTGATAAGAATATTTGAATACTGTACAAATATGTTAATGATAATTTTAAAGTCATTTTCTCACAAAATTATTAACCGCATATAAAGAAAAACTTTTACATTATAAACGAGAGTGTTTCATTGTATGAAAAGACTGAGATATATGCTTCTATGGAACAATGTAGAAATTGTATTTTTTTTAGCGCTTCTTGAGTCCATTGTAGCAAAATTGCTTTCACAAATCTAGATTGTATTAATTCTAGATATATTTTTAATATGGAGGCTGTGATTGATATAGAATAAGTTTTTCAGACTAGGCTGTGCAATAATTCGTATTGATTTCAAAATTTTATTTACATAATATACTTAAACAATAATAATAATAGAGTTAATTGAATTTATTTGTTTCTAGTATTTTTTTTCATACTTTCAGGAGAAAATCTGATTTCGACTCGCATCCAACTTCGTTCAGTAGTTCTCGATATTAGCGCGCGCATATATACAGACAGACACTCGCCCGCTACTTCCTTTTATATATGTAAAATTGAGGATGAGGAATAAGAATGATCACGTTATTTTAAGAAAATTATATGAGAGTCCCTTAACGTTTAGAAGAACTAAGCGTACAAATGCACATACACACAGACGTGAATAGCATACTATTGAAAGATAAACAAACAAAACAAAAAGAAATAAAAAATATTAAGTATATATATAGAATAAAAAAATACACAAATTCCATTATATTCTGAGTAGGAAATAAGTGTTTTTCGCCCATAATAAATCTCCCGCTTAGAGAGTAACGTCGTGTACAATTTGAAGCCGTGAGCAAGTTTATAATTTAAGCTTGCAGTGAGTGCAAAGTTTAGGTGAAGTAAACCACGCAATGTGAGCTTAGTCGACGAGTTCAAGACGAGTTTACTCGGCTTAAGAATTTATGGTGTGAGAACTTGATGTAATTAAATTAGGTATATATATAAATATAGTATATAATTAAATTAGGTATATATATTTTTAGTATTCTGTAGTCGAAAGGCTAAAAATAAATTATTGTAATAATTTTTTCATTTCCGTCTGTCTGTTTATCCATCTGCCCGTCTGTCTGTCTTCCTGTCTGTCTGTTTGTCCATCTGCCCATCTACCTATCTGTCCCTCTGTCAATTACACGAAAACTATTGGAGCTAAATTGCTGAGTTGATGGGTTATCATACAAACCACTTCACCATTCTGTATTCAAATTACAAAAAATAAAATAAATAGGGGTGGCAATACATACATTTACAGTTAGGTACATAATTGAGGGGTATTTTTTTCTATATTTATATGGATCTCCAATAGTATACATAATTTTTTACATTTACAATATAGCTACCTAAATTTTATATAAATTTTTATGTATTCCTAATTATAGGAGAACATATCATTCGCAAAAAAACAGTGTTTTATAATGCCTAAAAGTACTAATAAAAACACACAAAAAAAAAATGAATATAATTACAAAAAAAAAAAACAAAATAATAATAATTACAATAAACTTAACAATTACATTAAAGAAAATACTGTGAAACTTATAAAACTTACAAAAAACACTTTTCAAATTTTTTTATAAATTGTAAGAGCCCATCACAACCAATGTCTAAAGATGTCTTATAAATAGTTCATGCACGATGAGGAAGCCCTTTTAAAGTCAAGAAATTGAATCATTAAATATAATTTTGTCTATTTTTTTAGTTTGTTAATAAAATAAATATATGGCACGTAGGTTACTTTTTATACAGAAAAATGGCTCGGGATCGAAGATAAAAGAGAAGCATTGGTTAAAAAGACTTTTTAATTATTTATCATATAATATTAATTGGAAGGAAAGTAGCCAGTAACTACTTAATCACTGCGTTAATTAAACATGGCATTTTTTTTAAATTTAACTTTGATAAAAAGGTAAATTTAATTGCTTTATTATTCTTTGGGATATTCTTAAGCCAATTCTAAAAATATTGATAGAATGTTGTGTTTTAATTTAGTAGAATGATGTTAGTTTTTATGGCACTGCGTGACACTTATGTAAGTACTCATGCCGTGTAATAATAGAGCACTTAAATCGCACATTTCGTTGCGTATTATTATTAATCTATACTAATATTATAAAGAGGTAAAGTTTGTGAGTTTGTGAGATGGTGAGTTTATGAGTTTGTGACGTTGTAGGGGATAATCTCTGGATCTACTGAAACGATTTAGATGAAATTTGGTATAGTTGTATAGATAGTTTGAGATCCTGGGAATGACATAGGATACTGTTTATCCCGAAAATCATCCCTTATGGGGGTGAAAATGGCGATGAAAGTTTGTATGGGGAATCAACCGGTAGGTAGGTAGGTATAAAGTAAGCGAGACCGCAAGTATAAACTAGATTAGTTAATTCAGGAATTCTTTTAACCGTAAGACTAACTAACACTCGCTCCGCTCGGGATCGTCCCTAGTTACGTTTTCAAGTTTAGTATAGATTTCTGAGATGAGATATTTTTCCACAATATAAAGTATTTTTTTATGTTGACCCGGATAACCGGCTATCATTAAACCAAATTTTATCAAAATCTTTCAAGTGGTTTTCTCCTGATGAAAGTAAGAAGAAAGTATTTAAAAATCAATCATCTCCTATTTTCTACACTTAGGAGAAGATTATTTTCAAATTTAGATGGAACCAAGTTTAATGTATACCCTATTCTATAAAAGAAGAATAATCGAAATCAGACTACACTATAAAAAGATATGCGTATATATATATATATACATATATATATATATATATATATATATATATATATATATAATATATATATATATATATATATATATATATATATATATATAGGGAGAGTTAGTTCGTCTATTTATCTGTTTGTTTGTTTGAAAAGGGCCTAGGGACGAACGAAGGGCCGAGCGAAGCGATGGTGAGTCGTTTATAATATATATGAAAAATTCTTTATCATTATGAAGTAATGGAATATAGCGAGCAAAGGAAGGGCACAATATGCAATTTATTTTTCAAAAGTCTAAGGGATTACATGTAATACAACAAATAAAAAATATTTTTATTTATCATAATAGCAACTCACCTTCGCTCCGCATATTTTCTCGCAATAAAAAGTATCTAATATATTGACCCGAATAACCAGCTATCATCATACCGAATTTCATCAAAATGCCTCCAGTGGTTTTTCCGTGATACGGTCACAGACAGACAGATAGACAGACAGACAAAAATTCTAAAATCTATAGATTCGGCCTCTGTATCGATAATAATGTCTATTTGAATAAGCTTTTCCAACAAATATTTAATGTACAGATTCGACTCAGTTACAATTTTAATAATAATAATAATAATAATAATAATTTATTTATTATAACACAACAATAAAAACTATAAATTAGATAACAATATACATTTACATTTGAAATAAAAATTAACATATAATTAATTGATTTATTTAAAATTTATTTATTTATTTATTTCAAATCAAATCAAAATTTCAAATTTTGTGGTTGAGATCCCCTTTTAAGCAAATAATTTGCCTGTATTAGGAGACCCCTCCCTTTCATAAAAACGTAATTTTATCTTTTAGCTGATTATAATATTATGGGTAATACTAGACTTAAATAGATCAATTAAGACAGACAAAAAATAAAAAATAAAAATAAAAATTAGCGTGCATATATGTGTTTGTGTATTGTGTGTGTGTGTGTGTGTGTGTGTGTGTGTGTGTGTGTGTGTGTGCGCGTGTGCGTGTGCGTATGCGTGCGTGTGTGTGTGTGAATATTAATATTGTATTTAATGAATATGTTCTAACAGTTTTTCCGTATCATTGTAACTAAGAGTTTTTTATCCAATCTATTAATGTCTTTTTGCATTTATGGGAATTGTAGGGGTAAACGTAAATGATACTGTTAATTTTATTATATAATTGTGCAGATCTTTTATCGTATTGCATTGACGCAAATGTTGTTCTTGTTTGTGGGATTTTAATTATGTTTTCTTTTCTTCTTTTTAATGTTAAAGACGCATCATAGGAAACGGCCTTATGTACTTTTAGTATAGTTTGAGTAATATACAGCTTTCTAACTGAGAGCAGTGTGCTAACTTTGTACAGATTCTCAGTTGGAAATGTAAGTTTTTTAAAGTACATACATTTTATTAGAGCACGTTGTGCTCTCTCGAGTTCAATAAACTTCGTTTTAGCAGCTCCGCCCCAAATCGGGATACAATATGATAGCACTGATTGTACTAAGGCAAAATATATTTCATTCAAGAGATTCCTGGGGCGAGATGAGCTGCTAAAAACTTGTTTAGGGACTATGTGTCTTAGGGATTTGTCTTTGTCTTTTATTACATTATGTATATTGTGTAGATCATAATTTGAAAAATGCATTAAGTCTTCTATCTTGTTGGTAAATACGAAACGTAAATATATTTTATTTGGGGATAAAAATATCTGCGCATAGTTAAAAATACTATTTTCTTTGTTAAAGACTTTGGCTGACTTTGTGACGGAGTTTATAAGTACCTACTAATATATATATATATATATATATATATATATATATATATATATATTTAATTTTCAGGTTAAAGTAGCGTTTTATTCTGTAACCGCCAATAGTAAAAAAAAAGCTATATAATTACAAATTAAACCATCCTTGTACACATTATTTTGCGGCTGCCATGATAAAAACATTTTTCAATTCAAGTGACTGCGTCATCGAGAAAGTTTGTATCGCTGAAATAAATAGTTTTTAGGGTTCCTCATTAGCAGGTCGAGTAAGCCCTATAGTACAAAGCCTACTAAACGGTTTATTGTATTGTATGAATGGAAAACTTTTGGTTTACAACAGTGTTTTTCAATCTTTTTCATGACGAGTCGCCTTGGTAAACAAAAAATAAATCAAGATCCCCTCTCTACCTTCCGCCTTTATTGCAAATATCGTATCCGTTTATTATTTTTACTTATTTTCACAATTATATTTTTTCACAATCATAATTATTATATGTAATTAAGTAGTATTTTTAGGAAATAATTTTTAAGATACTTATGCCCGATTTCACCAACAACCCATAAGCTACCACCTAAGTATGGGATCCCTAGCTTAAAATTCCCCTAAACTAGCCCCTAAATTAAATTACGTTTTACCATCATCTTTAAGCCCATATTTCGAGCACCTAAATTTAGGGGGCCTTTTAACATTTAGGTGACCCCTAACTTTCGGTGAAACAGAAACTGTCCCCCAACAGCCCCATAACCATGCTTATGGGATCCCTTATCCGTGGGGGCGCCCTTATATCAGCGCGCGGAACAAGCTCCGCGCGCATGGCGCCCCAGTCACGGAGACCACGCCGCCGGATATTCTCCTACAATATTGTTCTGTATTATCAAATATTATATGCGTATTCAGTATGTCTGAGAATCGGCTACTATCTATTTTTCATACCCCTAAGTGATAAGGATAAGGGTAGTCCTCCCAGACCCCACCCCAGGGACGAACCCGAGTGGAGCGAGGGTGAGTCGCTAGTATTACATAAATTAACCAAAAAAACTATCAAATAAATTTCTATGCACTATCATAATTAAAATTTTATTATGACATTTACAGAATGTTCCTATGTAAAAAGTTTCAAAGCCTTAGGCTCAACTTTCATTAGCCAGATTATAAAAATATGTATAAAAAAACCTGGAGAAATTAATTAAGAGAATTTTAAAACATTGCATGTGTAACTTTTTCCTTATAGATTTTTCTCAAACGGAAATTAATAATTATAAACACCAAATGAATTAAAAAGATCTCTTGCCAATATTAGTATCTAGATTTTCTTATGTTACTGACAGAGATGAACATATGTTGAAATTGAGCAATTTTTTTCTCCGGCTGTGTATGGGCTGGCACCGATTTCGGTATGTATTTAATAGGTAGGCTTTATTTACTTAGCCAAAGCACACCGACTTCGAAAATATTTGTTAGGTATGTATAGTAAATGAAAACTACCAATCAGTTATTTTTTAATTTTTAGTGCTTTTGTTTGAAGTCGGTTTTTATTTTTTTGTTAAAAAGTTTTTATTTTTCCCTTTTTAGTGTAGACAGTAGTAGCAAAGTAAGGATTCTAACGTGTTAGGCTTGTCAAATCAAACAAAATAAGCCCAAACTCAAAGTATCTACTATTAGCCGTTGAAGACTTCCACCTATCCACCTTCTGGTCTTGCCATCAGATCAGGTCAACAACACCGAACCACTGTACTATCAACGGAAATAGAAATACTTGCAAAGTTTCAAGTCAATATGACAATTAGAAGTAGGTTAAATTCATCATTAGTTGTTTTTCCACCCTTAGGGGTGGTATTTTTTTTTAAATTTAAATGGGACCAATCTGGAAGTATACCCTTTCAAACAAAACAAAAATTGTCCAAATCGGTTAATAAATGACGGAGTTCTGAGGTAACAAACATAAAAAAAAAAAACATACAGTCGAATTGAGAACCCCCTCCTTTTTGAAGTCGGTTGAAAATAGGTATATGAGCCTGAAAAATATTATCCCATATATATTTAAAATTATACAAACATGTTACTGTTGCCTTTTTTAGTGGTTTAATCGGGCTACTATTATAAAGTGTGTGTGTGTGTGTGTGTGTGTGTGTGTGTGTGTGTGTGTGTGTGTGTGTGTGTGTGTGTGTTTGTATGTGTGTGTGTGTTTGTATGTGTGTGTGTGTGTGTGTGCGTGTGTGCGTGCGTGCGTGCGTGCGTACGTGCGTGTGTGCGTGCGTGCGTGTGTGCGTGTGCGCGTGCGCGCGTGCGCGCGTGCGCGTGTGCGTGTGTGGTGGAAGCGTGGAAGCTGGAATGGCTAGACGGATTTCGATGAAATCTAGTACACAGGCAAACTACGACTTGGAGTAACATATAGGTACGTTACTGTTACATATCTAGGGATGCATCCTAGAGAAGCGATGGTAAGTTTCTAGAGGTATATGACGATATGGTATGTACGATTGGTACAGAATTAGTCAATGGAAATTTCCAAAACATATTATTCCATTTATAAAACCCTTTATTATGATACCCCACTTGATAGGTCTTCGGAAAAAAAAATTTTGAAGACACAATATGCTGCTAATATCACACAACAATAACAATTTTTAGTGAACGATTAATTAATTTTATTCATTCGACAAACGGATGTAGATGGTAGGCAAGCAAGTTATCGGCCAGTATTGTGTATTTCAGCGATACAAACCTTCTCGATGACGCAGTCACTTGAATTGTAAAATGCTTTTATCATGGCAGCCGCAAAATAATGTGTACAAGGATGGCTTAATTTGTAATTATATAGCTTTTTTTTTACTATTAGCGGTTACAGAATACAAAGCTATTTTAACCTGAAAATTAAAAAAGAATATATTAGTACTTATAAACTCCATCACAAAGCTCGTCAAGAGTCTTTTTATATAGACAATGGTATTTTTAACTATTTTCAATTATATTTTTAAATGGGCTTGCGGTGCTATATTTAAAAATATTGATGATGTCATTAATAAAAAATAATGGACCGAGATTGCAAAACATTTGCGATTGGTGACCACCTATTACCACGGTGGAAGATCAGCCAATAAGATACGTTTCACACTATGCTTAGGGCTTGTTTGATATCCCATATGCAGAAAGATTTTTTAAAAGTAAACTGTGGTTTACCTTGTCAAATACATTTGAATTTGGAATCTGTCATTTTTATATCACCTCCAGGTAAATTCCTAAGAAACATTTTTTTTTTTGGGTGGACCACCCTTATCACTTAGGGGTATGGAAAATAGATAGTAGCCGATTCTCAGACCTACTGAATACGCATATAAAATTTAGTAAAAAATCGGTGAAGCCGTTTCGGAGGAGTACGGTAACTAACATTGTGACATGGAAATTTTATATATTAGATAAAAAATAATTGAATTGAAAATTTCAATCCTCTATAATGTAATTTTGAGTTTGTCAGCTCCGCTGTCAAATATTTTTATGCTAACAAAAAACAAAAACAATATTGAAATAAAAATATTGTACATTTTTCTCTGATTAATAAATATTTGACAAACATTTCAGTCCTCAAAATATTATAAAGTTATTATAATTTGGTATTTTAAACGCGGGCGAAGCCGCAGGTAATGATAGTTAAAATAAATATTACTTGGAATATACCCATTAAAATTAAAAAAAAAATATATTTAAAAATATGTGACTAACCTCATCTAAAGTAGTTTTCGTAGGAAAGAAAAAGTTTAAAGTTCTGTATGAATGGCTTCCATGATTAGTAACATTTATAATAAAATCTGCAGCATTCTTCACTTTGGGCCCTTTGCATACCTCGTGACGTTTATAAACAACATTGTATGGGCCCTGTAATAAGATTTTAGTTAAAATGTATATATGATGTATGTATGTTATCATTTAATAAGAATAAAATACAATATTCCAATTCTATTGTTTTATTAAAATGTATAAAATAACCCATTTGTAATTTTTGGTCTAACAACTAGAATATTAAAATTACAAACTAAGTGGTCCAGCGTAAATTTCACTAGGAAGTTTTAGATTGACTCAAGCCACGTCCTTATTTTAGAATTTGGCGTACAGTTGTTGAAGGCAATTCCATCTACTGGCTCCGGGCCTTTTTCATAAAATAAACGAGAAACGCACGCCATGAACGAGTGCGTGTAATACGACTATTTTTTCGAACTGATATATTGTTGTAGCCTTTTTCGATTAACCTACAGAAGAGAAAAAGGTACTGAACTGTTTTATCTTTGCTATCCCTGGTTCTAATCCTGAGCCAAAAAAGTGTCTTATTTTTTTTACAACATATTTTTGCAAAAGAACGGAATTGAGAAGTTTCTTGTGTTATATTTTTGTATATTGATGACTAAAGTAGAGCTGTCAGTCCCGCTCCTAAATTCTCTCCGGTCATTTTGGACTATCTTTCCATTGGACTCAAAGAGTAAAGCAAGGGTGAGTGCACCTGTGCTTGCGCATACACTTTTGCTCTAATATCTCCTGCACAGCACAGATCACATACTACTATAACGCACACATTGCTGTTTTCTGTGAAATTGGGAGCACTGACCGAAATCGATCATGTTGACAATGCATTATTTAATGACTAAATTTAATATAACACATATTTGTTGTCCGGTTAGAATACCAATATTTGCGGTAACTCCAGCGGTTTATACTAATTAAGTGATTATAATAACCAATGATATGTCGTTGTTTGCTTAATTATCTACATACTGTATACAGTACGTGTACTTGTACTTACTAGTACTATACTGGTACTATATTTGCATTTTACTTTTGTATGTTTTTATTTTGCTTTTCTAGCTCTCTTTTCTTGGAGTTTCTTTTTTATACTTTTTTGATATTTGAGGATGTTATTTACATTAAACAATAGTCAAATGAATATTTAAAAAAAAAACAGTCTAAATGGGTTTAACTTTGTAACTTAATCCACTTATCATTTCAGGAGTTAGCCGAGTTTCTAAGGTTTTTGTCCCCATTGTGGTGAATTTTCCTTTTTAGACAAAATTAATTAATCAAGCAGTAACGATGACGCCGTCTGTATAACTTTTTTGACTTTCATTTTTCATAAGGGTTAATTTAGTAATTCGCTCTGTGAAATTAAGGTTTCTAAAATTTTAAACTGTTAAGACTTACGTTCAACGTGTTTACGACATTCAAGTACCTTTTGCGACTTGTAGCAAATTACATGCAATATAAATCTTTTGAAAAACGATCAACGTCATCTCTCGACAAGTTTGATCACTAACAACAGCCTACTCTAGATCATAAAATATATCCGTATACTACTTATGTATATACTATACTATAATTATCTGCCAATTTAATTTGTTTTATCTGCATTATATTATATTATGCTAACTAAATTAAAAAAAATGTTTTAATTTGCTCTTTTTCGCTCTAGATATTTTTAGAATACCGTATCTCAAAAGGAAAAGAGGAAATTTTATAGGTTTTCTTCGCTGACGGTATGACCGTCGTCGTCTGTCTGGCTTTGCCGGTGAGTCCCACACCTCGTGCGTAAATGCATTTCCCAACGTTAAAAAAAGTATCGTGAAATATGCAAGAAGCAATATCTTATAGCACATGTAAAGGGAAAAATCCGAAAACCATGTAGTTACATAATAATTTTTTTTGCGATTACAAACTTATTTTAATTTTTCATGCTTCGGGACCTTCGGTGTGCGAGACCGATTTTTTTCATGTTAATTAACATAAAGTGGATTATAATCTCTAAAATAATAAATGTTTGATTCAACAACATAAATACCGAGTAATATACCACCAATAGAAAGTCGAATAAAGGAGAATATACGTTAATTAAGCTTTTGTCTCAAAGGATGCCGACAACAAACCCTAATGAGCATAAATCTTTTTAACTTGTCTTAGTCCAGACGCTAATGAGGGTAAATATATTAAAGCTCAGTAATGGTGTTATGTTATTATAACTGCCTCGTCAGTTTACTGGTTTCCATGTATGACCCTGGCTTCGAATCCCAGTTCGAGCCAAGTATAGTCATTGAGATTATTTGCTAGGAAATTTTCAGTAACAACCCGGAGTTGGTGGAGTTAATTTCCCAAACCTCGCAGGACAAGTAAAGTCGACCCTGCGTCTGATCTCTCACCAGTTGTTTCGAAGTATTGTTCCATAGGTAGTATCTTAGTATGATTTCCTGGAAGCCATTGAACTAAAATATAAATACAAATACAAATACAAATCTTAGTATGAGTATCAGAGTATTCTAGTATATTTATTAATGTTCACAGATTTTTTTAATATTGCTTGTCCAATTTGGTAAAAAAATATCAGACTAGGTACTTTTAAAAAATCTTATTTTTTTATTATTGAATTATAGTTTTCTTTTTGTTACTTGGGAGCTTGTAGTGTCTGAGAGAGAAAAGCTTTCAATTTTTGATGTGTTAAAATATGATTGTGGCAATTCTTATAAAAATTTATTTCACAACAAAGAAATTAAAGAACACGTAAATAGTTACACACGTTGAATATAGTCTAGAAATTGATTAAAAATACAACTTTTGATTATTTAATACGTTCCAACTTCCGTTAATTTTTTTCCTCACAAAACCTGACTGGAGCTTAGAACCTATTCGATGGTTTCCTTGATTGCGAGGACATCTCCTTCAGAAAATTACATTTCGTCTTTTTAATGTTGGAAATTACTTTGCAGGTACATTAGGTCATTTTAAGAGGGAGTTAATCGAAATGAGAACCGCATTTTATCAACCGACTTCAAAAAGGAGGAGGTTCTCAATTCGACTGTTGCTTTGTATGGGCTGGGACCGATTTCAAAAATATTTGATTAGGTATGTATTTAATAGGTAGGCCTTAATTACTTAGCCAAAGCACACCGACTTCGAAAATATTTGATTAGGTATGTATAGTAAATGAAAACTACCAATCAGTTATTTTTTACTTTTTAGTGCTTTTGTTTGAAGTCGGTTTTTATTTACTTGTACTTTTTGAAGGTTATTAGCTTTTATGATTCCGTTACAATAATATTTATTTTAATTTGTTGCAATAATAATAATTATCATTTACTAGCAACTCACCATCGGTCAGCTCGGGTTCTTTCCTAAGTAAATTTTTACGGTTAGTATAGATTTCTCAGAGATGAGATATTTTCCCGCAGTAAGAAGTATTTTATATGTTGATCCGGATAACCAGCATCATACCAAATTTCATCAAAATCTGTCCTGTGGTTTTCTCGTGATGAAAGTAAAAAGAAAGTATTTTAAAGATTCAGTAGGTGAAATCAATCATCCCCTTTTTTCTACATTTGGGGATGCATTTTTTTTTAAATTTAATAGTCTCCAATTTTGGGTATACCCCATCCTATAAAAAAAAAAGAATCATGGAAATCGGACTACACCGTAAAAAGTTATGCGTGATCAAAATAAAAAAATACGTATCGAATTGAGAACCTTCTCTTTTTTTTCTTCGGTAAAAAATTAATACCTTTACTGTGTCCGTTACTTTATTATATTGTCAAATATTGATAACTTTGGTGTTTAGTTTTATTTCGAAACGTAATTTTTTCCCAAAGTCAATTTTCTTCATGAA
Source organism: Brenthis hecate (assembly GCA_951806755.1). NCBI lineage: Eukaryota > Metazoa > Arthropoda > Insecta > Lepidoptera > Nymphalidae > Brenthis > Brenthis hecate. The sequence continues at coordinate 4,142,545 of OX638271.1, read as the reverse complement.
TGAACCCAGTTACGCAAATAAAAACTTTTTAACAAAAAAATAAAAACCGACTTCAAACAAAAGCACTAAAAAGTGAAAAATAACTGATTGGTAGTTTTCATTTACTATACATACCTAATCAAATATTTTCGAAGTCGGTGTGCTTTGGCTAAGTAATTAAAGCCTACCTATTAAATACATACCTAATCAAATTTTTTTGAAATCGGTCCGAGCCCATACAAAGCAAAGCACACCGACTTCGAAAATATTTGATTAGGTATGTATAGTAAATGAAAACTACCAATCAGTTATTTTTCATTTTTTAGTGCTTTTGTTTGAAGTCGGTTTTTATTTTTTTGTTAAAAAGTTTTTATTTTTCCCTTTTTAGTGTAGACAGTAGTAGCAAAGTAAGGATTCTAACGTGTAAGGCTTGTCAAATCAAACAAAATAAGCCCAAACTCAAAGTATCTACTATTAGCCGTTGAAGAGTTCCTCCTATCCACCTTCTGGCCTTGCCATCAGATCAGGTCAACAACTGTACTATCAACGGAAATAGAAATACTTGCAAAGTTTCAAGTCAATATGACAATTAGAAGTAGGTTAAATTCATCATTAGTTGTTTTTCCACCCTTAGGGGTGGTATTTTTTTTTTAAATTTAAATGGGACCAATCTGGAAGTATACCCTTTCAAACAAAACAAAAATTGTCCAAATCGGTTAATAAATGACGGAGTTCTGAGGTAACAAACATAAAAAAAAAAAAAACATACAGTCGAATTGAGAACCTCCACCTTTTTGAAGTCGGTTGAAAACAGCAATGTGCGTAAAAGTACCAACCGAGTTATAAGCATTATCATGCTTAACAAGCTACCATGAAGATCATTATTAGGTGCTTAGTTGTATTTCGAAATGTAAATATTTTCGCATGTCAACTTTCATAAAGATAATACTATAGTACTGTTACAATACAAAATAATTTGGTAACATATAGGTATATATATATATATATATATATATATATATATATATATATATATATATATATATATATATATATATATAATACATATATGTATGTATAGACTTAGAAGTAAAAGAATCTAATATTTCTTTGGACTGTGTTAAAATATTGTATATATAATATATACATACAATAATACTACGTAATTTAACATGCAATATCTGTATTGTTTTTTATAAATACAATACAGATTATACATATATAACATACCTCCTAGTAAACTCATGCCATTTGTGTATGTACGAGACAATGTAAATTCAAAACCTAAAATGTTGCAGTTTCATCGCTTTGTAGCGTATCCACTAAAATGTTTGGATAACAACGCCGTATATTTATTTAGCGTGTATTTGTAAAGCGTGAGTCGTACACGTTTTTGAAATGTACAATTCCATTTTGGTAGCCCTGGCTTAGAGATAGTGTGTTGTCGAATGTCACGGATTTGGTTCTCTTTTAAAGCAATATTTTTTATGTGAATTACACTTATATAATAAACAAGGGATTACCCTCGCTCGGGTTCAACCTCGTGTGCCTAACAGCCTATATGCTACTCCAGATCATAGTTTCTGTACTAAACTACAAATCCCTGTAACCGTCTCAGCTAGTACTAGCAAATACATACAAACAACCTTTTTTTATTAGCAGTTTAATGAAAAGTAAATTAATATACATAATAATGTGTGAGATCTATTTTTTAATTTTTTTTTCCTTTTTTGTTTACATTCACTTATCTTATTATAAGGTGTAATTTCATGCATTTAATATGTACGCTTGCATTGGCATTGGCAATTCCATCTTCTACTAGATCCGAGCCTCTTTCATAAAATAAACGAGAAACGCACGCCATGAAGAAGTGCGTGTAGCTCGACTATTTTTTTTGGACTGATATATTGTTATAACCTTATCAGTATGTTCATCTTTACGAGGCCTTACATAATAAATGGAGCAATTTTTGGTAACTTTCTTCCACATAAAGTGTTATCCTATTTGTTTCATAATATACAAGGAAGATGAGATATATTACTATAATACAAGCTGTGAACGCAGTGAACGGTGCGTATTCGGAAATTGACTACAATTTATTAAGTTTGAACGCTATTAAGTTCTTTTGTCAAAATTACATATACACTCGTACTTGTAGTCGCTCCTCAATAAATAGTATAAAAATCTACAAAAACTTTAAATCAGACGTAGTTTTTGAGATTATAACGTGCAGACAAACAAACGAACATACTCTTTCTCTTTATTTATTTATTAGAATTACCAACAAAGTTACAATAAAATTACATATAAATAATTTTCATTACTATAGGAACATGATGATTGCACTTTTAATTACAACATGCTATTATATTAGAACAACATTAACATCTAAAAGAACAATAAAAATATATATAATTGCACAAAGTTAATACATTTTTGTGACAAATAAAATAGGACAATTGATTAAAAATTAAATATACTATAGATTAAATTGTCAATTTATACATATAATAAAATTCTAACTAAGTCAAATCTGTACATTAAATATTTTTTGCGAAATCTAATTGAAATAGACATTATTATCGATACAGAGTCCGAATCTATAGTTTTTAGAATTTTTGTCTGTCTGTCTGTCTGTCTGTCTGTCTGTCTGTCTGTCTGTCTGTCTGTCTGTCTGTCTGTCTGTCTGTCTGTCTGTCTGTCTGTCTGTCTGTCTGTCTGTCTGTCTGTCTGTCTGTCTGTCTGTCTGTCTGTCTGTCTGTCTGTCTGTTACCGCATCACGAGAAAACCACTGGACAGATTTTGATGAAATTTGCTATGACAATAGCTAGTTATCCGGGTCAACATATAGGCTACTTTTTACCGCGGGAAAATATCTCATTTCTGAGAAAAAATACAAAAACACAAACACTGCATTGTAAGAATATACTAATATGTAAAACCTAAGAACTAGGTTTTTGGTCATCTGAACGCGGGCGGAGCCGCGGGCAATTGCTAGTTTAATATATATTAGTATAATATAAAATTGATTAAGTGATGTAGCTTTTAGAAGCAGAGCTATTATAAGCAGTGAATAGATAAAATACGCGAGCGGAGCTGCGACAAAAGTGATTCAATTAATGTTAGCTTTCTGCAGTTCCTCTCTATATAAACTGTAACTATGCCAAAGCTCACACTTCTACGTACGAGTAATATGCTTAAAAAGGGGTAAAAAGTTTACTATTCACGTTTTAATCCATACTAGTGTTCGCCCAGCGTTCGAAAATATTCTACCATAATAATTATTGAAAATTTGAGGAAAATTTAATATACAGGGTGGAACAAATCGATGGGACATGGAAGAAAAGTATTTTAAATATTGAAGTTATCAAAATTTGTATATATATATATATATATATATATATATATATATATATATATATATATATATATATATAACTATGTATATATTTATGAAATGCTTCGTCCTGAATGACTGATGGAACAAGGCACAGCCTAAGCCGCTGGTCGTAAAATCGTGAAAATTGGAGGATGTACTCCTTATATGATACAAGCATGAAAGTGTGTATGAAACTCTGTAATTTCTTTATATGAAATGCATAGAAAGTGGCAGGTATTTACCTTTAAAACTTCATCCCTTAAAAGGGTAAAAGGTGGTTATAATATTTATATGGGAATACTTTTTTTATGGTCAGAATTACTATAAACTTGGTATTAATGATCATCAATTCAGTTAAATAATCAGGTGTTTTAGAAATATCTGTAATTCATCTCGCAAGGGGGTAAAAGGAGGATGAACATTTATAATTTATTTGTGTGTAACTATGTAATTTTTTATAGGAAATAATATATATTTAGTCATCGGTTAATTACAACCCTCTCAATGTAACGCCCGCTTTAATCTAACTTATGTTTAAAGGCACGTGGAAGTGAGAATTTCTAAACAAACTTCTGCATTTAATTTTGAATTTGAAACTTTACATATAATAAATTGCCCAAATATGTGGGCAATGTATTAATTGAATTTTTTTACGTTCTGAAAATAATATATAAAACATTAATTATTTTTATATATAACTAGCGACTCATCCTCATTTCGCTCCGCTTCGTCCCTAGCGAAAAACAATAACAAATCTATCCCACGCGAACCATACATTTTTCGAATAAAAAGTAGCCTATGTTCCAGACCATAAACTATCTCTGTGCCAAATTTTATCCAGATCCGTTTAGCCGTTCTGGCGTGATTGAGTAACAAACATCCATCCATCCGTCCATCCAAACTTTCGTACTTATATAGTAGTAAGATTACTAACTATTCTTAATAAATGGACAATGCAACATCTTGTAAAGGACTTAGCGCATAATATAATTAGAAGACTATATGAAAAGTATTAAAAATATACCTTCTTGCTAAGCCGTAACAAACCAGAGACATAGTGGTCGCTGTATATTTAAAATACAAGTACCTGGGCCACCGAGTTTTTGGTCAAAAGTACAATTTTCTTTAAAAAAAAACTTAAAACTTGAACAAATACAAAAAAAAAATTTATAGCATTGTATCCGACCGGGATTCGAATCCGGACACCTATGATTGTCAATCTTGCGCCTTGGCTGCTTGACCGTGATGCTTATGCCCAAGCGTGCAAAATTATCAACCATATTATGCGTGGAATAATGCGAAAGAAAACCGCATAAAAATTTGAAAACACGCGTTTTCCCAGGCATAAGAATAATCTAAATCGATTTATCGCCCCCAAAACCCTCTGTATACTAAATTCATGAAAATTATATACATACATATATATATATATATATATATATATATATATATATATATATATAAGGTATAAGATACCAATAAGTTGCATACCCTTTTGAAACTAACTATTTCACCCTTTGGGATGGATATGTTGTTTATATAAGAGCTCTTCTTAATCACGAAAATTTATTTACTTTAACGAAGGAAAAGTCCGGTCACACATATTACTTTCTTTTTGGAAATCGGTTAAAAAATGTATTCAAATTCAAAACTTCCTATTGAAAGTCGGTCTAAACACTACAAACAGTAAGTGTCGATGTATAAAGTTCGCCGGACGGGCCGATGTTCGGTAAATGAGATTATTTTAGGTCCATAACGCTATTTATTCTCCTTTAGGCTCACAACAAATATTTTGTGTCAAAATATAAGGTAGGAAATATTTTCTTAGGCGAATTTATTTATGAACTCGAGTTTAGTTGTAATATATTGTGGTAAGTTGTTTGTATAGTATACATGTAAGTGATATTGCTTTGTGGAATTTGTATAGTTGACGTAGTACTTATAGTAAATTTTAAGTCCTTTATTTATACTAGTGTTCGCCCAGTGGTCAAAATTCTACCATAATCATTATTGAAAATTTGAAGTAAAATGTAAAAAATAACTAAACGGGGGTTTTCATTTAGAATAGATACCATTTCAGATATTTTCGAAGTCGATCCCAGCCGATGCAAAGCAAATCTAATGTATTTCGATATGTAATTGATGTATATTATTTTACCTATAGTTAATTTGAGTTCATACCTAGTCATATTTACCTATTAGATGTTCATATCTTAAAATATTGTTGGCTAGCACCGACTTCGAAAATATCTTTTTAGGTATCTATTCTAAATAAAAACCCCCGTTTAGTTATTTTTTACATTTTAGTGCCTGGAAGTCGGTTTTTCTTCTTTTCTTTTTAAGTTTTTATTATATTATGTTTATTTCAAATTTTCATTAATGATTATGGTCAAATTTTGACCACTGGGCGAACACTAGTATAAATAAAAGACTTAAAATTTACTATATCACACTTACAATTATATTCAGCCCCTTTTTTTTGAATTCCAACTGCTAAGCACAGGCCTCACTTCAAAACGAGGGGGAACAGGCCATAGTCCATCACGCTGGCCAAATGTGGGTTGGAGGACTGCACATGTCTTTCGAAAACTTTGCTAGGTGCTCTCAGTATTTTTTAAATTTATAAATTTCAAAACGTAACAAAATTTATAAAAAAAGTCATTCAATATGCTGTGGGGACACAGGCAACAAGTTTTTCAAATTATGTACACACTAGTATCAGCATAGAGCTGCCTTTATGTAAATTAATAAAGCACAAACCGTCGTCGTGTGAAGTTACATTAAAATATTTAGAGTGGTTTTAGCATTAGCGTTATGGTAGTAGGTACTTAGTGGTGAAATGATTTAGTCTACTATTATGAGTTATAAATTTGTATGTGAGTTTGCGTATGCGTGTGTATGTGCGGTGCGTTTGCGTATGTGCGTGTGCGTATGCGCGTGCGTGTGCATGTGCATGTATGCGATGCGTACTGACGCCCGTGTATGTATGTATGTTTGGTTCTATGTGTTCGTTTCTACAAATATTGCATTTTTTATTAATAGATTACCGGACTGGTGATAATTTACGTATAATATAATAAACAACATAATATCACTTTATTCGTGTTTTAGCACAATTCATTTCAAAAGATATAAATTATAATAAGCAGTTACATTTAAAATCGTGTTTCCATGCCCTTAAGTTTTTAAGTAATTTCGAATAAGAACTTCATATTGCGAAAAGTAGATTATGAATTCACACGAGTAGAATAAATAGCCGAGTTGACGGCAGTTGAGAACAATACACAAACAAGTTTTGTTAATGCTACGACATAAAACGGGTTTTCTTGTTTTGGAAACTTCTTAATGGGCGCGAGTTTACTCAACACTTGAAAAAGGATGAAAACAATTATGTTTTAAGCCCTATTAAATACTAGCGTGTGACTGTGGCATTGTGTTTATAATTTTGTATTTCTTGTATGTTGGAAAATAAACACACAGTGCCATCTAGTTTCATGGTAAGCTACGAGACTTATGTTATGGATACCAGATAGTTGATATATACAAATTATAAATATAAACACCCATGACTGGAGTACAAACAGTCGTACTCATCACACAAATGAATGCTCCCAGCGGGGCTTGAGTCTGCGATCGCTGTCACAACAAGTAATAGGTATTTATTATAAATATTTATTTAAATTTAATATCTTATTCTAGGGTAACTACAAACTGAGCCAAACGTGTCGTCAAAATAATGTAATTTTGGTTTGTCTATTGATTTGTATGTGCTACTGCAAATCCTGAGGTCATAGGGTCGAGTCGGAAGTATCAAGATAACACATCTTGGGTATCAGGATTTTGAACTATAAGCTAGGGAGATATAAGCATTCGCAAATTTTTAAATTATCATGACAGTTAGAAGCAGGTAAAATAGACTAACTAGTTCAGTTAAAGTATTTGAAACTTCGTGGTTTTCTGAAAAAAGGTAACCTATGTCTGTATAATAATAAAGGATACCTTTTAGTAAAGGATACCTTTTAATAAAGGATACCTTTTATCCCGGAAATCATCCTCAAGGGGGTGAAAATGGGGATGAAAGTTTGTATTGGGAAGCAAGCTACGGACGAACCCGAACGAAGCGAGGGTAAGTCGCTAGTAGCAAATAAAAATTTAAGAACTGTATAAATCTTATTTTATATTAATAATACTTTTTTAATTTTAGAATTAAACATTAATTATTTACTATAAACATATAAAGCCGAAGAGAAGAAAGCCGTCGAGTCTTCGGGACGCGGGAGGGCTGTGTACTGCGATGTATATAGTTTATACACGGATGTAACTATAGCAAGAAGTGTCGGGAAAAAGTCTTATTACACTTTTTTTGGTCTTGCTCCCATCTGCTCAGAGCGTGTAATGCGTGATAAGGAACTTCGTCCCAATTATCATAAATTATTTTTAGATATTTACGTTGACGAATTCCATTCTTAGGAATTAAAAATCCATACTAAAATACTCTAAGTTCGTGTAACGTACATTAATAAGCACCTTCTCCTTTTTAAGTCGGTTAAAGGAGGTCAATCTATAGTAGTAATAATAAATAAGACTCCATTTTATAATCCCACTTAGTTTTCCGTGTTTTCCAAAAACCCAACACATTATCAAGTGACCATCTTTGGGCAATTCCCTATGGGTTATTCAGAGATGGATCCCGGCTGATGCGTCACATTAAACATTTAAATCTCTTTAGGACCTCAACATATTGGGCATGTGTACCTACGCAAGATTTCTTTCGAACCCTTGAAATCTGACAATATACAAATAACAATAATAATAGCTTTATCATCAAAAATTGGTGAAATAACACATTATTATAAAACTATCATTTAAGATAACGATGAGGTAAAATTTTAAATAAAACTATCTTTTCGGATTATTTCGCAGATTTATTTTGATTTTTGGTTCCCGAATTTTTTAAATATTCGCGTAAATATAAAAAAGTATTAAATGATGTAAAATGTTACGATTTTCGTAAAATCGAAACTATTTCCGTATTGAATAGAGATGGTGTACATCACTCGTACTGCAGCAAAATCCAAGCTTAGCTTTAAATGTAATTTGCGGTCATCGATGCACTAATTGTCTAGAAATTCGATTTCGGTTATCAGATATAACCCTATACGATACAGTGAATTACCGCGAACGCTAAATTAATATGTCGACAATCTACATTTTATAAGCACATTTTGTTTTAATAGCATATCGTTAATAGATTCATCATAAATTACATTTTAAATGCAAAATTTTTCCAATATTATAATTGCATCTGACAAGAGTGGTCGACTTTGGCCCTTTTTATATTGACGGACGGCAAGTGCTTAGCTATGGGACGTTAAAAGGGCTTAATTATTATAATATTACCGTTAGCTCTATTATTATATTTATTTTAAAATAAAACTATCTTTTCGAATTTTTTCGCTGATTTATTTAGAATTTTGGTTCCCGATGTTTTGAATGCGTTACATAAACCGAAAGAGTCTCTCCAGTGACCGTCTGAATGCAAACAAGTGATGATGTTCTCCTGGCCGATTCCGACTACGGCGGCCAATCTCATTGAGACTAGCCAACTGCGCAGGAGATATTATAGTGCACAAGTGTACGCGCAGACACATCATGCACTCTCTATTCCTGTCACTCTCATACTCCGGTGGGACGACTACTCGACACTACCAGTAAGAGTTAAGGCGCAGGACCGACGGCTTTACGTGCTCTCCGAGGCACGGGGGTGAAACACCGCCAACTTAAAATGTTAAATATTCGTGTAAATCTAAGAAAGTATTACGATATTTATTTTAATTTTAATTATGGTTTTATACTTACTAGTCTTCGTCTGGTGTCTGAATTCGACCATAATCATCATTAAAAAGAGAAAAATATAGTATATGAATTTACATTATAGCAACCTTTTTTGTATACTCTTTTACATTCGATCATTATATATCTGAGAATATACATTTTTATCTGTCTCTACATAGTATAAAAAAACATGAATGTGTCCATAATCCTTTTTAATAATAACATTAAAGCTCGTTTTCTCTCTTTTTCCCTCATAATTAATCATTAATCTTTCTTTTTCTTAATTAAGTTACTAAATAAAAAAACAAATCGGTTGACAAACAAAAATAAAAATAAAAGGGCACTAAACGGTTTTGTCTGTGCTTATTTATATGTTTATCGTTTACATATATAGATTAGCGAGTAGCGACTAGTAGAGTACCCGGAAAACCAGCAATCATCACATCAAATTTTATCAAAATCTGTCCAATGGTTTTCTTATGATGCATTCCCAGACGGACAGACAGATAGTCAGACTGACAAATATTCTTATAACTATAGATTCGGCCTCTGTATCGATAATCATGACTAATTAAATAAGATTTTCAAAAAAACATAAAATGTACAGATTCGACTTAGAATCTTATTATATGTATAGATTATAAATGAGAAAGAACCTAAAAAAAAGGTCTAAACCAATTCATGTTGCTAGTAACAAATACAATAAAAACAAATTCCATTCATTTGAAATTCCTAACATGCATGCTCTATTTTCAGGCTCATTATAGAGTTGGATGTGTAATTTTCTTTATTCTGCATGCGTACAGGCTACAGATGTAAGCATAAAGGGGTACGTGCCACAGTTTTCTTGCTAAGAAAATTTGTAAGGATGAGATTTTTGGGCGGTGAATTTTCTAAATTTAATCATATGAGATACATATTTTTTTATATGTTAGGACAATAACACACTTCATCATCTAGTTTCATGGTAAGCTACGAGGCTTGTGTGATGAATATCAGATAGTTGTTACACTAAAACTTTAAATATATATACATTGTAAATATAAACAGTAAACACAAATGACTGGAGTACAAATATTTGTGTACTTACTACTTTTAATCCCGCATAAATGTACAGTTCCCGTGGGATAGATTTGTTTTCGTGTTTCACTAGGATGAATGAATCCGATGAATGAATCCGAGCAAAGTCAGGGTAAGCCGCTAGTAAAGAAATATATGGGAATAACATATTATAAATTAACTAGCATTGACCGCGGCTATGCCCGCGTTCACATGACCAAAAACCAAATTCTTAGATTTGACATATTAGTATACTCTTACAATGCAGTTTTTGTATTTTTTCTCAGAAATGAGACATTTTTCCGCGGTAAAAATATCCTATATGTTGACCCGGATAACCAGCTATTAGCATACCAAATTTCATCAAAATCCCTCCAGTGGTTTTTTTGTGATGCGGTAACAGACAGACAAACAAAAAAAAAAAAACAAAAATTCTAAAAACTATAGATTCGGTCTCTGTATCAATAATAATGATTATTTCAATAAGATTTTCATAAAAATGTTTAATGTATAGATTCGGCTTCGTTACAATTTTATTATATGTATAGATAAGCACATGTTATATTCAAGCATGTCTAATATTATATACATAAGTAGGCTCTGCAATTCTCTGCATAACTTACATACTGTACAAATTGTAGTTGATTTTGTGAATGTTGTATATACATACATACACTTGGCTATTTCATAATTCTGCTAGAAATTATTAACCCTCTAGAAACAAATTGTTTTAAACTAACATAAAATTGTCAAACTAAACGAAAATGAGCCTATATAACGTACTCGTATATTTAAATATGCATAGTGCTATATTTTTGAACTCATTGTATACAAAGATCGAACCCGCAACCTCTGTTTTAGTTAGCGATTTAATAAAGATAACATCATACAAACAAATGTTAACTTTCGCCCTCGGTTTCGTTCGCTTAGTTAGACGATAAAAGGAGCCTATATGTTAATCCAGTATATAAGCTATCTAAATTTAAAATTTCACTCGAATCGGTAGAGCCGCTATAGCGTTTAGAAGTGACAAACATACACACTAAATGAATTATTAAATCTAGATAACAAGAAATAGGTATACATACATAATTGCACCCAAAATAATCCATTAGCTCGACAAAGTAAATTAAAATAAGGTAACTTTGGTAGCTGGAATAATGCTCATAACTCACGCCTCGTAAAAATTGTTCTTTTTCATAAGTAAAGATCTATTTATCACTGATACAGATATTTATGGAGTGAACAAATTGCCTACGTTTTCTTCATAATACCGTACACCAGTTATTTTTATAAATGGATATTGTTTAGATAAATAACATTTTGGACGAAGGGTGTGACTTCGTTTATAAGGCATTTAACTGAAATAATTATTATAAAATTATTATCTATACTATAATAAAACAGTACAGGTCGAATGTCTGTACATAGCAAAAAAATTCTAAAAAGCAAGTCAGGGGGATGTAAGAAGACAAATAGAACAAATCCAGATTTTTTTCAAATTTTTTGTTTCTCTGTCTGTTTGTCTGTTTGTACGGGCTAAACTCCGAATCTATTGGACCGATTTTAATGAAATTTTGCATGGTGGTACCTTATATCCCCGGGCAACATCTTAGATACTTTTATCTCATAAAATTAAATAGTTCCCGTGGGATAGTTAAAAAACTATAATAACTTATATAACTTATACACCTAATGTAGTAAAATTTTACATTCTGATACCTTATATTGCCGGTCAAACAACAGGTTACTTTTCATCCGGGAAAAATGAACGGTTCCCGTGGGAACAAATAGATCTCTATTAGTCTTTTTCTAGAGGCGAATCCGAGCGAAGCGAAAATAATTAATACTATATTTTATATTTTTCTTTATGGTTATAAATATAATAATGGCAATACTAAATATAGATTACTAATTAATATTTTAAAATTGTAATAATTATAAAAATAATAGCAAAAATTAAATAAATAATTTTCCATATTCAATTATAATTAAAATTATAAAATTATAAAAATGTTTAAAGTTAAAATATTGTAATGTAATTGGTGCAACTTTCGTTTTGTTAATTGTGGGTAGGCTGTCTGTAACAACTATACATTCAAGACATGTAACACCTCAGTCTCTCCCGTGACCATGGATGTTGTAAAGCATTCGAAACGTCGGGAACCAAAAATCAAAATAAATCCGCGAAATAATCCGAAAAGATAGTTTTATTTAATAACTGTTGTTTTGGGGTCTATGTTGTGTACCTAATACATTTACAAATAAACGAAAACATCTATCCGACGGGAACCGTACATTTTTCTGGGATGAAAAGTAGCCGATTTGTTATCATGTATGAACTATATTATTGTAAAGTTTTATTAAAATCCAATCAGTAGTTTTGGTGTACTAAGTTGTATAAGTTACTATAGTTTTTTGACTGTCTCCCGGGATCCTTTTAATTTTCCGGGATGAAAAGTAGCTAATTTGTTATTATCATGTATGCACTATATTATTGTTAAGTTTCATCAAAATCCAATTAGTAGTTTTTGTGTACTAAGCTGTATAAGTTACTATAATTTTTTGACTGTCCCACGGGAACCCTTTAATTTTCCGGGATGAAAAGGAGCCTATTTGTTATTATCATGTATGAACTATATTATTGTAAAGTTTTATTAAAATCGAATCAGTAGTTTTTGTGTATTAAGCTGTATAAGTTATTATAGTTTTTTAACTATCTCACGGGACCTATTTAATTTTTCGAGATAAAAAGTATCTAAGATGTTGCCCGGGGATATAAGGTACCACCATGCAAAATTTCATTTATATCGGTTTAATAGATTCGGAGATTAGCCCGTACAAACAGACAAACAGACAGAGAAACAAAAAAATTGAAAAAATCTGGATTTGTTCTTTTTGTCTTCTTACATCCCCCTGACTTGGTTTTTAGCATTTTTTTGCTATGTACAGACATTCGACCTCTACTCTTTTATTATAGTATGGATATGAATGTTTGTGAGTATGGATGTATGGATTCTTGTTACTCTTTCATGCCAGAACGATTGAACGGATCTGGACGAAATTTGGCACGGTACTTTTTATCCCGGAAAATTAGTTCCCGTGGGATAGGTTTGTTTTTGTTTTCGTAGAGACGAACCCAAGCGAAGCGAGGGTGAGCTGCTAGTAAATAATAAACATTTACATACACATACAAATTTTCTAACTTCTAATAGGAGTCCAGTTTTGAATTTTTATATGGATTAAAACGTTCGGTTATAGATACTTACTCATTAGCTAAATTTTCTGTTCATATACTAATATTCTATTACTGATTATTCAGATAGCGTAGCTTAAAAGAGTTCTTTATAATTATATTAATTCATTTTTTATATAGAAAGGTCATAAAGTGCGTTACGCACCTGGCCAGCTGGAACTCAATTTCGCCCCTCGTAAATTATTTGCGGTGGACACAGATGTGATTGGGGATTGTAAATTTTTGTACATACAACGTTTAATTTTAAATTTAATCTATTGTTTTAAATTTATTCTATCTGTTTTGTTACTGATTACTTAGATAAATAATAATTAAAAAGTTTTTGAATAAAACTATCTTTTCGGTTTTTACAGTAATCGTGGTCACGGGAGAGACGGGATTGTTGTAATGCATTTGAAACGTCGGGAACCAAAAATAAAACTTAATTTGCGAAAAAATGATAAATGTTTGAGTAAACCTAAGAAACTCTTATATAAAAAAATCCAAGTTACTAAATGTGTACAGAATGGTAACCACGATATCTAGTGACACAATATGCATAACATACAACACGTTTGTATGTAAAGCCGTATTTTGACCATATTTCTTAAAGATTGTTTTAGCTAATCATTAGTTAAAAGCAATGGCTTCGCTGATTCTGTAGTACTCGTATCAATATAAGCTCTATAAATGATATCTAAAATCAAACATTAGTCGAATGCCTTGAAAACAAGTAAATATTATACATTAAAAAGAATAAACTACGATCCCATAGTTTCAAAAGATTTTTATGAGAAGTGATGGAGTCTTCTAAGTCACTTACGTTGGCGTACTTTGATTTACAAATATACATTAAGGTTTTATCATTTCAGTACTCACATACGTTTGCTATTCCCATTTCGTTACTATTAGAGATGGCGATCCAGATTTTGGCAATTCATTGCTTACGACTGATATAAAATAGCCATTTCCATGTTAGTAAAATTTTATTTATGAATAAGAATTTAAAAAAAAATATTATTCTAAAAATAAAAATGAGATTTCAGGTTTTCTATATATTAGCAAAGTCATTAAAAATCGTGTTTTGAATCTATTATGCTGCTTGATAAATTGCTTAAGAATAAAATATATGTATTTTGTTTATTTGGATTTTTGAGGATTCTTGTAAAATTTTTAAAGTATTTAAAGTTAGTAAACCTAGTTAATTGGATATACCAATAGCATCTTAATTCAAAAAATCTTAATTTAAAAGTTTGGTTTGCATAAAATTATTCTAATAAAAATAAATAGTTCCGTTTTTTATTAATGACTAAATCTACAGATATAATAAAATTTTAACTAAGTCCAATCTGTACATCAAAAAATTTTTGGAAAATCATATTGAAATAGTCATTATTATCCATACAGAGGCCAAATCTATGGTTTTTAGAATTTTGTCTGCCTTTCTGTCTGTCTTTCACCGCGTCACAGAAAAACTACTGGAGGGATTTTGATGAAATTTGGTATGGTGATAGCCGGTTATCCGGGTGTCAACATAAAGGATACTTTATACCGCGGGAAAATATCTCATTTCTAAGAAAAAATACAAAAACTGCAATGTAAGAGTATACTAATATGTAAAACCTAAGAATTTGGTTTTTGGTCTTCTGAACGCGGGCGGAGTCGCGAGCAATGCTAGTCTGACATAAACTTACTTACTAATTACTCGATTCTCTTGTATTCAGTCTTTTTTAACATCCCACTGCTGGGCACAGACCTCCTTTCAATACGAGGGGAATCCCCCTAATTCTCTTACTACTTATTTTAATTCTTTGTAGTTTTAATAACAAATACTCATTTCTAAAGTATATAAAAATGCGTCAGCTGCATTCGTATAAATGTTAAAAAATATAAAAATCTAAATTTAAAACGAGTCAATTTCTATGAAAAACCGATGGAAAATAAAGAAAATATGAAATCGTTTTACGCTAACCGAAAGGTCGGTGTAAGTGATAGCAATAGTAAATATTGGAAAAGTTTTATACTTTTTTCGTCCCACTGTGCAGGTTATACGTGCAAAGGACGTTAGATTTATCCTAATACTAGCGAATTACACTCTCTTCGCTCGAGTGCGTCCTTGGTACGTTTTATATAGGTAAAAATTTTATTGTAAACCATAGGAGATACACACATGCTGTTGTGGATTTTTCTGTAGGCCTTTTTAAGACCTACAATTTTCTAGTACATTAGTTTCGATATACATATCTTTAAAGGATTAGTCAGCGTTAGCCGTTTCGCGAGTGATTAATAATTTTAAATCTGTGATATCTTCTAAGATAGGTATTAAATTTAATTATATGCTGTAAATGGAAATTTTGATCTACTAATGCACAACGTATTTAATGTATTTAATTGTATAACGATTAATATTGCATTGTTTAAAATAGCTTCGTAAAACCAATTATTTAGAAATATTTAAAAGATAAAAATGATTATTGTGTTTCTTATGATATATATGTATACCATTGCGGACTTATCTCTAGAACTTTTTAAGATATACAATTCTGTGGTACATTATTTTGATATATCTCGTAAGGGTTAGCCAGCGTTAGCAATGTAAGAGCCCAAAAGTATGTTTTATACAACATTATTACAAATCTTTGAAATTCTCGACTTTTACCTATAATATGCATGTTATATACTCGTATAATACCTTCCGGGACAAAATCCTACATGATAGTGAAAACCGTATCAAAATCCGTTGCATGGTTTAGAAGAAGGTACCGGAGAAACAGACGTATTCGGTGACTTTGTTTTATACTTGCTTTATATATATGTATATAGAAGATATAAAACTCAAAAGTTTTTTGGGTATTTATTTGAACGCGATAATCTTTGAATCTACTGGTACGATTTGAAAAAAACTTTTTGAGTTTTATAGCCTATTTATTGAGGAAGATATTATAATATAGATATAGACTGTTTTACATCACAGTACGATCTACAAAGGCAGAGTAATTCTACAAAATTAAATAACGCAGGCGGAGCTGTGAGACAACGCTAGTCGTTAATAAAATAAACATGATAACTTAATAATAACGTTGTGGAATGTGGAAGCTATAGGACTGTCTGGCACAGATGTGTGACTTGCAACTAGTGCGGGTTCGATTCGCGCGAGAAAAATTAGAAAGTCGAATATTTGATTAATGTATGTACAATGTACGTTTGTATGTATGTATGTACATTGCAAATATCTTGCCTGTTGTATTTAACACCTTAAAGAAGGTTTGTGCGCAAAAAGCTATTAGCCTAGTGCGTGTTGGCTCCTTTGTCATCCGTCAACTTCTTCTTCTTCCTGCCCATTTCCCATCCTCCGTCAACTATATTATCTTATTTACATAACTAAATACTACATTGGAGTACTATTAATAATGCGTAAATTATTGTGTGCATGTGTATGTTTGTTACTCCTTAACGCTAAAATGGCTGTACTGATATGGATAATGTTTAGTAAAATATAGACTATCACCAATATACTGATATTATAAAGTGGTAAAGTTTGTGAGATTGTGAGTTGGTGAGTTTGTGACGTTGTAGGGGGTAACCTCTGGATCTACAGAACCGATCCAGATGAAATTTGGTAAAAAGATAGTTTGAGACCTCGGAAAGGACATAGAATACTTTTTATCCCGAAAATCATCCCTTTTGGGGGTGAAAATGGGGATGAGAGTTTGTATTGGGAACTGTATTGCAAGCTAGGGACGAACCCGAGCGAAGCGAGGGTCAGTCGCTTGTAACCTAATGTAACTTTAATGTAAATGAAAATTTCTATTTATATTTATTAAATATCTTTGCAGAAAAAAGGAAATTTTATACAATCATATAAATTACAATGAACGAGAAAGAAACCTTTCAGTAAATTAGAACGTCAAGGGACAATAAAGTTACTTAGAAGTAGTTTAAATCTAGACGACGAGTTATTTATAAATTATATAAATTATCTAATCTTTGTATAAAACATATTTTCTTAGAAAAAAAAAATTAAAAATTTTCGTGACTATTTTATTACTAACATTTGAGCGTGTGAAAAGAGTTTTGATATATGAATAAAGTAATATATATCTACTATATACCTTTTCACATCTACAATACATACGTTTTTAATAACTTATACGTTGTAATTTAAACTATTTTAACGGATTTTTTCACATGCGCAAATCTACGCTATCTTACACCGAGTTACGCACACAAATCCAAAACTTTGCCTCACTTATTTCGTTGCGTTTGTTTACAATGGCTCCGTCTATACTTTTTTATTGGTCTGGGTATTTTCCTTAAATTTTTAATAATGAATATGGTCGAATTTTGAACACTGGATGGACATTAAATGAATTTAAACGCTATAACATGATCACGATTAGATCTCCCTGGTGGCTAATTTTGGAACTAATCTTGTTTACAGTACTACAATGTACTTACCAGTAACAATAAAATTTTAGAATTACTCGTATAGTAAAAATAAATTATAGTATAATATACCTAATAATGTGGATATATTTTTATCAATACTTTTGCATATAGGTATTATCAGTCTAAGTTAGTTCTGCGAATATTTGCGTCTGAAAGTTCCTAAAGGAACTAGCGACTAGCTACGTTTTAACGGTTTGCATAGAATTCTCAGAGATGAAATATTTTTCCGCAGTAAAAAATATCTTATACGTTGACCCGGATAACCACATATCATCATACCAATGCCCAGTGGATTTCTCGTAATGCGTTTCCAGACGGTTAGATAGACAAAAATTCTAAAAACTATAGGTTCGGCCACTGTATCAATAATAATAACTATTTCAATTAGATTTTCCAATAAATATTTAATGTTTAATGAGATTCGACTCAGATTTTTATTTTATGTATAGATTTAATCAATGCCAAAAGTTTTTGTGAAAGCTAAGAAAAAGGCTGCTGTCATTGTGTTTCGTAAATTACAAACTCGTAGAGGCTATCGTAGACCCTTAACTAGACAGAGAAACGGATTGCGAAGGTTTCATAATAGGGTTTTGATTTTAACAAATAAAATGATGACAATAACCTCTTCTCTGAGTCCTATTAGCCATTTCTGCGTGGGACAATTTAATGTGTTGGGCACACAAGTATAGATATAAGTTGACTCTGTATTCCACGCCTACGATTTTACATAATTACTCTTCCACCCTAAGGTCGCCTGGAACAGATCACTTATAGCGATAAGGCCGCCTCCTGAATATGAAAAAAAAAATCAAAATATAAATAATTAAACTGCTAAATAATATTCCATATTTAATTATAAAACTTATTACAATTATAAATTTCAATTTGTTTGTTTAGTGGCTTCTAGGAGTGCTTTGTTAGCACAATAAAAATATTTAAAATTAAAACTTAAAAAAAATACCGACTTCCAGGCACTAAAATGTAAAAAATAATTAAACGGGGGTTTTCATTTAGAATAGATACCTAATCAGATATTTTCGAAGTCGGTGCCAGCTGATGCAAAGCAAATCTAATATATTTCAATACGTAAAATACATATTTACCTATTAGATATTCATATCTTAAAATATTGTCGGCTGGCGACGCCGCGGGTTCCGCTAGTATTGTTATAGTTAGAACAAAAAGCACAAAGGTGACAATTAGGTATTAAATGATCTATTAAATCCTTCTCTTACCCTTTTACAATATTCTAATACATATTGTAAAAGAAAAGCTGAATTGCTTACTCAGCCATTCGTGTTTTCAAAAAACCTCGCTAGGAACATTTGTATGTTAACCCGAAAGCGCGTTGCGGGTGAATTCTTACTCCATCGAGCTTTTTTAATGGAGCTTATTAAGCGATAATCGTAATATTTATGGTCGTTATGCGTTAAGTTCATAAATATAATCTAAAATATCTAGTCATCTAGACGTTAGTCTAATTAAAACTATGACCTTCTTCTTCTTCTTCTCCCTACCCATTTCCCAATCACTTGTGGTCGGCGCAGTACATCTTCTGTACTGCTGAAAGGATTTGGCAAAAGTTTTACGACCGGCCGCCTGCCTGACGTCAACCCTCCTTGGGAATGCTATTGTCATATAATTAAAACTATGACCAATAAATAACGTTAACAAGAGAGAATGCGGGGAATAGTTTATTATTATATGAAATATTTCCTTACTAGGCTTTCATAAAATATTTACATAAGTACGTCATTTACTTATTTACATGTGCTTTTATTCAACTCCCAAGGTCTACCGGTAAAGCTTTAATGCACGAGATTATTAATCTGTATATTGAAGTAAAAACTTTCTTATTTTCTATTTCTACTACATTACGAGGCAGTGCTAGTCTAATAATGGTAACACGTGCGCTTGAGAAACCGAGTGAAACGGGTTCAAATCCCGGGTCTTACACTTCTTGATATTTTTATGTGTGAATCGTTTTGCAACATGATTACCACTTGTCTTACGGTGAAGGAAAACATCGTGAGCACTTGGCTAGCGTGGTGGACTATGGCTTAATCCCCCTTGTATTGAAAGTAAGCCCATGCTCAGCAGTGGGACGTTATAAAGGGTTGAATACAATACATACACTACATTACGAAGAAAGGTCTGATATAATAATACTTAATTTTATTTAAAACTAGCATTGCCCGCGGCTCCGCCCGCGTTCAGATGACCAAAAAATAAATTCTTAGATTTTACATATTAGTATACTCTTACAATGCAGTTTTTGTGTTTTTTCTTAGAAATGAGATATTTTCTCGCGCTAAAAAGTATATATGTTGACCCGGATAACCAGCTATCATCAGACCAAATTTCATCAAAATCTGTCTAGTGGTTTTCTCGTGATGCGGTAACAGACAGACAGACAAAAATTCTAAAAACTATAGATTGCGACTCTGTATTGATAATAATGTCTATTTCAATTAGATTATTGATTGTGGGTTGAATATTTAATGTACAGATAAAAATATTTAATGTACAAATTCGACTTAGTTACAATTTTATTGTATGAATAGTAGAATCTATAGATTCTTATCTACACCTTACGAATTCCGAATCAAATTTGCGTGTTTAATGGCCGTTAAAATTCTCTCTGTCTGAAGAAAATCTATCTTCTAGGCTTGTATTTAACTATACAAAGGCAATTTCATGCAAATTTCATACGAATATCAAATTATGATCACCCGTGTAACACCATCCTAATATAATTTTGTCAGCTGATTATTCGTAGACACCTGCTTCCAGCCTGTTGGAGTCACTTTTATGTACTATAAATTCTTTTGATTAAAAACATCAAAAAGACAGTACATTAAAACACTTATCTACTCTTTATAAATCATATGTTATTTTAAAAGTTTATGAGTAAATTTGTAACTATTGTATATACATAATGTGCTTGACATTTCTTCTCGCTGTAACGGGTAGATATGTACTCGCTGTAGGGTATATATTTTTTGATTATTTTACTTTGATTTCTTATGTATTAGCTTTGATATTGCTTGTGCCCCATTTGCAAGGAAAAATTCTAACAACGAAACTTCTAAATCTACCAGGTTTTATTTAGTTCGTTGAACACATCGCTTCAGGTGCACTGTGTGACTTCACCTAACAAATAGTGTGAGATATGTGAGTTGCGATAACATAATATAAGTATATTATACAACCATTTTATATCCTTCCTTACACATATACAACGAAATTTGTCTTTATGTATATACGCGATAATCTAGAGTAGTGCCGACAGGATTATGATGAGTTTAGCTGTTATGATCTCCATTTTTCCAATAAGATGTTGAATTTTCCTAGTACTTATAGCTAAGTATTGATGGTAATAGTGAATCTAGTTAGCAGAAAAAGTGCTGTTGGTAACTTTATCAATCAATATCGATCCTTTGCGTGAAAAACGAGCCAACTCTCTTGCCACCAGTAAGCTGGTCACAACAGTTAAAATCCAGTTTATAATAACAAAATTATAACGCTACACACATAAACATACGCACGAGAGAATGAAGAAGTCTGGAATATCCAAAAAGAATATGAGAATATTCATCAAGTCCACTATCATACAGGATCGCACTGATCTTCGCTAGGTGTACATTTGTACTATAGAGTTACGTTTTTAATCATTAAATGTGAAGCATAGGAATTAGGAACATCTTCAACACATATAATAAAATTCTGAATCGAATCTGTACATTAAATATTTTTTGGAAAATACAATCTCAATACGAAAGCCGAATCTATACGAGTAGTCTTTAGAATTTTTTCTATCTGTCTGTCTGGTACCGCATCTCGGGAAAACTACTGGAAGGATTTTTATGAAATTTGGTATGATGATAGCTGGTTATCCGGGTCAATATATACGATACTTTTTACTGCGGGAAAGTATCTCGTCTCTGAGATCTCTATACTAAATGTTAAAACTTAACATTTGAGGGTGAGTCGCTAGCTTTAATGTTTATAAATATAATCAAATAACTTCAATTACTTTGACAATTTGTGTAATGATACGAAATACTACAGTCTTCATTAAATTTAATATTAACAAAATAGAGTATAATAATGTGTACTAACAATAACATCGACACAACAAAGAACAACATTACAACTCAGTATAGTAGTAATTACGAATTTAAACTTTAAATGTATGAGAAATTAGTATCTATTTTTAAATTATCTTTATACTGAGTTACAATGTTGTTCTTTGAAGACGTCGATATGTTTGAAGTTTAAATGAGTGTTATCTAAAGATCTTATACAGCTAGAGACATATTCATATATAAATAAATATGTTGAGACATTAAAACACGGCACCATCTAGTTCCATGGTAAGCTACGAGGCTTGTGTTATGGATACCAGATAGTTGATACACTACAGATATATAGCTTTAAATACATACATAATATAAATATAAACACCCATGACTGGAATACAAATATTCGTGCTCATCACAAATGAATGCCTTCAGCGGGACTCGAACCCGCGATCGCAGGCAAAACAAGTAGGGTCACTACAAACTGAGCCAAACGTGTCGTCAAATAGTCAATAAATACATAGGGGTTTATAAAGTGTTTTTTATTTACTTTAAAATTAATTAAGTTAATTTCGATGTGCCTTAAATAAAATTACACATACTACAATGATATGGAATTTGTATAAATAACTCGCGACTTACCTTAGCTTCAGTCTCTAAGCTTGAATCATTTGGTAATGCATAAAAGACAAACGTCCCAAGATTTTTTTTGGGCAAGATACATTCGCGATCGTGTACAGAATAAGCCACCAGATTTTCATCACAATCGGGTCAACGGCTTAGGGACATAGCATTGATGATAAACATACGAACATTCATTTTTATTTATATGACAGATTATATAATATTGTATGTTATTTTTAATAAGATACTTTTTTCTATAGAAAATCCGAAAAAAATAGTTTTCAAAATAAAACATTCAAAATAAGATGAGTGCGAGTGTAATTTGCACACTTCCTTTTAGTGGCCCCATAGCATCAAACTTTGAATGTTGTTTTTTGTAGTTAGAACCTAAAATCCCACAAAATCCCACAAACTATCAAACGTATCGTTTTCAAAATAATTCTCCTTTATATCCCTACTAGTAGAAACCGTGGCTTCGCTCGCGCTTAAACTACAAAAAAATCTCTAAAAGGGTAGTTTCATACAAACTTTCACTGCCTGTTTTACCCCCTTATAGAATGAATTTCGAAAAATGCTTAAACTCATATTTATTTAATTTTATTGAAGAGCTTTAATACCAAGTTTCAAGTAATTCGGATCATAAATAATCTTTTGGATTGTAATAAAACGTGTTTTCCCATGGGAATAAGGTAATTTTCCGTGGTAAAAAGTAGCCTATGTCACTCTCCAGCCCTCTAACTATCACCACACAAAAAACAACGCCAATCGGTCACTCCATTTTGACGTAAAAGAAGGACAAACAAACAAACGCACTTTCAAATTTATAATATTAGTATTGATTATCTGTATTTCTTTTAGAATTCCTTACTCCATACTTTAAAAGTGGAGGAGGTAGTGTGGTATTGGTTTGCAACTTTAGAACTGTAGAACTATTATTTTATTTTTATCAACTAACATCACCATTATATTTTTTTATATCGAAACACTGGCTAAATTGTCAGAAGCTATTAATATTCTAGGGAGGCAATGGTTGAAGGGGGCAGTGGTAGCACAGTGGTAACGCGCTCGCTTGGGACACCGAGTGAAGCGGGTTCAAATCCCGGGTCTCGCACCTCTGATATTTTCATGTGCGAATCATTTCTAACATGATTACCGCTTGCCTTACGGTGAAGGAAAAACATCGTGAGGAAACCTGCATGTCTGAGAGAACCTAGCAAGTTTTCGAGAGACATGTGAAGTCCGCCAACCCGCACTTGGCCAGCGTGGTGGACTATGGCCTGATCCCCCTCGTATTGAAGGGTGGCCCGTGCCCAGCAGTGGGACGTTAAAAAGGGCTGAATACATTAATATTCTATGACGTGACAAGCTAAGTAGCGTGCCATAGGAGCCTATATTCCGTAGTAGATTAAATTAGGCTAATTGATAATTAATATGATTATGATGATGGTGTGACAAGGGAATATACATATTATGTGACATAAACTACATTTATAAATCTTTAAACTTTCATGGTCACTGACAATGATAATAATAAACATTTATGGCAGGCAATTCAAAATCCATAATATTATGTACAGAGAATAAAATAAAAATTAAAATAAAGAACGATATGAAATTATTAATATGATGTTAACTTTCAGTTAGTCATTTTCTGTTCTGTTGATGAACAGACAGACAATATTTTTTTTTTTTTTTTTTTTTTTATGGGACTAAGGGGGCAAACGGGCAGGAGGCTCACCTGATGGAAAGTGATCACCGCCGCCCATGGACATCTGCAACACCGCAGGGCTTGCAGATGCGTTGCCGGCCTTTAAGAAAGGAATACGCTCTCTTCTTGAAGGTGGCCAGGTCGTAGCGGTTCGGAAAGACCGCCGGCGATAGCTGGTTCCACAGAGTGGTTGTGCGGGGCAGAAAGTGCCTTAAAAATCGTACTGTTGTGGAACGCTGGACATCGAGGTGGTGTGGATGGAATTTACTATTTTGGCGCGATGTCCGATGGTGAAATTCAGCAGCCGGGATTAATCCGAACAATTCCTCGGAACACTCCCCGTGATAGATGCGGTAGAAGATGCAGAGTGATCCAACATCTCTACGCAGAGCTAAAGGATCAAGCCGATCGGAGAGAGCTTGATCGTCGATAACTCGAATCGCCCTACGTTGAATGCGGTCAAATGGAAGTAGCTGGTACTGGGGAGCTCCCGCCCAAAGATGAGAACAGTACTCCATGTGGGGCCGAATTTGCGCCTTATAAAGAATAAGACGCTGACGCGACGTGAAGTACTGTCTCGCCTTGCTGAGCACACCAAGCTTCTTTGAGGCCAGTTTGGCCTTACCTTCCAATTGACCACGGAACTGGACGTTGCTCGAGATGTCGACGCCAAGTATTCCGATACTGGCTGTGGGAGATAGAGGAGTGTCCTCGAATTGAGGAGCTACGATAAATGGCGACTTTTTAGCGGTTAACGCGCAAACTTGTGTCTTTTTGGGGTTGAATTGGACTAAGTTTAGTCGACCCCAATCCGAGACTTTGGTTAACAGAGATTCGACTTCAGACACAAGTTTGTTCCGGCTCTCGTCGACGTATTCCCGAGAAATATTAGCGCGGCCAGTGTACAGCGCATCCACAGTGCTATCGTCTGCATAGCAATGAATGTTGCTGATTTGCAACATGTCATTGATATGCAGAAGGAACAGAGTAGGAGACAGTACACAGCCTTGTGGAACACCAGCATTGACATATTTAGGATCAGAGCAAGCACCGTCGACAACGACCTTAATGCTCCGATCTGCCAAAAAGCTGGTGATCCAGTTGCAAAATTTCTCGGGGAGCCCATAGGAAGGTAGCTTCGAAAGAAGCGCTTTGTGCCATACCCGATCAAAGGCCTTCGCTATGTCCAGACTGGCTGCAAGCGCCTCCCCCTTGGTCTCAACTGCTTCTGCCCATCTATGTGTCAGGTAAATTAAAAGATCACCGGCTGAGCGACCTCGACGGAAACCGTACTGGCGGTCGCTAATCAGCCGGTGCTCTTCTAGGTACCGCAGGAGCTGGCAGTTGATAATGGACTCCATTATCTTAGAGAACAAGGAGGTAATGGCTATAGGCCTGTAATTGGACGGATCCGAGCGGTTACCCTTTTTTGGGATCGGGTGCACTAAAGCGGCCTTCCAGGATTTCGGGACTACGCCTGATGAATAGGAGTACCGGAAAAGACGCGTTAAGACCGGTGCCAACTCCGGAGCACATGTCTTCAACACGATCGGAGGGATGCCATCGGGCCCACTCGACTTATGAATGTCCAAGGAAAGAAGTGCTTTGCGAACTGCACTTTGCCGGAACTGAACTTCCGGCATCGTAGTATTACACCGTGGGATGATCGGTGGTGAGTTTCCTTGGTCATTTAGAGTCGAATTGGACGCGAAGAGAGTGCCCAGTAGTTCGGCTTTCTCCTTCGCGGTATGAGCCAGCGAGTCATTCTCCGTGTGCAGAGGTGGAAAAGAAGGCTTACAGAAATTCCCTAAAACAGCTTTGGAGAGAGACCAAAACGCACGTGTTCCCGAAGGGAGACGCCCCAATCTCTCGCCAATTCTGCCGATGTGCTTCGACTTCGCATTAGCAATACTATTTTTGAAGGACCTGGAGGCAAAGTTATACTCCTTTTTAAAGGCGCTGGTATTTACATCACTAGACGCCGACGCGACAGCCCAGGCTTGGTAGCATTCCAGCTTTCGGCGAGATGCCGTCTTGCAGGAGTGACCAAACCAAGGCTGGGATTTGCCTCCGATGGGCACTGCAGAGAACGGAATAAATAGTTCCATACCCTGAAGTACTACATCGGTGACAGAATCAGCAACGACGTCTGGATCATCTGGCGAGAAGCAAATTTGCCCCCATGGGTAGGACGCAAAGAATGACCGCATCCCGTCCCAATCCGCTGACCTGTAATGCCATACACGGCGACAGCCCGCAAAGCGAGGCCGTGTTGAGCGCGTGACTGGCACTGTACTCCGGACAAGACAGTGGTCCGACGAGCCAAGAGGAGGATCGACGGAGACCAGGTAGCCGTCCGGATGAGAGGTTAACAGAAGGTCCAACAGGGAAGGTGTATGATCTTCCACATCAGGGATTCGCGTTGGCGAGGTAACCAGTTGTGTCAGATCATATGCCAATGCGAAATCGTGAACAGATCTCCCCGCATGATCGGTGGTACGTGATCTAAGCCATTCAGTATGATGGGCGTTAAAGTCGCCGAGAATCACGATCTCTGCGGATGGGATCTGCTGGAGCACGGAATCTGTAGCCATTTGCATGTGCTCAACGAGTCGGTCAGTTTCGGCATTGCCGCTATGAGACCTATACAGGCACGCGTAGATTCGCGGATGGTCGTCGCAGTCTACACGTAGCCAGAGGATGGATAGGTCCCGCCCTTCAAGGCTGCTGAGGCGACGAGAGCAGATGTCCTCTCTGACGTACACGCACACTCCAGCCCGCGGTACAAAGGAATGCTCCAGATTATACCCCGGGTAAGAGAGGAAAGAGGTGTCAGCCGGGGACGATATCTGCGTCTCGGTAAGGAAGAGCAAGGCCGGCTTCGCCGTCTCAAGGTGGAAGTGGACGGCGTTCAAGTTGGAATTTAGTCCCCTTATGTTGCAGAAGTCCACAGCAAGTGTGAAAGGGGTGGCCTTATGTTGCCTGCTCCGATTGCCCCGAACAGAAGACGAGAGCGCAAAATTGCCCCCCCCAGAATTCGGAGGGCAGCCTGGGCACCCACGCTCAGGTAGTGAACGAGCTGAACATGGATGCCCAGAGAGGGATTCTCCACCGCGATGTGCGCTGGTGGTACCCTCCTGGGGTAGACTGACCAAATTTCGCACTATCATAAATTTAGTGGTGTGGGGGAGGGGTGGGGAGTGGGCCTCCCGGGACTCTCACTTACCGAACGAAACGCGACAGCAAAGCTGCCACTTCACGCCGGACTTCTGTGAGAGTGTGGTATTTAACGGGACGTGCCGGCCCATTCGGCTGCTACCCGAAGGTAACTAGCATGGCACTACCACAGTTTTTGGTTGACTGATTGCACTGGTGGAATAATCTCTGTCACTAGACTATCCCACCAGCGGGCGGTGGGGTCGTCACGTCCCGACGCCAAGGACATACATATGAAAATATTGCACGTAACAGTCCAACTACACTACTATTCGCGTTACTATTTCACAGTTTTCTATTCCAGTACAATATTATTATAAGGTAAAATATATTTTTAAGATGTTTAGCACGTACTTTTGTGAGGTCCCGATATTTCGGCACTGTTAAAAGCGTCATTGCCACGGGTGTACCGGGTATACCTATATAATACTCGTATATACCTATTTTACATCATGATAACATAAACTACATACACGATAATGTAATATACATAATATTTATAGAGTAAATATTATAAATGTGAAGTTTGTGAGTATGTATGGATGTTTGTTACTCTTTCAAGCCAGAACGGCTGAACGGATCGGGATGAAATTTAGCACAGAGATACATTATAGTCTGGAATAACATATAGGCTACTTTTCATCCCAGAAAAATATACGGTTCCCGAGGGATAGATTTGTTTTTTTTTTCTAGAGGCGAACCCAAGGGAAGCGAGGTAGAGTTGCTAGTTTGTTTATAAATTAATTCCTTTAGATGTATGCTTTGCAAACTATCTAAATTATAACTTCAATAATAATCTGTTATAAAAAACAAAAATATACTCCAGTACTGTATTCCCATTCATTGGAATAGCTTACAACGATTTATCCAGTTACGTAGAAACTGGTTTATTTATAGCTTTGGTCGTACAATCCAATATGCCCGATTGCATATCAATGTACTACGTCAATACTCACGTCCTACGCTTAATTCGCTTCAAGTGAAATGTATAAGTTCTCAGGCTTAAATGTCAATTTTTAAAAATTTTGATGAAAGTTGGTATAGCTGGTTATCCGTTTCAACATATAGGATACTTTTTACTGCTGGAAAATATCAATATATCTATATATATAATAAAATAGTAACCAAGCCGAATCTGTACATTAAATATTTTTGGAAAATCTTATTGAAATAGACATTATTATCGATGCGGAGGCCGAATCTATAGTTTTTAGAACTTTTGTCTGTCTGTCTGTCTGTTACCGCATCACGAAAAAACCACTGGAGGGATTTTGATGAAATTTGGTATGGTGATAGTTGGTTATCCGGGTCAACATATAGGATACTTTTTACCGCGGGAAAATATCTCATTTCTGAGAAAAAATACAAAAGTTGCAATGTAAGAGTATACTAATATGTAAAACCTAAGAATTTGGTTTTTGGTCATCTGAACGCGGGCGGAGCCGCGGGCAATGCTAGTAATCTATATTAAACGTAATAATATATTATAAAGAGCGATTCTTGTATAGGTGTATATAAATATATGTCGTGTATCTCGGAAACGGCTCTAACCATTATCTGTATTTAAATAAGGGTTTGATTTTAAGTTTACCTATATAGGTATGTTTTCTGTAAAAAACGCAATTTTTATATCTTTATCTACTTCTTCTCTTCTATACTATTCTATACTATCTTTATATATTAAACTTAATAATATTAGTATAAACGTTAAGTCAGAATAAGCATTGACTTACTATGGTATTATGTAAGTCTATACATATAATAAAATTGTAACTAAGCGAATCTGTATATTAAATATTTTTTGGAAAATCTTATTGAATTAGACATTATTATCGATACAGAAGCCGAATCTATAGTTTTTAGAATTTTTGTCTGTCTGTCTACCGCAGCACGGAAAAACCACTGCAGAGATTTTGATGAAATTTGGTATGATGATAGCTGGTTATCCGGGTTAACATATAGGATACTTTTTACCCCGGGCAAATGTCTCATTTCTGAGAAAAAATATAAAAACTGCAATGTAAGAGTATACTAATATGTAAAACCTAAGAATTTAATTTTTGGTCATCTGAACGCGGGAGAAGCCGCGGGCAATGCTAGTTATTCTATATATTTCATACGCTACGTGGAAATAAAAGCATTTCTCCCAAAGATATTATTTCCAGAGCAGATATTTATCTAAGACCAAACATTCTTACTGAGGCGACATCACAATCGAGTATCGATAATTTACTTTCTCAAGGGCTGGGGAGGTGAAGTCTGTTTTTTGATGAACACTCCACAATGAGACGTTGAGGACCTTTCAGAGAAACCGTGTGTGTTTACTGAGGTCGAGAGGTTTTGGTTATAGGTAGTATATTATATACTTGCTTATATCTAACTAGAGTTTCTATATGGATTTGTCGACATGAGTACTGCTATTCGGTTTTGGCGACAGTGTCATAGAGCTTAAATATGAAGCCAAACAATAATGTTTTAAAATAACATATACTAATTTAAAATAATATGCAAATGACAATTTGTATACTGAATGATACGTAATTTCTTTTATAAATTATAAGAGCTAATGGATTTTATTATAATAGAGAAAAAAATTAATAATAATTTAATTAAGGAGAGTTAATGCTTAAAAATACACAAGATTCTAGTATTATTTTCATTATCCATTTGTCAAAAATTGTATATTAATTTAACTAATACATAAAACGGGGTAACTTTTTAGTGTTTTTTTTAAATTTCAAACATAAAGATTTATAACATAAATAGTTTAGATCAACTTTAGCGTTTTTTTAATAATATATGTATAAATATTTATTAGAAATAAATAACGCATAAGCGATTATTTTTACTGTTTTTTTTTTGTTAGAACTACCACTCAGAATAAAAAAACTCTTGCATTTTATTGAGGCTATCTAACATCAGGCTACGACCCTTAGTAGAGCCATTACCATACAAAATGTAGGTCAGAAAGTAAACTAATCATGATCAAATTAATAGTGCGGGGTCTGAAAATGGCAGAAAAATGTCTGTAAAGCTAGTTTATAAAATTCGTAGTAAAATTGCAATAATTGAAGTAGAAAATACTATATTAACAGCAATATTTTACTTTAGGTAATCTGTCATTATATTTGTACTAAGTAATATGTTTAACTTATCTATTTCATTTATAATATTTAATAAGTATTTCTTATACTAGCAACTCACCCTCGCTCCGCTCGAGTTCGTCCATACTTACGTTTTAACGTTTAGTATAGGAAAACGTAGCCTATTTGTTGACCCGGATAACCAGCTATCATCATACCAAATTTCATCAAAAAATTTCCAGTGATTTTCTCGTGATGCGGTCACAGGCAGACAGACAGACAATAATTCTAAAAAACTATAGATTCGGCATTTGTATCCATAATAATTACTATTTCAATAAGATTTTCCAGAAAATATTTAATGTACAGATTCGACTTTGTTAGAAATTTATTGTATGTATAAATATAAATTTATTTTGTGAATCGTGGAAACGGCTCTAAGGATTTAGATCAAATTTTGTATTTACAGAAGGTTTTGCTTTTTAAGTTTATCCATATAATTTCTTTCTGAAAAACTGTTTTTTTTCCTTCTTCTATTTGCTTTGATGCTGACAATGTTTTATAGCGCCATCTTGTGTAGTGAATAATAATAACTTTAGGTTATATTAATATTTTATCTTAGTAAGTACTTATCTACGGCTCAAAGTTTAGTTGTAATCTTGTGAACTGCACACAGCTATGGCCAAAATTTGTCTAATCTTATTGTGGGAGTAACGTTTACATTGTTAATTACAATATTGACTCTGTTGTTTACATAGACCCTTATTCTTATTTTATGTCAAAAGATCAATCTATCTCCAATAATACTTACGATTTCTATTACTTTCAATACTAAATCCATTAGCTATTGACAACTTTTGCGCATCCACAGAAAAAACTTTTGTTCAAGAACAAATGGCAAGTCAGCAGTTTTTGAAAATATACGGTCGAAGTTTCCTCCTTATTGGACCAACTTCTCTATCCAGTAATCCTTTCCTTATTTTTATTTAGAGAAAATCTGGGACTTAGTTCTGAAAGCTGTCTGGAGTATGTATTATAATAAGTAACAGCACAGCACGTGTTGTTGTTAGATGCGTAATTTATGATGTACAATATTGTAGTCGATATAAAGTTGTCTATTAGAAATGCGAAAGTTTGTGTATGTGTATAATATGTGTGTATGCGTGTGTGCGTTCGTGAATGTGTGCTTGCGTGCGTGCGTGCGTACGTGCGTGCGTGCGTGCGTGCATGCGTACATGCGAGCGTGCGTATAGCGACTGAACGGATTTGGATGAAATTTACTATACAAATGAAACTATGACCTGGAGCAACACAGGCTACTGTTAGGCATCTAGGCACTCATCCGAACGAATGAAGTACTCTTCATAGCTTACTAGTTACATTTTAATTAACGACTGCTCACAAACAATTTAATTTAAAAAAACAATTTAAATTAAATTTGATGGTGAGTTTAAAAGCAGAAATATCATTTTAAACATATTCAATATATATTTTAAAAGCTTCTACAAATTCACCTGTATTTAATTAGAATCTAATTTCAAATCAAAATTTACATTATAACATACCTGCAATATAATGTAGATACAAAGGCAACGAGCATTAAACGAAACAAGCTAACGTCATACGAGTTCAGCTTTCACATAAAGCTCGAACAGCTTTGTTTGTAGAATTGACAGATGCACATAGAAATGCACTTCTTTAAATAAATAAAAGATATCTCGATAGTACGGTTAGAATAACGAGTTATCGATAAAATTATGGATAAGTAGTGCAACAATAAAGCTATGTAGTCGTGTAATTAGTCCTTAATTTAATCAAGACCGATTCTTAAAATTATGACTGTTGCAAGAGGACTCCTTTAGTTTCAGTAATATTATTTAAATTATAATTTTATTTTATTATATATTAGACATATAAACCTTCCTCTTGAATCACTCTATCTATTGCTGAAAACTGTATTAAAATCCGTTTTTATCCGTTTGTATTGAGTAGTTTAAAAGTTGTAAGTGAACAGACAGCGGAAGCGACTTCATTTTATACTATGTAAAGATAAAATCCGAAGGAAATCTCTTCTTGAAATCTTGGTTTTGCTCTTGACCACGATTGCTGTAAAGCTTTCGAAACGATGGGAACCAAAAATCAAAATAAATTCGTGAAAAATCCGAAAATACAGTTTTATTTAATTGATTTTATCTGCGATAGTTTTCAAATGGGAGGAAGAAAATAAAAATATAGAATTTGATAATTCGATATTTTTTGTACTTCCTTAAATTTGTAGGAAATGTAGGAAAAATATATATATATATATATATATATATATATATATATATATATATATATATATATATATAAGTTTTAAAATCGCTTAAGCCTGAATAAGTAAGAAACGATTGTAAATCTAAAATAAAGGAGTCACCTGAGTAAAATGGAGAATGGCAGCTTTTTACTGTGACACTAAAGAGCCATTCGGAATATAAAATGTTAGTTTTAGTTTCTCTAGTGTATAATGTAGACCTGCAAAAAAGAGCTTAATATGTGATTCCGAATCTAAATGGCAAAAACAGAATCCCTACAATTTCATTTTTTTTTAATTTAAATTACCTACATATTTTTAGTGAAGTCTGTTAAAAAAAAAACAAATCTGAAACGAACCCGTCACACTGTTTAATATCTCTTATATCGCGTTCCCTTGTATCCTTTTTTTATGTCGGGAAATGCATTTACGCATACCACCTATAGACATACAAGTGGTTATGTGGGACTCACCAGCTAGGAAATCAGTACTACCCACTAAAACCCAGAAAACCTACCCCGTATTCCCTTATATCTCTAAAAAATAACCATTAACCACGAATGCTGAGATTTATTTTATTTATTTATTAGCTTTTCAATGGAAACAAACAGTACAATAAATCATTACATTATAAAACATAAAAGTAATGCTAAAAACCAACCAAGTTTCCACAGATTTACAACACATAAACAAAAGCTTACCACCACGATAAGATGATACATATTATATAAAAATTTTGAATTTAAAAATAACTAAATGCTACCACATAATAAAACATCAAGTAATTATGCAGTTAAAAGTTAAAAGTAACAATACAACCTACAGTAAAACTACCTATTATAAATTAAGTTTTACAATATTTTTTTATATAACTATTATATTTAAGATGAAAGATATCTAATTTACAATATTTTAAATCAAATCTAACGTTTGTCTCTCCCGTGACCATGATTGCTGTATAACATTCGAAACATGTGGAACCAAAACTCAAAATAAATTTGCGAAACATCCAAAAAGATATTTTTATTTACTAGTAATCTATATATATATATATATATATATATATATATATATATATATATATATATATATATATATATATATATATATAAATGAATCCCTATTTCCCTTGGTCACGCCATCACGCGTGAACGGCTGGACCGATTTAACTATTTTTTTTTGTTGTTTGTTATTGTCAAGAGAAGGTTCTTATGAAGGATAAAAATTAAAAAATTGCGCGGAAAGTTATACAATTTAAGAATATTTAACAACCATATTAAAATTTATATGGCTAACGCTGGGTAATAACTATTTATATATATTTAAAACTTGTATCTAGCGACGAACTCGAGCGAAGCGAGGGTGAGCCGCTAGTTAATAATAAATATCTTTATGACATAATTTGTTGTACTTTAATCGAAGCTATATAGCTCTTTTAGTTCAATTCGGAGTTGGAAAATAATACTTTTGACCAAAGGCATTACGTAAACATGCCATAGACAGATACATTCGAAGTTTTGTTATCGTTTGAGATGAGCTACCATTGTTTGTTACACAAAGGCATAATGTGAATGGAAGCTGTTCTATTTCGTGTATCTTATAATCATAGGATGGATAGCGAGATTTTTTATATTCTTTACACGAAAATAAATTGTAGAAATACATTTCTTTGTGTAGATATTATTGAAAATTTAATTTTTTTGCAATTATCTTAGCTATTGTGGATTTTTTTTGGAATAATACAAACACTGTACATTTTGAAATAAACGTTTAATATTTTTATGTTTTCTTTTCGAAGTAGAGGGTAAGTGTGTTACCACATTGTTCTATTTTGCGGGTATTGAATGGCGATTACGATTAAATACTGTTACTTAATAAGGAATAAGGTATAGAAAAAAATGTTTTTATTTAAAAACACCACAGCAAAAAAAGCAGAAGCAAGAAAGCATTTACTATTTTTTTTAATATAAAAATTCAGAACTACCCTACAAATTACTAACATATTATTAATTATTATTTTTTAAATTAATTTTAAATATAGATAAAAGCTTTTCTACAAGTTTTAACGAAATAAACTTATTTCAAGTGAATTTTCCTTCATACTTATAATAACTTTACATTGGCTAGCATGTACGGCTGCACACTCGGAGGTCCTGGGTTCGAGTCCCGGGTCGGGCCAAGTTTAGTTATTGAGTCTTTCTGTATAGTAAGTCTCAGTAACAGCCCGGAGTTGGGAAGTTGGCGGTGTTTCACCCCCGTGCCTCGGAGAGCACGTAAAGCCGTCGGTCCTGCGCCTTAACTCTCACTGGTCGTGTCGAGTAGTCGTCCCACCACAACATGAGAGTGACAGGAATAGAGAGTGCACGTTGTGTCTGCGCGCACACTTGTGCACTATAATATCTCCTGCGCAGTTGGCTAGTCTCAATGAGATTGGCCGCCGTAGCCGGAATCGGCTAGGAGAACATCATCAACTTTACATACTTGTATTATTACAATGACCTTTTTAAACAGTATGGCATTATTCGTGCTCAGTGCTGCGTAAGAATGTACGAGTATTATCTATTACAAAATAATGCTATATGAATTATATAGGCATATTCCTTTCACATTGTGGTTCATAAAAACGATTAGTACTCACTAAATGTCAAATTGAAGCTAGATAATATAAACTATGGCAGTGGTAGCCTAGTGGTAACACACTCGCTTGGGAAACCGAGTGAAGCGGTTTAAATCCGGGTATCGCACCTCTAATATTTTCATGTGCGAATCATTTCTAACATGATTATCAATTGCCTTAAGGTGAAAGAAAACATCGTGAGGAAACCTGCATGTCTGAGAGAACCTAGCATGTTTTCGAAAACCGCATTTGGCCAGCGTGGTGGACTATGACCTGATCCCCCTCGTATTGAAGGGAGGTCCGTGCCCAGCGGGATGTTAGAAAGGGCTGATCCATACACAATATAAGCTAGTGTTCGCTTAGTGATCGAAATTTGGCCAAAATCTGAAAAAAACCATATATGAATATAATTTACATATCTATATAAAAAACTAGCAGGCTCTACTAAAGAAAATAAATGATTAGTTAAAAAACAAAAGAGAAAATGGTACTACCAAGGTATTGTTTTGTCTGCGCCTATTTATATCTATACATAATATAATAAAATTGTAACTAAGCCGAATCTGTACATTGAATATTTTTTGTAAAATCTTATTGAAATAGACATTATTATCGATACAGAGGCCGAATCTATAGTTTTTAAAAATTTTGTCTGTCTGTTATCGCATCACAGAAAAACCACTGGAGGGATTTTGATGAAATTTGGTATGGTGATCTAGGTCAACATATAGGATACTTTTACCGCGGGAAAATATCTCATTTCTGAGAAAAAATACAAAAAATGTAACGTAAGATTATACTAATATGTAAAATCTAAGAATTTGGTTTTTGGTCATCTGAACGCGGGCGAAGCCGCGGGTAATGCTAGTATTTAATAAAATTAAATATGTTAAATAAATATGTTGGGACATTAACACACAGCACCACCTAGTTCCATGGTAAGCTACGAGGCCTGTGTTATGGATACCAGATAGTTGATACACTACACATATATAACTTTAAATACATACATATTATGAATATAAACACCCATGACTGGAGTACAATCATTCGTCATCACATAAACGGATGCCACCAGCGGGACTCGAACCCGCGTCCGCTGGCACAGCAAGTAGGATGGGTCACTTGAAACTGAGCCAAACGTCTCGTTAATTTTTACTATTTTTTTATGTAAAATTCTTTACTAATACGATTTGTATGCGTTTGTTTTGTCGACAGCGTGTTTACAGAGCGTCGAATGCACGTCATTAGCGATTTAAAAAACATTGTGTATTGTTATTAGAGAAAAAAAAACCTAATTATCGATGTTACTCCATTCTTTATAACTTCAACAATAAACAATACCACATGCAAAATAAACTAAGACAGAAATCATTGAAGTGACGAAGATATTAGAACTAACCAATGCAAGTAACTTATCTTTTAAAATGTAAAGAAAAATCGAAATATAATATACTAACAGAACTCCACTAGTGAGCCTAAAGCACTTAAACATATTATAAACATCAGTTTTACCATAATGTATGGAAGTCTGCCCGATTTGTTGACATTTATGAATGCTCCCTTGGATTCCTTGTGTAATAGAAACCTTTCCTCGATAAAGGGGCAAAATCTAATGCAAATAAGTATTTTTCAAGTCGAATTAGTAGTTTCTGAGATTAGCGCGTTCAAACAAACAAACTGCGTCTTTATAATATAAGTATAAAAAATTATATTCTTTTTAAAACATGACTTACAAAGTTTGCAAAATAAATTGTCTAAGTATCTTATTTAAGTCTTACCGCGCATACATCAAGCGTAGCTTAGCAAAATAATGAAGAGTGTAACTTGAGTGAACGTGATTAATTATTTTAAGTACGTAAGAATATTAGGCAACCCATCTGTAATATATATGTTATTTATATACAATTTCAGTACAAAATACCTTTAAGTAAGCAGGTGAGTGGAATACAATCTTATTTTAGACTACCATTGCCAGCGGCTTCTACCTTTCCTCAATAAATAGGATACACACTGCAAAAAAATCCAATACGAACTGGTATTTTAAAGAAATTGACAAACAAACTAACTCTTCGCCTTTATATATATTACAAGCACTAGCGGCGGCACCGCCCGCGTTCAGGTGACCGAAAAGTAAATTCTTAGGTTTTGCATATTAGTATACTCTTACAATGCATTTTTCTGTATTTTTTCTCAGAAATGAGATATTTTTCCGCAGTAAAAAGTATCCTATATGTTGACCCGGATAACCAATTATCACCATACCAAATTTCATGAAAATCCCTGCAGTGGTTTTTCCGTGATGCGGTAACAGACACACAGATAAAAACTCTAAAAACTATAGATTCGGCCTCTGTAACGATAATAATGTCTATTTCAATAAGATTTTCCAAAAAATATTCAATGTACAGATTCGGCTTAGTTACAATTTTATTATATGTCCTACCTATAGAATATAGATTTTCTAGTAACACATCTTAAATTTTTCTATTCTACTATTCAGGTCGTGAAGGCTCATTCCAAACAATACTGTTTCCTGACTTCGTTTTCCGTTTTCTAGTATTGGATTTTTGTTGTTTATAAGCAGAGATTTTTTGACCTCGATACAAACATTGATAATGCCAAGTTTCACTTGGGAATCGAACCCGCATTTAACTTGAGTTCCATCTAGAGCCTCCATGTAATATAGTGCATATATTCTATTAGCTTTTGAAGAAGTAGGGCATTATCTTCCAGTATTAAATTTGTAATGTGCTCATACAAAGATGCATTTTAGCAATAATTATAAACTTAATTAAACTATCAGTCATTTTAAACGTCACAGTTTGCCCTACTTGCTGGTAACACGTTTTTCATTCATTAAATACTAAATTCTAAATTTAAATATGAAGTTTTCATAGAAATAAGCAATTGGTACATTTGTTTCGTTTAAAAATAGAATAATTCAAAGAAAATAGACATTCGATACAGAATTTACGCAAAATGGATATTCTATCTGCCGAGGGAACCAAATACTAATCAATTATTCACAATCTTCTAACGAAAAGCCGAGTGTTTTCGACTTTGGCTTGGATAAATAGAATATTTATTAGATTTTTACACATTTTTTAGATTCAATGTGTGTTCTTAATAATGGATTTTATTTGGGGATAGAACCTCTGTGGCGTTATCGATATTTGGTTGTTTTTCTAAGCTTCCTATGTACTATTACCGGTTATATCCACAGATAGAAAACAAATAAATAAAACTGTATCAGCAATATAATTTCTTAATTGTCGCGCTTCCGAGATATTTCAAAGTAAAAAAAGTCATCGTTAATTTGTGACATGGACGGTAAAAAGGAAAGTGTGT
Organism: Brenthis hecate; assembly: GCA_951806755.1. NCBI lineage: Eukaryota > Metazoa > Arthropoda > Insecta > Lepidoptera > Nymphalidae > Brenthis > Brenthis hecate. Next base: position 4,103,635 of record OX638271.1, on the reverse strand, counting down.
GTAACAAGGACACTATCCAAAAAATAATCATTCTGCCGACATTTTATTTGTATACAAGCGACTCACCCTCGCTTCGCTCGGGTTCGTCCCTACTTACGTTTTAATTTTTAGTATAGTATAAACTTTTTTGTTTATAATAGTAACGTAATTAAATAAATTAAATATGTTGGAACATTAATACACAACACCATCTAGTTCCATGGTAAGCTACGAGGCTTGTGTTATGGATACCAGATAGTTGATACACTATACATATATAAACTTTAAATACATATATATTATAAATATAAACACCCATGACTGGAGTAAAACATTCGTACTCATCACACATTGAATGCCCCCAGCGGGACTCGAACCCGCGAATGTGGGCACAGCAAGTAGGGTCACTACACACTAACCCAAACGTGTCGTTTTTAACGTAATTATACGTAATTTAATATGTAAAAAGTATTATTAAATAAAAAAAGATGACGCAGTAGTAGAACAGTTAAAGAATATAGCGTGGAATTTTAGGTCACAAAATATTATAGTGCCTGTTCACAGCTCAAACTGCTTTTACATTTTCTTTTATTAGTTTTAAAAAAATTAAGATATATTTCTTCTAAAATTTCACCTAAAATGAAGAGGCTTACAAAGAAGTGTTTATTTTCTCTGATGCTAAACAATTCCACGGAGAATGGTCTACGTTTATGAATACTGCATGAGATGTTAAGCTTTGCATTTTAGCGTTCTCAGAAATATAGTAAGTAAGCAACACTGCGTTTCAATAAACTTCGCACTTCAGAATAAAATTTTTTTTTATCATTTTATATTTAACTTTAAATAGATTAAACATAGAAAAAATTTACATAATATTTAATTATTGTATTATATTTTATGTTTTTTATCATTATGTAGGAAGTTAAATAAATTGAATTACCTAAAAAACATATTTACAGACGTTAATTGAATTTTTAGTCATAATAATGTCCCAATTTGTTCTATAACTAATAAATAACTAATTTTTCTTTGTCAGAACGTTTCAGCTCTAATCTAATTGGCTACCTACTATGAAGCGAGCTAATCTATAAACATACAATAATTCAATTTAGAGTATGAATATCTGCACTAATACATTGTGCAAATGCTAACACGGTACACCGAGTGACACAGCCCTCCCGTCTCAATGTTACTACGACTGACACCTGCGCCTGCGCAGAGCCCCTCTAGACCTAAAACATACGGAATCTGCTAAGCTGGACATTTTATTTATAAAATATTGAATAATTTAAATAATGCTTGTTCATTTCACCTCTAATCACCAATTTTTCTAAGTAAAAATATTTGCAAATATCAAAGCCCTTTAGTAGAAGAAGGCAATAATGTGTTATTAAACATTTTTTAAGGCAAAAGTATAAGTCACACGAAAAAAAAAACGTTCAGAAAGTTTTATTTCCTATTAGCTTTTATAAAAATATATTTTTACAAATCTTCTAACCAAGCTATTAATGCGGAGTAAGCTTCCGAAAGTAACCCGAGAGTAAGTGATACTTAATTAAAGGAATTTAGGCGCAGGACCGACGGCTTTACGCGTTTCCCGAGGCACGGGAGAGTAACACCGCCCACTTCCCAACTTCGAGCTGTGACTGGGAATAGAAACATTAATCTTCGATCAAAACGGAACTCGTACCCAGAACCTGCACCATACATGCTGACCACTAAACCAACGAGGTCGTAACAAACACCACTCACTAACTCACTAATCTTCAAACTTTCGCAATTATACTAGTTACTGAAGATGGAGTACACAGAGATATTTAAAGTTTTATCACTTTTATTATATCACAAAGTTATTCGATACCTTCCTTGATATTGCAACATTTTCAAAGCGATACGTGTGTTGTTTTCTTAAAACTATCCCTCGTATGAGTTTTGCTGAATGTGGGTGAATGGGAAAACTTGAATATTATTGGATTTAACCTTTATGTTTTATTATTTGTATATTTATAATAAAAAAAAAAATCGTCATTGCTGTTATCAACAGCAGTTTGCTTATTTTTTAACCCCCGACGCAAAAATAAGGGTCTCTCTCTCTCTATCTATCTGTGCGTGTGCGTGTGTGTGTGCGTGCGCGTGTGCGTGTGCGTGTGCGTGTGCGTGTGCGCGCGCGCGTGTGTGTGTGTGTGTGTGTGTGTCTATGGCATCGTAGCTCTCAAACGGATGGACCGATTTCAATGCGGCTTATTTCATTTGAAAGCCAGTATTTTTTGAAGTCCTGTGAAGGTGATTCATAGTTTGGTTAGTATTGGTCTAATAGTGTAAGAGTATTAGCTCTTTTCCAAAATGATGTAAAGCATTTTGGCGCACTCGATCAAGTGCTTCACGCGTGACAGTGTAATCGTTAAATGACAATTCATTTGCGTAGGGGGTTCTTTAAATTTTTATTTCCCTTTATTATCATTAACAGTTTTACATATTTTTTTAAATAACTATAACATAAAAAATCACTGGGTTTATGTAATGTTACATTAAACGGTACTAAATATATTACGTACTAGTGTATTACATAATATGTATTTTTTATTAATTTAAATAGGAAGCCAACGTTGTATATAATAGTATTCCTTATTCTAGAGCACACCTTAAGTATCTATGATAGAAATTGTATACCTCACTTACAGGCTAACTCAATATGCGTAATGAATATATAAAGAAGAAAGGAAAAATAATACAAAACATTCTTTGCAAGTAGTAATTTTAAAAACTACATAACAAAAAGATATTACATAAAAAAAAACACAATATATAAAAATGAAAACAGCTAAAAAATTATAAACAATTATAATGTAAATAAACAAATAGGTATAATTGGACAAAAAATTTAAAATGATATTTTTAGTTTTTAATACGTAGATGTATTTTTTTAAATTAGTTTTCTGTTTCTGTACCTAATAAATAAAAAAAAATATGATACGTATTCCTATTTAAGTACAGAAAAAATATATAATGTTGTCATTAGTAATTTTATTAATTTGTACTATGGATATTGGATCTATGTATTGAAAATCTATGTATTTTTTTTTGTTTTAGATCATATTTATTGGAGAAGGTCCTATAAGCTTACATTGCACTGCGACCGACGCAGACTAAAGAATTCAACGAAGTTGACGGAGCCGCGGAAAACGCTAGTTTCCTAATGTAATATAGAATTTTTAAGTATTAATATTATTTATTTTAGTTAATATTTAATATTATTTATAATATCTATGCAGATAAATAAAATAAAATGCCTGTATAAACTGTCGAAATAAAAGCATTTTACTAAATGCATATAAAATTATATACAGTACTTATAAGAAAAACATAATTCTTATAATTTTTGTCTGTCAGTCTGTCTGTTTGTTCCGGATAATCTTCAAAACGGCTGGACTGATTTTAACGGGACTTGTATTCTCAGACAGCTGATGTTTTAAAAAGTAACTTAGGCTACTTTTATTTTAGAAAAAGACTTAGGGTTCCGCTGAATAAAATTAAAACGTATCTAGGGACGCATCGGAGCCTTAATAGATAAATTAATAAGAGCCAACTTCATAGTATTTATATTACAAAAAAAACTTGTTAGAGATGTTGTGATATAGAAAACAAATGAAAATATTTTTCGAATTATATTTGTTAAATAGCAATAATATATATATATATATATTATATATATATATATATATTATATATATATATATATATATATATATATATATATATATATATATATATATATATATATATATATATATATATATATATATATATATATATATATAATTTAATACATACATATTATAAATATGCACACCCACGATCGACTGTCTCTCAGCCATTTTAGCGTGAAGGACTAACAAGCATACACACAAACAAGCTTTCACGATTTATACATATTTGTACTCTGATTAAAATACAGACGAAGAACCGTGGGCGGAGCTAGTGAAAGTTCTACGAGTATTACGTGCGTAGGTAGGTATTAAAAACAGATGGATTTTGTTATCATACACAAACACCCACGAGTGTTGAGATTTACTTAGAATATGTTGTTTGTTGTCGTTATTAGTAAGATATATGCTTACTTTAGCTAATGTTAAACTTTAGTACGTTAAATTTTACCAATATTAGAAATATGAAAGTTTAGATGGATGTTTGGGTGTTTGGATGTTTGCTATTCAATCACGCCAGAACGGCCGAATGGATCTGGATGAAATTTGGCAATGAGGTAGATTATAGTCTGTTTTTATCCCGGAAAAATGTGCGGGTCCCGTGGAATACATCAGTCTTCGTTTTTCTAGAGGCGAAGTGAGCCGTTAGTGTTATATAATTTATATCATAATATCGGGCTATTATCATAAATCCGAGGTTTGTATGTATGTATGTTTGTTATTCCTTCCGCCAAAACGGCTGCATGGATTTGGATGAAATTTACTACACAGACAAATAAAGATGACGATTTAAGTCTCTCGTACCTAAATTTCAGAAATAAAATAAGAATGAAATAGTGTTAAAGCCATTCTTTGATACAGGTTAGTATTCTTTTAAATCTATGTGCATTGCATTGGCAAAGCGAAACACTCAAGAGTGGGTATATCTCTGCCTGACTACGTTACTGACAAGATGTACATTTAAATTCAAATCTATGCATATAATAAAATTCTAACTGTGTTGAATCTGTACATTATATATTTTTTGGAAAATCTTATTGAAATAGCCATTATTATCCATACTGAGGTCGAATCTATAGTTTTTAGAATTTTTGTGTCTGTCTGTCTGTCTGTCTAGTAACGCATCACGAAAAAATAACTGGACAGATTTTTATGAAATTTGATATGATGACAGCCGGTTATCCAGATCTATATATAGGATATTTTTCACTGCGGTTAAATATATCATCTCTGAGAAATCTAAATTAAACTATAACGTTTTCACCATATTCATAAATTCTTCCCAACAAATATTAATGCCCATTAAAGTACCTTATTATAATATTTTTATTACTAATTTTCTTCTTTTTTAAGATACCAAAGTTTGAGGCAATCCTACACAAAGCGTATTCTCTACTAGCGATTCACCCTCGCTCCGCTCGGGTTCGTCGCTACTTAAGTTTTAACGTTTAATAGAGATATCTCAAAAATAAGATATTTTCCCGCAGTAAAAAGTATCCTATATGTTGACCCGGATAACCAGCTATCATCATACCAAATTTTATCAAAATCTATCCAGTGGTTTTCCCGTGATGCGGTAACAGACAGACAGATAGACAGACAAAAATTCTAAAAACTATAGATTCTCGATCGATTCTAGACTCTGTATCGATAATAAAATCAATTTCAATAAAAAAATCCAAAAAATATTTAATGTGCAGATTCGGTTTAGTTACGATTTTATTATAATATGTATAGATGTCATAACATACTAACAGGCATACTACTGATCGTGATAGAGTACCATTTTTGCGTAATTTTGTTCATTGAATGTACAGAACCATTACAAATGAAAGAATTTAATTAGTAAACTTGGAAACGAATGAATTAAGTTTTAAGTTAAATAGTTTCCGTCTTGAAGTTTTTAAAATTCATAAAGTTAAATTTTGAAGCATTTGGAAAAGCGGACATTTGACGTAGGTAATGTGAAATGTAATTTAAAATTTCTAATGATTAAGAGTTTTTTATAATTTGTACGGAACTAACTTCTTTAATTGGAGGAAACATACAAAGTACTTTTTATGTTTCTTCCGTTTTGATAATTTCGAAGTCGGTGTGCTTTGCTTTGTATGGGCTGGCACCGATTTCAAAAATATTTGATTAGGTATGTATTTAATAGGTAGGCTTTAATTACTTAGCCAAAGCACACCGACTTCGAAAATATTTGATTAGGTATGTATAGTAAATGAAAACTACCAATCAGTTATTTTTTACTTTTTAGTGCTTTTGTTTGAAGTCGGTTTTTATTTTTTTGTTAAAAAGTTTTTATTTTTCCCTTTTTAGTGTAGACAGTAGTAGCAAAGTAAGGATTCTAACGTGTTAGGCTTGTCAAATCAAACAAAATAAGCCCAAACTCAAAGTATCTACTATTAGCCGTTGAAGAGTTCCACCTATCCACCTTCTGGTCTTGCCATCAGATCAGTTCAACAACACCGAACCACTGTACTATCAACGGAAATAGAAATACTTGCAAAGTTTCAAGTCAATATGACAATTAGAAGTAGGTTAAATTCATCATTAGTTGTTTTTCCACCCTTAGGGGTAGTTTTTTTTTTTTAAATTTAAATGGGACCAATCTGAAAGTATACCCTTTCAAACAAAACAAAAATTGTCCAAATCGGTCAATAAATGACGGAGTTCTGAGGTAACAAACATAAAAAAAAAAAAACATACAGTCGAATTGAGAACCTTCTCCTTTTTGAAGTCGGTTGAAAAAGTATACTATGTCCTTCCCCGGGTCTCAAACTATCTTATTACCAAATTTCATCTAAATCGGTTCAGTAGATCTAGCGATTACCCCCTACAACGTCAAAAACTCACAAACTCACAAACTTTACCTCTTTATAATATTATATTAGTATAGATTACAAAATTTATCTTCAAAGGTTATCTATTATTTTCACTACGTAGCTCTTAATCTTTTTTAAATGCAATCTTTTAAGTTCAGTTAACGAAAGAGAAATGCTAAAACAACCATTTAAAATTGCCTAGAGATAGAATGTCTACTTTAGTTTTTGTAACTTAGAATAATAATCTTTACTATAATAATTGGATTGCAACAGGTACATTTCGTCTTAATTGAATTAAATTTTGCAACTACCTAGCAAAGCAGTCTTTGTACTTGCTTGGGGAGTTCGAATCCCTGTAGAAAAAATTTAAAATTTTAATAAATTAAAATGATTTTTTATGTGAAATTAGATTTTTCACGTTCTGCAGAAGTTACATGCCTTATAATATGTAGTGCCATCAGTGATTTAAGGAGAGTATAATATATAATATATTTTCTTATTGTAATAATGAGTGAACTAAAAATGCAATGGTTTTGTTAATCGTAACGTGTTCCATTGGAAAACCATGTAAAGCAGGCAGTTTGAAACACGAGGTCTCACACCACTGAGATTTATATGTCCGAATAATTAACACCTCCAGGTAAATTTCTATGAAATTAATTAAATTTTTAAGAAATCTATTGTTAACTGTAATGCCGGCGTGTCCACGGTCGTTGAGGGATTAATGTACACATACTCATATAATAAAATTGTAACTAAGCCGAATTCGTACATAAAATATTTTTTGAAAAATCTTATTGAAATAAACATTATTATCGATACAGATTCCGAATATTATAGTTTTTAGAATTTTTGTCTGTCTGTTACCGCATCACAGAAAAATCACTGGAGGGATTTTGATAAAAATTTGGTATGGTGATAGCTGGTTATCCGGATCAACATATAGGATACTTTTACACTGGAAAAATATCTCATTTCTGAGAAAAAATACAAAAACTGCAACGTAAGAGTATATTAATATATACAACCTAAGAATTTGGTTTTTGGTCATCTGAACGCGGGCGGAGCCGCGGGCAATGCTTGTTATCTATATTATTACTACCAATTTAGAGTGGCGGAAATCTTGGCCATGACGATAGATTACGGCTTGGTTACTAGAGCTCTCATTGAAATCAGAACCATGCAAAACGGTGGGCCGACGTGTTTTTCTTCGCTTGCTATTTTTTCTTGCAAAATCCAAGGCAATAAAAAATATTAATTAAGAGAATGTTCTTCTTTCAATCTCCAGCAGATAAAATTCATGAATATGAACAAAAAACATGTCAGTTAACTTTGTAAATTACGGATGAGGAAATCCTTCCCTAGAGTCAAATATTAATACGTGACAGTTATGTTTATTCGGATGATGTCAGAGCCTTTGAAAATACGAATAAAGTAATCAAAATGTAAATTTGCATGTAAATCGCTTTCATCTAGTTCCAACGATGAGTTTGGGATACCAATTAAAACTTAAAACTGACATGTCGTGGTATTTATATATAATTTGTGTAGTTTTATTTATTTTAAGTCTTTTGTTCCATTTGAAAGGTTCTTATAAGAAACACTCAGTAAAGTACTGATCTTTTCCAAAGGTATAGAGTTATTCTGAGAACATTATTGTTGTCCCGTCTAGTGGTTACGAGTATTTTCTATCGATTAGTCTTTTTAATTAAGGTTGCTGTCGACTAAACCAAGCCAAGCCCTGCTGGTCCGTGCAAACGTCCGTCCATCTTTTTTAATGACTATGTGTTTCATCGTTTTTTTACTGTAAAAATGGCATGTATATATATATATATATATATATATATATATAAAATATATATATATATATAATATATATATATATAGATATATATATATATATATATATATATATATATATATATATATATATATATATATATAGATATATTATATATATATATATATATATATATATATATATATATATATATATACACACACACACACGAGGGTGTACGATCTTATTTTACCGACCAATTTCGTTTGTGTCTTCTACATTCTACGTGACATGGGCGAAGTAATCTGTGCTCAACTTGCACGCTTTGAAGACATTAACAAGAAAATTGAATTGAAAGATTTACGTACAATACAAATAATGTATACTATCATAAAAAGGTTATTTTTATCTTTTTATAAAAAAATAAATGGCCCCAATTTCTGTATGGGCTAAGTACATAGTATGCAAATATTTGACTTCACTAACTATAAAGTACTGTCTCAACAAGAGCAATATGAAATAAAAGCAACATTAAATTCGCAGTTAGCTTTCATCTATAAAATATTCACTATACTATCATAATATGCTGGAAAAACTCATCGTAAAAAGCGCAAAAGCTACCATAAAAATTTGTTCATATAAAGCTAACATTTATGGGATCCGGTATACATACGAATCGTAATATCTATTTAAAAATCCATTTACTTTATGATAGCCATGGTCTCTTAATGGTTAAAATAAATTTACATAATATTTCAACTTAGATAAGGAAAACGAACTAGACCACTTTTCTTGCAAAAACAATGTTAAAATGGGGTAGTATTTGAAATGAAAGAAAATTCGATTAGATATATTACTTCAGTAAGTATTATCTGTATAAATATTGTAAATGTGAAAGTTTGTGAGTATGGATGTTTGTTACTCTTTTACGCCAGAATGGCAGGAATAGCACATAGGCTATTTTTTATTTTTACTATTTACTTTTATTTATTTATTTTATCCCTGAAAAATGTACGATTCCCCTGGGATAGGTTTGTTTTAGAAGAGTTGGTTGCAAAGTTAAGAAACTGTGTTGAAATTATTAACGCCCTCCACCAGCAAAATTACAGAAAAAATATGTACATAAGTACATTCAAAAACTAATCAAAAATAACATTTATAAAAACAAAAAAAAAATTATAAAAGTAAAAATTAGCTAAATTAAATAAGTTTACAAAATATTAAATTATTTTAAATAAAGCAAAAAACTAATAATTGATACTAATATTTCAAGGCATTACATTAATTAAATAAGGAGATAATTGATATGTAGCAAATGGGTCAGTGTAATATGTAATGTATTCCTGTCACTCTCATATTTCGGTGGGACGACACTCGACACGACCAGAGAGAGTTAAGGCGCAGGACCGACGGCTTTACGTGCTCTCCAAGGCACGTGGATGAAACACCGCCAACTTCCCAACTCCGGGTTGTTACTGAGGCTTACTATACAGAAATACTCAATAACTAAACTTGGTCTGACCCGGAACTCGAACCTAGGACCTCCGCATGTGCAGCCGTATATTCTAGCCACTACACGATCGAGGCAGTTTTATTTTGAACTATAAGCTACATTACTATAAAGTTTCATTAAAATTCGTCAAGTAGTTTTTGGGTGGTGGTGTGCATGCGTTTTTCAATTACTTAATACATCTATTAGTTTTGAAAAATAGTAGTAGAAAGTAACACGAAGACTATATCGTGTTACTCAGATGTAAAGATTCATCAAAATCTGTTCAGTAGTTTTTGCGTGAAAGAATAAAAAACTTCACCAAACTTTTGTGTTTATGAAATAGGTAGGGTTATTTACTTGAAAGTAAAAATTGAAATTTTACTAAGTTAAGGAAGCTTATTTAAAAATTATGGTCATCTGACGTTAAATCAGAAATTGCAATTTACTCGAAAGCTCAGATTTCCATTAAGTATAATCCAAAGTGGAAAATTTATTTAAGTACTAGCGACTCACCCTCCCTTTGCTCGGGTTCGTCCCTCGGTCGATTCCCCATACAAACTTTCATCCTCATTTTCACCCCCTTAAGGGATGATTTCCAGGATAAAAACTATCCACATGGACATACCTTCCCAGTGTCTCAACCTGTCCTCTAATCAAATTTCCAAATCGGTTCAGTAGATCCAAAGAGTACCTTCTACAACCTCACAAACTCACAAACTTTACCTCTTTATAATATTAGCATAGATGGCGAGATGTTTTAAAAAAAATCTTTTTTTTTTTAATTTAATACTAATTAGTAATAATTTACTGACAAAATATTATTAATATAAATTATCCAAGTATTTCGTACCAAAAAGTTAGAAAGGCGAATATATTTTTATGTTACGCATATTATTACTGTGTATTTCAATAATTAGTATCATAATTTTCATTTAATAGACGTTATAGGACAAACTGTAGAATTATGACTGTACTAGCGGCTAATTCTCGCTTCACTCGGGTTTGCACTCTAGAAAAACAAAAATAAATCTATCCCACAGCAACCATAAATTTTTTAGGTATAAAAAGTAGCTTAAGTACTATTCCAGACTATAATCTATCTCTGTGCCAAATTTCATCCAGATCCGTTCAACCGTTCTGGAGTTATTGAGTAACAAACATCCAAATATCCATCTAAACTTTCACATTTATAATATTGAAGTAAGATTAATTCAGACTATTTATACTAATACATACTAATATCCATACAATATTGTAAATGTTATGTAATTTTCACGCTTAAAGCGCTAAACAGATTTCGATAAAATTTGTCAAAGACATAAATTGCATCCTGGGGACGGATATACTTACGTATACAACCGAGCGAAGCCGCGACCAAAAACTAGTATGAAATAAAATATAAAATATTGAATTAAACTCTTTTTTTTAATTTTTTTTTATAAAATTATTAAATCAGTAATTTTTAACTTCATATTATCTAGAAGTATTTCAATACGTCAATTTTTTTCGCGTTTTTTAAGAAAGCATGAACAAATGACAAGTGTGGTAGTTTACAATACACAACTTTACATACTGTATCCTCTGGGACGAACCTTTTCAGATTTGCTATAGATGTAGAATTTAGAATGGATTTATTCCTTCTTTCACATGCAATTTAGTATAGTATTATAATTTTATTTTACCCAACAATCTCCCATGCTCCCATGTGTCTACTCCGTTCTACATTATATTAGCTAAGTGATATGCTGGCACGATAAGCATTGAAATGAACATTTTCGTATTAAATGTTCAAAAAACATACACACAAACTTATGTACATAATAATCGACTACTAGAAATACGGGTGTAGACCATACATATGTACATATATACATATGTACATATGTATATACATATTTTGATATAAGCTAAGAATATCCGATTGGGTTTATCGTTTAAACAAACGTCTCCAGTAGGCAGTAAACATACAGAAAAGTCTTGAAAGAGATATTAGAAAAAGAGATATTAAAAAAAGATTGGGAATAGTCAGTTTTTTTTAGATACTAATGATTAAAGTCGATTTTCGACTACTGCACGAACACTCGTCTAATAAAATACACAATATGTTATATACATTGTAAAAGGTTTGAAATGGATACATACATTTGAAACCTTTTACAATGTTGCTTCAAGAAGATAAAACAACCAGCGCGTGGAATCGGACAGCGTAATGGATCTTTATCAAAGAAAATATATGGTAAGGATACGTGCTAAGTCAACATGGCACCCACCTCAATGCCTTTCGTTCCAGTTTTTCAACTTTAGGGATTCCGAAACTTTTTAGGAAACATCAGAATTTTTCAGGATTTGGCAACGTGTAAGCGAGTTATATGAAAATGATAAATTATGCTTCCGTCAAAGAAGATTGCAATACAATAAATTCAAACTTGATAAATACTTATAATTATATGTGATATTCGAGATTTACTGAGTATTAGGGACTCACCGCTCGCTTCACTTGGGTTCATCCCTAGCTTGCTTCCTAAAACAAACTTTCATCCCCATTTTCACTCCCTTAAGAGTTGATATTGAATAAAATGCATCCTAAAATATAATAAAATATATAAAATGTGTCCTTCTCAGGGTCTTAAACTACCTTCTTACTAAATTTCATCTAGTTCAGTAGATTCAGAGTTTACCCCCTACAACGTCACAAACTCACAAACAATCTCACAAACTTTACCTCTTTATAATATTAGTATAGATTACCGAGGCAGTTAATCTATACTAATATTACTTTATAATATTAGTATAGATTAACTGCCTCCGTGGTGTAGTGGCTAGCATGTACGGCTGCACACCCGGAGGTCCTGGGTTCGAGTCCCGGGTCGGGCCAAGTTTAGTTATTGAGTCTTTCTGTATAGTAAGTCTCAGTAACAGCCCGGAGTTGGGAAGTAGGCGGTGTTTCACCCCCGTGCCTCGGAGAGCACGTAAAGCCGTCGGTCCTGCACCTTAACTCTCACCGGTCGTGTCGAGTGGTCGTCCCACCGGAGTATGAGAGTGATAGGAATAGAGAGTGCACTTGTGTCTGCGCGTACACTTGTGCACTATAATATCTCCTGCGCAGTTGGCTAATCTCAATGAGATTGGCCGCCGTGGCCGGAATCGGCTAGGAGAACATCATCATAGATTACCCGAATCTAAGATGTATTTAAATACTATTGAATCATAATTTAAATGTAATCTAAATCTAAAAAAAAATTATTTAAAGAAAAATCGAAAGAATTAAAAAAGTGTCTAAGCGTAATACTATTTTGTTAAAAAAGTATTATTTTTTTAGTCTCAACTTTTTTCAAAAAGAAATATTCTTTAAAAATCGTGCACAATCTAGGTAGGTTTCACATCTTTTATACATTTCATAATCGTGCGGGTTTTTTATGTCACTTTATGGGACATTTTCATTGCAAGGATAAAGAGTACTCTAAATATCTAAATAGAATTATTAAGTATCTACTTCATGTAACTAATTCATATCATGTTATCAGATCGATGCGGTTTTATGCAAAATTCAAAAATGAAGAATAAAAGTAGGTATTTTCTCTTTTACCGGAAAAGCCCATTAACTCTCTCTTGATCAAATCTCTCCAGTACCATATAATATTCTGTAAATGTAAATATATATGTGTAAATTATAACACATACGGATAGCCATAGTTTTTGTAAAAAGTGTTAAGTGTGGTCTATCTCTATGATAAAGTTTATTTCATAAAGAAATTAAGACAATATTTATTGTTTAGAAAATCTTCTGTACAATTTTAAGTATAGATTAAATAATATTATACAGTAATCTTAAGGTGTCAGAAACCTTTCCCGTATTATAAAGCTAACAATGTCGGCGAAGGAAAGCAGTTCTGACGTCCACCTACGTCTTCTTACTAAGTGAAACCTAAACATAACGCGACGTAGGTAGGTCTATATTGTATAATCTTATATGAGATAATATTATGACTAAATTTATACTAGTGCTATGAAATATAACGATAAAGGAAAGTAACTTGAAATTTTAAAAAATTTCGGAAAACTGGTTATCAACGTAAACATGGCCTCATACGCAATATAAATTAAAAATATTTTCAAACAGTTACAAAAATCGGCTGACAAACAGAGGAGAAAAAGCTGTTTTTTTACCTACTTATATGTATATGGATTGAAGATGTTTATAAAATGTATATAAAAAACTACCAAATCACCTTCGCTCGGTACGTTTTAACTGTAAGTATGGAATAGATAGACTGTATATTAGTATATACTAGCGACTCACCCTCGCTCCGCTCGGGTTCGTCCCTGGGGTGGGGTCTGGGAGGACCACCCTTATCCTTATCATTTAGGGGTATGAAAAATAGATAGTAGCCGATTCTCAGACCTACTGAATACGCATATAATATTTGGTAAAAATGGGTAAAGCCGTTTCGGAGGAGTACGGTAACTAACATTGTGACATGGAAATTTTATATATTAGATTATATAGGTGTGATGAGTTTTATATCCCTTACTTGAGAAATGATTTATTCTCTATATAAACTTTCACTTCCTTTTTCACCCCCTTAAGAGATGATTTTCGGGATAAAAACTATCCTTTATCCTTTCTAAGGTCTCAAACTATCTTAATACCAAATTTCATCTAAATCGGTTCAGCGGATTTTTAGTTTATCCATTACAAACAAACTCACAAGCTTACAAACTTTACCTGTTTATAATATTAGTGTAGACTGTAGATATATTTATTGCACACGTTTTTCTCACAAAAAATGTGAAGGTATATTATTTTTTTCATGTTTTATTTCATGCAATTTTTTCATACTTTATTTTATTTTCTGCTTTCAACATGGCCATAAAAAATTTCCTTGCACCGTAATCAAACCTATTATCTTAAGCGCAGACGATGCCAATTTGATGGATACAACAACGTCTTGTATCTATCTAGTATAAGGTTATTAATAAGGAATATAGTTATTGTTGTGTTAAACGCTGTGAGCAACTTATGCAGTTTTATTGAAACTCCTACGCTCAGTATGATCTATGTTTACTCGTCTTCCTACTCTTATCTTTAAAGGTCAGGGATAAATATATACTAATATTATAAAGAGTTTTAAATAAAAAGTTTGTGAGTTTGTGACGTTGTAGAGGGTAATCTCTAGATCTACTGAACCGATTTAGATTAAATTTGGTAAGAAGATATTTTGAGACTCTGGGAAGTACATAGGATACTTTTTATCTCGAAAATCATACCTTAAGGGGGTTAAAATGGGGATAAAAGTTTGTACTTAGAAGCAAGCTAGGGACGAACCCGAGCGAAGCGAGGGTAAGTCGCTAGTAACATATTACTTTATTGAGTGCATTTATATAGTTTTTATAGACATAGAACATTTGGAATAGCTGTCGTAAATATAGATTCAAGAAATGAAATAAATATTCATCCGATATATAATCGGATTAATAAAAAAAATATTATTCGTCCGACTATTGTTGGTGTGTGATATATTGCGACTGCAATCATTTTTGTTCCTATAAAAACAATTCTAACTTATCAAAACAAAATTTATGGTATAATCAAAATTTATTTTAAAATATATCCGAAAAAACATTAAAAATTTAAGTAATAGTATAAAAAATGTTTAAAAAGACAACAAGATTGAAGTGCATAATAATTACAAGACTTCCGCGACACCATTCAGACAAAGAGAGACAATAGCATTCCCAAGGAGGGTTGACGTCAGGCAGGCGGCCGGTCGTAAAACTTTTGCCAAATCCTTTCAGCAGTACAGAAGATGTACTGCACCGATCACAAGTGATTGGGAAATAGGCAGGGAGAAGAAGAAGAAGAATTCTAACTTATCAAGGTTATATAGATTTTTAATAATTTCGCTAGTTACAATTTTAATAGAATAAGATCGAATGGACTTAATTAAAAAACCAATATGTTAAAATGATATTGTTTTATAACGACGCAGTAACATTCTCCTAATAAAATCCATTTTATGCATTAAATGCGTAGATAGCATAAAAACTTTTAAACGTAAAAATCGTTGGGATCGAAAATAATACGTTTTCAGGTTAAGGTAGGTTAAGGTTTTTTTCCATATAGAAATTCCAGCACCTAAAAATCACTTATATTAGTCGGACGAATAATTATTTCTTAATCATCCGATTATCGGACGAATAGCAACTGCCTTGAAGAAAATTTTAAATTTTAAAATGTGTGCAATAATAAGCGACTTATAAAGAATAATATGGAGCAAGCACAAAGGATCGCCATCCGAGTGATCCGAGATACACGATAAAAGTGGTTATTTTGCGGAAGCGAAATTGCTCCAACTTTTAAATTTCGATTAAATTTTAGTGAGGAAAGTGAATTTCACTGGTCATTGTTAGGAGCGATATAATCGTGAAACTTATATTGCTGACAGTTAAGGATCTTTTTAATCTCTTTGTTGTAATATATGACCTTATAGTGCAGTAGTAGAACACACATTTTCTTACTAAATTCCACCTCTTAAATCTGTTTATGCACAAGGAAAATTATGGCATATATATATATATATATATAATATATATATATATATATATATATATATATATATATATATATATATATATATATATATATATATATATATATATATATATAATTCTATCGTTTTCTTTAATTATTGAATTATTTTCTTTGGTTTTACTTAACGTCACATGTCAACACAGTGGCGTGGCAAAAAGTGTTTTGAAGAGAGTTCATTGAAATTCTTACATTAACAAGCTGATGTGATTATTGTGCTAATTTTTAAGATGAAATAACATAATATAGTAAAATATAATCAATTAAAACTCAGACTCATGGTAGATAATATAAAATTCCCTAAAAATTAGTTAACTTTAAGCGTAACACAAAAATAAATAGTATGTGAAGAAAAAATCCCTGAGCTCTCGCTGCGCAAATCCTTTTCGCACTTGACCGTGTTTTTAATATTGCATTTTCCATCACAATGCATTTATTCTTTAAAATGTGCCAACGAATATTAAGACCTAAATATAATCGCTGAGGCGTGTTTGTGCATATTCAAACTACTTCCTACATTTTCATCTGGAGGTTGATGTTGGTAGAAAATGAAAAATTCATTTAGGACAGTCGGTGTTGATGAATAAAAAGTATAGTATCACTAAATTTATAAATCAAATTATATGACAGGTTCCGTAACTTCATTAAAAAATGAAATTTATTGTAAACATTCTCGTTTTAAAATTGAAGAAGAATAAAATACTTAATTCGGGCGTAGAATATGAATGGCAGTATATATTTGTGACATATACGCGAAGTTGAAGCTGCTTGCTATCAAATTATGTGTATGAAATCTAGTTTTCGTCCGCAGCTCCGTTTGCATGACAAATGGGGCGGAGACGAAAAGTAATCTGTAGGAACGGTCTCCGTGATAAAATCTATGTATGTCCCTATCAATTTGATCACAATAGGTCAGGCATAGTCATAGTTATACTTAGAAATGTCCCTCTCAAACATCGTAATCTCTTCAGTGGTTTAAGCATGAAAAGGTAACAAAAAGACAGACAAAATTATTCTTACACTTACAAGAAAACTGTAAATTTTTCGCTAGAACTCATCCATTAGTATAAATACTTTGCAACAGTTTATCACTTCCATGCTCCAAGTCCATGATAGATAAGCTACATAAGTAATGGAGTATTCTAAAAAGCCATTAATTTACCAAAACTAAGCGAACTATTTCATAAGTTTATTTCCAAAATATGTTTAAAGGCCAACATTTAGTAATATACTAGGAGATTTTACTAATAGTGATAAATGTGTTCGCGATACGGCTTAGTGATACTTTAGACTCTGATAACTGAGCTATCGCAAAGTCCATTTCTATTACGTTGATTATTGTTTTCAACCGACTTCTTCAAAAAGAAGGAGGTTCTCAATTCGGCTGTATTTTTTTTTATGTTTGTTACTTCAGTTGTGTTATTTATTAACCGATTTGGGCAATTTTGTTTTGTTTGAAAAGTATATATGTACTTCCAGATTGGTTCCATTTAAATTTCAAAAAAAAAGATACCACTACGATGCCAGTCGATACAAATCAAAGCACACCGACTTGGAAAATATTTGATAAGGTGTCTATAGTAAATTAAAACTACCAATCAGTTATTTATTACTTTTTAGTGTTTTTTTTTGAAGTCGGTTTTCATTTTTTTCTTAAAAAGTTTTTTATGGCATGTAAATTGGTTTTACTTCCATTAATTTTATCAGTACAATATAAAGCTTTCACCTTAGCAATAATAGTTATAACAAACATTTAAAAAAATATCTTACGTTATAGCATAAAAGCTAATTGATTTTTAAATCAAGCTTTCGGCTTCTTTCGGATTCTATTATAATTATAAAATGCTATTATTTAGTAAGTGCATCAGTTGCAAATGACTGAAACAATTTGGCTAATTTTATATTTAAAAGAGTTACTATTAATATTATAGATGTGAAAGTTTAGATGGGTGTTTGGATGTTTGTTAATCAATTACGCCAGAACGACTGAACGGATCCAGATGAAATTTGGCACAGAGATAGATTGTAGTCTGGTATACCATATAGGTTTTTGTCCCATAAAAATATCTATGCCGTGGGATAGATTTGCTTTTATTATTCTAGAGGCGAACTTGAGCAAAGTGAGGATGAGCCGCTAGTAATTTAATAGGTTAGAAAAAAGAATTTATAAGATTGCTCGAAAAATTGGGAAATCTGGACGACACTAACTACTTTTTTCTATAGAATTATTTTTTTTATAAAAATGGAAAGACCTAAAGATGATATTATAACAATTCTGTTTACAAAACTAAATTATTCATAATATAGTAAAATTATAAAATAAATTCATTCTAAGTCTACATTGAACTAAATTTTACCATTCTAGTTATTTGTTAGATAAATCGAGATCCCTGTAATCTATGATGTTAGAATGGTTAGTTATTTAATTAAGCGGTACAATTAGATTTTAATCGCCCAAGTGAAGTTTGCTTTTGATCTCAGTTTGGGCGCTTTATAAATTGAATACCTTCTCGCGAAATTATCTATTAAGGTATCAATCATTAAATTTATCAACCCCAGGAACCGATGTCGATATTAGATTAGTTTATCAGATAATTATTATTGATTCAAGATAAGTTTGTACCTATATCCCACTCTCTTAGATTTGTGAATACTCCACGTGTTAAAAAAATATTTTTCTGCATTTTTTCATGGGTTTATTTTGATTTTTATTTTTTTTATGTTTTAGATGTTCTACAAAAATATGATCACTTAAAGTGTCGGTAATAGAATATCAAAACAAAACTGAAATATAGTATTATTTTTATTTGAAATATAATTAATGAAATGTAAAAAGTTATTTGTCCTAATTGACCATGGCCAAGATTTTGAATATTATTTTTGAACTCTATACAGCGCCAGTATCTAGAAAAATCTATGCTCAGTAGAAGTTCCTAAAACAACATAACAATTTATATTAGTCATACCAGAAAAGTCATCTGTAAACTGTGTATAAATAGTAGTCTCTTTCTAAAAGTCATAAGTGACCCTTTGGGAGAAGAAGTGTAGATTAGAGACACTTTCCAAATATATGTTTACCGGAAACGATAAAATACTAGTA
Source organism: Brenthis hecate (assembly GCA_951806755.1). NCBI lineage: Eukaryota > Metazoa > Arthropoda > Insecta > Lepidoptera > Nymphalidae > Brenthis > Brenthis hecate. Next base: position 4,084,163 of record OX638271.1, on the reverse strand, counting down.
TATTCAGATATTTTTATTAGAAAAGGTCTTTTGAAAAAAAAAATGTATTTTATTAGCATATGCGACTCATCTAAACGGAATTTAAAGCATAACTTGATAGAACCTCGTAAAATGGTTATATGTGTGGTGTACTTTTTGAGACATACGAACGGATAGAAGGAAATTCAAGAAATTCAGTATTGTTACATTATATATAGAAATAATGCGAGTGTGTTGAAAAAATAAAAATTGAAAAATAAATACATATTAAAACTATTATAAATGCAACAATATATACTAATACTAGCGGTTTACCCTCGCTTCGCTCGGGTTCACCTCTAGAAAAGCACAAACAGATCTATCCCACGGGAACCAATCTAACAATCGGTATAACTGTGTGTGGCGAATTAAGTAAATTTATCGTCAAAATTGAATTTATTTTTGGTACGTTTCCACATTTCAAGTTTATTGCGCTGGTTATGTGAACGTATTGGAATTTTCTCTCCTCCAAAATTAATCTATTATCATTTAAATTGTATGTAATAAGAAACGTACTTCATACATATAATAAAATTCTGAGTCGAATCTGTACATTAAATATTTTTTGGAAAATCTTATTGAAATAGTCATTATTATCTATGCAGAGGCCGAATCTAAAGTTTTTAGAATTTTTGTCTGTATGTCTGGGAATGCATCACGGGAAAACCACTTCACGGATTTTGATGAAATTTAGTATGGTTATCCGGGTCAACATATAGGATATTTTTTACTGGGAGAAAATATCTCTGAGAAATCTGCACTAAATGTTAAAAATAACATATTAAATTAAAGTAATATGTTATAATTCAATTCCGGTGGCAATGATTTTTTTATATTATAATATTCATTTCTTATAAGTATCACAGAGTGTTACAAGAAATAATTGATAATTTGTTTTTGAAATTTCTTTACATAACGTTTATCACTTTAGAAACATATAACACGGCTACTATGGGTTTGACGACACGTTTAGCTCAGTTTGTAGTAACCCTACTTGCTGTGCCAGCTGTCGCGGGTTCGAGTCCCGCTGGGGGCATTCACTTGTGTGATGAGCATGAATGTTTGTACTCCAATCATGGATGTTTATATTTATAATATGTATGTATTTAAAGTTATATATGTGTAGTATATCAACTATCTGGTATCTATAACACAAGCCTCGTAGCTTACTATGGAACTAGATGGTGATGTGTGTTAATGTTCCAACAACAACAACATATTTATGAATGGAGAACCGCTATATTTTTATTTTTCGTAATATTACCTGTTGCGACAAGTTTAGCCGTTTACATAATACCTTCTAAATTCCAGTTTTATATCACCAATAATGTCCTTAAAACATGGAACAACACACGAATTATGAACAGACGGACGTAACATAAAAAAAAATCTTATTATCAAAGATTTTCATAGTACATCAATAAGGTGAAATAAAAGTCACATTTACAGACAGCCATTTCATTCCGAGTTATGTTGAAGACGTCATTCGTTCTAGTTTTAATTTCCTTTTGCCACACGCGTCTCCTATGTTTCCTTCCTCCATTTTGTACGTACTACCTTAGAGGTTACAGATTACCATACAATATTATGCACTAACAGTAATATTAGCACAGAATTTGCTTCGTAATGTTAAAAGACGAAATATCTTTAAGCCACTACTATCCGTCCTTGTGTATTCAGCCCTTTTTAACGTCCCACTGCTGGGCACGGGCCTCCCTTCAATACGAGGGGGATCAGGCCATAGTCCACCACGCTGGCCAAGTGCGGGTTGGCTTCCGTCTTTACAGTCACTATAATAATTCCATTCTTCTGTTTTGTGGTTTCTAGGAATCACTATAATGCAAAATGGCAAGAATAAATCTTGATATAATAACTTTAAGCACGTAACTATATACCTACCTATTTCTTATACATTTTTACATAGGAAAATCTCTCAACAAGCTATTATCTATATACAGATAAATAAAAGTGAAGTTTTTCTAATGTCAAAATAACAGCTTGTACTAAATTTATAAAGCATTATTTACTGTAGGTAATTATAAGATATAAAAAAAACAATTTTTAAAAATTTTGTCTGTCTGTTTGTTCCGGCTAATCCTCGGAACGACTGAATCGATTTTGACAGGACTTTAACTCGCAGATAGCTAATATTACAAAATGATGGGCTTGATTATTTCAAAGTTTTTTTTTAGCGCATTAAAATAAAAGCTTGTTTTTAAAAATGTTTTTTTTTACTATTCATTTATTTATAAAATTATTTGAGGAGATTCAATAAGCTTGTAATAGTAAAAATTAGTTGCTAAAACAATGATATAAAAATAATTATAAAAAGAAATTAAATTATGAGTAGAAAGAAAGTTAGAAACCCGGAAAAACATTATATATATATATATATATATATATAATATATATATATATATATATATATATATATATATATATATATATATATATATATATATATATATAATTTCTTATTAGATTTTCAAAAAATACTTTTTACATGAACATATACAAATGTACACTGAATTTAAAATCACCTAAAAATTATTATTTTACTCTTAGTCTTGGGTTGGACTTTTTCTTAGATTTACGCGAATATTTGACATTTTAAATAAAACTATTTTTCGGACTATTTCGCGGATTTATTTTGATTTTTGGTTCCCGACGTTTCGAATGCTTTACAGCAATCATGGGAGTCTCTCCCGTGCTGTCATGAAAAGATAGTTTTATTTGTAATATCTTCATTGAAAAAGTAATTATTGTATATAAATTTACAATTGATGTACATATATCATATCGTCTTATATCCACAAAATAAGACAATCCAATTGAGTATCTTTCTTTTTTAAAGTCGGTCAAAAATATTACCTCTTTAAAATGTTAGCATATTCATTGCGCCTACTAAGTGTATGAAAAAAAATGTTTTTTCATCACGAAAGCGTATTTTTGGTACAACGTCATCAACATTTCCACGTTATCTAGATCTCATTTGAAAAAGAGCCCAAAGAAAAAGTAATTACTGGTGCTATCCGTTTAATCTGCCTGCCTTGTGGTCGTTCAAGGTCAAGCGCATATTATAATTTGGCTAAATTATTTTACATTAAAGTAAATTACAAATATAGTTAATTATATATGTATATTTAATTGTATATTTAGATGAATTAGTTTATTTTTATAACATTAATATTTTCTGTAAGGAAATGATAAATAATTCTCAATTCAATTCAATTATCTTATTAATGAGCTACTATTGCATAAGCAGTGTAAAAACACTGCTTATTGATTATAGTTTCCAAAAATTCATTATTTATTTCCAGTCGCGTAAATTAATAAATTCTCCCATTCAAAGTCACTAAAAAGTACTTACACTGACTTCAAAGTAATTTTAAAAGTATTCAACTCATTGTGGAAGACGGATACTTTATTGAAATTATTATAACACCATATTTATTGTAATATTTATTTATTTATTTAATGGAACACCAACATTATACATAATATGCAACATTATGTATACAATAATATTATTTCTCTTATTTAAAAAAATAAAGACTTAACTACGTTTCTGTAATAATAAAAGAAACAACATTTAAAGCCTGTATTTCAATCTAATAAACAATAAACTATTAAAATATTTGAGGAAAATTTATAATTACATACTTTTTTAAGTTGTTCATTTCGGAAATTCTCAAAAATCCAGAAAAAAATCATAACTCCAAAACTATGAACAATCGTAACATACATGAGGGTGATTCGGGTACCCGAAATGGGTTCTCTATCTCATGACTTCCACTTGACTCTACTTTCCGGGACAACCTGTTTATTAGATACAGCCTATAACCTTCCTTAATAAACGGGGTGCCTAATACAAAAAGAATTTTTCAAATCGAATTAGTAGTTCCTGAGATTAGCGCGTTCAAACAAACTCCGCCTGTTTATAATATTACTATAAGATTTAAATATAGGAAGCATCTTTGTTGCTATTGAAGTTATTTACTAGCATTTTAACAGCCATCTAAACGCAGCAGAGCACTTTCCTCTTTAGAATTGTTTATTATGCTTTTGTGAGTGTACTTTTTGTGCAGTAGTGGAAGAATTAATGTTTATATTTCTAAAATATATGTATATACCTACCTTTTTCATACTCCGGTGGGACAACTGCTCGACACGACCAGTGAGAGTTAAGGCGCAGGACCGACGGCTTTACGTGCTCTCCGAGGCACGGGGGTGAAGCACCGCCAACTTCCCAACTCCGGGCTGTTACTGAGGCTTACTATACAGAAAGACTCAATAACTAAACTTGGCCTGACCCGGGACTCGAATCCAGGACTTCCGGGTGTGCTGCCGTACATGCTAGCCACTGCACCACCGAAGCAGTTAAGCCTCGTAGTCTAACCTCGAGCCAGAAAGTAATAGAGTAGTGGAGCGAGAGAGCCATGGTGACGGAAAATATCGTGAGGGTACCTGCATATATGAGAGAACCTAATAGGTGTTCGAAAGACATATAGAGTCCGTCAATCCATTGTGGATGACTATTTGCCTGATCCTCCTCGCAGTAAGGAGAGGCTCGTGTCCAGCAATAGGACATTAAAAACAATTATATACACAAATGTGTTAAAACAACATAATTATTTATTACGGAATTCTTAGAATGCATATCAGACTCGCACTTGCCCGACTTTAGCTTATTCCAGTCGATATAAAAACGCGAGCTTTTATTAACTATAGATATAAAGCTTTAACTATAGATAGTGTACGAGAGAGAAACATAAATGGTACAAAGTTTAACTTATTAGAATCACAAATTACAATTGAATTGCATTCGAATGTAAACATTACAAAATTGCTTCAACAATTTCAAAACCAAAACGGGATGATCGAATTCTGAATCTCTCGATTTGTACTTCGTGTTCCGCTCTCAATATTCAAATGGGGAATACCTTATTCTCAAAAAGAATTTCTCGTTCAATAGAAAGAATTTTATATTTGGTACATGTTAAACATTTTTATATCTGCCAACAATTATATTGTGAGTCAGTTCACTCAACTATATTGGGATTATTTTGAAATAAGAATTTATTTATCATATATTTAATCTTTTTTTTAAGTTTTAATTATTAAATAAAGAAAATGAATATAATATATTAAAAATAATTAAATAAAATAGGGATTTCTTATAGCAAAAACTTGTTTATTAACTGCTAATAACATTATGCTAAAGCTTATCAATGTTTTTATTATTCTTGAAACAAGGGCTATTCATAATGTTTGAAGAAAATCTTATAGTTTTAAAATAAAAAAAATATTATATATTAAATTATTATCTTTATTATCTTATGTTAATTTGTATATCTGTTTTCTTTTTATGCAAAAAATATTGCCTTTCAGTACTTTTTGCGAAAAAAGTTGGTCTTTCGTATAAGTTAGAACTTTAAAAACACTAAAATAAAAAATAAATTTTATAGACAATGTTGTGAAGTTATAACTCATTATCAGGTCAACACTTGGAATAGCTTTTACGAAATCTCTCATTCCCTTGGGAAAACATAATAACTGGTTCGGATGAGTTTTCCTTCAAACAAAAATTTCGACGATTTAAAACAAAAATCTGCAATAAAAATTATCATTTTGATGGGAAAATGCGAAATATTTATACATACTCGTAATATAAAACAAAGTCGCTGTCTGTCTTTGTCTGTTTTTTCGCTTACTTCTTCTAAATCACGTAATGGATTTTGATAGTGTTTTCACTGATAGAGAGAACGATAATTAATAAGGATGGATTAGCAAGTACGGCTTCAGATCAGGAGATCCTAGGATTTTTCTGTTAAGATATTCTCAGTAGCAGCACGTAGTTGGGAAGTAGGTAACACTTCTCGGAGAGCATGTAAAACCGTAGGTCCTGCGCCTTAGCTCTCACCGATCGTGTAGAAGTATCGTCCTATCAGACTTTGAGAGTGAAAAGGAATAGAGAGTGCACTTGTGTCTGCGCACTATAATACCTCCTGCGCAGCTTTAAAATGTATATAGCCGAGCGAAGTGAGTATATATATATGGTATATATATATGGTGTATATATATGGTATATATATATGGTAGCTCATAAATATAATAAAACAGAATTAACAAATGAAATATAAAAACTTGAAGTAACTTGTGTACTATTTATATGATGAAAATATTCAGCAAAAAATTGTGTTTCACTCAGAATATTATTGTCTTTCGAACACCCAGTCAATTTCTTTTATATTTGAAGGAAATTTAAAAATGTTCAACAAAAAATCTTTAATAATAAATGAGGGTGCGATGTCCTTGTATTCAATAAGCAAGCGAAAAACGATTTTTACTTACTATTGCTTTGAATTCTAATAAATCTTAGGTGTCAAAAAATGCCATTTTTAACGACCGACGCAAAAAGAGGAGTGTTATAAGTTTGACATCGATGTCTGTCTGTGTGTGTGTGTCTGTGGCATCGTAGCTCTCAAACGGATGGACCGATTTTGATGCGGTTTTTTCATTTGAAAGCCAGTTTCCTTGCGGTGGTTCTTAGCTATGTTCGGTTAATAGCGGTCCAACAGTGTAAGAGTATCAGCTCTTTTCCAAAATGGTGTAAGGCATTTTGGCGTATGTATACTCGATTAAGTGCTTCACGCGTGCCAGTGTAATCGTTAAATGACAATTAATATGCGTAGGGGTTTTTTTTTAATTTTTAATTATGTAGCGTTGAAACATAACATTATTTATTTTTCCTTAGTGTTATCAGGCCGAGATTTATGCTCCTTCTTGCAGGAAGTTTCATGAGACCGTTATCCTCCGATATCCCTCGAGTGTTGGTAAAAGTAAAACTCTCGATAGGTGTCAACTGAAACATTTTTGGAACTGAAATAATTTAGAAATTGTTGGTAAAAATAGACTTACCTTGCAGTGCCTTGCAAACCATCCAGGAAGCCATTCAAATATACACACAAAATTTTATCTGAATCGGCCCATTTCTTTAGGAGGAGTAGGTTAACAAACACACTTACAGCAGATATATATATTTGTATATATATATATATGTATATATATATATATATATATATATATATATATATATATATATATATATTTCTGCTGTAGATGAAGATAACTGTAAAACTTTATGCAAAACTAATTTAATTTTATTTTAAATTCTACATTTATTTAACGTACAAAATATAACAAAATGGTTCGTGCTGATCAGATTTTTCTTAATATTTCACACCTAAATAGCATTACGTATATTCTTTTCAGCGTTCAATTATGATAAAAGGCGACAGTGAGTTATGTGTTCCTTTATGCCGTCTGCGTCACTAATGTATATCTTCCTAATGTAGCCCATGAAACGGAAATATAATAGGTATTAATTTGACATTTGAGTGGATAAATTTTGGTAACTTTAGATTGAGTAGTTATTGTTAGAATGTTTTTATAATGCTTCCTTGTTCTAGTAACTTTAGAGTCGGGCTTATTAAAGGATTGAGAGGCTCTTACCTATACTTCTACACTAATATTATAAAGAGTTAAAGTTTGAGAGATTGTGAGTTTGTGACGTTGTAGGGGGTAATCTCTGGATTTACTGAACCGATTTAGATAAAATTTGGTAAGAAGATAGTTTGAGACCCTGGGAAAGACATAAATTACTTTTTATCCCGGAAATGATTCCTTAAGGGGGTGAAAATGGAGATGAAAGTTTGTATTAGGAGTCAACCTAGGGATGAACCCGATCGAACCGAGGGTGAGTCGCTAGTGGACCATAAGAGTGGTGTTCGGATATTTTTTTAGATGTTACGTTTGCTAAAGTTTCTTTATGTGATGTGGTCTTAAAAATTAAGTTTTATTAAAATATTATAAAGGGCTCCATTAATTGTTCTACTTCCATACTTTTGTGATGTTGTATGGTAAATTTAATGTAAGAAAAACGTATCGATCTATCGACAAGATCAACTCGGGCTTTTCGTTCAGTGCTCTCTGATACAAGAGATGGAATGGCAAGTTCATAGAGTTTCTCAAGTAATGAAAAAATGTAAAACAATTTTTTCATTTTACACCGACTCATGATTATCGAATATTGTATAACTTGATTAGTATTTCCTAGTTCGATATAATGTTATATAAACATCACAATATATTTGTTTGCTTCTTCTTCTTTAGACATACTTTTTATCTATACTAATATTATAAAGAGGTAAAGTTTGTGAGTTTGTGACGTTGTAGGGGGTAATCTCTGGATCTACTGAACCTATTTAGATGAAATTTAGTAAGAAGATAGTTTGAGACCCTGGAAAGGGCATAAGATACTTTTTATCCTGGATCCTTTTTGTCGCTAGTATTACGTAATAATAATAATATCCATATGACTTTCGGGCCGATTTTAGCGAAAGCGGCCATTCACACCTAACAAGCCACCTGTGCAGAATGTTACAGGGTACAAGTATGTTTAGGAGCAATTGCTTTCAATCTCAAATTCGATAAGACGAAAATTCGACAAAACCATAGAGAAATCAGGCGCGCCGTCAGATTTACGTACTCTTAGAGTCATGATTCACTACCAAGGTGTAATACCGCCAAATTTTCAACTCTGAGTTGTAATAAATTTCTTAACAGTAAAATACAATAACAATACTTAGCTTGATTTGGGATTCGAACCCAGGACCGTCTAATGTATAGCCACAGTACATACAAGCCACTAGAACAAAAAGGTAGTCAGGACATGAAGTATATTGTATGTGCCACATCGTTTACAGCTAGTATAAAACACTAGTTAATTTATAAGACCAAATTAATCATTCAAGTCCAGGAATCGAAGTAACGACCTATACCAAAACAGAAAGTGCTAGACCGATATCCTATTACACCAAATACGTTGATGTAGAAGTTTCAAGTATTATATTAAACTTCACTGTCACTTATTTCATCTGCAGCTGTTTGAGTTATTCAAACAAAATCATCCTCGAACAAATAAAATATCCTCACTCATGTTTCTTCTTTATAAAATACTAGCGACTCACCCACACTTCGCTCGGGTTCATCCCTGGGTACGTTTTAACGGTTAGTATGAAATACAAACCATCGAATTTCTCGGCTTTTCTGTACTATAATATGCGTGTATTATACATATAAACCTTCCTCTTGTATCACTCTATCTATTGCTGAAAACTGCATTAAAATCCGTTGAGCAATTTAAAAGATCTAAGCGAACAGACAGCGGAAGCGACTTCATTTTATACTATGTAAAGAAACGAGTACACTTTCTTTTTGATATGAATAATATATTGCGTATTATTCAATCTTTTGGAGATCCGATTCTGAGATATTTGATACACTTGTGATAGAAAATATCAAGATGTTCTATTTCATTTCTTTAAAGATGAAGCTTTTGTTACAAAATATGTACAATATGACGATATATTTATACTATTATAGTAACGGGGTCAAAGTTGTACTTTTTTTTTTAAATTGAGATTGTTGTCCATGGGATGTAATAGAAACTTTTTATTTATTCATCGATCAAAAAGCAGGAAGTACTCTATTGGTTCATATTTTTGGAGTGTTCGATATCTTTGTCAATTGTGGATTGATTTTCCTAATTCTTATTTAATGATTAACAGTATACACTAAACCTCAAAGATAATAATAAATAAATAAAGATGTTGGTACATTAACATACAGCATCATCTAGTTCCATGGTAAGCTACGAGACTTGTGTTTTGGATACCAGATAGTTGATAAACTACACATATACAACTTTAAATACATACATTTTATAAATATAAACACCCATGACTAGAGTACAAACATTCGTGCTTATCACACAAATGAATGCCCCCAGCGGGACTTGAACCCACAACCGCTGGCACAACAAGTAGGTCACTACAAACTGAGCCAAACGTGTCGTCATACTACATAGTAGACATGCGTAGGTCCGGATTGAAATAGTTCCCGGAACTATGTCCTAGGCCGGAACGATATCGTTCCAATCCGCGATGTCAATTGAAACAGGTTCACAGTTCCATATAGTTCCACATGTGCAGGAGTGAGATGGAGCGAGTAAACGAATATATTGGACCGATCACCGGAGCGACTGACTGAACTGAACGTAACCGACTCCTGCCGAACCTACCCGAGCTATAGCTGTATATTAAATTTTAAGGTGCTTCCTCACAAGAGTTAAATTTTTTTTTAAATTGTTAAGCCGCGTCCACATGCTGGGCGCTTGCCACAAGCACCGAGAATCATAAACACGTGCCAAACACCAAACACAAACTAAATACATTAAATAAATAAATTAAATTAAAATAAAAAAGCCTTTCATTTCTTGCGCTTACTAAAAATGCTATTAACACAATTTAAGAAAGTAAGTATTTATTAATTATTAATAAAATCTTTTCATATTCAGTTATATTATAATAATAGTATTAGATCTAATGTTATATTAATTATTATGTATGTAGAATGTTTATTAATTTAAACTTATTTCATAATTTTTACAATACCTAATATGAATTAGAATTTATAATTAATAAAAATAGTAACAATAAATAATTAAAAATTAAAATCAATGTATATAATAAAATAATTCATAAGTTAAACAATCATTTACAATATTTTTACTTATTTGAAGTAGATTTTTTTAAGTTTTTATTTTCTATTTTTAGTGTAGATATAGTAGATACCTAGTACCAAAGTAAGAAGAGGTCAAACAATAAAAAAATATATTTATACGTGTCGAACTGAGAACCTTCTCCTTTTTTTCGTGGGTTTAAAATTATTTCATGTTAAAAAATGTTAGGTATATGATGTTATCTGTTGCACTGCTGTGTGGAAGCGCCATTATATCGCGTAGGTACTATGAGTAAACTACTGTAGTGACTAGTGCGTGTGCGAGTATTCGCAATATAATGTCATCTCTTACTATGCTATTACAAATAATAATTTGCCTACTTCACTGTGCGTTAAAGTCGATAATTCATTGATTAAATCTGATTTTCGTTTTGAACTTTTAAAACATTAATAATATATTTTAAAATTTTAATATTCTTTATTCACTTTTGACGCAATATTTTTGTACTTTGTTGCGTTCGTCTAGATTCACATTGCGCGCGAAAGCACCATAATAGTTTTTTGAAGTTGGTTTAATTTTTTTTTAAACCTTTTTTATTTCGTAATTTTTAGTTTTAAGTAAAAACTGAAATAGTTTTTGTAAAAAGTAGTAATTACAAAAAATACACTTTTTTATCCATATCTTCAAAACCACTGAACCGATTTTGATGAAATTCTTACTATTCCCTAAGTTAAAATAATTGTAAGCAAATAAAAAAGCATCATCACGTCGGTCGGAATAGTAGTTTCAGCGAAATGCGTGGACAAACATACATACAATACATACATGCATATATACATCTATACACCTATAAAATTTTGTATACCTATTTGCTTCGAAGCCCTAATATATCATATTATGTTAATATCTTGCAGTTCTAATAATATTATATACATATACGTGTCGAATTGATAACCTCCTTTTTTTTAAGTCGGTCAATTAAAACTATATCTCCCGCTATGCTGTGCTCGTGAACCGATGACAGTGATAACCTGTTAAAATCGGAACGATCGGATCGGATGAACTATCGGAACTAGATAGTTCCGCGAACATGTTTCGTGAACATAGTTCCTTTATGGAAAGGAACTATTCCATGTTCAATCCACTCCAGGACCTAGTTTGCGCATCTCTGCTACATAGAATGTTACTAAAATTTATTATTTACAGATAGTTGATAGACTACATATATATATATATATATATATATATATATATATATATATATATATATATATATATATATATATATATATATATATATATATATATATATATATATATAACTTTAAGTATACATATTATAAAAATAAACATCCATTGACGAGTATAAGCATTCGTGCTAGTCACACAAAGCGGGACTCGAAGTCGTGACCGCTGGCACAGCAAGTTGGATCGAATGCAAAAATACACAAACCTCAAAAACTATCCTCAAATTTCGAATAAATACTATCAATTATTTTATTTGTAGCTAATTTAAATAAATTTTGTAAATACGTGAAGTTCCGACGTTCATATAGAAATTGTTACTATCGAGATTATCTAACGATTCAGCTAGGATGTAGATAGAAAAGCTGTTCTATAGTTAACAACTCTTAGTATAGTTTTCTAATTAGCCTCTTTTGATTCATTTGTCGTTTGATGGCAATTTTCGGGAATATATTTTTTATAGCAAAGTAATAACAAAACGTACATAGTTGTCAAACCAACATAAGCAGTAGATGAAACCTGGTTTTCAAGCGTAAATGAACGGGCGAGTTGGCGATCTCCCTAAATTTATAACGTACATAAATAAAATGCACTGTGGTGGTAGAAAGCTAATTTATTTGGATGAATATTGAATATGTTTTTACTAGTGGTCACCATAATTTTGTTTTGTCAATACACTGCAATGGGTAAACAATGATGTTTTATATTATACTAGCATTGCCCGCGGCTCCGCCCGCGTTCAGATGACCAAAAACCAAATTCTTAGGTTTTACATATAAGTATACTCTTACATTGCAGTTTTTGAATTTTTTTTTCAGAAATGAGATATTTTCCCGTGTTAAAAAGTATCCTATATATTGACCCGGATAATCAGCTATCACCATACCAAATTTCATCAAAATTACTCCAGTGGTTTTTCCTTGATGCGGTAACATACATACAAACAGACAGACTGACAAAAATTCTAAAAACTATAGATTCGGCTTCTGTATCGATAATAATGTTTATTTCAATAAGATTTTTCACCACGTATCTATTGTACATGATTCGGCTTAGTTACAATTTTATGATGATGATGATGATGCTCTCCTAGCCGATTCCGACCACGGCGGCCAATCTCATTGAGATTAGCCAACTGCGCAGGAGATATTATAGTGCACAAGTGTACGCGCAGACACAAGTGCACTCTCTATTCCTGTCACTCTCATACTCTGGTGGGACGACTGCTCGACACGACCAGTGAGAGTTAAGGCGCATGACCGACGGCTTTACGTGCTCTCCGAGGCACGGGGGTGAAACACCGCCAACTTCCCAACTCCGGGCTGTTACTGAGGCTTCTCTTTTAGTGCGCTAGTAAGCTCTTGTATTATATCATTATGGATAAATGGACACTTATTTTTCAAATGTTTATTATAGAGTTAGTCTTAGCCTCGTGAGGCCCAATGTCCTCGGACTAGGACATAATATCGAACCTGATTACCGCCCAGATAAATATGATACAACATTTTCTTAACGGCCCTGTGGACTTACACAAGAACATAATAGTTATCGTATAATATTTTTAAATTTTGCCGCGCATGGCTATATTTTTCTAATGCTCTTTGATTGGTGGGCATGTTAGTGACCATAATCATACGACACTAAGCTGATCCAATCAGAAAAAAATTGTCATTGGTAATCAAAATGGCATACATGGAGTGCAGACTTGGTAAAGGTAAGTTTTAATCTCTAATTATGCATGTAATCAAGTGACTAATAAGTTTTAAATTAAGTAAGTATGTAAGTTAGAACACTAAATTGCATGTATGTCTTAATATTCTTGAAAAATTCCTTTGAAAATGTGTTTGTTTTTCACTCTTGAGCAATATGTACTTGTGTGAAAACAGCGAGCGTATGTTCCGTAATTTTATGTTCTTATAGAAGTCATCATCACATTGGTCTTTAAGACATACTTTATTTTTTTACAGTTGCAATCGGAAGACATTGAAAACTTGTTGGAAGAATAAGACTTAGAAGATTATTTGCTATTCGAAGAAGATTTAGACGATCCCCCTTTTGTGGGTTCGCTACAAAATATACGGTCCAGCTCAACCGGCGACGACAACGAGAGTGAAAATTGATTAGTCCAAAGATAAAATTTGTTTGAGTTTCCTAATTTGATATCAGATTAATTTTAATTTTTTTTTTGTTTACTTAACTTGATAAGAGTTTTTGTTTTGTTATGTATGAAAAAGCTACATTTTCTTTAGGAGTTAAAAACATAAATTGTGTTATTAATTCAATGTCTCGAGTACTAGTAAAATTTAATTTACTTTGTTGTTATTTTTGTCATAAAATGATAAAATATTTTTTTGTAGTGGTAAGCCAAGCCAAACAATATTAAGACTGAACTAGTATTACTTTTAGAATATGTGATTGATTTGTTTAATAAAACTGTGTGAAATATTCACAATAAATACAATAATTTTTATTCAGTGTTTTTATTCCTGTAATAGCCCAAAGTGCTTACCAGAAGACATGAAGAATATACCTTCTCTAATAATGCAGCCCAATGTTCTTCGACAAGGACAGGTTTTCTTTTTAGTTTTGGATAGCAAAAATATATTGTATTCTATGGTATAAAGGCGTTAAAAATAAATTACGTTAAAAATTCACTCTATCATTATTTTTATGACTCTTTTATATTTGGGCTGCAATCACTAAACTTAATTATGTACTTGTTGAAGAACATTGGGTGTTTAATCTAACCTCCTTAAATTATCCTTGGGCGCTAGGAGGTTAAAATTTAATTATTATAAACTAAAATTGTACAACTAAATTGATTATAAAAGTAATTATTCCAGTATTGGAGATAGTTAGCTTTTTCTCTTGGAATTTATATAGAATCATCTTCAGGTATACAATAATAATTTATAAAGAGACCATGAAAATCAGTTCACAGTTAGCATACATGCAAATAAACACACACTAATAGAACTTTGTCTTTTTTTTAAATTGGTCAAAATACAAGATTCCATATACATTCAATACGATATACATTAAGATCTTAAAAAAAATCATGTAGGTATTTTACAGTTTTACTTTAGTCGAGGAATCTTTTTATATCATAAACTAGCGTTGCCCGCGGCTCCGCCCGCGTTAATATGACCAAAACCAAATTTTTAGGTTTTATACATTAGTATACTCGTATTAGTATATTAGTTGACCCGGATAACCAGCTATTGCCATACCAAATTTCTTTAAAATCCCTCCAGTGATTTTGCTGTGATGCGGTCACAGTTAGACAGACACACAAAAATTCTTAAAACTATAGGTTCGGCCTCTGTTAGCGATAATAATGTGTATTTCAATAAAATTTTCCAAAAAATATTTAAAGCACAGATACTGCTTCATTAAATTTTAATGTATCTATAGATGTAACTAATTTATAAAGCCAAAAAAATTGTTTTTTGATAATTTAAACACGAGCGGGGCCGCGGGTAATTTAGTAGTAATTCTAATAAAATCATAGAAAGGTCGATTTTGTACATTCAATTTTTTGGAATTAAAACTACGTATTTTAAAGGCACATGGCGACATCTATTGACAAATATTTAAGTAATACAAAAATTTATTTAATTATAATATTTTTTTTAATGAATAAAATAGTGCTATTGATATACTTTTTTTTTAAGATTAGCTATTTTTAATAGTTTTTGACAAATTTAGTAAGTTAACTTGTTAAAATCTATATAGTATCATCTTTTTTTATTCTAACCAGTTTTTGTATTTTTTCTTAGAAATGAGATATTTTTCTGCGGTAAAAAGTCTCCTATATGTTGACCCGGACAATCAGCTATGACCATACCAAATTTCATCAAAATCCGTCCAGTAGTTTTTCTGTGATGCGGTAACAGACAGACAGACCGACAGACAGACAGACAAAAATTCTAAAAACTATAGATTCGGCCTCTGTATCGATACAAATGTCTATTTCAATAAGATTTTCTAAAAAATATTTAATGTACAGATTTGACTTAGTTAGAATTTTATTATGTGTATAGATAATTGAAATCTAAAAATATTAATTTCATGCACTAAAGGATTCTAATTTTTGCTTTTTTAACACCATCTCATAAATAATATTATAAAAACATCCACTTTATAAAAACCTTAAGCTCAATACCAGTAAGTTGAAGTGCGAGGTCATCTTAAATCCACTTATAAATTAGAAAACAGTGTAAAAAAGTTCTGAAGCAACGAACAAAATCGATTCACTTCTAATGAGAGCGCTTCGTTAAATTATCACATTCCGTCGACTCTTAAGAAGGATTTTCATCTATAGAAATGTAGACTTTATTATTATAGAATTAAAAACGAAATTTGCATAACAAATAAAACACTTATTGAAACAATCGTTTTATTCTTGTTTCTTGTTTGTGTTGAACAATGTATTGTTACATGCAAGTGATTAATTCTACCAGATTTTGTTATATAGCTTTATCAATTAAACAGAAGTGAAACAAGGAAACTGAAAACCTTATCACTCTGGGTTCAGCAGTCCACAGTGTATAAATGTTGACAAACTGGCACTTTCTCGTGGTTTGTCTGCGTAGTTTAAAAGTAATTAATTTTCATACAAACCCCTTTTTTACCCCTTTAGGGTTTGAATTTACAAAATTCCTTCATTTACCTAAACCCTATTAGGAATCTATCTCCCAAACAGTAGCTTTTACGCGTTCTGAGATTTCTTGATTAATTAGTGAGTCTTTCCCTTTATATAATCTCGTCTGTCTCTAATCAAGAGAATGAAATTTTAATATAATATTTTAATTAATTTAGCATCATAATAAGAATCAGTAAAAAAATTGTATGAAGCAAACTACGTGCTAACTCTGGATAAAATTATCAAATTCTTAATAACAAATCACATAAAGAAATATTTAAATTACATGGGATGGTTCATGGTTCTCGAGATGTAACTCATTCATTAAAGAAAAATAATGAAAATTGTTTAACATTTGACAAATATATCATAAAGAAGATGATTATGAAGTAACATTTATTTTCTTCATCCACTCAATCTCACTTCATCATTCTATCATCATCTTCATCATTCTTGAAGATGGATACAACTGATAACAATAATAGATACCAAGTGCCTCTAAATTCATTATAAAACATTTTTTTGTTAATAAATGTAAAAGCTATACAATAATTCAGGTCTATATTTGAGTATTTATGCTAATCCGAACGCTTACAAATTTTAGATGTTGCATATTTTAATAAAATAATCTTTAGGTAAAGAATTTTTAATCACAACTCCGAAATACTCTTCAATCTATAAATTCTAAGCCGTAAAGTTCAAAGATTGGTCCATAAAAGTTAAAAAAAATCTCATTTTATTTGTAGTTTACGATTATATTCGGATTTACGATGGCACCTATTAAATATAGGGTATATTTAATAGGTGCTATCGTAATTCGCTTCCTTTTATTACTTAACTTTCAAAAGGGAGAAGTTGGTCACGGTTTGTATTTTATTTTATCGTTTTTTTTTAACCTGATTTTATAAAAATAACATGGAGATTTCATAACATTTTTTACTTCTGGCTCGATCGGATCAGCTCGATGATATCAAATTATTGTACCTTCTCTGGTTTTAGATCAAGATACAACTTAAAATCGATACGTTAAAATCGATTTTCAAGATTTCATTACATTTAGTTATTATTATTAAATTAGTAATTTCTTCCTAAAATATTTCTTTGTTAATATTAAAATGGCAACGTGTGTGCCAATTCCTTGAAACCCTTTTTTCGATAACGGATCAATATTATAATTTTTATTTATAAAAATATTTATTTACAGCAGAGTGATATAAGTTTATGACTACTGTTCATATTGTGGTTCTCATAGAATAAATAAATAAATAATATATAAATATGTTGCGACATTAACACACAGCACCATCTAGTTCCATAGTAAGCTACGAGGCTTGTGTTATGGATACCAGATAGTTGATAAACTACACATATATAAATTTAAATACATACATATTATAACCACCCATGACTAGAGTACAAACATTCGTGCTTATCACACAAATGATTGCCCCCAGCGGGACTTGAACCCACAACCGCTGACACAACAAGTAGAGTCACTACAAACTGAGCCAAACGTGTCGTCATGCTACATAGAATGTTACTAAAATTAACGAACTCTTGCTAAAGTTTACTTGAATATTACATTTGTGATATTTTACTCATCAATATTCAATACTCCAAGTTAAAGTCAACTGAATAATGGCTTCCAAATGTAAATAAACTTATATTAAGCGTCAGGCTTAGCTCTAAGAACTTCGAAGAAAGAAAAATAACAAATTTTAGGTAACCAAAACTAAATAGATGAAGTATAAACTAACAAAGTTTTATGTACATTTTACTTTATTCACATAACAGAATAACATAATTATTAGTTTTAGCTATTTATAATAGCTTCTAACTGTCATTATGGTATATTGTTGTATATATGTATGTACTTTTACCTTCTAGAATCTTAACTAGGCTATTATCAGTATTAATTGGAATGAAACACGCAAAAGTTGTTTGAAGCCACAGTTTGAAGTAACCGGTAGAGCTATTATAATATTCGTATATCTAAGGTAAATTGAAATTTTTTCCTCATAAATTTAAAGCCGCCTCATTCATTATAAAAATTATTCAAATATTGATAAAAGAAAACGGCAATTAAGAAATTCATGTACCAAAAGTTCTTTATATCTTATAAGGCCAAAGGACCAAATCATTATTTTCTTTCATTAGGGTCCAATCTAAAAATCTAAAAATGCTGGTCAATTTGAATACCATTCAGCTTTTAACTTTTGTTAAATAAACGTAAAAGATCAAAAATCATTATTAATAATTAAAGGTACATTTGAAGTATATATTTATAACAAAAGTACCTTCCTGAGCGACCGATCTTGATTCGGCATTTTTCTTTTGTAAATTCGAGTTTATTTTAATATAGCGTTTTTTTGAATACATGCATACATACATACCCTTTTAGATAAAGTTAAAAAGCAAAATCTGATATAAATATAGAATTTGATCAAAATCGTTAGAGCCGTTTCCGAGATACACGAAGAAAATTTCTATAAACACAAGAATTGCTTATTTAATACCTCCAGGTAAATTTCTAAGAAATTAATTAAATTTCTAAGAAATCTATTGTTAACTGTAACGCCGGCGTGTCCGCGGTCGATGAGGGATTCATATTGCAGAAACTAGCAGAAGGAATGTGATAAAACATAGCTCAATTTTATTTTTATCAATTGAGTGTCTTTCATTCACGCTGAACCACAGAAAGTAACTAGTGAAGGATAGTACTACCATTCATAATATTATATTCGAAGCATTGATATCTACAGTACCGACATTTTTCCAATGTATTCCGAGCTTCAGACAAAACTAGGCCCAACGGCAATCTGCTATAGTCTGAGCTTAAATGGATTTAGAGCGACTCGTTTTATTTGAACTTCGTCGATTATAGACTAACTAGCATTGCCCGCGGCTCCGTCCGCGTTCAGATGACCAAAAACCAAATTCTTACGTTTTACATATAAGTATATTATTACAATACAGTTTTGTATTTTTTCTCAGAAACAAGATATTTTCCCGCAGTAAAAAGTATCCTATGTGTTGACCCGGATAACCAGCTATCACCATACTAAATTTCATCAAAATTGATCCAGTGGTTTTCTCGTGATGCGGTAACAGACAGACAGACCGTTTAGTTATTTTTTACATTTTAATGCCTGGAAGTCGGTTTTTTTAAGTTTTTATTATTTCTATTAAATTAACATAATTGTTACATATTATCAGATAATAAAAATTTTAGTTATAAACAGCCAGTAATATCTATACATATATTACATCAGTGACCTGAAAGCTAATTTGGAAAACGAAATAACATAGCAACTGTTGTTCAAAACAACTATTTTCACAGTATATATTCTTATATTCTAAAAATAGAAATAGGTGTCGATTTGCTGTCTTGAACTTGAATAATGCTGACAGTAACTACGATTTAACGTTTCACCTACATTAAAAGGTTACGGAAGACAATTTAACGATCACATATTACTCGCACCAATATATGGACAATGGACATCTATATTAATGACTAGCATTGCCCGCGGCTCCACCCGCGTTCAGATGACCAAAAAGCAAATTATTAGGTTTTACATATTAGTAAACTCTTACAATAAAGTTTTTGTATTTTTTCTCCGAAATGACATATTTTGACGCAGTAAAAAGTATCCTAAATATAAATGTAGCATGGTAATAGCTGGCTATCCGGGTCAATATAAAGTATACTTTTTACTGTCGGAAAATATCTCATCTCTGAGAAATCGCAAACTTGATTGAAAAAGCTGACTGTCGATTAAGTCTTTCGTTAGGCGCCTATGTTATTACTCGTAGTAGTAGTCGCTATGACATATCTAAGTGATTTTTGTCTCAAGTTTATCAAGTTATTTTAATTCCGTCAAAAACCTTTAAGAGTTTGTGATAGATAATATTTATGAAATCGATCTAAATTATTAAGACATTCATCAATTTGGACTATTTACCAAATACTTATATTGATCGTCTAATAGCCTACCTAACTATGACGAGGCACAGCACGTTTGACCCGAATAGCTAATCCAATTTCGCCAACCTACTCTGGTTAAGTGTAAAACAACATATTGATATAACAAGATACCCCTTACTGAGGAACCAGTATGTTAAACTAATCATTCTACGTAACATTTTAAGCATCAGGTTTATGACTTACTTCGCATACAAAATTTTTGGAGTACCAAATGATTCCTTCTGACCGATTACAGCCATGGCAGCCAATCCCAATGAGACTAGCCAATTGTGCATGACATAATACATTGCACAAGTGCACTCTCTATTTCTGTTACTCTCATGCTCCGATGGGACGACAATTCGCGGGAAAACCGACCAGTGAAGGAACGGGCGTGAGTCACCACTCCAGGCTGTTATTGAGGTTTCTAAACAGAAACACCCAATAACTAAACTTGGCCCGACCCGGGATTCGAACCCAGTACCTCTCGATCTGCAGCCGTACATGCTATCGCTTAGACGACCGAGGTAAAGGTTGTAAGTACCAAATACACATGTGAAGCGGAAAAATTAATTTGTGCCAAATCAAACCTCAAAGATAGAATGCATGACTTTTGAGTTTCTACGTAGTATATAATATCTAAACTAGCGACTCACCCTCGCTTCGCTTGGGTTCGTCCCTAGCTTGATTCCGCATACAACCTTTCATCTCCATTTTCACCCCCCTTAAGGGATGATTTCCGGGATAAAAAGTGTCCTATATCCCTGTCCCAGGGTCTCAAGCTTCTTACTAAATTTCATCTAAATCGGTTCAGTAGATCCAAAGATTACCCCCTACAACGTCACAAACTCACAAATTTTACCTCTTTATAATATTAGTATAGATAATATAATATCAGTTAAATATTCATTATTCCCTCCACGACCGCGGACACCCCGAGGTGTCAGTTAACAATAGATTTCTTAGAATTTTAATTAATTTCTTAGAAATTTACCTGGAGGTGTGTTTTGTTACTTTATTTGTAAGCTTAAAATATTCAACCTATAAAATGATGTTCAATTCTTCTACTTTGTTATTGTTGGTATGAAGCAAGTATGTATATTATACTTCAAGCAATTTTAATAAGACAACTTTTTGTTTTGGAATTCAAGTTGAACTTAAATGAAGTTGCACCTGAAAGCTTGTTATTTAGTAAGCTTCTGTATATAAGTATTAAAACGTTATATGAGCGTTGTTGCGTAGCAAACAACAAAAAAATATTTTCCCAAATTTTAAGATTAAATGAAGAAAATAAATATTTTGGGACATTAACACACATCACCATCTAGTTCCTTGGTAAGCTACGAGGTTTGCGTTGTGGATACCAGATAGTTGATACACTACACATATATAACTTTAAATATGTACATATTACAAATGAAAACCCATGACTTTAGTACAAAGATTCGTGCTCAACACACAATTGAAAACCCTCAGCGGGATTCGAAGTCGTGACCGCTGGCACAGCAAGTAGGGTCAAATATGTGCTGTTCCATCGTATAGTACTCTTACTATAAAGAATAATGTCAAAACGATGCGTTTTAACAATTTCATTCATATTTCTAACACGAAGAGCTATTTCGATGCGCTTGAATTTTTAAATGTTCTTGCATAAGCTTTTGAGTTCAAAGATATGTTCTTGAAATGCTTCGGGGACTTAAAATGCTTTAGAAATAATATTAATATTTCATGTTTAATATAGACGAAGATGTCTATTTTAAATTTCGCAAAAGTAAGTGTTATGTTGAAGTGAAATATATAGGAGTTTTAGTAGGTGACAAAAAATAAAAACCGACTTCAAACAAAAGCACTAAAAAGTAAAAAATAACTGGTTGGTAGTTTTCATTTACTATACATACCTAATCAAATATTTTCGAAGTCGGTGTGTTTTGGCTAAGTAATTAAACCTATTAAATACATACTTAATCAAATATTTTCAAAATAGGTACCAGCCCATACAAAGCAAAGCCCATACACTTTCAAACAAGACAAACATTGTCCAAATCGGTTAATAAATGACGGAGTTCTGAGGTAACCAACATAAAAAAATATATAGCCGAATTGAGAACCTCCTCCTTTTTGAGGAAGTCGGTTGAAAACTGGGTGTGGAGTAAGTAATTTGTCTCTTCATTCACTATTTAGTTAATACCTTTTGATCACACTGGTACAAACTTATTTACCCATATACAGGATGTTCCGACGAACGGCTTGACGGACGCTCGACGCACGGCTCGAAGCTCGGCTCGACGGACGGATGGATTTATGTATATATATATATATATATATATATATATATATATATATATATATATATATATATATATATATATATATATATATATGTGTGTGTGTGTGTGTGTACTTGTCAATGAAAAAGAAATAAAGTGTCGTTTTACTGATCTTTATATTGTCCGGGGAATAAGAATGAAGTTTTCGATTCAATGAAGACATACGTTTTCTGTTTGAATAAAACATTAGCGTTCATTTATTTGTGAGTTTGGTATAGTTTTTTAACAGAAAAGTCAGTTGTTATTTTTAAATTACTTTTAGCAAATACTGTACTCCTTTTAATGACTTATACACGACGCTTAATATATATTTCAATAAAAATATGGAGTCTTGCAACAGTCCTTTCAGTTACAATAGTAGCAATTACTTATTTTCGATATTGTATTAAGAATTTATCTATTTACTTTTTGAAGTAATTAGTATATTTTTAACCCCCGACGCAAAAAGTTTGACATTGATGTCAGTCTGTGTGTGTGTGTGTGTGTGTGTCTGTCTGTGGCATTGTAGCTCTCAAACGGTTTTTTTCCGTTTGAAAGCCAGTTTCCTTGCGGTGGTTCTTAGCTATGTTTGGTTAATATCGGTCCAGCAATGTAAGAGTATCAGCTCTTTTTCAAAATTATGTAAGGCATTTTGGCGATTAAGTGCTTCACGCGTTCCAGTGTAATCGTTAAAAGACAATTAATTTGCGTAGGGGGCTTTGTAAATTTTTAATGTATACCTTAAATAATTAAGTACAACTCGAACTTAATTAATTGATTTTTATTGTTTAAGTTTAAAAAACAAAAAGTTATTAGGTATATAAGTTTTAAATTATTTTTATTGATTATTTATATGAATCGGTTATGCCTCTATGGTACAATCATAATATAAATATCAAGAAAATAATGGGTTACAAACTGCTGAATAATGGAGTTCTTTTGAAATTGTTCTACCTTTCATCTACTTACTTTCATCCATATGTACATAAAGCTATAACGTTTTTTTTTTATTACAGAAAAAAGCGGCCAAAATGTCTTGTTGAATATTCTCGCCCAAAAATATCCGAACTCAAACATCCGCCCCATCACTTTTTTTGAGTTCCAAATAGCTGTCTCGTTAAAATTTCCTCAAGTACTAACAGACACCAGTATTTAGAGAGTGCCTTCTTGTATTTATAGATACCGAAAGTTTACCTCCTTGTATTTACATTTATTAATCTAAGAATAATCTATAGAAATTTTGATAAATAAAAACAATGCATTAGTTCTTGTATAAGAATAGGAATTGCATAAGATTTTCTCTTTACACGCTTTCATTTTGTAAGTCAAAAAGTGTACTTAATAATACGAAGGCTAAAAAGTATAATTATACTCATTTTACATACAAAATTTGATTAAAATCTATCTAGTTTGCTAGTTTCACATTCACAAGAGATGCATAAATAAAATAGAAATATTAATAATTAGCGGCTCACTCTCGCTTCGCTTGGGTTAGTACCTAGGCACGTTCAAAGGATTAGTATGGAATAGATCCATACTTAATATTATAAATGAGAAAGTGTGTTTGTTCGTTTTTCCTTTTTTCACGTCGAAACGGAGTGACCGATTTGCGTGATTTTTTGTGTGGAGAGAGTTGGAGAGCTGGAGAAGTGACATAGGCTACTTTTTACCGTGAAAGATTATCTTTTTCCCACGGGAAAACACGTTATAATATAACCCAAAAATATTTTTAATACAATAATTAATAGAAACTATATAAAATATGCATAATAATGAATAAAAATTTATTTTATAAATAATAATTATTAATAGAAATTTGGTATTTATTTTGTTCAATACAATTAAATAAATACATGTCTTAGCATTTTTCAAAATTCATTCCATAAGGGGATAAACTAGGGGATGAAAAGTTTGTATGAAACCTATTTATAACCTAACTTACCTTTAAACTAATAAATAAAACAATATGTATACAACATCTTTTGCGCGAGCGAAGCCGCGGGTTCTGCTAGTAGACTATAAGTATTTATTATATAAATATAAAGATATGATGAGTTGTGTGTTGTATTATAACGTGATTTCCCGTAGGAATGAGATAACCTCTCGCGGTAAAGTAGCCTATGTCACGGCTCTCCAAATATCTTCACACAAAAATTATGCCAATGCATCACTCTGTTTCGACGTGAAAGAAGGACAAACAAACAAACACAGTTTCACATTAACAAAAAAATTGAATTGAATTGATTTAAATTACTATCTAAAATCCTCATAATAATATAGTAACTAATACTCTCTAACACCGGAACGTGTCAGGTCACTGGAAACACGTTTCGCCTGTGTCGACAAGTGCCGTGGCTGACGGCTGGTGTTGTCATATAACACGTATGCAGGAAGAGAATGCTGTTGATCACAAAGAGTAAATAAAATGGCTTAAAAATGACTGACTTAACTAAACTGATTTAAACGTAGAAGTTCTTTACAAATTAAAGTTTTTTTCGCATAACAGATGTTGTTTTGACCAAATTTTTAGCAACTTGTTTTTTTTTTTTTTGTTTAAATACACACAAATCAAATTTAGAAAAAACCATAGAAAATCTTTTCCTAGAATTTTCGTGAATTTACTAATTTTTCATTTTTTCCGTAATTTCCGTTTTCCGTAATTTCCGTTTTATGCAATAAAACTTCTCACACTGTGAGACTATTATTGAGACTGTCTCACACGTGAGAGGATTCATAACACTGTAAAATTAAAAGAATATAAAAAAATACATTAAAAGTTTTTGTTATTTATAAATGTTTTTTTGTAAAGCTTGCTTTTTAACATTCTAAATATGACAGATATTTAAAGTATCTACGATATTTTTCTATTGCTACTTTAAATTTTAAGGACATTAATACAGATTGAAGAACATCGGTATTTTCAAGCTTATTGAGTCACCGTGCCAGATATTTCCTTCCTACGTATCGAATATACATTCGGCCACGTATATCTAAGATCAAAAATATTTCACTACCATTTTGCAATATAGAATTTTTAATAAGTGAATTTGATTCGATAGTCGATACCCAGATGTTTTTTATTTTGGCTATGGCAAAAGTTTTATTTCGAAATACAGCCGTCAACGGCTTGGAAATCATCGAATTTATGTGCAAGGTGATTAGTAATAGCTTGTAGTATAGAATAATGAATAATCCTTACACATATAAAAGAAAGAGAGTCTGTCTGTACGTAAATAAATCTTCAGAAATGGTGAACTAAATTAGATGCAATTTTTGTTCTTACCGCCTTAAAAATCAACAAGAAAGTTTATTCGACTACGTTATAAAGCGAAAGTTTGTATGTGTATGCTTATAACTTCTTCACGCGGTAACGACTGGATAGATTTGAATGAAATTAAGTATATAGATGTACTATGACCTGGAGTAAGACACTAATAAACATATTCCCCTCTCATCTCTCGCGTGACCACGATTGCTGTAAATCAAATGATGAATGAAACGTCCGGAACTAAAAGTCAAAAGAAATTCGCGAAAAAATCTGAAAAGATAGTTTTATTTTAAATGTCAAATATTTGCATAGATATATATATATATATATATATATATATATATATATATATATATATATATATATATATATATATATATATATATATATAAGAAACATAATTATGATACTAAATTATCTACAAATAACAACAAACTTTAAAAGAAATCTAATACGTGAGCACTTAATGAAACGACATACATGGTTCTGAATTTTAGTGACGTCATAAACGGTATTAGTGGACGGTGAAAAGACTAATGGTTTGGTGTTAAGGGGCCATTCGTAGTTTAAAATTCGTATAATAGTTAGGTTTTCATTATATTTTTGAAGTTATACTTTTTTGGCACGATTGGATAAAATTATGAGTGTAAAATTTTTGTGATGCGCGCGCACACTGACAGGCAAAAAGCGACATGTTGAAGTTAGCTGAAAGCGACACGATGAAGTTAGCTGCATTCCTTTTATAAACAGAAAGCTGTGACATACGGGATGAAATCTTTAGCTATTTTTGTTCTGTTACGCTAAAAAAGTATAGCTTCTTACGGGCACACGTTTTTTTAAAAACGGCCAGTTTTTCCGTGAGTTTGTATCACCATTTCCCACCCATTACCATGTTCCATGCAATCCCCTAATCTAATAACCTTGTAAGAGCTACATATTATACATTTTATGATTCGTATGTTGGTATAAATTTTATCTAAATATAAATAAAATAATTCTTTTAAAGATTAATTTATTTCAAATTCATTTTTATCTTTCATATTTTGTTGTTTGTTTGTTTGTTTGTTTGTTTGTTTGTTTGTTTGTTTGTTTGTTTGTTTGTGTGTTTGCTTGTTATAGAAACTCCTAGTGTAAGTATAAATATTTAGACTTATAAAAACTTTCTTTATATTCAAAACCTAAAAATTTAACAAAATGATAAGTTTACCAAAGTATTGACACTTTTTTATTACTTGGAAGTACCTAATAAAAAAGTGTAAATTTTAATCAATCTAGGTTAAAATCTCAAAAATTAATGACAAATGAATAAAACGGTAATAATGGAATAAATACAGTAATTTAATTAAAACTCCAGCAAACACGATGATCGTACATCGTTTCGTGGAATGATTGAACATTTTCAACTTGTACAAACTGAAAAGAGTTGGAATTTCTACATTTACTTTGAACACGCGCTTATAAATTATATATTATAAGGTAATAAATTGTTATACGTTTGTGTTGTTTAACAAAGATACTTTACTAATAATTAAGGTTCTTTTTAGATGATAATGTATAGAACTCGTTTGATGAGAATATTAATTTAGCTTGAAATTTAAATATTGTGGTCTAAGCCTATAGATTTAATATATACGAGTACGGTAGCTACTATATATATATATATATATATATATATATATATATATATATATATATATATATATATATATATATATATATACATATATATATAACTGCCTCGGTGGTGTAGTGGCTATCACGGCTGCACACCCGGAGGTCCTGGGTTCGAGTCCCGGGTCGGGCCAAGTTCAGTTATTGAGTCTTTCTGTATATTAAGCCTCAGTAACAGCCCGGAGTTGGGAAGTTGGCGCTGCTTCATCCCCGTGCCTCGGAGAGCACGAAAAGCCGTCGGTCCTGCGCCTTAACTCTCACCGGTCGTGTCGAGTGGTCGTCCCACCGGAGTATGAGAGTGACAGGAATAGAGAGTGCACGTTGTGCCTGCGCGTACACTTGTGCACTATAATATCTCCTGCGCAGTTGGCTAATCTCAATGAGATTGGCCGCCGTGGCCGGAATCGGCTAGGAGAGAACATCATCATTAAATATATGTCTAAGCCTCACTTGTATGTTATTAATAAAGTAATAAAATACCAATAATAATATAAAATTTACATACCATAAACAAATATAATAATAATAATAATTATGTTGCGACATTAACACATAGCACCATCTAGTTCCATAGAAAGCTACGAAGCTCGTGTTATGGATACCAGATACCAATACCAGTTACCAGAAGGGGGTAAAATAGGAGATAAAAGATTGTATGAAATTCATTATATTAATTTAAAATATATAATAAAATTTCAATATTAGTAGCGATGTACTTTCTACACTCAAGAATTCCTTTAATAATGCGAAAACTTCTAAAGGCTAACTAACCCTTAATAGACCCCCGCCTACTCATTCGGTGGCGGATTTCACCCATTTATAGATGTCATTGGGCTGAAAAAAATGGCGTAATAGCCGAATTACTGCCCCGCTGAGATAAAATTCCACACGTGGAATTGGAATTTTTGGTCATTGTAGACAAATCTATGTATAGTTTTGTAAAGTTTACGTATGTTCATAAAACGTTGTTAGAAGTTTAGGCGTATTATATTTGTTACTAGCGATTTACCATCGCTTCACTTGGATGCTTCCTTAGGTATCTTATAGAGTGACTTGTGAGCAGTTTTAGCGTATAGGAATAACTTATATACACACATACAAACTTTCGTATTTATATTAGAAATCCGATTATTTTAAGCCACATTTCCTTTCGCGTGTTACGATAGTAAAAAATAGTCCATGTCACTTTCACTAGAAGCCATCAGGCAGGCGGCTTTATCGTTGGGGACGGGGTTTGCTTAAGTAGGCCAGGCGTCGGGCGTCGTGATTGAACGAGAAATCGATCCTACGGCTAGAACGGTGACGGTACTCTTGGGATTTTGTACGTAGTAGGATCTTCTAGTTCGCGTATTCTATTTAACCATATGTATGGATGCAATAAGAACCTTTCCGTTTTTCCGTAATACAAGTTATTTTCTAATATGATATACTAGGAAGTCACCTTTGCTTGCAAGCTTTGCTCTTGTTAGACCCTAGTGAAAGACAAAAACAAATCTATCCCACAGGAACCATACATTTTTCGCAATAAAAAGTAACCTATATGTGCCATTCCCGACTATAATTCCATCTCAGTGCCAAATTTCATCCAAATCCGTTCAGCAGTTCTGGCGTTATTGAGAAACAAACATCCATTCAAACTTTTGCCTTTATAATATTATAATTAATACGATGGGATTATCGTTCATGTTGTAGATTACGCATGTTTATTATTAATTAGCAACTTACTTTAGCTTCACTCAAGTTCCTAGGTATATAACAGTAGCTTATGTGTTACCATAATTTATCTGTAATCGATGTGGTAAGTGTAAATAAAATTTCAAATAGTAAAAAACGTCATAGTCTATCTGTGTATTAAATTTCATCCAAATCCGTCCAGCCGTTTGAGAGTGAAAAAGTACAAAGAAACATACATACAAATTTTCTCATTTATAATGTATTCAGCCCATTTTAACGTCCCACAGCTAGGCACGGGCCTCCCTTCAATACGAGGGGGATCAGGCCATAGTCCACCAAGCTGGCCAAGTGCGGGTTGGCGAACTTCACATGTCTTTCGAAAACTTATT
Source organism: Brenthis hecate (assembly GCA_951806755.1). NCBI lineage: Eukaryota > Metazoa > Arthropoda > Insecta > Lepidoptera > Nymphalidae > Brenthis > Brenthis hecate. The sequence continues at coordinate 4,054,395 of OX638271.1, read as the reverse complement.
AGGTTCTCTCAGACATGCAGGTATCCTCACGATGTTTTTCCTTCACCGTAAGGCAAGTAGTAATCACGTTAGAAATAATTCGCACATGAAAATATCAGAGGTGCGAGACCATTAGGCTACCACTGCCTATTAATAATAGGTCGGTAATTTATAATAGGTCGATGTTATATAATCTACTTTCCTACTACTATACCTACCTTACAACAAAATACAAGTCCAACACAGTCGTATCTTTTCCGTTCCATATATCATTCGAGAATAAGTATTCTCAACTGTTAACAAGATAGTTGTATTTTTACTTTTCACGCTACAATTTTTTGTTTAATGTTTTAAATGTTAGTTGGTGTATCAAGTAATAAATATTCAAAAATTAGTTTTTGAAATGAAACTTCTTTAGAATCGTTGCGATTTGAAACTCGATGAAACGGAAATGAAAGGAAAATGCGACACTAAAAAGAGACAAACACATAAATATATAGGATTAGGCCCGCGAGAGAATGAGATAGAATACATTGCCATGTTGCCATGGTAACCGTTGTTATTCTCTGACACATATACAATATTAAGTTTCACTTCTACCATGTGTGAATTGCACACACACGCACTTTTTATATAGTGAAAGAATTTTTATATGTATGACTTCAATAAGTAATACCTTTTTTATATACAGAATACTAGAAACTTTCTAACATGATTACCACTTGCCTTACGGTGAAGGAAAAGCATCGTGAGGAAACCTGAATGTCTGAGAGAACCTAGCAAGTTTTCGAAAGACACGCGAAGTCCGCCAACCCGCACTTGGCCAGCGTGGTGGACTATGGCCTGATCCCCCTCATATCGAAGGGAGGCCCGTGCCCAGCAGTAGGCCCTCAAAAAAAAAGGGGCTGAATACAAATACAATACAGAATGCACAATAAACAAAAAAAACTTACGTGGATTTTGTGATATTGTAGAAAAAATATTATGGAAATGATCAAATATGAAGTAGCTTAAAAGCAAAAATTTCATAAATATTTAAAGCAATACATAAATGCATTAGAGAGCTGATTGAACCTCAGAATCGCATATTCATTTGGGATTTTCACCTAGAGCGTGAGATCAGTGCTAGCTGTGAACTCGAGATATCTGAAAGAAATACTTTAAATTTTATTCATGAAAATGGACATAATAGATTAGTTTTTTTAAATATGTCTGAATACTTTCTTAGATTTACGCGAATATTTGACATTTTAAATAAAACTATCTTTTCGGATTATTTCGCGGATTTATTTAGATTTTTTGTTACCGACGCGTTTGGAATGCTTTATATTTATTGTAAGGTACTCTGGTGTCATTTTTGAATTTTTGAAATCATTTTTGTAAAATTTTGGGTAGGCACTATCTGTAACAAGTATATAACCTCCTTTGAGACGTCTTTAACCTTAGTCTTTGTAAAGCATCTTAGTAGATCTGTAAATAATAAATAAGTTCGCGAAATAATCCGAAACGATAGTTTCATTTAAAATATGACTAACCTTAAAAAAACTAAAAAAGATGTTTTTTTTAAATATTAATACTTTGTCAATGTTTGCCAAGAATAACCAAAAAAAAAACATTTTTTTATGTTACATCTTGGGTTCAAATTAAAAAAGTGCAGTCTAGTTTTATTTCTAAGTGTAGAATCCTATACTAAAGAATATCTAATGTTTACTCAATTTACATAAACATCGAACTCCTTCATGCTCAAGTGACTTGACTGTTTTGGATGAATTTTAGTACACTGATAGATTTTAATCTGGAGTAAAGCATTAGCTATTGTTTAAACTTATCTAGGGACGCACACAAGCTGAGCGCAGTTCTTTATTCAAAATTGTAATGCCATAAAACCTACTTACCTCGATATACAATATCGATTTTCCATAACCGACTTTATTCAAGTGGGCACTTATAAGTAACCGCAACTTGCGAGGAATGACATTTTAAATTCTATTTGTAACACAAAATTGAAATTATAGAAATTATCTTGACGTGAAATTGGAGTACTCAACAATAAATTCGAAAAATATTTGATATATTGTGTGAATATAATTAGTACAAACTAACACTTAGGCTTAATATATATGTATATAAACTAGCGACTCACCCCCGATTCGCTTGGGTTCGTCCCTTGTTATGTTTTAACGTTTAGTATAGATTTCTCAGAAATGACGTATTTTCCCGCAGTAAAAAGTATCTTATATGTTTACCCGGATAACCAGCTATCATTATCATCATAATACCAAATTTAATCAAAATCTGTCCAGTGGTTTTCTCGTCTCGTCGTTCCGAGAAAGACAAATATACGTAAATTCTAAAAACTATAATTTCGGCCTCTGTATCAATAATAATGACTATTTCAATAAGATTTTCCAAAAAAATACTTTATATACAGATTCAACTCTATTTTTACAATTGCAATTTTAAAATAATGTAACAAAATATTATGTATTAATGCTTGATCAAAAAAGTATTTGTGAATATCAAATAATTAAGGATTACAAATTGAGTAAATATCATATATGAAAAAAAAATGGTATGTCAAAATTGATATATGAGGGATTTTGATGAAATTTGATATGATGATAGCTGGTTATCCGGATTAACATCAGTCTCGGAGAAATCTATACTAAACGTTAAAACGGAAGTATAAGCGAGCGGAGAGAGGGTGAGTCGCTAGTAATATAATAACGCAATAAAAGGAATTCTCCTTTTATAAAGTGCAAATGGCAATTCCATCGATATATCACTATTCTTTTTCAATCAATCAAGTATGAAACGTCAATTTACTTATCTACATACATTTTAATATTTTAAGGAATTTTTAAAATCTAAAAAAAAAATCGTTTTCCTTTCGTTTGTCTGTTCGTCACTAGGTTAGCGAAAACGAATTGATTTTGATGGTACTTAGTGTTATAAAGTATTTCATGATTCCAAGCCTATAGCCTTAATAAACGGGCTACCTAAAGCAGAAACAATTTTTCAAATCGGATGAGTAGTTCTTGAGATTAGCGCGTTCAAACAAACTCTGTCTTTTTATAATGTTAGTATATATAATATGCATATTTCACTTTATAATTGAAAACTTAAAAGCTGACTATTCGTGTCGATTATTGATTTAGAATTAATGCGTATCTCGTAATATCATTTCGATTGCCGCAGGGGACGTGAATGAAAATAAATTCTAGATATGATACTATTTCGATATTAACTAGCAAAAGCAGATATTTTCCCGCAGTAAAAAGTATCCTATATGTTAGTGGCTTTCCGTGATGCGGTAACAGACAGACACACAGACAAAAATTCTAAAAACTATAGATTCGGTCTCTGTATCGATAATAATGTCTATTTCAATAAGATTTTCCAAAAAAATATTTAATGTACTGATTCGGCTTGGTTACAATTTTATTATATGTATAGATAATTATTCAATTGTTTGAAAGCTTTCATGCTTACTGGTGTTTGTGCAGAAATATCGGGAAGCAATAAAGTAAGAAAAAAGGTTAAAAGTAAATATCTCGTTTTACTTGTATTTTTCTTATTATAACGAAGAGGTTATTTATTATGGAAAATAAATATTTTTTTCATATACAATCGCTAATAAGTTAATTTTATAAAAATATGTTATTGTAAATAATTTTGGTGGAACAGTATGGTATTTAGGGTAATTAATATGCGTTGTTCTGAAAGCTAGTGTATGTTTCCAAATAATTCAACTAGAATGTGCAGAAGCGATTCAAACGCAGCCCTCTCAAAACTAATAATGGAGCTTATACTGTAGACACCGTGTACATTAGCACTGTCTGGAACTTAGTATATATATATATATATATATATATATATATATATATATATATATATATATATATAATATATATATATATATATATATATATATATATATATATATTATATATATATATATATATTATATATATATATATATATATATATATATATATATATATATATGTAGAGGTAGGGTGCATCCGCTGACAAATCATGATGACGGACTATTGTATTATATGCTCTCTGTCCAATCTGACGATGACTGCTCATAAAAAGATTATTAGAAAAAAGTATGTTGGAACTAGCGATTTACCCTACGGTTATATTAAGTACTCTAGTTCACTTCAGTTGGGTAAGTCCTTAAGTTCCTATCATACTTCTACTAAACATCCCAATTTCTTCAGCGGTTTCAGCGTGACAAATAAGCAGTAATGAACACACCCAAACTTTCGCCCTTCTACGAGTAATAGTATTCTAAAGAAGAAACCCATATAAACCAAATTTTAGTTAATTAATATATGATATCGTTAGTAATTAATTACTATTGACATCTCTATACAATAACATGTCTGTGATGATATTGTATTAAAAAAGATTTCAGACAATTTATACACATGGTATGGTATGGTATGGTATGTTCGGGCTATTTTCCGCAACTCGACGACTATGCGCCTATTTTGCGTGTAATATATACATATAATAAAATTGTAACTAAGCCGAATCTGTACATAAAATATTTTTTGGAAAATCTTATTGAAATAGACATTATTATCGATACAAAGGCCAAATCTATAGTTTTTAGAATTTTTGCCTGTCTGTCTTTGGCCGCATCACGAAAAGAGCACTGGACAGAATTTGATGAGATTTTGGTTATACGGGTCATCATGTAGAATAAATACTCTTTACTGCGGTAAAATATCTCATCTCTGAGCTAAACGTTAAAATGTTACTCGAGATGAACCCGAGTGGAGCGAAGATGAGTCGTTAGTTTTAATATATTATGATTATCAAAGAAATATCTATATGCATATATTAAAAAAAGCTCTGGTTTTATTTCAATTTTTGTACTGAGCTTTCAGGCCTTTTCACTTTACGTAATAGAGCCAAGTTAAGCCTTCATTAGAACCAAGGCGTCTACCTTATTTTGAAATACTAATTAGCATTTGCTTTTCAAAGCACAGAAAATAATTTAAAGACAATCTACTTTAAAGCGGCCTTTGAATAAATTGTAAAAGTTTTAAATTAAAATCTTCAAGCCTTTACCACCACTTTTTTGAGTACATTTTTCATGTTTGAGAAGCTACGAATTTATAAAAATTGTTTATGAGTACCACTTTTATTAATTTTTCACATAATTATAGGAATACCAACGAGCTCAAATGAAAAAAAACGTGTATGTACATAAGTACATATGTAAGCACGTAAGAAGTTATATTTCTTTGGCGTAACAGAACAAAAGTAGCTAAAGATTTCATCTCTTATGTCACAACTCTCTGTTTGTAAAAGGAATGCAGCTAAAGTCATCATGTCGCATTTTGGCTGTCGGTGTGCGCGTGTATCGTAAAAATTTTACTCTCAGAATTTTTTCCAAATATGCCAAAAGAGTGTTCAAAAATTTAAAAAAAATATTTTAGACAATCTTTCTATGAAACACACATTTATAGGATAGTCTTTTTGTTTATAAATATAGAGACTAAGTTAACTTCGTTTCGTCACCTAATTTTGCCGAACACATATTGGATAATAATTGCAATAAATATTATTAATTGTTCATGAAAAATTACTTTTTTAAATTATGATGTTTTATGAAATTATTATTTGCACGATAGATGATGATTGTTTTTATAATTTAATCATTGATTCAAGGAATATCAAGTCTATTTTATAAATAAAATTTCATATTTATAACCTAAACAATGGTAAAATCTGATGGAAATATCTTTTTGTGTAACAATTTTAGGGGATTAATTATCAAATATATTTTTTTCATATAGGGTGCTAAGGGGTATTAGTCTTTTGTGCAAAAGTTAATGTTTATGAAGTTTAGCGATAGAAATACATCAGCAATACCGTTACTGAAAATAAAGTGTTATTTATTGAAGGAAAAACATATATAAAATATATCTTACATATTGTCTGTTCACTATTTTCTATGGCAATGTACGTCGCTTTTACGATGGCAATAAATCAGATTGGATGTTAGTTTACGGTGAAATATTGTCCTACGAATGCTTAGCTATCGATATTTCTGTTTAATAATCGAAATCTAGGGTCTTAGAAAAGATATGATTCTACAATCGTTGAAGAATAGAAATTTTAAAAATTGTATTAAAGTGACAAATACAATTGTTATGTTATAGAATCATAATGATTTTCTCCTGACCGATTCCGGCCACGGCGGCCAATCTCATTGAGACTAACCAACTGCGCAGGAGATATTACAGTGCACAAGTGTACGCGCAGACACAACGTGCACTCTCTATTCCTGTCACTCTCATAATCTGGTGGGACGACCACTCGACACGACCAGTGAGAGTTAAGGCGCAGGACCGACGGCTTTACGTGCTCTCCGAGGCACGGGGATGAAACACCGCCAACTTTCCAACTTCGGGCTGTTACTGAGGCTTAATATACAGAAAGACTCAATAACTAAACTTGGCCCGACCCGGGACTCGAACCCAGGACCTCCGGGTATGCAGCCGTACATGCTAGCCACTACACCACCGAGGCAGTTAAAGAGAATCATAATAATATGTCATTCAAATACATATTTTTAGATGGCTATTCTATAACAATTGTAGAATGATATCCTGTTTAAGTCTTCTGGTTGTTTTTATGCAAGCTGTGAGTTGCCTTTAATTCGCACTCTATGTTGTTTTTTTAGTTCTATGTGCTGTTATTGATTGAAGTATTTATGACGTATGATATATGACGTAAAATAAATAATCACAAGTTAAATCCATATCAATAAAGTTCCATATAAAAGATTTCCTCTTATTTTTCCAGTAAACTAAATTAGGTGAATAAAATACCGGTTATTATAATGTAAAAAAATATATGAAAAAATAAATAACAGTGTATTAAAATTAAGTTCGAAAATTTAGTAGATAAGTCTAAGTAAAAAAAAAAACTTAAAAGGATTTTTGTTATAAGACGTCGTCTTACCATATTTATTTATGGGCATAGATTTTTTTATTATATAGGATAACATCAAAAACATATCTGATGTATCTATATTTCATTTCCATCAACGGAATATATCTATATTTAAATAGGCAAAGACAAACAAACAGTCCAGTACCTTATTCTCCTCCAGTTTGTTAAGTACTCGTAGCTATGGAGCTTTAATGCTACCAAAAAAAAAAAATTTAGATCAGTTTCTTTATATAAATAGGTAAATTCTATTCATATACATATGTATTCAGTCCTTTATGAAGTTTTACTGTTTTTGGCACGTTTGAAAAGAATTATGAGAGTAAAATTTTTACGATGCGCGCGCACACCGACAGCCAAAAGCGACATGATGAAGTTAGCTGCATTCCTTTTACAAACAGAGAGTTGTAATATACGGGATAAAATCTTTAGCCCTTTTTGTTCTGTTAAAAACAAAATTGCAAAATAAATCTCAAAAAACATCAGAGGCACAAGTTAGAATATAATACACTATATATACTTCATAACATATTATGCCATAATTTACCAAACAGTCACTTCTAATTAAAATTCTACCCCAATTTAGCCAGTTTAGTTTAAACTGGATAATTAATTATACAAAGTGAGGAGATGAATCGTGGTACCCAAAGAGCATTCACTGTGAATAGCTGTTACTGAACTCTCTTATCAACTAAATAATATTAGACGTATTTGCGGTCATACATTTAGTACTCTAGTTCATATAATTTATATTATACATTGTCTTTACTTATTTTGATCGTGAACTATAGAGGAAATGTACATTAAATGCATTAAGTTTAGCAGTGGGTAGTAGTAGTTCAGCGGTTACGCGTTTGCTTGGAAAACTAAGGGAAGTGGGTTCAAATCTGAGGTCTTTCCTTTCTAATATTCTCATGTGCAAATCGTTTTCAACATGATTACTACTTGTTATGATGAAGAAAAACATTGCGAAGAAATTTGCCTATCTGCATCGATGAACTATAGGGGGATTGATATTGAAGGAAAGGCCGTGCTCAACAGTGGGTTAAAAAAGGCTGAATAGATGCACTGATTATTTTTATTGTATTTAAAACTAGACGCAAATAATTTAAATAAAATATCTTGGGATTTTTTCGCGGATTTATTTTGATTTTTGGTTCCCGACGATTCGAATGCTTTACAGTAATCATGGTCACGAGATCATCAGGTCATGAGACTAAGGTTTTAGACGTCTCAAAAGTCATTTTGAACTTGTTACAGACAAAGCTTAACCACAATTTTATTTAAAATGTCTAATATTTGCGTAAATATAAGATAGTATTAAACGAAAATAATTTAGCGGCTTCGCTAAATTACGATAATATAAGTATTATTTCTATTAAGATTGTTACAACTTATTCATAAATATATAATTTTTAAAAATTATTCGAGTCATAATATTTTTTACTCCAAATAATTAATTAAAGTTTTCATAAGCGACACTATTATTTTTTTAAGAATTTAAAAATGATACGTATTTTTTTCTGACGTAACTTTTATTCAGATATTGACTTTATACCTTGTAATTTTTAAATTCTACATTACACATAAAATTATAGAAATAGATATCTTTTACTGTTTTTATATGTCCTCGTAACTAAGAATAAAAATATTTGAATAATTTTATAGCAATATAATGAAAAAATAATAAATTCAAGCATTATTCAAAGTGGGTCTCGTGATTCGTGTATCTTGTTTATAATTGAAATCTTCGAAGGGACACAGCTTGATTAAAGCTCGGTTTATCCAGGTCAGAAATGGGGGATTACTCATTATATTTAAATGTTCTGACCTTATTTAGATATATTTTTCAAACAAAATACATATACAAAGTATTTGTACAAGTTAGTGTCTGTGACTCCGTTCAGGTTTAAATACATTTATATATATATATATATATATATATATATATATATATATATATATATATATATATATATATATATATAAGAGTTCGCTTAATATTAGGAAAATTGAATACAAATAAAAACTTATGTAAGTAGCCATGTAACAGTAGTGCTACTAAATCGGATCTTTCGACAGTATGTGGTTCATTAATCTTTTCTTAAATATATTAATTGACTAGCGACTCACCCTCGCTCTACTCGAGTTCGTTCGTGAGTACATTTAACGGTTAGTATAGATTTCTCAGAGATGAGATATTTTCCAGTAGTAAAAGTATCCTGTATGTTGATAAACAGATATCAGTATAATACCAAATTTCATTAAAATCTGTCCAGTAGGTTTCTCGTGATGCTTTCCCAGACAGACAGACAAACAGACAATAATTTTAAAAACTATAGATTCAGCCTCTGTATCGATAATAATGACTATTTCCAAAGATTTACAAGTTAAGTTAGAATTTTATTATATGATAGATATTACGTCCTCTACATCTTTAGCTAATGAATTATATAGATGTGCTCCTTCCAAGAATTAGTATAGTTTTCATCGTTACATTCGTATTTTGCTCGAGTTTTTATAATTCTAATTTATTTCTATTCCTACTTTCTAATGCGATGTGAGTCGGATTTGGTTTTAAATGTAATTGTTATTATTTTTATTACGTATTTAACATGCTTTTTAATAAAAGCGAATGCTTTGCATCTATTTTTTTTACTTCTGGTAGATAAATTGATATGATTAGAAGTAGGTGATATCCAGATAATAACGCATATAATCCATAGCTATACTTCCACATTTGATGCCATCAAGCTGATCCTGATGGAGCCAAAATAATGAAACTTTTTATCAGCTCTTTAATGGTAAAACTTTCTAATTGGGTTCATTCATTCATTCATTCATTCATTTTATTCGTTTTAACGAGTCCATTGAACTTGGTCAAAAGCATATTTTATTTTAGTTGTTTAAAACTATAATTATTCTATATATTCCGCAACCACTAAACATGACCTGATTTTAAAAATGAAGTAAAATAAAAATATATTAATAAATAATATTAATATATTTTTGAATATCTTTATAATATATACAGGTAGTACGCATAAAAGGATTTCCCAAAGTTAAAAAAAAGAAAAGATTTTTATTTCCGGAATGTAATATAATCTCTCAGATATTAATTAATTTATTTGATTTATTACAATTTTAAACACAGTACGAATACTAGTTGTGTAGAGTGCTTTTGAAATAATAATATGATATGGCAAACATGATCCTATTCTACAGAAATAAAATAAATAAATATGTTGTATGTTTACATTAACACATAACACCATCTAGTTCCATGGTAAGCTACGAGGTCTGTGTTATGGATACCAGATAGTTGATACACTACACATATATAATAAACTTTAAATACATAGTACGTATTATAATTTTAACATAATTACCACTTGCCTTACGGTGAAGGAAAACATCGTGAGGAAACCTGCATGTCTGAGAGAATCTAGCAAGTTTCCGAAAGACATGTGAAGTCCGCCAACCCGCACTTGGCCAGCGTGGTGGACTATGGCCTGATCCCCTCGTATTGAAGGGAGGCCCGTGCCCAGCAGTGGGACTTTAAAAAGGGCTGAATACATACATACATACGTACTATAAATATAAACATCCATGACTGGAGGACAAACATTCATGCTCATCGCACAAATCAATGCTCCCAGCGGAACTAGAACCCGCGATCGATGGCGCAGCGAGTACAGCACTAAAAACTGAGCCAAGCGTGTTGTCAAAAGATAATATATTTGATAAAAAACAGTTATCAATTATTCCAAGTGGAAATTGAATTTTTAAATTTTCGAAGTCTACTCCTATATAATAACGCAAATGATCTAGATAGATAGATAGATATTTTATTGTATACCACAAAGATATATATATATATATATATATATATATATATATATATATATATATATATATATATATACACAAAAAGAAGATATAAAAATATTATCGCTATAAACAATCTCTTCCAGGCAACCTTAGGGCGTAGGAGAAATTATATGAAATGGTAGGTGGTGTACTTACTACACACAATTCCATATCCTAAATACATAAATAAGTACATATCCATATAAATACATTCATAACTAAATATCTACATTCAAAACGTATTAAATATCTTTAATGTATAGTTAATTAGAACGAATATGATAATTAGTTGCAATACGCATATGAACTTGATTACAGATTTATGACACTTATGACTTAGTGACACTATAAGTTGGTACTGGCATTTATTTTCCTCATATTATTGTTATGGAGACTAATTTATTTTTCACCGTCGTCGCATTGAAGCATTGTGGTACTCCCATTAAAAAAAAATATTCGCTATTCAATATGAATTTCGGTATTATTTCCTTTGAACTTCGCTATTTTCGTATGATTGATATAAGACTGATGGATGGACTTAGATTGAATTTAGTGGTGTATATATATATATTATATGTGTTTTATATTTTCAATAAATAATTCAATTAAAAATTCACTACATGTTTTGGCACGTTTTATTCTTAGCACTCTACTAATGTGTGTATATGCGAAAGTTTGTATGTGTATATGTTTGTTACACCTTCAAATGGAAATGGCTGGACGGATTTAGATGAAACTTTGGCATGGTATGAGAAACTCATACTGAATTTATTATAATTAAAAGAGTCTACTTGAAAGCGTTATACATACTATTAATATGGTATGGTGTAACTTCTACTAGCTTGAATCAATAAATAGGCTTTAAAATGCAAAAAGAATTTTTCAAATCAAACTGGTAACCCTTTTTCCAATATGGCGGTGCGGAGCGGCGATGGCCTAAGGTCGCAAATTCGGAACATTAATTAAGACACAAAACTGAAACACTCTGCCAAATTAAAACTCTCCTTGACCTTTTGTAGAACCTACCCAGTGAAAGGTACACTGACTTCATAATCAATTACAAAATAATTATTATTTTACTCTTGGGGGTATTTTTAATTTTATATAGGACATGGTATAGATTTTTAGGTATAACCTGTATAAAAATGTACGTATGTAATACTTTCTTAGATTTATACGAATAATTAATATTTTAAATAAAACTCACTTTTCGTTTTTTTTTAATAATAAATAAGTTGGGACATTAACACACAGCACCATCTAGTTCCATGGTAAGCTACGAGGCTTGTGTTATGGATTCCAGATAGTTGATAAACTACACATATATAACTTTAAATTCATACATATTTTAAATATGACCCATGACTGAGTACGAACATTCGTGCTCATCACACAAATGAATGCCCCCAGCGGGACTCGAAGCCGCGACCTATGGCACAGTAAGTAGGGTCACTACAAACTGAGCCAAACGTGTCGTCATTTTTATTCACGGGAGAGACTAGTTCTGAAAATATAGTTTTATTTAAGATAGACGTCTATATAATACTTTCTTAGATTTACGCGAATACTTGACATTTTAAATAATCAAATAACTATCTTTTAGAGACTCTCCCGTGACCATGGATGCTGTAAAGCATTCGAAACGTCGGGAACCAAAAATCAAAATAAATACGCGAAAAAATCCGAAAACATAGTTTTATATAGACGTCTATATATACATACATAAAGCGAGGTTTCGGTACCGTCTCCACTCCGATCACATTGTTCGAATAGGAAACGTGCTGCTATTCAAATTACTTTCCTTCAAAGGGTGTGTTTTGAAAGTTCAAGGATTCTCGTTTTAATGATATATGCCAGTATTTACATTTGTATTAACTATTTTTTACATATTTAGTTTTTAAGAGAAAATACCGACTTCATAATTTATACCACCACTATGGGTAGAATTCTTTTATATATATATATATATATATATATATATATATATATATATATGACCAAGATGATAATGCTGAATGAACGAACCTATTCAGTTAAAAAGATATTAATCAAAATCGATGCATGATTATTGATGTAAATGTCTAATAACATACACAAAAATCTGGTATTGAGAACCTCCTTTTTGAAGTGAATCATAAAATCCAGAAGCCCAGAAGTAACGCGCTTGCTTGGGAAACCGGATGAAGTAGGTGTAAATCCCTGATCCCGCACCTTTGATACTTTTATGTGCGAATCATTTTCAAAATGATTATCACTTACTGTAATAGAAAACCTGAATGTCTGAGAGAACCTAGTAATTTTTCGAAATACATGTGAAGTTCACCAACCCGCACTTCTGGATAAGCGTGGGTTGGAATACGACCTGACCCTTCTTGTATTGAAGATAGGCCCGAGCCCAACAATGGGACGTTTCAAACGTTTTCCGAGGTCGTTTGCCCGCTGACACAGCTCACACGTCTGCATTACGTGGTTAATAGTTTTTTAAGGTTTATAATTAATATATATGTTAATTTAAGGTATATATGCTATGGGTCTCTGTTTACATATTTAAGATACTTTTGTAAATATTGCCTCAAATAAATGATTAAATAAAAATAAATAAATAAAAAATTATAGGGCTGAACGTACATACATATATACATACATTTTGATTAAGTCTGTTGTAATATGTGTATTAGATGATATTGTGTTACAAAGTTAAAAGTATTATATGTAGTTCACGTGTCATGCCGAGTAAAGGATATTAGAGTATGTAGTAGACGCGACGAGAACGTCGCGAATGTAATACTTTCTTTGAAGAAGCTTTACTAGGAAGGATTACTGTTTAGTACTACTGTAGAAAGAAACCTTGTTTTGTTTTTATTTTCAGCTAAAACGTATAGCTATGTTTAATAAAATAGTTGCACAGAGTAAAATATCTACAGCTAACAGTTTTTAAGCATTTGTATAATTGGAGTGCTATTTCCGCAATTCTTCTAAGGACTGAGTCATTTTTACCAAAACTACTTATTTTACCAAAAATTTGACAATAAAACGCCTTAATCATGTCATTTACATTTTCATGCAGTTTCCAGCTTACATGGCATAATATGTAAATGCATTTCCGAATGTTAAAAAAGCCATCCTAAGTTGATAGCTTAAAATAGAAAAAATACGCCTAAAAAATTAGCTATGATATCGAAATCTCAGCATCAAATAAGCGTGTACTTTATACCCCCGGTTCATAGAGGATAGATCAAATACTCCACCACTAAAAGATATTCGAGTACTGTTCAGTCTTAAATTATAATTTTCTACACTTTGTTGAACTAGCTCAAAGGAATACTATTCCTACTGTATATAATAGAGTAAAATGTTCTTACAAACGAAATCTCCTCGCTACTGTGAGCTACAATGGAAAGTTTCATTCTTTATCATATGAAGAAATTTTATTTGATTCTGTAAGCATTACAGAATATAAAAATATTCCATTATATCATCCCTTTATAGCAAATGGCAAATAATATTTGAATTAGTGCCTTGGTCAAAAATCAATAATAATTCATTAAGTTTCAACTTTTTTGTGGTCATTTAGAATGATATATAATATATGCCATGGAAACTTCTATTCAGGCTTTTTATAAATTTGAAGTCGTAGGATTTCGGCGTTATTTATAAATGTTATAAAATTATTTCACCAGATACACCAGTTTTAATATCACTGTAAATATGATTGTCTACTAGTCATTAAAAATATCAGATTCATGCACACACAAACCCACACAAACTCACACACGCACACGCGCGCGCACGCACACACTAATGCACACACACATGTATAACCACACGACACGCACAAAAATGAAATTTACTGTAACATACCTATAATAAAGCAAATTTTAACATTGTCTGATAACATTATTAGGTATTTAATGAAATAAAAGACAATAAATACTTACGATCAAATCGCTTTATTCGATTGAGTATTTACGAATATTAATATTAATGTTTATGAAACATTCTGTAATTTTATATACATTCACTATACAATTTATTTTATATGTACAATATAAGATATATGTAACAAATAAAGACATTAATGTTTTGGTTTAATATTACGGAATCTTATTATTAGCGAAATAAATAATAAAAATAAAGAGAAATAATAAATAAAATATTAATGTACTTTAAATGAACAAAAAATATAATATATCGATATCTTAATTGGCAAACCAGCCAACTCCACGTTTCGTCAAAAAATATTTTTTGGTTCAGATTGTACGCAAGAGTAATAAATATTATCAGTAATATTAGCAGTAGAATTATTTTATAAGGATTTTACAGTATCAAAAATAACAGCTTACGATATTATCTACTATCGGTATTTTAGATTTTTTTAATACGTATACCAAAAATATTATAAAATTTTAAGTGTCTCCTGAAAAAATTGCTCATATGGAGATAGCTGGTTTGCCAATTAAGGTATCAATATTCGTTGTATATAGGAGCTCAGTAACTCCTTCAAATTGCTCATAAAGAGATAATTTGTGTTAACAAATGAGGCGTTAACTAAAATAAATGATATTATATGTCTAACTCAAATAAATTATAAATGAGTATTATGGTATTTAGAATTATTTTTATATTTAAAATATGCATTTTACATAAGATTATGAAGAAAATTATATGCACAGCCAGCCTTGTAGTTTTTGTAAGATTTAATAGTTCTGAGTATTATTGTAACAAATATTACAATTTTACACGCCCATTTAACTTATTTTGAATTTTAACAATAAAATTATTTTAACATTAACAAGGATATGTATCAGCTAGGCTTAATTATTTATATCATTATGAATTTATTTTAAAATAATAATAATCTTTGGTGCAAGTAAAAAAATCTTCTTTATATTTTATTTGAAGATATCTACAAAAATTTTCATATTACAATGTCTGATGTCACAAGTTTGATTTTCATTTGAAACAGACTCGTACATGGTTTTATTAAATTGCATGCATCAATATTAGTATACCCTATACTCTCTCCTAGATAGTCTAATCGCACTACCGGAAGTTGTGACCAAAGATAGACCAGACATATTATGTAGGTCTTAACATTTAACGTGCACTAATCGTGTAAATGAGGTTCGAGGTCAGAACACTACCTCGTTCCCATTTCTGCGTTTCTACAGGGATTTTTTTTACTCAAACCCCCCAAATTCCTTTAATCTAACTGATAATTCGAACTCTTTAATCGAATAATAACTTAGTCATATAGCCTGTATTAAACTTGTTCTTTAGAAACATTAAAGTATTTTCAACATATTATGATTAATTTATTTACAAGCAAATAATACTTTAAAATTCAACACATATATGTATTAATATTAATTTTCTTTAATCTAACATACACGAAGTTGTAACGTTAATTATTCATAATTCATCGCGACTCGTTATTTTGTACATGACTAGTTTACACAATCAAAATCTACAATTTAATAATATACTCGAATTGAACTGACGATATTGAAAATCACGAACGATATTACAAATGTATATAATTATATTTATATAATTAACAATATAACTACAATGTTTAAGTAAATAAAACTAAAAATTAAGCAAATGATGTGTAATTTTGCGGTGAAAATATACTACAATGCGTATGCTAAAAGCGTATTTATTAAAGCTCTTTAAGTTCACACAAATTGAGATCGGATGTTTCTATTCACTGAGAGCGCACCGAGTCCTGGGTCAGAACAGGGTCGAACACGCTCCCAGGGTGCCGGCTACCTCCTCGTCTTACAATATTGGCATGACAGAACTTTCTTAAAAGCCTGCCGAAATACTTTATTGAATATTGTGTAGAATATTGGATTAACCATCGAACTTGCGTATCCCAACCAAAGAACAAAATCGAAAACCCAACTCGAAATTCTTCTCTCGCATTCCGGGCAAACAGCTGGTACCATATTGAGAATAAAAAAGGGAGCCCAAAGTACAACGAATGTAAAGAAAACTACACCCAGCACTTTTGTTGCCTTTTGCTCGAGGCGCAAAATTCGTCCATGTCTAGATGAATTTCGTGAAATAACACTTGAATTTCTCGAATGATGTGTGCGGAGTTGTCTTTGTGGACTGGGATTCACTGTCGGTCGATTATTAACTGATCTCTGACTTCGAATAGTCCTGACTGGTGTTGAAAGTGTAGTTCTTGCACCACCGAAACTCGAACCCCTCCTAAATCTTCTCGCTTCTTCCCAAGTTACCATTGATGATGCCCCACGACTAGACCTTCTAAAGAATGGCGTTGATGGCTCTTCGCCTTTCATATTGCCATTCCTGGTAAACCCATTGCATCCATTTATATCCCCTCCAGGAACTATAATAACTTCTGTTGTTCGCCTGGGTGGAGTGGAATCAGATCCAAAATATGGGCAAGTACATGGCGGTGGTAGTAAAAGACCATCTTCTGAACTTCTAGATTTGGTTGTAAGAGTCACTGGTGCCAGAAGACCATCGTTGCTTTCATCATCAGATGCGCTTCGTGGTCTATTCATTGGGGTATTAGGATCCCCTGTAGATGAAAGTCTTCGTTTATCTTGGAGCATGGACGAAGGCGAGCTGGATGACACGCTTAATGATCCAGGTGTGAGCATGCCTCCACGTTCTGATATATTTGTCCTGAAAAGATAAATTCTTTGAACAAATATGAACGAAACCAACGAATATGAACATATTATAATTGGAAATATCTTTGACTTAAATATTATAAAGCGAAACACAGAACACAAATGTATTTAAAATAACAATTAAACACCAACAATTTGCATATAATTATGCAGTTGTCTACCAAAATAAACCACAGAGATATGTTAGTGGGATCTGCATGTGAAGCGTAAGGACAATTAGGGGTATTTGCATACTGACTGCACAAACGTCGTAATACGTATAATTCTTATCAATACTTTAATAAACAATTAACATAATTTATAGTATGTATTAGGATTTGCACAACCAGTATTTAATTTTGAGGCGAACTAATATATGCCAATTGTAATACCCTCGATAAGTCGGTTTAGATGCAGCAGAAGCTTCCAAGCCTCGCGACAGTCGTAACATCTCTGCCCCGAAATGATGCAGTGCGCTCATGGCTGACGGAGCAGGCTCGCTGTGCAAATACACACATATGAACAAAACAACACACATAAAACACACACAAAAGCAACATTTAATGATATACATAGAAAGGGTCTATACGCACTACAGTTTAATATTACATCAATAGCATACGATTAATCATATTTTTCTATTAGTTCAATATAGAACAGAAAATAAAAAGTAATCGTACTTTGCTTTATAAATTAATAATAAATTAAGGGAATTGTTGTACACAGCAGCAAAAACATTTTATTATGTTTTAATGGAACACTGTAATAACTAGCGCAACGCCACTTTATTAATATTAAAGCCTCGCAAAGCCAGTCTAGACATCATATAAAGATTGAAACCACTTATTTGTTATATGAAACGATAAACATAGATGAGATGAGATATCAGAGGAGTTCGACTGGCACTGACCAGTGAGTCTTTTATTTCATATTCGATTTGACTAAACTTCTTCTTCAAAGCCAAAATTAAAAAAAAAGGTTAATAAATTCGATTCTGTAAAGTTACATTGTTACAAAATATTATTGTACTAATGGGATTTTAAGACAACTGTTTAAAAAGATGCCTATTGGATTACATTAACAAAACCATTTACAAATACGTAACATAACAATTTCTTACATTTTATTTTGTACTTATAAAAACTTAATCACTTTAACTCAATAAAAGCTATAGGAATCGTCATTTTTTAACTAAAATAACGTTAACAGTAAAATTCTGTAGGATTTCATATGCGGCTGTACACAGTGAAGTAACTACCCTTAAGTATCGGGGAGAAACTATTTGTTAGATTTTATTATTATCATTATTAAATTTAATTGTATTCATAAATATAAAAACTAACTACTACGGATTATTGATCTGAAATAAATACTTATTATTATTATTATTTATTATTATTGATGTAACTGAAGAGTTTGTTGCAAATTAATTGCTAATAAATCGCCTTTGTTGCTTAAGCCACTTCCGCAAAATCGCAACATTCTATGTTTATGTAACGGTAGCAGAAAAATTGCAAAATGGAGGCTTATCAAAGTAAGTAGTACTAGCATATTTGTTGATGCAAATCTGTGCCAAAAATTGTGCTGAGATATCAGTTTTAATATTATTTTGAAAATTACGAAAAACAAATTGAATCATCGTGATTTTTTTATTATAATATTGTATGGATTCGAGTTACATTGGTTATTTTTTATTTTTTCTATACTAATGTAGCTCGAAAGTATATTTTTGTTTAACCGCACTCTGAAACTACTTCGATTAAAAAAAAATGTGCATTTAATAGCTTCTTTTTCATGGAAGATTAGAGGCTATCAAAAACACGCTACAACCCTTAAGAGCAGACCAATTATAAATAAATAATCTAGACGAGCAAAACCGCGAAAGAAAACTACACAGTACTATTATATTATAGTAGTTCTCATGGAATTAAAGTTTCTTATAAATATTTTGTAATTTTAAATAGCGTTTCTAGTTATATATAATGGCTTGTATTCGATCCTTTTTAACGTCCCACTGCTGAGTCTCTCTTCAATACGAGGGGGATCAGGCCATAGTCCACCACGCTAGCCAAGTGCGGGTTAGCGGACTGCACGTCTTTCGAAAACTTGCTAGGTTCTCTCAGACATGCAGATTTCCTCACGATGTTTTCCTTCATTGTAAGACTAGTGGTAATCATGTTGGAAATTATTCGCATATGAAAATATCAGAGCTGCGAGACCCGGGATTTGAACCCGCTTCACTCGGTTTCCCAAGCGAGCGCGTTACCTTTGGGCTACCACTGCCTAAATAATTATTTAATACTCCATTATGCTAATTTAATTTTCAAATATGTCTTACATTATTTTTATAAGAACCAAGAGGTGTAAGAAAATAAAGTAAGTTTCAATGTTCATGAACTTAAAGTTCTGTTTTATTTTCTGGAAAGTAATCATTAAAGCTAATATAATTTGCTTTTTATTAAACTGTAACTAATTATTGTTTATTAAGTGAAAGTTACAGATGTTTTATTTACATCATAATTGTTTGAAATGTTCCACCGCCTAGAATTTATCTTAAATGTTTAAATCTAAAGTTTAAATTCTTGTGGAAACTTATATAGAAAAATTATACAAATTATATATATATATATATATATATATATATATATATATATATATATATATATATATATAGGCGTAAATAAAATAAAAAATAAGCTTTTGTATACAATATGCAAAAAAATTTACACCTGAGTTGAGAACCTTTTCTTATTTTAAAGTTGGTTAAAAACGAATTCATAGTTAGACCTCTCATGTATATGGTATCGACCCTGCAAGTTTTATAGTATTCAATCAGCATGAAATAGTGGTCTACTTGACCTTGCACTTACGCAAAGTAGTGAATAATAGAGTTCACCCAGAGGAATATCCCAAATTTTCGTGATATACCACTTTAATACTTGTTACTTGACTGATTTAAAAAAAGGAGGTATTGTGTGTGCAAATTACAATATTTTCGACAATTATAAAGGGAATTTCATGGCTTTTCTTATTAATAATGAATATAATAAATAGTAAGGTATTTTTATTTTTTAACCTAATGCAAATGTTCATTTCTGAAAACTGGCCAAAACTAAAAAGTTTAAAATAAAAAAAAAATGATTATAAAGAAACCGACTGCGTTAAGACAAACTAAAAGAATTAAAACATATTTTACAAGTAACATAGTACTATGCAGTCGCAGATAGTATATGTTCGTTAGTTGCTGCGAGTCTTGCTACGTTTTTAATATTTTATAATGCCCTAATTGAGTTTATCTATATATTATACTAATATTATAAATAAGAAAGTGTGTTTGTTTGTTTGTCTTTCTTTGACGTCGAAACGGAGTGACGGATTGGCGTGATTTTTTGTGTGGAGATAGTTGGAGGGCTGGAGAGTGACATAGGCTACTTTTTAGTGAGGAAAAATTATCTCATTCCTACGGAAAAACACGTTACAATACAATCCAAAAAAAAAAAAAAAATATAATCAAAATTCCTTGAAACTTGGTATTAATGCTTTTCAATACAATTAAATAAATACGTGTTTTAGCATTTTTCGAAATTCATCCGATACGGGGGTAAAATAGGGCATGAAAGTTTGTATGAAACCTACCTTTTCAGAGCTTTTTGTAGTTCTAGCGCGAGCGAAGCCGCGGGTTCTGCTAGTATAGTAATATATATATAACAAAATCGGGTTTGTACAACATTTATAACTCGAGAACTGCTGGACCGTATTTGATGGTTTTTGATTTGTTGGATTTGTATCTGCCTTGAACAGCAGAATATATTTTATATTGAAACATCAGAAAAATTCACGAAAATTTAAAAAATAAAAAATATCTATTCCATATTATGCGTCAAAACGTGCCTAGGGACGATAAAATATTTAAAATAAAAAAATGATATTATTCTATAATATTTATACATATAAACCCAAGCCTATATATATATTTCAAGTATTCGAAACTTTTAACAACAAAAGATCCAGTTTAATTTTAAACTTTCAGTTAATTTTAACCTATACAAGATCCATCAATCAAAATTAATGTACAAGTTAAAGTTACACTTATGACAGCATAAATCAATTTGACAAAGTTATTACACTGCACTAAGTTGTAAGTTGCTACATATTAATTAGGTTCAATGAAAGGCATAATGTCTCCATAGCGTGCAATATATGCATGCGAGCTTTCCAATATTGTATGTAGGCGATTACAAAATTGAAAATAATCGACTTTAAAGTTTTATTAAGCCACTTTAGATAATTGTTGAAAAAATACATGTCAGGGGGAAGCTAGCACGTTTTCAAACGACGTGTAAAATTGTAATCGCACTAAGCCAGCGTGGTGGACTAAGGCCTGATCGTCCTCGCATTGAAGGGAGGCCCGTTCCCAGTAGTGGGACGTTAACAGGGTATAAACCCTTAATTTATTCAATTATATTTTTTAACTTTTGATACAAACAAAATAAATATCTTTTTGAAAGAATGTAAGACACTTATAAAGCTTTCATATTTACTCGCACAAACACAATTTATACCGTGAGACTTAAATCCAATAACTTCTACGACAAGTTTATTTTTACTTAATCCATAGCTTAAAAAGCATGTTATTTTAACCCTAAAAGCAAGACAGATAATAAATCAATATTTATTTCTTTGAAATCATACGCAAAATCTCTTATGTTATATTAAGTATAGATTATTAAGTATAGTATACACTTAGAAATGTAATGGGTCGATTGTGATAACAACTTCATAAGCTTAGCGTGCGCTTTCTAACGTCATATTAATTTCCAATTAAAATAACCTCATGATTAACAATTATTTCGAATTTGTCCCTTTAAGGGTTAAAATATGAGAAATATCGCTAATAAAGCTGTAAGTGTCAATAATAAAATTGTTAATTATGGAACAAACAATATTACTAAGGAAAAAAGTTTCATATGCTTAAAAGTAATTTTATAGCAGTAGCTAAAAACTAAATATTAAATATAAATAAATAAATATGTTGGGACATTAACACACAGCACAATCTAGTTCCATGGTAAGCTACGAGGCTTGTGTTATGGATACCATATAGTTGATGCACTATACTATGTAACTTTTAATACATACATATTATAAATATGAACACCCATGACTGAAGTACAAACGTTCATGCTAAACCCAAATAAATGCCCGACTCGAACCCGCGACCGCTAGCACAGCAAGTAGGTTCACTATAAACTGAACTAAACGTGTCGTCAAAATATTATATAGCAATTAGCATTAACTATTTCACTAGTGGTTTATTATTTAAACCTACAATGTGCATGAACTAATCCGTTGTATTTCTCTATACATGTGTTAAATGAACGCAAAAAACTAAGATGCTTTGCGTAAAGCAAAAGTCTCCGCTTCACAAAACAAAGTGAGGCAAATATATCAACAAAAACGAATACAATGAGAACAGGAAAGCTGTATTTTACATTGAAATTAAATTTAGAACATTAATCATATTTTAGACGTTCGCATAAAATAAATGATTGAATATAAAATATAAAATCATAATGGATATTTTCGGTAGGTTTTTTTATAAATGTTTATTGATGTGATATTGTAATTGAATACAGATATTAAATAATAATCAATCACATTTTAAAAAACCTTAAACTTTTTGCTTGAGTAAATAAAGAAGGAGGCAGTAGTAGCCCAGTGGTAACGCGTTTGCTTGGGAAACTCGCACCTTTAATATTTTCAGGTGCGAATCGTTTCCAGCATGATTACCACTAATCTTACGGTTAAGGAAAAACATCGTGAAGAAACCTGCACGTTTGAGAGAACCTAACAAGTTTTCGAAAGACATGTGAAGTCCGCCAACCCACATTAGGCCAGCGTGGTGGACTATGGTCTCATCCTCCATCCATCTATTGAAGGGAGGCCCGTTCCCACAGCTGAGCGCGAGCCTTCCTTATGGGACGTTAAAACAGGCTGAATACATACAATACGTAATAGTTTGTATTACTAACTCTTAGAATAGATAAATTGTATGTGTTTTAGTTTTAAATTCTTTTTTCTGTGTAATTATGGGTTTTTGCCTGAATTAAAGATTATTATTATTATTATTATTATTAAACTGAAAGATATAAGCTAGTTACTATACTCGTAGTTTCTATTGGTACAAATGCACACTGCGATTTTTCAAACGCTATCAGTCTTTCACCCGTTTGTATCAATATGAAAGCAAGTAATTTACTTTTTTTTTGCACAGAGCAAACAGACTTGCGTTTATGAAACTCGCGTTGTTAGCGTTTTTTGAAACCTGGTGTGCACTGTGCAAAGAACTTTTTAATAGATTTACTCCTTAGATTTGTAACGGTATGATAGAGAGCATAATATAATAGGTCTTTACCTATGAAGTTGTGAATGGCCGGCAATAAATTCTAAATTCAAATGAATTTTATTTTAAACTAGCATTGCCCGCGGCTCCGCCCGCGTTCAGATGACCAAAAACAAAATTCTTAGGTTTCACATATTAGTATACATACTCTTACATTGCAGTTTTTGTATTTTTTCTCAGAAATGAGATATTTTCCCGCGGTAAAAAGTATCCTATATGTTGACTAGGATAACCAACTATCACCATACCAAATTTCATCAAACCCCTCCAGTGGTTTTTCTGTGATGCGGTAACAGACATACAGACAGACAAAAATTCTAAAAACTATAGATTCGGCCTCTGTGTCGATAATAATGTTTATTTCAATAAGATTTTCCAAAAAATATTTAATGTACGGATTCGGCTTAGTTACAATTTTATTATATGTATAGAATGAATGATGAAGTATAGAGTTCGAGCGGTCTTTAAAATTCAAATGGATACTTCTAAAGTCATGAACAATATATTTGTTAATAAAACACATATATGTAATTATTTGCAACACCAGCTTATAATATAAATAGCATTTTTACTTTATTTTATAGTAAAAGCTCAAAGCATGATATATGACGACACGTTTGGCTCAGTTTGTAGTGATCCTACTTGATGTGCCAGCGGTCGCGGGTTCGAATCCGCTGGGGGCATTCATTTGTGTGATGAGCACGAATGCTTGTACTCCAGTCATGGGTGTTTATATTTATAATATGTATGTATATAAAGTTACATATGTGAAGTGTATCAACTATCTGGTATCCATAACACAAGCTTCGTAGCTTACCATGGAACTAGATGGTGCTGTGTGGTAATGTCCCAACATATTTATTTATTATTTATTTATTATACGTTAGTAGCAGTAGTTACATGAAGGAGATGATGAATAGAAGTTTTAATTACTAGTGCAAAGTGCCCGCGGTACTGTGGTTGAACGTTAGTGTGAGGAAACCCAGTTAATAAATTGTTAGGTACGAAAAATAAATATTATATTAAAATTTATTATTATTACTATATAATAAATAAATATTATGAAATACTTTTAAGCTTTTTTGATTGATATTAAAAAGAGCTCAGCTTTGGAAAGCTTTATATATATATATATATATATATATATATATATATATATATATATATATATATATATATATATATATATATATTAGTTTCACACCTGCTTTTAATAGATGCTTTGCCTGAAGTAATAATACATAATATAAAATATCTATAATAAAAAGCGACATTTAGTGCGAGTAAAGTAGTTTATTATGTTATAAACGTTTGCATGTTTATTATACAAATTTTGCCCTTATTTATAAATGCCTTTCAACGCCTTATTTAATCTTAATTGATTTTTATTTGACTCTATATACAAAATCTGTCGAAAAATACAATTTTGATGGTTTAAAGTTGAAATATATTTATAAGAAGGGTTAAATGTTAACTTTTAAACTATCATTTTAATATGCACATATATCATAATACTACACGCAATATGTAAAATTCTGCATAAGATTACCTAGAGTCCTGTAGCCATAGATCTCTAGTATCGATTGGTGGGAGTTCGGTTTCGGTTGAAGCAGCTGAGTGTTGAGGAGTACCTCCTCTAGGGCTCAGAAATCTTCTCCATGTACATCGACGTTCTGTATAAAAGTAACAATAAAATTAGTAAAGTGGTTAAATTTTCTTTATATACCTATTATGTATAATATATTATCTGTCCAGTACTTTTTTCGTGATACGTGGCAATACAGACGGACAGACAGACAAAATTCTAAAAACTATACATTTGGCCTCTGTATCGATAATAATGACTATTTCAATAAGGTTTTCCAAAAAAATATTTAATGTACAGATTCGATTGAGTTAGAATTTTATTATTGAGATATTATTTTTGACATTATTTTTCTTGAAATCTTAGGTGGTACATTCAAGATATAAGTAAATAGAATAAATATATAAATCACATACAATTGTTTGAAAATACAAAGACTGAAAAAAATCCCTCTAAAAAGAAAATATGACCCTTTCAATAGACATGAAAGTCCTTGTGACTTGTCAAACATGGAAGCTTTTAACGGATTAGTTTGGATAGAAGTCCATTTGATTAGTGATGTTCTGAGAATAAACTAAGCTAAAAGTAGTATAATCACTCTTTTATATCGAAGAGAGTATTAATATTATTTAATTAGAAAAAAATATATGTTTGTTTATTAATTTTATTCTAACACTTTTTGTAAAATGGCTAGATTTTACTATTCACTTATCTCTTGAGCTTTTTATGTATGTCTATGTATTGTGCTGTCTTTTGTTGTAGGTCCAAAGTTAATTAAGAATTTTCTCTTTTCAAAAATTATAATTTAATACAGTTGAAATGATCTTATTTTATCGACCAATCTCCTTCGTGTCTTCTCCGTTTTACTTGACATTGGAGAAGTAATCTGCGTTCAACTGGCATGCTTTAAAACCATTCACAAGAATATTGAATTGAATTGAATTAATTTTGAACTTATTATATACTAAATTCATTTGTTTCTTTTTTTTTAACGTTGGGAAATGCATTTACGCACGAGGTGTGGGACTCACCGGCAAAGCCAGTACTACCCACTAAAACCCAACAAAACCTTCCCCCGTCTAAATGGGGCGTCGCCGGATCGCTTACGCAGCTTTCTATACAAGATTCATTTGTTTCTAGAATAACGTTATTTATCACAATTAAATGTGATAAATTTAATTTCTTATAATACTAGTATTATAATTACCTACATAGTACATATTATGTATATTACAATATACGTAATATGTACGTATATTTATGTATGTACCAAAATTTTATAAAAATGATTTTTAATAAATTAAAAATTTATAACTAGCGACTTACCCTCTTAACGTTTATTATAGATTTCTCAGAGATAAGATATTTTCCCGCAGTAAAAATTATCCTATATGTTGACCCGGATAAACAGTCAAAACCTGTCGAGTGGTTTTATCGTGATGCGTTTCCAGAAAGACGAAAATTCTAAAAACTATAGATTCGGCCTCTGTATCGATAATAATGACTATTTTAATAAGATTTTCCAAAATAAAAATTTAATGTACAGATTCGACTCAGAATTTTGTTATATGTATTAATAGATTTATTAAATATTTACAACAATAAATGTATGAATTCTCATTAAAAGTTAAAACGTAGATGCTTCCTCTAAATTAATTTGATATTCTATAGCCACAAAGAGCATACGAAATAAAACATTTTGCCTTTCACATTCAATATGTAATTTCATCTATTATAAATATTTATTAGAAATTGTACTTAACATTTTATATATTCTTGTTTTAAAACCGGAAATGTAATTAATGATGTATATGCCTATAATTAATGCTTGTACTAGAATAAGTAATCTTATAATGTAATAATTTAGAATGTAGGTACAATGTATTGTTGGCATATCTTGCAAATAAATAAATAAATAAATATGGCTTTTATTGTCCAACTTTTCGATGCCACTTCTAAATTGTCTGATTAAAAAAATTACTTTGTAACAGTAAAATCAACGCGATAAAGGTCGAATTGCTCAAGGATTAAAAGGTTATAATTAATATATTGTCTAGGGTTCATTGTTTTCTTTTGTCACTAAATACGTAAAAGAAAATGGATTCGAACTGATGATAAATAATTAATTTCATCTTTGTTTGAGATGAGAAATAAATTCCTCAATTAAAATAGGTACTGGTATGAATTTATAAAGCTGTATACTTATGGTGTTTTGGCATACTTAATTTTAGTAGACCATTTTATTATTTACTAGCGATTTACCCTCGCTTCCCTCAGGTACAATTTTGTTCACCAATTTCATGGATTTTTATTTTATTGTGCGTAACGTTTTTTCTTTTTTTAAAATAAAAGTAACCTAAGTTACTCCTTATAAGATCAGTTTTCTGCCAGTGAAAGTTTGTTAAAATCGATCCAGCGGTTTCGGAGATTAGCCGGAACAAACAGATCGACAGACAGAGAGTAAAAAAAATAATTAAAAATTGTTAATTTTTTTATTAGTATATAGTATATATACTAATATATAGTACCATAATAACTTTCATATCCATTTAGTAAAAAGCTGTTTTTTGAAATTACAAACTGACACTTCTATTTTATTTATCTGTATAGATTAAATAGCTATCGATATATTTATTCTTTGATATGATTTTACTTCTAAACTTATAAGATTATATTATATAGATAAATACAAGACTTATGTTTATTTTGTTATCATGTTTATGTATTCTAGTGTTCCCTCAGAGGTCGAAATTCGATCGTATTTATTTTTTTTATTGATAACACTTAAGGTTGTCGATACCTTCTAGTCATAATAAAACGATATGACAACTTATAAATATTTTGTTACTTTGAAAATATGTATAATATATATATACACAAATATTGTATTATATATATTTGTATAATTAGATCGTGTATCTGATTTATAGATATCTCATGTCTCATTTGTGGTCGCACTCCTTCGAAACGGCTAGACAAAAAATGTTTTTTTTTTTTATTAGGTAGGTATGAGAATAGGTCGTAAAGTATTTTTCATTCTCCAACCCCCATCCCCATTTTAATCGCGATTTTAGTATTTTTGTATGAACAATACCTAAATATGAAGTATAAGGCTATTTACTAGAGATCATCTGCAAAATGGGGGCTTCTGATAAGGTCTTGCATTTACGAACTGACAATATAAATAAATAATATTGGTATTTTAATATAAAAAGAAAACGAATTAAATAGGAAAACGGGCTCTAATCTATACTATAATAAAACTGTAGAAGTCGAATGTCTGTACATAGAAAAAAAAATGCTAAAAACCGAGTCAGGGGGGTGTAAGAAGATAAATAGAACATATCCAGATTTTTTTCATTATTTTTGTTTCTCTGTTTGTCTGTTTGTACGGGCTAATCTCCGAATCTGTTGGACCCATTTAAATAAAATTTTGCACGGCGGTACTTTATATCTCCGGGCTACATCTTAGATACTTTTCATCCCGGAAAGTTAAAGAGTTCCCGTGGGATAGTTAAAAAACTATAGTAACTTATACAGTTTAGTACACAAAAACTTCCAATTAGATTTTAATGAAACTTTACAATAATATAGTTCATACATCACAATAACAAATAGGCTACTTTTTATCCGGGAAAAATGAACGGTTCCTGTGGGATAGATCTGATTGTGTTTTTCTAGAGGCGAACACGAGCGAAGCGAGGGTGAGCCGCTAGTAATAAATATTTTACTCAATTTCGTGTTTCAATTTAATATTTATTTTTAATTGAGATTAATGT
The DNA here is from genome assembly GCA_951806755.1 of Brenthis hecate. Classification (NCBI taxonomy): domain Eukaryota; kingdom Metazoa; phylum Arthropoda; class Insecta; order Lepidoptera; family Nymphalidae; genus Brenthis; species Brenthis hecate. The sequence continues at coordinate 4,025,151 of OX638271.1, read as the reverse complement.
TTGCTTAAGAAAATAAAATATAGACTTAAGATTACTCTAATGGTTTTCCTTTACGTAATTTCATATTTTAGATGGCGAGATGGCAAAAAATTATAACATGTGTTTTAAAATCCGAAATCGAAAATGTTATTAGAGCTTTCAAGCCTTGATTAAAATCTCGGCTTGAAATGATCAAACGTTTAGAAAATATGTTTTGCTATACAAATATTTTTTAATCTCACCTGCTATACCTATTTACATACTAGCGACTCACCCTCGCTCCGCTCGGGTTCGTGCCTAGTTACGTTTTAACGTTTAGTATAGATTTATCAAAGATTAGATATTTTCCCGCAGTAAAAAGATAACCAGCTATCAACGTACCGAATTGCATCAAAATCTTTTATAAAAAAAAACTAGTGATGCGGTCACAGATATACAGACAGACAAGACAGACAAACATTCTAAAAACTATAGATTTGGCCTCTGTATCGATAATAATGACTATTTCAATAAGATTTTCAAAAAAATATTTAATGTACAGATTCGACTCAGAATTTTATTATATATGTATATCGTTGTAAATGTAACATAATATGATATACCATATTTAAAGTAGTTTTCCTATTCTGAATACATAAATGGAGTGAACCGCTAGACAATAGGGTATATACGTGTGATTTTAATAAAGATGTAATTTTTTTTTAATGCAAGACCGAACGGGATGGCGATGCACTGTGGACGCCCTCTGCCTCACTTAGGGGACATAGGAACATAAGTGAGGTAAGTCAAGTAATTTTTTTTAAATCTTTATTGCTTCTAAATTAATCCTATATTAATATTTTTAATGTAATTTCTTTTTCATTAAGAAAAATATATTGAAAAGATCAAAAATAGGTGGAAAATTGAAAATAGTTGAAACGCACCGCCATTGGTCAGACCGAAAGTGACGTCAAAATCTACTAGAATACTAATACAACTAAATACTAGAGCGCTGTTGTTTGGTGCATGACTAGAGTACAAACATTTATGCTCATCACACAAACGAATGCCCCACGCGGAACTCGAACCCACAACCGCTGGCACAGCTAGTAGAGTCGCTACAAACTGAGCCAAACGTATCGTCAAAATATACTAAAGTAGTAAATAATATATAGGTACATTTACAAGTTAAATCATCATTTCAACACTAAAGTGTCAGTTATTATTTGATGAAAATTCTGCAAATAATTAATGTCTACGAGTTTTAATAACATCATTTTGATAGTTAATTATAATTTTATTGAAATACAAACAAAATAAAGCTTTTCGTTTTAATATTTCACTCTGTCATAAAAATTAAAACGTATTTAATGAAAAAGAAACTTTTAAAGCTTTTACTAAATTTTTATAATTATACTAGCATTGCCCGCGGCTCCGCCCTCGTTCAGATGACCAAAAACCAAACTCTTAGGTTTTACATATTAGTATACTCTTTCTTACATTGCAGTTTTTGTATTATTTCTCAAAAATGAGATGTTTTCCCGCGGTAAAAAGTATCCTATATGTTGACCCGGATAACCAGCTATCACCATACCAAATTTCATCAAAATCTCTCCACTGGTTTTTCTGTGATGCGGTAACAGACAGACAGACAGACAGAAAAAAATTCTAAAAATCCTAGATTCGGCCTCTGTATCGATAATAATGTTAATTTCAATAAGATTTTCCAAAAAATATTTAATGTACAGATTCGGCTTAGTTACAATTTTATTATATGTATAGGTTAGCGTCTAGACATAATGGATTTTATTCTAATACAATTGTACATATTATAATGTTTACTATCCGACAATAATATTAACTGCCTCGGTTGCTTAGATTCTAATAGCTAGTTTGTATGGAAGCAGATCTGGAAATCGTGGGTTCGAGTCGGGTCGGGCCAAGTTTAATTATTGAGATTTTCTGTTGAAACATTATCAATAGTAGCCCGGAATTTAGCTAAATATATCGATCCTGCGCCTTAACTCTTACCGGTAGTGTCGAAGTATCGCCACGTCGGACTTTGAAGTAAAAAGGTGTAAGATGTGAAATAGATATATATATATATATATATATATATATATATATATATATATATATATATATATATATATATATATATATATATATATATATATATATATTATAGAAATAAGTAATTTAAAGTAACGTTTTCCTCAATTTTAAGTTTAAAATATACGATATTTTCCCTGAATGCATTTTCAACGTAAAGACCGCAATAAATCTTTATTCTAAATTCGCCCTAGTCAAACATCCTAACTGCCGTTGAGAGTTACTGGGTCGCTTTGTTGAAGATAAAAAATTCTACAATTTTACCTTTCAACCTTAAAATTTATATACTAACATTTCATAGTTAGTTTTGGTTAAAATTTCGACAATATTTATCTATACATATAATAAAATTCTAACTAAGTCTGTCTGTCTGGGAACGCATTACGAGAAAACAACTGGGCAGATTTCTATGAAGTTTGGCATGATGATAGATGGTTTTCCGGGTTAACATATAGGATACTTTTTACTGCAAGAAAATATCTCATTTTTGAGAAATCTATACTAACAGTTAAAATGTACGGAGCCAGGATGAGTGGCTAGTCATAACATGAAAATGTACGCTCAAAAGTATTCAAGAATAGAATATCATTTCTCATATAAGTTAATTAATGTATTGTAATTCTTTTGGCAAATAAATTCTCTACCATACCATACCATTATAATTTAAGCCGAAAACAATAGCCAGTCATATAAATACCGATAGGTATCGAACCAAGCCAGCCAGCAGCCCATCCTTGTCCGAGTCCTTTTCTTTGGCGCGCAAGTAGCTGCACTGTCAACGCGTACGTCAACAGCATCACGCCGAGAGGGATGTAGAAAGAGATAACCGATCCGATGGCTTTGTACAACGGATCAGGTATCTGACAGGAACCACCGATCAGGACTGATTCTTCGTTCTGTCGATGAAAATTATGTTTAATTATGGAGTCTAACAGAATTGACTTAATAATTATTATTTTTTTAATATTTATTTTTAATTTCTTTAAATAATTCATAGTTAGATTTTAAAAAAAGGTCTTAGGTCCTGCTATATGTTTTTTTTATGTATGTTACACGTATTTTGATCAATTGTGAATTTTTAGTCCCCGACGACAATATTGTTTTAAAACTGATCCCAAGTCGGCGACTTCTAGACATATAGGTATTATTATATTTAGTGATTTACACTTTAATTTCTTTAATGGCAATTAATTGAGAGTATTATTTGTAATTTTTTTCGTTTTTTATTTTAATCGATGAAAAAAAAATAACCCCGAGCCATATTCGATAGCTAGCTGCATTCGTATGATAGATTAACCCTATGGTTATATAGAGTTCAGTTATAAAGATTCCATAGGGTGAAAAAAGTCCTTGATCCCTCATATGTAAAATCGCTCTTAAAGCGGAGCGAGGCTAACACGAAGGGTGGAAGCCTAATACAATATCAGTTTACACAAGAATATTCGGGTGCTTTTTATTATTTGTAAACTGATACCATTCTAAAATTAGATGCTTTTTTTTAGAAAGCTCGCAAAAGCTTTTTTAACAAACAATTTATCCTAAGCACATGCATTATTTGTACTGTACATTGCATTCAAACGTTTATTTTGACGTCAATTAGACTGGTTAGTTATTCAGACCTTGACGTAGAAGGATACCAAAACAATTGTTATCCGCATAAAACGTCATTTCATTGATGTTTTAACTACATTCTATTAGTGTATAAGCTCGATAGTGCTATGTTTGTATCCGAGTATAATAACGTATTATTTCTACTTATTAATAAGCTTGAAATGTGTGTGTGTATGTAAATCAACTCAAAATTGAATCCAAATTAAAATATAATATGTTCAAATAAACTTTTACAACACTTCTGGATATGTAAGTCCGTGAGGGAGCTACCACCGGCTAGAAAGGCAATTCTGCCGAGAAGAGTCAAGATCAAGAAGAGAGAGAGAGAGAGAGAGAGAGAGAGAGAGAGAGAGTAATATCACAATATTTGCCCTTTATTGAGTTCTAATAATATTATTATTAAGATTCATGATACTAAAGTGCCACACATACAATCCACTATAGCCAAGCGGAACATGCTCACCGCTAAAATGTGCAGGATGTCGGCCTTTATATACAGTTTTGAATAAAATTATCAGTTCGGATTTTTAACGGATTTTTTGATTTTTGGTTCCTGACATTTCGACTGCTTTACAGCAATCATGGTCATGGGACAGATTTATATACTATCTAAGTTTAAGTTTTTAAATACCCGAATAAGCTATTGATTGATAGTTTTAGTCTGCCGTCTGTTTCTATAGACTTTTGTTCTTTCCTTTCTTCTTCCTCGGTACTCTCCGAGAGTAGATTATCATGTGTAAAAGTGCTAGGTATCACTATTCACTTTAATACAATATTAAAGTCGCTGCAACAGCAGGCGCGTTATAAAAATTACTTAAAAAATACGTTTCTTTGAATGTGACGAACAAAAAAATTAGAAGTTTCAAAATAATAATATGAAAAACAAATGTACCAACAGAAATAAATATTCGCTATATTACACTGGCTATGAATATTTAAAGGTAGTTAGTATCCAATACATTCAGTCAGGCTTTGAATAAATCATTACTACCTCTAGGCTATTGTAATTCTAAGGAAATTCAATATATGTATATAACACATGATAGATAAAGCTGAAATATTAGGTACAGTTTTTGCCTGCAGCTCCACTCGATAATCGAAACGATATTAAGTATAAAGTTGACCTATAAAAAAGAACCTATAAAAGTATCCATTTCTCTCATCTTGTAGGTAATTTAGGTCTTTCCATTTAAATCTGTTCTATGGTTCTAGCATGAGAAGGCAAGGAACAGGCAAATTTTGAAATTTGTATTAATGAATACAAATAATAAACTTGTTTTTTTAATATAATTGGCAATTTCGTGAACAAGCAAAAGAAAATTGTACGTTTTAACGGTTAGTATGGAATAATAGACTATATATTATAAAGGTATAAAATAAACAGTCTGAACATTTCCAACTTACCTATTTTTTTATACTTAAACCACCCCTGATACACCCGCAACAAAACAAAAAAAAAAGAATTATTCAAATTGACCCAGCCGTTTTTGAGTTTTAGTGAAACTAACGAACAGTAATTAATATTATTAAAATATATAGGTAATGTGACGTAATTTGGGCGGTCCGTTTTACTTAATTTCTTAAAACCAGACACGATTTAGAGGTATTCTAGTACTCTATCTTCGCACCTATTTCCTAGAACTGATGTTAAAAACTCTTCTAACAAAGAAATAAAATAAAAGGCTTTATTTCTGACACTTTTATTTGCAAAAATATAACCTTATTTCTCTACCATTTACATCAATCATGGTACAGAAGAGGTTTCATGGTTTAATACCAAAGTGTTGACAGCAATTTAATTAAAGCTATCATTGTTATTCAGTGTGCACCGTTGTATTTTATGCTTGATCATCTTTATCAGTAAACGAACGTTAACAATGGTTTTGCCGTTCAAAGTAGCACATACACAGACTTATATACATACTAGCGACTCACCCTCGCTCCGTTTGGGTTCATCCCTAGTTATATTTTAACGTTTAGATTTCTTAGAAATGAGATATTTCCCTGCGGTAAAAAGTATCCTATATGTTGACCTAGATAACCAGCTATCATCATCGTAATCAAAATCTGTCCAGTGGTTTTCTCGGGAATATGTATAACAGTTCCCAGACAGACCGACAGCAGACAAAAAACTATAGATTTTGCCTATGTATCGATAATAATGACAATTTCAATAATATTCTCAAAAAAATATTTAATGTACAGATTCGACTCAGTTCGAATTTTATTATATGTATAGATAAATTACATTCGAATTGTGCCTGTTTTATTATATAGATAAATATTTCTATACCTGTTGTAGATATCGAATTATAGGTTAATGAAGTTTCATAGCAATTGAATAAATAGTATAGGTAGTAAAGACAGAAAAAATGGAAAAAGATCGAAGAGTTTATTTTAAAATGTCACATATTCGCGTTTTAAGAAAGTGTTATATAGGAATGCATACGATAATGTCACTTGGTAAATTAAAGTTATGTATGTAATTCAGCCCTTATTATCTTCCACTTAGAACGAGACTTATTTTCAATATTAGAAGCATTTCGCCTTTGTCGATCATTAACAAAAATGGAGATTGGCAGATTTCAGATGTCTTTCAAAACTAGTTATATTCTCTCGGACATACAGAATTCCTCACGGTGTCTTCATTTTCATCATATTAGCAATCATGTAGAAAAGGATTCGTTTATTAAAATCTAAAAGGCGCAAGACCCAGTGTTATACCCACTTCACTTGGCTTTCCAAGCGAGTGAGTTTTTTTATCTACTGCTACTTTAACAGTTTAAAAGATAAGACTTAGAAGTTGGACTACGGTTTATTCTGTTATTTATTCGAGTTAGCGCTCAAATCACATCCAAATCTTGTTATAAAAAATATTCAGAAATACATATTATATAGGTTTTTTTTTATTTGCCCAACAGTGTACTTGAAAGAGAAAGTTTAATTTAGAAAGTTTTATTTTTACAGCTCCAATTTATTAGATGTGCATAAAAATTTACCTGTGAAGTTACCTTGCGCAAAAGTTCATGGTTTAAACTAGCATTGCCCGCGGCTCCGCCCGCGTTCAGATGACCAAAAACTAAATTCTTAGGTTTTACATATAAATATACTCTTACATTGCAGTTTTTGTATTTTTTCTCAGAAATGAGACATTTTCCCGCTGTAAAAAGTATCCTATATGTTGACCCGGATATCCAACTATCATCATACCAAATTTCATCAAAATCTGTCCAGTGGTTTTCTCGTGACAACAGACAGACAGACAAAAATTCTAAAAACTATAGATTCGGCCTCTGTATCGATAATAATGTTTATTTCAATAAGATTTTCCAAAAAATATTTAATGTACAGATTCGGCTTAGTTACAATTTTATTATATGTATAGATTAATAAAGAAACATGCTTTATTTTATGAAAATTGGAACCCTTTAAGTATCACTCAACTGTTCTCACACACTTGCTCTCTGTGTTATCTGACTTGAGCATAGTAAAAGTTTAGCGCAGTCTCAGTGCTGCTCGAGATTTCGGTCTTTAGCACCATTAACTGACTTATTACCGTTTGCCATAAGTTACTTTAAACTTTACTGATTCTGTTAACTTTTTTACTCTTCTTATGGCAATAAATATTTTTTTTATTTATATATATATATATATATATATATATATATATATATATATATATATATATATATATATATATATATATATATATATATATAACCCAACTTAAGCCCAACAGAAGTGATAACTTAAACTATTCTAAGTTGAACTATGTAATATAGTGTTGTGGGTTAGAGTGAGAGAGGAGAAGCCTGCCTGTCGCTGCCGTATGCGGGAGAGAAAGATGCCAGACAGACTGGCGCAGTTTACCCTACCATAAGAAGTCATCACTTCAAAAGTTTTCCTATACCTCACCTTAATTTGTTCAGTTAAATCTCTTTGTCTATACTAGTATTCGTTCAGCGGCTAAAATATAACCATAAAGCTTGTTAAAAACTAATAAACAAAAAAAAAAAGAAAATCTGTTGCCAAACAGAAGAAAAAAAAATACTGAACTGTTTACATATGCTTATTTATATATAGATTGTTATTTAAATGGAAGTGTCAAGAGATGTTTGTTTGTAGATCACTTTAGTCACTTATTGATCAGGCGTTGTGGGAATATAATTATCTATTAAAAGGTCCCCCGTGCGTTGTTTATAGAGAAGATACTCGTATTACTTTAAGGATTAATGAATCTTGTTGCAGTTTATAATGTTGTTTTAATTTTCCTTCGACTTACGAAGAAGTACCGTACGTAACGTTCAGCCCAGTGGTCTAAATTCGAGTATAATAATTAATATATAAAAATCATCTTGATATACATATATAATTCTTCTGTGCGTGTGTTTATCACCTTACACCTCCTAAAGGGCTGGATCGATTTGGATGAAATTTTGTGTGTATATTTCAATGGGCTCCTGGATAGTTTGAAAGCTCAATTGGACCCGGAAGGTGGCACTGCATTCGATGTGTCAAAGAGTTTGTTTTTTAGTAGTTTAAACGCGGTCGAATCCGCGGGTACTGCTAGTTATACATAAAGATTTTGTTAATACCACTAAAGCCCGTCAATAGCTAGGTACTAAACAAAAAAAAGAAAGCCAGTTGACAAATAAAGTACAAAAAGGTACTGAGCATTTTTGCTTTTGCCTAATTTTATGCATTACAAATGAAATAGAACAAAACTAGGAAATGATGATATTTTTGATCGAATTCAAAGAAGAATATACTTAATTCTGGTGTTGTTTTTATGTATACATTTTCATGTGTCCTTAAATTTGAAATAATTACTATTAAACGAAATGTTGATGTCGGTCTACCTTTTTACTAAGAAGTCATTATTGTGTCACTTTATCGTTTACTAGCGACATAAGACCTTAAAGAATACAAAACTATCCCATGGGATCCGTACATTTTTCCGGGATGATATATAGCTTATAGCCTTCCTCAATAAACGGGCCACTAATGCAAAAAAAATTATCAAATCGGATTAGTGATTCCTGAGATTATCGTGTTCAAACAAAAAATAAAACAGACAAACAAAGAAACAAATTCTGTCTGATCATAATATTAGTATAAATTTGGCACTAATTCATTTTTTTATATAATAAGTGAAGATTTGAAAGTTTAATTTTATTAATACTTGAAGGTATATTTTTGTTGAAATCAAACTTGTTACTTCAAGAAAAGATTTAACTAACTTGCACTTTTCCAAGTCGTGGACTTGTATACCTGTTTATTTTATACGTTTTTCTCAGTCTAATTAAAGGATAAAGCGAAGTTAGATCCTATCATTAATCACGTATTACTTTGATGAGAAAACTAAACCCGACTAATGGATATTGTACATGGGTCTTTTTAACGTCCCACTGCTGGGCACGGGCCTCCGTTCAAGACGAGGGGGATCAGGCCATAGTCCACCACGCTGGCCAAGTACGGGTTGTCGGACTTCACATGTGTTTCGAAAACTTGCTAGATTCTCTCAGACATACAGGTTTCCTCACGATGTTTTCCTACACCAATCATGTTAGAAATGATCCGCACGTGAAAATATCAGAGGTTCGAGACCTGGGATTTGAACCTGCTTCACTTGGTTTCCCAAGCGAGCGTATTACCATTGAGCTACCACTGCCTTTAATTTAAATCTATATTACTAGAAGAGAAATGGATCGTTCTTGTTCAATATATTTTGATATGATCCAAATAATGTTTTTATTTTAAAACGTTTCAATTAAGTTTTTAAACTTAAAATTTCGTTTATGTTTAATTATAAAATTTACTGTGTTATTACAAAATTACAGAAAGTAAGCCTTCTGAGCCAATGGTAGCTTTCTCATGGACTTACAATACTTACATTTAAATTAAATTTAAAATTTACAATTGAATGTGTCTGTAAAAGTCTATTTGAATTAAGTCTGGTTCTGAATCATCCTTATAATAAGTACAATATTGCTTTTGTGAAAATTTTAAGGTTTATTAAAATTCATAATCAATTAAAAAATTACTATTTCTATTTTATTCTTTAATCTTAGGTTTAAAATACTGCTTAAGTTTCCATTACAATTTATTATTTTTATGCCAAAATTTATCAATGTGATAATAAACAAAATAAACTCATCATGGATTACAACCCAATATTCTAAGGTCAAATTTGTAACTTACATTAATTCAATTGTTCACTGTACACTGTGCCTTAGACAAGCTTGTAGAAGCTTGAAGAAGAATTCAAATAAATTTATTTAGCATTAAATTATTACAGTCTTACAGACTAGGCTTCATAAGTTTACTATGACTACGAAAATAAAATTCCGCAGTCCTAAGAAGATTTTTCCCAAAGTGTGTGTTCTATAAAATCATTAATCTACACATATAATAAAATTGTAATTAAGTCGTATCTGTGCATTAAATATTTTATGGAAAATTTCATTGAAATAAACCTTGTTATCGATACAGAGGCCGAAACTATAGTTTTTAGAATTTTTGTCTGTTTGTCTTTCTGTCTGTCTGTTACCGCATCACAGAAAAACCACTAAAGGGATTTTGATAAAATTTGGTATGGTGATAGCTGGTTATCCGGGTCAACATATAGGAAACTTTTTACCGCGAGAAAATATCTCATTTCTGAGAAAAAATACAAAAACTGCAATGTAAAAGTATACTAATATGTAAAAACTTTTTAACAAAAAAATAAAAACCGACTTCAAACAAAAGCACTAATAAAAACTTTTTAAGAAAAAATAAAAACCGACTTCAAACAAAAGCACTAAAAAGTAAAAAATAACTGATTGGTAGTTTTCATTTGCTATACATACCTAATCAAATATTTTCGAAGTCGGTGTGCTTTGCTTTGTATGGGCTGGCACTGATTTCGAAAATATTTAATTAGGTATGTATTTAATAGGTAGGCTTTAATTACTTAGCCAAAGCACACCGACTTCGAAAATATTTGATTAGGTATGTATAGCAAATGAAAACTACCAATCAGTTATTTTTTACTTTTTAGTGCTTTTGTTTGAAGTCGGTTTTTATTTTTTCTTAAAAAGTTTTTATTTTTCCCTTTTTAGTGTAGACAGTAGTAGCAAAGTAAGGATTCTAACGTGTTAGGCTTGTCAAATCAAACAAAATAAGCCCAAACTCAAAGTATCTACTATTAGCCGTTGAAGAGTTCCACCTATCCACCTTGTGGCCTTGCCATCAGATCAGGTCAACAACACCGAACCACTGTACTATCAACGGAAATAGAAATACTTGCAAAGTTTCAAGTCAATAAGAAGTAGGTTAAATCCATCACTAGCTTTTTTTCCACCCTTAGGGGTGGTATTTTTTTTTTAAATTTAAATGGGACCAATCTGAAAGTATACCCTTTCAAACAAAACAAAAATTGTCCAAATCGGTTAATAAATGACGAAGTTCTGAGGTAACAAACATAAAAAAAAAATACAGTCGAATTGAGAACCTCCTCCTTTTTGAAGTCGGTTGAAAACCTAAGAATTTGGTTTTTGGCCATCTGAACGCGGGCGGAGCCGCGGTCAATGCTAGTTGTTAATAAGGGCTTGAAACAAAATTGTTTTTTAACATTTGTTTTTAATTTGATAATTGATATTACTAACAAACTAAAAAAAAAAAAACAATTTAATTGGGAATGACATATTCAGCAAAGCAATGACATAGAAAATTGATAATAAAGTCTACAGTCAACATACCGTGTAATCGCCAAACAATTGAAAGATAGGTTAGTAATTTGAACAATTAATTAGTAGATAATATGTATAAACAATCCACAAAAGTCAATGTATTACAACAACAAATGATCGAAAACAAAAGTAAGTATCTATACATATAATAAAATTGTAACTAAGCCGGATCTGTACTTTAAATATTTTTTGGAAAATCTCATTGAAATAATCATTATTATCGATACAGAGGCAACATCTAAAGTGTTTTGTCTGCTGTCGGTCTGTCTATAGTTTTTTAAATTTTTTTGGAGGGATTTTGATGAAATTCGGTACGGTGATAGCTGGTTATCCGGGTCAACAATTATAGGATACTTTTTACCGCGGGAAAATATCTCATGCCTGGGAAAAAATACAAAAACGGCAATGTACGAGTATACTTATATGTAAAACTTAAGAATTTGGTTTTTGGTCATATGAAAGTGGGCGGAGCCGCGGACAATGCTAGTGTATAGGATAAAATCTGTTAAAGTATAAATCGTCAGAACAAACAGAATACTCTACATTTTCTTTGTCTCTATTTCATGTTCGCTTTGATAGGATTAATAAGCATTAACTGAAGCTTTATTGACTGTAATATACTTTTGTACATGTTAGAATCAATATGGACCTAAATGAACCAAAGTTATCTTAAAAAAGAATGTCTCTTAACTTTTTAAATATTAGGTGTAGCCACAGATCATACCTATAAAGTATTATTGTCATATATAACCACTTAGAATATTTAGACTAACGCGAATAAAACTTAGACTAAACCATGCAATGGATTTCAAAAAGTTTTTATTACTGTCATTTTTTCTAGGTTTATAATAATATTTGTCGTGTTATCCATATACTACGAATATTATCTTTAGTGGTTATTTTTCTTGTGGGCGTTATGAGGGCTCAAATAATAAAGTATTCAATGCTAAAACACAATTTTATCAGATAAATCAGAATGTTATCAACTTGAAACGGTAATTCTAATGATTTAGAGCAACAGCGGATTTGGGACGTCAATCATCGACCTCCAACTACAATATCAAAACATAACTCTCTATGATCCACCATGATCAGCGTTAGTAAGCCACGTATCTCCAATGAATGCCGTGATGGCGTCTCGACCCTGCTCGAGACATTGTCTCTGCTCTAAATTCAAAATAATTTTACAAGCAATAAAAAGTAAACTAAATAACATAGTGACTTTAAGCAATAAGGTTCCACATTCTAGCAGAAAAAGGCTCCTCCGTCATATTTATAATACATAATATAAATATATTATACCTATTTATCGGAAAAGTCGATGTTTTGTAAGCAATTCGTCAAGCGAAACGAGTGTGGGTACTGGGTAGTATTATTAACTTAAAAGGCACTAAATGACGCACAAATTATTACAAATTAAACTTAAGATTGTCCCTTACAGAAATATTTAAAGGCAGGTACCCCAAAACGACTGACATAGGAAGCCATTATCAGTCCCTTTTGAATAAGGAATGCTTTTGTTTCCTTATATTTAACATTAATAATTCAAAATTCTTGTCCGTAATTTCCATTAAGGGCAATCTATTAGTATTTATTGTATAATAAATACTGATATTGACAATTTTTGTTTGACATTAAGCAATTTAAAGAGAGTAAGTACATTTGATATGTTATTCTTCTTTATTTATTTATTTATTATCTAGCGACTCACCCTCTTTCGGTACGGGTTCGTCCCTTGGTACGTTTTAACGATTAGTATAGATTTCTCAGAGATGATATATTTTCCCGCAGTAAAAAGTATCCTATATGTTGACCCAGATAACCAGCTATCTCCACACCAAATTTCATCAAAATCTGTCCAGTGGTTTTATCGTGATGCGTTCCCAGACAGACAAAAATTCTAAAAACTATAGATTCGGCCTCTGTATCGATAATGATGATTATATCAATACGATTTTCCAAAAAAATAATATAATGTACAGATTCGACTCAGTTGGAATTCTATAATATGTATAGATAAACAGTACATAGAGTTAAAAAAAAACACTAAAACATTTATCATTAGAGAAAAAATTGTTCTTAAAATTAATATAAGACTACCTTTGAAAATATTTTTTTAAATACATATCGCTATCATACGAACACTATCAAAGGAGTTTTTAATATGAAATAAAAAGTATTTAACATATTTGTGCCTTTAATATGATAAGGTATCACTAATAACTTAATCTACACATTTGCGCATTTGTCTATAAGGAATTCTATTGTGTGCCTTTGTCCAAGTCACATTTATTTCGGAACTTCTTTGACTATAGATTGGTACGTACATACGAGTGATTTGTATTGGGAATGTTATAAAGCTGTCAATACGTCATCATTATAATATACTAGCAGAACCCGTTGCTTCGCTTGCCACTAAAACAACAAAATAAACTTTAAAACGATAGGTTTCATACAAACATTCATCCGCTATATGGGATGAATTTCGAAAAATGCTATAACACGTATTTAATTAATTGTATTGAAGAGCATTTATACCAAGTTTCAAGTAATTCTGATCATAAATATTTTTTCCTCTCCAGCCCTCCAACTATCTGCACACAAAAAATCACGGCAATCCGCCAAGCCGTTTCAAAAGACAATCAAACACACTTTCACATTTATAATATTAGTATGGATTTCCTTAGCAATTTTGTGACTTTATATAATTATAAATATCATTTTGATTAAATTGGAGCTATACTGAGCCCAACATAAATAGACTCATTAAAGTCAGTTCATAAGCGAAATTATACATAAGATATGCAGTCATACTATTGAATTCACTTAAAAATAAATATTTAAGAAGTTTTTACCCGGTTCATCATCATATCTGTCTCGAAACTACTTTGTGAATTTTCATAAATCTTTTTTTTTTATATTATCTTCGTAAATCCACTATAAAAAATAATCTCAAATATGGAAAAAATATACCGACATCGTATAACCAATATGAAATATTACGTATAAATATTGCCTATAAAGTGAACAATAATTTATGTATGTATTTTGCAGTAATTTTCGCGCCACAAGTTTCTATTTTTTTTTGTTATATCGACTTTTTTATCTATACTAATATTATAAAGAGGAAAGATTTTTTGTTTGTTTGTACCGAATAAGCTCAGAAACTACTGAACACATTTAGATGAAATTTAGTTAGAAGATAGTTCGAGAGCCTGGAGAGGACAAAGGATAGTTTTTATACATAAAATATAATAGATAAAATATTATAGATAAAAATGGGGATGAAAATCTGTATGGGAATGTAATCAAAATATCAAATGGTAATCAAAGTAGTGCCAATTAAATAACTTATTTTAAAACTTTTATCGTTCGCCTTACTATGCACAATGTAAAGCCTGAAACCGACTGAAAACCGACTAAAGACTGAAAACCGTTTAGTGAACAAAATTCAATCTTACTGCTATACTTTATTTATAGATATATTGTTTCAAAAAAAAAAGTTCTTTGGGTTTTATAAAATATTTAAAAGATACTAGTCCCATTCCCCGATGAATACCTCAAGGTTGTATGTCATACTTCATATTCCAGTGAATAGAAATAGAGCAAACTCATCGCTAAAATGTCTCAGAACGTGTGTATTTTTTGTAGCCAACAGTCTTGTATCGGAATAGCCATTTCTAATTTTACCGATTGTCTTGGGGTTGTTCTGCTTTTATGCTCAAACCTTTTTTTTTTTCGTTTCGTAAACATTTTTTTTTTTTGATACGATAATGTTTTCAATTTTTTTCTATTAATCATTGAATAATACAATCTTGATCTATACTAATATCATAAAGAGAAAAGATTTCATTTTTTGTTTGTTTGTTTGTACCGAATAAGCTTCGAAAATACTGAACCGATTTAGATGAAATTTAGTAATAAGATAGTTTGAGACCCTGGGAAGAATATAGGATAGTTTTTATCCCGGAAATCATCCCTTAAGGAGTTGAAATTGGGGTTGAAAGTTTGTTTGGGGAAGCAAACTAGGGACGGATCCAAGCGAAGCGAGGGTAAGTCGCTAGTACTATAGGTATACATAGATATGATCATGTGGATAGAATCTGTACAGATAAGTATTCTTTAGGTTGTAGGGATCAAGTAAATACATTGAACTTTTCTAGAATTTCCGTCTTTGTCGTATATTATGTCTACGCCAATCCAAATTCAATTTAAATTCAATTGAATGTTTGCTTTATTTTAGATAGAAATTTTATTTTGACTTTATTAATTTATTGTTATTGTTGACCTACTATTTAGCTTTTGATTTGACTTTATTTGACTTTCATTTGAATTCATGAATAATATCTTACAATTCCTTATTTCGGGTTTGGAAATAAACACAATATTTATGAAAAAGATTGATTATTTAGAAAAACGGTGTTCCCAATCAACTTTTGAATTCCTTTTGGCTGTCATATTCGTTGGCTTACTTTAATGAAGTTTAGTAATTTTTACATTTACTTCGTTATTTCATTATCGTAAAAAAACAACATAGAACTATGTAAAATTGAATATTTTGTAGTTAAAGTGCCGCTATCTAGTGGTTATTTTGCAGAACTGTAGCTAATGACACATAGAACCTTGTAGCATTAATAACTAAATAAGTACTAAAATTGTAACATAGAACCTTGTAATAGTCAGCCAACGATATCTCTTATTCAATTAACTTCATATCTTTCTTTGCTTGGTTAATCATCAAAGTGATGGTAGAATGTGAAAATTATTCGGTAAGTTAACAAATTCAATACATTTGCTGCGCACTTTTTAATAAATTTTTACTAGCGGTTCTGCTAGTATTTTATATATTTTAAATATCAAATTAGTTATTTACAATGTAACTTCGTAATCAAAGGAACCCGAGCCCGTATATATCATATTCTGTCAATTAGTATACGTGGTATATTTCGAATCGAAAAATCTTTTATATTTTAAATAAATCTCCTAACTTTAACTTAACTTTCCAGCGATTT
This sequence comes from Brenthis hecate, assembly GCA_951806755.1. Taxonomy (NCBI): domain Eukaryota; kingdom Metazoa; phylum Arthropoda; class Insecta; order Lepidoptera; family Nymphalidae; genus Brenthis; species Brenthis hecate. Next base: position 4,008,725 of record OX638271.1, on the reverse strand, counting down.
TATTTTACTGTTTTATTCTCGAATTCATAGCAAACATGGCCACGGGAGAGACGAATAGTCTAGTCAAATAAGTATATTTTTTTTTCAAATCCTACGCCGTTGTATAGATTTTTGTAAGCAATTAAAAAAAACTAAATTACCTTATTTTTCTACTATCTACGATTTTTTAAAATTTACGTTCATCCCTTAAACTTAAAACCTAATTCGGTTAATGTTGACCGGACGAAAAAAAGTAATGAAACCTTTTTCATGTAAAATTTTAATCTCTATACGTCTTTATTAAAACTTTTTTGTTTAATTTTTACCGTTTTCGAGTAATTGTGAAAAAAAAAAACACTTTTGACAATTTTTTTCAACCCTTGCCGGGGTTACAGATACGAAAACCTTTACACCTTGTTTTTCTATCATTAAAAATACATTATATCCAAAATGCAAATTTGAGTGCCAAAATTTTGATTTTAGACCTTATTTGACTAGACTATAAGCTTTTTGACATTACAAAAGTCATCGTTATTACAGACAGTGATTAACCACAAAAATTACATCTTAAATACACACCTGAAAAATAAAAATATTACACTGCTTTTTCACACCTTTAGAAGTTGAACTTAAAAAAAGATATATATATATATATATATATATATATATATATATATATATATATATATATATATATATATATATATATATATATATATATATATATATATATATATATATATATATATATATATATATATATATATAATAGCGATTAAAGTAACATTTAATCTAAAATAATATAAGAATGGAGGATATTGTTTGTTTATTCTCATTAATTTCTAGAACTACGAGTGAGAAACAGTTTTTTTTTGAATTTTATATCCCAATTATTGACTAAACTTAGGATAAACATAAAAAAATACTTTTGTGAAATATTTCTTTAAATATCTTTACATTTTATTTCTATTCTTCATAAGATTTGATTTTGAGACGCAACTCCGTGAGGCCTTCGTTAGCTTCATTCAATTAGCTGATGACGCGCGCGTGCTTTGTATTGAATAGTTAATTAATATATTTAATAATATATAAATTTATATTTAATAATATATAAACTATAAATAATATATAGACTAATTAATAGCTACTCCATACTTAATATTATAAATGTGAAAGTGTGTTTGTTTGTTTGTTTGTTTGTTTGTTTGTTTGTTTGTTTGTTTGTTTGTTTGTTTGTTTGTTTGTTTGTTTGTTTGTTTGTTTGTTTGTTTGTTTGTTTGTTTGTTTGTTGTTCTTTCTTTCACGTTGAAACTGTTTGGCGGGTTGACGTGATTTTTTGTGTGGAGATAGTTGGAGGGCTGGAGAGTGACGTAGGCTAGTTTTTAAATTATCACTTTCCCAAAATCCAAAAAATTATTTATGATCAGAATTACTTGAAACTTGGTATTAATGCTTTTCAATACAATTAATTAAATACGTGTTTTATCATTTTTCGAAGTTCATCCGATAAGGGCGTAAAATAGCGGATGAATTTTTGTATGAAACCTACCATTTTTTGTTAGCAAAACCCGCGGCTTCGCTTGCGCTAAAACGACAAAAAAACTCTTTTGATTTATGCTATAAGTAATAATGTATGGAAGTCTGCCCGATTTGTTGACATTTATGATTACTGCTCCGCTCTCTTGGGTAGTAGCATATAAAGCCTTCCAGAATAAACGGGCTATCTAAAACAAAAAGAACTTTATCAAATCGTATTATTAATTCTTGAGATTAGAACCTTCAAACAAACGAACTCTACCTTTTTATAATATTGGAACAGATTTTAATTTTCTTGCAATTCATTCATCTAAATAATTCCGCAAGCATCTGATTACATTATGCCTTGCGTTAATCTTGTATTCATTGGCTTGACTTACCTCGATTTAGTTTCAAAAGAAATTGTTACACTTAAAAGCTTGGTAAAATTGGTTTAGATAGTATAGTCTAGTCAACAAGTTCGAAAACGTGTTAAATAGAAATAAAGCTCCTAAAAATATGTGCGATAGCTCATTCGATTCGTAATGACATCTAGAAAAATGTTTTTAAGGGATTATTAGCACATAAAAAATTGTGACTGTTATTAACAAAATAAGATAAAAAAGGTATTTAGCTTTTCGTTAATGACTTCTAAAATAATGATATTTAAGGAATTTTGAAAAAAGATCCTGAAAGAAGAGGAAATTTCCAATCAGAAAGTTCTAACTCCCGGAACTCTATCTCTATTATTTATAAAAAAAAATTACGCTGAAAATAGGGATTCGGAGGTCGTTACGGCACAGGCGCGCCGTCTAAAAAGCCGGTATATTTCCTAAAATATTTTTTTATAGTATTAAATAACTATTTAAAAATTTGAATAAATTATAGTGTATTCTAGGTAATTGAACGAAAAAACCTCAATAAAAAATATGTGGATTTTTCAAAAAGTTACACCATTTAATTTTTTTCCAATCTCTGTTTTTATAAATTACGGCATAAAAGTTTAAATAATTGGTCTATAAATTTTTCGCTTCGTGGAGCTCTTCTTATTTAGGTACTTAATAAAGTTATGTAAAAAATATATTAAAGTTTATTATTTTGTTAATTATATTTAAAAAAAAAAAATGAAATTTCTAAAGAATTTTACCAAAAAAAATTTTTTTTAGTAATATCTTATTATTGCTGTTTTTGCATCTACGGGTAATATATGTATTAGTTAATATTGGAAAACATTTTTTCGTTAAGAAATTGTTAAATAAACAATATTAACCGTTATATTTTTTTCCAAAACTTCAAAAAATTACCAAAAAACCAATTACCAAAACATTTTTTTGTAATTGTTGCTGTAAAAAATACAAACATTTATACTAGTAAATATCGTCAAAATCGTCTGTCCAGATGGTGCAACTTTAAGGAGCAACGAACATCCACAGTATGTATGTTCCACACATAATAATGCACAAAATTTCGTATTAATTATGATATTAGTGTGTTTATACTTTATACTAGCTGTGCCCCTCGATTTCGCCCGCGATAAATTTGTTTTATTATAAGCATCAGTTTTACAAACTATTTTTTTTGAGAAAACAATAAAGCATTATTAATAATGTATAGAAGTCTGCCCTAATTGTTGACATTTATGATTACTGCTCCGCTCCCTTGGGAAGTAACATGATGATATATTGCTTATATCCTTTCTCAATAGAAGGGCTATCTAATGCATAATGATTTTTTCCAATCGGATTAGTAGATCCTGAGTTTATCACGTTCAAACAAACAAACAAATGAACAAACTTTGCTTCTTATAATATTAGTATAGATATAGTATATCTATAAGTATATCTTACCTTAGAATACATGAGGCTTAAAGGAAGGCTCATCGCTGTGGAGAGTATCCATACGAAGACGATCTTGATCGTAACTCGTTTTCTTGTTTTGTTTCTACCAAACCTCATTGGATAGCGTAATGAAAGGTACCTGAAAACATAAATAGGATTAACAAAGATAGTTTTGATTTAATATCTTTAAAAATTATGTAAAATGTTGATTTTATTAATCACTAGGTTTTGCGATTGCACGTTAGGTAAGCGGGATGGGATGCATATGGCCTATATGTACATATTATACGTACATGTAAAAATATTTTGATTCATTCTAAAATAGAAGTATTATTTAACAAAAAAAGTATTTTTTGGGTATCATCGTCATTTGTGCACTTATTTTTGTGCTTTTTTTTTGGACAGATTACGCTTCAAGAGGGTTTACATATGAATTTCAAAAATTCACCCCTTTGTGTAGGATAATTACTTTTAAAGTGATTTTTTAATTTGGTGTACATTTTTAATTCAAAGCACATAGTTATAAAAAATATCTTTCATTTATTCATAAACTATTGAAATTGAAAGTAAAAATGATGACTTTTTATCCGTATTTTTTTTGATGGGACCAATAGATTACGTTTTCAAACATACATAGCAATACTTGTTCAATAGGATGCCAGCAATGCTTGATAATTTAATATTAAATTTCGAAACGATATTAGATAAACATACGAAAAAAACGCTTGTAATATAAGAAATAAGTAAGTTAGCTCTGTAACGAAAAACAGATTCGCTTCTGCATTTATAATGTTGCAAAATTCATTCTCTAGTAAAATATCTTGAAGTAAAATTTAGTTATAATTTCCAATGTTTAAGCCCATTTTTTTATTTTAGTAAGTTGTATCGCTGCGAAGCACAGCTGTCCTTTGGGAAATTTAATGCTGTCGTGAAAACTGAACCCAATTTAATAAACGTGTGTGTAAGATCCCGGAAAAAGAAACGGAAAAGGCGCGAGGACTGAAAAATGATATTTTATCCTTCTTTATCCTTCTTTAAATAGACATTTAAAGTTAAATTAAATATATGCACATGTTGTTTTCTTTTTGTTCATTTCATAAACTAATTACATCATTTAATATTATAAATGTGAAAGTGTGTTTGTTTGTTTGTTTGTCCTTCTTTCACGTCGAAACAGAGAGACGGATTGGTATAATTTTTTTGTGGAGATAGTTGAAGGGCTGGAGAGTGTATTTAATGCTCTTCAATACAATTAAATAAATACGTATTTTAGCAATTATCAAAATTCATCCCATAAAGAGGTTAAAATAGAGAATAAAAGTTTGTACGAAACCTACTTTTTAACCCCTGACGCAAAAAGAGGGGTGTTTAAGTTTGACTTCGATGTCTGTCCGTGTGTGTGTGTCTGTGGCATCGTAGCTCTCAAACGGATGGATCGATTTCGATGCGGCTTTTTCATTTGAAAGCCAGTTTCTTTGCGGTGGTTCTTAGCTATATTTGGTTTATATCGGTCCAGCAGTGTACGAGTATAAGCTCTTTTCCAAAATGATGTAAGGCATTTTGGCGTATGAATACTCGATTAAGTGCTTCACGCGTGCCAGTGTAATCGTTAAATGACAATTAATTTGCCTAGGGGGGTTTTTAAATTTTAAATTTATAATTATTAGTTTTTTGTAGTTTTAGCGCGAGCGAAGCTGCGGATTCTGCTAGTAATATCATACGTTAATACAATTATTACTGTACAAGCCTACCACCAATGGGAAAGAAAAAACTATTTGCATTTAATTTAATCAAGTCAACATGCTTACGACTTGTTGATGTAATAAAGAAAAATATCATGAAAAAATGTGTTTGTTTGAGAGAACCTAACTAGTTTTCGAAGGATATGTTAAGTTAAATTATATATTTTTTTTATAGTCGGGAACCTGGTTTCTTTTATATGATGGCATGTAAGATATTCGAAATTCAATTACGTTGTGCTATAACTTTATAGATTAGACAGTAACTTTGTACATTTATAGTAACTTATGGCCGTAATTGCGTTTTTGTGGTCGATCAAGTTGAACAATGGATGAACTCTCCTTTGAAACAAATTTTAATGCTTGGCATGATAGTACAATGTATCTTTAACATAATACTTTCAAAAGAGTTGAAGCTTAAAATATTATTTAGCGCTCATAAATTTTATTTTATTGACCGATTCCAAAAGGTAGAGACTTTATCATTACTTTACTAAGTACTTATTAAAGATGATTTTTTTAGTAAATAGTATGTATCTAATGATGACTTAAAATAGAAAAATATGACTGAAAATATGAAGTATTTAAAAATGAGAGAGAAAGTTAAGTCATAATTTAAAGTAGTTTTCCATTAAATCGATTCAGTAATCTGTCCAAAAAAGGAAACCACGAAAATGGATTCTCAAGTAGCGAAGATACCCAAAAACCATTTTTAATTAATTACTAATTCCCTTTTGAAGTTTGTAAATATATTTTTACATGAATAGATATCTAAGGCCATATTTACCTCAGACCACTTAACTTTCAAACGCTAAAAGTTATATATAATTATAACCAGCGATACACTCACGCTCCGCTCGGGTTCATCCCTAGTTACGTTTTAACGTTTAGTATAGATTTCACAGAGATGACATATTTTTACGCAATAAAAAGTATCCTATATGTTGACCCGGATAAACAGCTATCATCATACCAAATTTCATCAAAATCTGTGTAGTGGTTTTCTCGTGATGCATTCGTAGACAGACAGATAGACATAAATTATAAAAACAATAGATTTGGTCTCCGTATCGACAATAATGACTATCTCTATAAGTTTTTAAAAAAATTATTTAATGTACAGTTTCGACTCAGAATTTTTTTATATGTATAGAAGATAAGAGACTACTATCAATGTATTGACAACTAGAATCTGGCTAACGAAAGTGTGACCTGAAAAAACGCGGCAAATTCAAAAAATCTTTATGTGGTATTACTAACTATAACTAGAGAAAAATGTGTTGATACTTGAGTATTTTTTGTATTTACAACGATTATTTTTTTATTAGTTGTTTGCGAACTTAATTTTTAATTTAAAGAACACACCACGCCTGCAGAAATTCTAAAAGTTTTCGAATTCGTATCAACATCATCTATACAAAAGAAAATGTCCGAGCCGTGCTTCAGAATTAAGTAAATGTTAAGTTGTTTCTCTATTTGATATACATTTTTATCAATTCATTGTAAACAACTCGAATCTAATATCAGTATACACGTTTCATGTTACATGTATGTAGCCATTAGTTTATGCACAAAAATGTATACAGTCACTAACAACGCTTAAAACCAGAACAACCAGAGACTTTGAAGTTTGTCGTGCCTTTGACAGTTTGACAATGTTGCCATATCAAAACTTTTAAGAAAACTCCAGGACACGCTTTCGTTAGCCATATTATTGACAATTATTCCAAGACATGGTTTAGATATGCTTTTTTAATTTAAAATAATGCAATCGCAATTATCAACTCTACCTAAAAAGGCAAAGAGTTTGAAAATATTTTTAAAATAATTTGGGGAGTGATATTAGATTAGCTAAGCCTTATCATACCTGTCAACGCTGATCGTACATAAATGCATAATAGAGGCGGTGCAAAGTAACACGTCGAGACAGATCCAGGTGAGACAGTATACTGCTGGCAGGGGAAAGTATCCTGCAATAGAAAATATAGTAAAATTATATGAGGAAAATATAAATTGTAGCATTTTCAAAATTCAGAACTTTGAAAAATAGTATTATAACTTTATATTGAGGTAATTTTTAAATAGAAGTGAATAATTTAAATTAAAATTCAAAATTTCTATAACACTGGAGTTAAAATGTTGTTCTTTGAGCTGCAATTCTGATCTTTTGTGCACTATTAATATTTTAGAGTATTACTACATATTTTTTTAAAAGCAACTTTTTCACAAAAATCTGGAACTTATCAAAAAAGTATGGTGTTACGTCCCCCCCAAACGTGCGTTCACCTTGTCGTGGTGGGGGGGCTCAGTAGTGCCCGGCAATACAGCCGAGCGCGAAGCCAAGAAACGCACAGGGAGGTGGCCCACTTCGGTGGGCGGTGGGAGGTGGCCCTCTTCGGAGGGCGGTGTGGCATGCAGGTTGCTCCTGGTACTTCTCTGATAGCAGAGTGGACCTTGGAGCAACCCCGTGGTTGTTGTGGTCTGCTTCGGCAGACCTGCCTTCGGGGCGTCGTAGTTGAATGCGTAAACGATCCTGCGACGGCCCATTAAGACGGGGGAAGGCTTTGTTGGGTTTTAGTAGGTAGTACTGGCTTTGCCGGTGAGTCCCGCACCTCATGCGTAAATTCTTTTCCCAAAAAAAAATGGTGTTACGTAGTCTAATTAAAACCATGGCGCTAGCAAATCGAATCTTTTACAACTGATACCATGAATATTCTATTACGTCCATACAAAATTCATATGTATGTAAAATTCCTACCGCTAGTAAGAAATATTGATGATAGTAAAAATAATAACTAATCGAACGTAGTTCCTTATCACACGTTATACTGGGAACAATTGGCGAATAATGGCTAGATAGAAAAAAGTGTAATATTTTGACCACAATTTCATTTTTTTTATTATTTACTAAGAGCATCCCCATCTGACGTCTTCGATCGTACCAGGCGATCATAAGTGTTAATTAAGGCATATATTATTGTCGGCGACGGAAAACCTATCTTCGAGTAACGTGTGTATTAATATAGGGACAATGTCATTTTAGCGTATTATGAATAATTGTTGTAAATATGAAATCTCATTCTTATTAGATTTATTATGTTAAAATAAGTTCTAATTAGTGTAATAAGGTTAGTTTAGAGTATTTTTTGCTTATTTGAATCATATAAGACTATTTAAAATTAATTTGAAAGGAATAGGTACGTAAGTAAAATGTTAGCATATAATTACGTAACTTGAAAATGAGATTTTTTGTTTCTTGCAATAGCATAATAGTTTATGTTTTAAATAATAGATTTTATTATAAAACTTATAATAAAACAAGAATTAGGTCGATAGGACTATCCGTTCAAAAGTTATAAGGGAAAATGTATAGTAAAAATGTAGCAACCTAGAAAGTTAGATAATTTTGTTTTAAGACTTTATAATTAATTATTATATATTGAATATTATGTTTTAATATTGTATAATAGTATGTAAGGCATGTAAATAAATAAATATGTGTAAGGTGTTTTACTGAAAACATAAAATAAAAGGACTCTCAAGGTTTCGGTTTAGGGAAATTTTACTCGAAAAATGAGCTCAAAGTACGCGGCTCTCTGTAAGGTATTAACGGGCCAAATAAAAGGCGAGCCATTTCTCGATTCAAGTCAGTCGCAAGACAGCCACCGAAGAGGCAACAACTAAAAGGAAAAGGAAGAACCGAAACCAAGAGAGAAAAAAGGAAAAATTGTGTTTTTATTTCATCGCCTCTAAGTATAGTCTCCTGTCAACGAAGAAACCCTAGTGGATCGGGACCCAAGCTACGCATTCAGGGGTGCGTGGTGGCGTACATTACCAGCGAACGGACATACTGCCGTGTACGCCAAGAACGTCTGGGAGATTGTCCCAGGTCGACCTCCGGGTACTAGACATACCCTGGTTCTGGTCGTCCGAAACAATTATGTTGTAATAAATAAGAAATATGAAACTACGACAAGTTTGGCTCAGTTTGTAGTGGGTCGTGGGTTCGAGTCCCGTTGGAGGCATTCATTTGTGTGATGAGCACGAATGCTTGTACTCCAGTCATGGGTGTTTGAATTTATAATAATATGTATGTATTTAAAGTTATATATGTGTAGTGTATCAACTATCTGATATCCATAACACAGGCCTCGTAACTTACCATGGAACTAGATGGTGGTGTGTATTAATGTCCCAAAAAAATGTTTGCCCAGAGCAAGCCTTTCCTCGATGAGTTTCAACCTGACCTAATTTATGAGCCAAGGGCAGACAGCGAAAGGAAGCAAAAGCAACTTTTTTATAATATTTTTTCTCGTCATAAAAAGCTTAGCCAAACAAAGTTTGGTGTAATGTAAACGAATAATGTCAGTAAACATTTTAAATATCTTTTCAGATTTTAATGCGGACATATCAAGTCAGAGGCTGAGGATTTGTACGTCTTAAAAATATTATAGATATTACATTTGGTATCTACCCACAAAATTATACAATAATTTAGAAGAAATAGAAAAAAATATATTTCTTCCTGTAAAACATCCAAAACAACGGGAACTAAAATCAAAATTCAAAATATCTAAGGGATAGTTTTGCTTAAAATGTCAAAGAAAGTGCCAATAAATATATGTATTTAGTGGCTTGAAGGTTATTACGAACAGCTACTTACTAACAAAATTCATACATAATCTTTAGTTTATCACTTAATATTTTGTTATTTTCAATTTAAATTTAGTAGCCAATCAAGTTTTGTATAAAGAAAGAGCTATTTTGAATGTACACACAAATTTTGTGTGTTTTGGGTGCGTTGGCACTATAGTGATGTTGTCATTAGTATCGTATTCCATGATGTTATGTCGTGACCATTATAACTTTACGCTCTTTGTTTATTACTGTTATTGAATAGAATTATAATTAATATAATTAATTAATTAAAAAATTATCTATTTTTGGCTGCAGTTTAGTATATGGGACGGGGTCCCTGGAGGAATGGGTAGTATTTTTGGATAGGGAAGACGATAGGGAGTCCAAATATATACAATTTAATTTGAGGAAACGGAAAGATTCAAAAGTTATTGAGACTTAAAGTTACAATATTTCCATACATTATTATGATTATTATGACATTACTGCCATTTTGACACTTGGAAATGTCAAAATGTCACTTTCAAGTGCCAAAATAATCTTAAAATGATGAGTCACATCTATCACGGAAATTTAAATTAACATAAAGCACTAATGACAGCAGGTGTTCTAGGTTTGAAATAAAAAAAAAAACCTAACGAGAAGGCTAAGGCCTTCTCATCCGTTATCCAACTCGGACTGCTACTTAATCGATAATAAATAAATCACTTAGATTAAAAAAATAGGCACAAGTTTAGAATAGGGGACGTGGCCCTTGGCGGAGTGGGTGGTATTTCTGGATAGGGGACGTGATAGGGAGTCGAAATGTTAAATAAAATTTTTTAATACAACAAAAGAGTCAAAAGTTATTGAGACTTAAAGTTACAACATTTCCATACATTTTAATATATTTCTTTACCACCATTCGGAGTGGGTGGTATTTTTAGATAGGGGAGGTGACAGAGAGTCAAAATATATTAAAAATATTTGGAGGAAACGTACGAGTAAAAAGTTATTTAGACTTAAAGTTATAACATATCTAACACATTTTCATACATTTCTTTACCTAAATAAGTGATTACAACAGATAAACACACCTTTAACGAATAGTACGCATCCTTTTTTATGTACAATACATATTTTCACAACAATTAATGCTTTATTGTATTTAATATTTTAATAATTTCACAACACAAACAAAATGATCTTACATTTTGACAAAAGCAAAACTGACACTTTGTTTTATATTACCGCTTAAATGACAACAGATTATATTTGATTATTTTTGCTTTTTCTGTTGGTAAAATATTACTATTAATAAATAAATAAATAAAAAGAAAAATATTTAGAACATTTAAGAGTATTTATTTATTATTCTTCATATCTTGGTTAGGTTAGGTTAGAACATTTAAGATTATTTATTTATTATTCGTCATATCTTGGTTAGGTTAGGTTAGAACATTTAAGAGTATTTATTTATTATTCTTCATATCTTGGTTAGGTTAGGTTAGAACATTTAAGATTATTTATTTATTATTCGTCATATCTTGGTTAGGTTAGGTTAGAACATTTACCCCCCCAACGTGCGTTCACCTTGTCGTGGTGGGGGGGCTCAGTAGTGTACTCGCGAAGCCAAGAAACGCACAGGGAGGTGGCCCGCTTCGGTGGGCGGTGGAAGGCGGCCTTCTTCGGAGGGCGGTTACCATGCGGGTTGCTCCTGGTACTTCTCTGATAGCAGAGTGGACCGTGGAGCAACCCCATGGTTGTTGTGGTCTGCTTCGGCAGACCTGCCGTCGGGGCGTCGTAGTTGAATGCGTAAGCGATCCTGCGACGCCCCATTAAGACTGGGGAAGGCTTTGTTGGGTTTTAGTGGGTAGTACTGGCTTCGCCGGTGAGTCCCACACTTCGTGCGTAAATGCATTTCCCAACGTTAAAAAAAAAAAAAAGGTTAGAACATTTAAGATTATTTATTTATTATTCGTCATATCTTGGTTAGGTTAGGTTAGGTTAGAACAGTTGTCCGGGGCAGAGGCTGACTGCTACCGGACGCGTCCCCCGGGTGGCGGATAGGGGAACACCACTCGCGACTGTTTGGACCCGACAGAAGCTTGTGGTACCGGAGCAATCCAGCGCGGACCAACAGCCAGGAGGGGAGGGGGGAGCGGCGTCAGGAGGGCGCCGTCTCCTTCTTGGAGGTAGCGCGGTGTCTCCGGCCGTTTCGCGGTAGGAGGCGCTGCGCGGGCCGCGCTGCCGGGGCTAGCCCGTCGGTGCGGCGGCTGGAGCGGGGCCAGTTCTGGTCCTGCGTCTGGCGTGGGGTGTCGGCAGCCATCTTGGTCCGGAGGTGGGCCGACGGTAGGGGGGCCGCGGGGGAAGAGGAGTGTCGGTATGGCGATGCGCCACTCGTCCCTATCTCCCGCGGCCTAGCGGGGCCGCCACCGTTTGATGGCGGACGCGGTGGGGCTGCAGAGGAAGAGGAGTGTCGGTGTTGCGTTGCCGCTCTCCCTGTCCTCTGCAGTCGATTGGAGGTGGCCCACTTCGGTGGGCGGTGGTTGGGGTTTAATGGGGCTGCTCCGGGTACCTCTCTGGCGTAGCAGAGTTGACTGTGTAGCAGCCCCATTGGTTTGGTGGTCTGCCTAGCGTTTAGGCAGACCTGCCGCCGGGGCGCCGTAGTAGTTATGCGCAAGCGATCCTGCGGCGTCCCACTAAGGCGGGGGGAAGGGATGTCGGGTTTTAGTGGGTAGTACCGGCTCTTCTAGCCGGTGAGCCCCACATAACCACCTGGGGGATCAGGTGGTATGCGTAAATGCATTTCCCGACAATAAAAAAAAAAAAAAAAAAAGGTTAGAACAGTTGCCACAACGCACGAGCCGAGCGAGCGAAGCGAGCGTGCCGCGGTAGCGGCCGGCGAGTGCCATAAATGACTAGAAAACTAGAAAATTCGAATTTCACGCAAAGTACAAATAAAGACAATCATCTGGAGATCATTTTGACAATTGAAAGTGACGTTTTGACTCCAAGTGTCTAAATGGTAGTAATGTCAAAATAATGTATGGAAATGTTATAACTTTAAGTCTCAATAACTTTTGACTCCTTTGTTGTATTAAAAAATTTTATTTAACATTTCGACTCCCTATCACGTCCCCTATCCAGAAATACCACCCACTCCGCCAGGGGCCACGCCCCCTATTCTAAACTGCAGCCAAAAAATAGTCTACTTACGTTTATAAACTGCACGATTATACTTAAAACACTAAGAACACCTAAAACTATAGTAATACTATTAAAAGAAAAGCGAGAACGTATATCAAAATTAACAAAAACTAATAACTACTGGAAAGTAAATGAGAAAGAGCACGAACTATGAAAACCTAAACGCGTTTAATGAGTACAGATCATATTCATATACAGTATCGTACTTCGCGGTATTTTGTGACTACCCACCCATAGTACTGAAAAGTATTCACAAATAATAAAATCAAATAATGGTTTAAAATTTTTTGCTAAACGTAAATTAATTATATAACTCAATATTTTACATAAATCAAATAAAAACTCGTAAATGCATACATAAATTTAAAATAACATATTTCTATTTAAAAATCATAGTAATCTGATGACAATTTTCACTTTTAATAATCCCTCCACGACCACGGACACGCCGACGTTACAGTTAACAATAGATTTCTTAGAAATTTAATTAATGTGTTAGAAATTTACCTAGAGGTTGCATAACTCTTAACTAATTATTAATGGCCTAAGAGCCTGTGAACGCCAGACCTTCGTCATTTTATAAAAGCTGAAAGTTTGTCAGCGCAGGCTCCCAACACAGATAAGAACGATGGATCATTATGAAGTTCAGACTATGGTGGCTTTGGCAGGTATACGGTACTAAAGGTGTGTAAAATACCGAACTAAATTCGTGAAATAATAAAGTGTGATTTTTTGGTATTACCTTCAGAATATTATTAAAAATCACGTCATTCAATGCCAGACACTTAACATCGTGGCAAACCCTTGCCAGACACCCTTTTCATGAAATCATAATTCTACTTACGTTATAGTATAAAAGCTGATCTTTATATATAATACGTGGGTAATAATTAGATTATTTATAAGACTGCTAGCATAGCATTTATTACACACCATCAAAAATAAAGTCAATTCTTAGCGCTTCAAATTTGATGACCATTTGCAACATTTTCTTAGAAATGCCTCCCAACTTGTTTGGAACATTTTTCATGGATATTATTTGACGAATTTAGCTCGGTATTTTACACACCTTTAGTACCGTGTACCTGCCAAAGCCACTATAGCCTGAACTTCATAATGGTCCATCGTTCTTATCTGTGTTGGGAGCATGCGCTGACAAACTTTCAGCCTTTATAAAATGACGAAGGTCTGGCGTTCACGGGCTCTTCCTCATAAGCGATAATCTATTATGTCCTAAAAGCGAATAAAACAGAAATTGACAGTTTAGTCAAGATTATTTTGTGTAGATTATTGTTTTTAGTGAAATTATCAAAATATTAATACAATAAAGCCTTAATTGTTATGAAAATATGGATTTTGCATGAAAATGGATGTTTATTATTCGTTAAAGGTATGTTTGTCCTTTGTAATGATTTATTTAGGTATAGAAATGTATGGAAATGTCCTAACTTTAAGTCTCCATAACTTTGACTCCTTCGATATATTTGAACTCCCTATCACCTGCCCTATCCAAAAGTACCACTCACTTCTGTGCCCTATTTTTTGTAATATTCAAACAAATACCTGAATATTTACCTAATAAAATGAAAAAATACTAAAGTTTTCTTTTATAGTACCATCTCGCCCTAGTTTAACTCAAATTGGCACAATAGATAGATATATACACGCATGCCAATAAAAATTAGAGTTGTTATAAAATTATACGAAATACGGCTTTCGCTTTATGATTTTACTCTGTAAGAAACTTTTAAAATTTATCATAGAAAGTTTTATAATGATAATTTGATCTATGCTTCTAATAATAACGAAGAAAGCAAATTTAAGCCAGAGTAAATTATCAAAAATCTAAATTAAACAAAACAAACCCTGAACAGATATACATATAATTAATACTTTATAAGAAGTATAAACATGCTATCATAGAAATTTTAAAACACAATGAATATAATGTAGGTATATCAAACATTGTTTTGGGTTCTATTGCGTTAATAAAGACCCCCAATAATAGTTTTTCTCGAATAGCTTCCATGTACAGACAGTGATCAGTTACAGTTTTATTATAAGTATGTAAAGATTGTGTCTTTTAATATTTAAGGAAGTCAAGCGTTATTGTAGACCAAAACTGTAATTTTTTGGAGAATCTCACGATTTCCTGAAAACGATTTATTATCTAAACAAATTGAAGCAAAACCAATTACATAAAATTGGGATTGGAAGGAGATTCAGAATTGAAAACAAACAAAACTGTTCGAGTTTCGAACTTAAACAATAAGAATTTTGGTCTTTAATAATTCAAGCACATATCAAAATAATGATTATCATAAAATAAAGTGATTCTTTTATTGTTTCAAGTAATGTTTATACAAAAAAAAAAATGTGAAACGGGACAGTCTTTTTTACTTAATTTTCATAATAACGTATTTTTAACAAGTCGTTGAATCCATACCAACTCAATTTGACAATAGTAAAAACTCACTCTATTATTTAAACGGATCTTTTTTATCACGTTTTTAGGGTTCCGTACCCGTAGGGTTCCAATGGAACCATATTACTAAGCCTCCGCTGCCCGGCCGTCTGTCCGTCTGCTAGAAGGCTGTACCATAATAGATGAGAGTTGAAATTTTAACAGAGTATGTATTTCTATTACCGCTATACCAAAAATAAAATAATAAAAAAAATAATACATGAAACATTTTTTTAACGTTCGTAATCGGTCATCGAAGTTAATATACTACATACATAGAGTAAAAGTCATATAAATAAAAAGCATATGACGATGGTATGGAACCCTTCGTGTGCGAATTCTACTTGCACTTGACCGATTTTAATGAAAACAGGACTAATAAGATCATTTTCACGTTTTTATTAGCTTCACTTGAAATAAAGTTATTTTGAAGTAATATATTCATTTAATTCTTTGTAAGTGACATTTAAATAAATCCATACTAATATTATAAATGTGAAAGTGTGTTTGTTTGTTTGTTTGTTTGTTTGTTTGTTTGTTTGTTTGTTTGTTTGTTTGTTTGTTTGTTTGTTTGTTTGTTTGTTTGTTTGTTTGTTTGTTTGTTTGTTTGTTTGTTTGTTTGTTTGTTTGTTTGTTTGTTTGTTTGTTTGTTTGTTTGTTTGTTTGTTTGTTTGTTTGTTTGTTTGTTTGTTTGTTTGTTTGTTTGTTTGTTTGTTTGTTTGTTTGTTTGTTTGTTTGTTTGTTTGTTTGTTTGTTTGTTTGTTTGTTTGTTTGTTTGTTTGTTTGTTTGTTTGTTTGTTTGTTTGTTTGTTTGTTTGTTTGTTTGTTTGTTTGTTTGTTTGTTTGTTTGTTTGTTTGTTTGTTTGTTTGTTTGTTTGTTTGTTTGTTTGTTTGTTTGTTTGTTTGTTTGTTTGTTTGTTTGTTTGTTTGTTTTGTTTGTTTGTTTGTTTGTTTGTTTGTTTGTTTGTTTGTTTGTTTGTTTGTTTGTTTGTTTGTTTGTTTGTTTGTTTGTTTGTTTGTTTGTTTGTTTGTTTGTTTGTTTGTTTGTTTGTTTGCTTGCTTGCTTGCTTGCTTGCTTGCTTGCTTGTTTGTTTGTTTGTTTGTTTGTTTGTTTGTTTGTTTGTTTGTTTGTTTATTTGTTTGTTTGTTTGTATGTTTGTTTGTCCTTCTTTCACGTCGAAACGGAGTAACGGATTGGCGTGATTTTTTGTTTGAGGATAGTTGGAGGGCTGAAGAGTAACATAAGCTACTTTATACCGCGGGAATTTATCTAATTCCCACAGGAAAACACGTTATAATAGAATCCAAAAAAATATTTCTGAACAGAATTACTTGAAACATGCTCTTTAAAAAAATTAAATAAATACGTGTTTTAGCATTTTTCGAAATTCATCCTATAAGGGGGTAAAATTGGGGATGAAAGTTTCTATGAAACTTACCGTTTGAGAGATTTTTTGCTGTTTTAGTGCCAGCGAAGCCGCGGGATCTGCTTAATAAGTATAGAATATATAAATAGCATAATTTGATAGCAACGAGCTGTATGATGGAGTCAGAAAATGTGTATAGGACTTTTTAAATAATTCATGTTTGGTCTTTTCATCGTCGATTGATCATTGGCCAAAAGCGTGTTTTTGATAGTTTTATGTATAGATAGTAAGTTTTTTTTAAAGTAGTCTTTAGTAAGATTATAATTTTATTTATTACTGTCCCTCGCTTCGCTCGGGTTCGTACCTAGGTGATTCTTTAAATTGACATAGCTTTTTTATTTATGAACCGATTGAAATAAAACAATTACTAAACGTTAGGTAAAGCTTACAAAAATACATTAGTGAAAACCAATCCCAAATCGATTAAGCTGTTTTTGAGATTAGTGCGCACAAACGCACAGACAAACAGACAAAAAATCTAAAAATCTTTGTTTTGGGTTCTCTTGCGTTAATAAAGACCCCCAATAATATTTTTTCTCAAATATCTTTCATGTACAGACAGCGATCAGTTACACTTTTATTATATGTATAGATTTGAGCTGACAAATGGCGAAAATGCATTGCTTATCAATATAACTTAAAACATAACTATAAAAAAACAACGCCTCATTTGTACATCTCTTTAATTTTATTCTTTTTTAAATATACAATTTTATTGTAGAATGAAGTATTATAATACATATATTAATAGATATATCTATTATTACAATATCTATACATTGCGATATAATGTAATTTAAGCTTATTTTTCTTACCCAAATGGAATTTAATACATATTAATAGTTTCACTCTAAACCCAATCAATAAAAGAAGTGCATTTTGAAGTTACTGAAACATAAATAATACAAATATTTTATAATGCGTGGTGGAACAGAATCTTTGCCGCGCGAGTAGACTAGCTCTTGGTCTAATTAAATCCCCAAAACTTTTAATGTCAATCAGAATGATACTTTCCAACCACAGCTGTTGAAACACGAAACGTCGAAGTTAAATACAAGAGCAAGAAGCATTTCAAAGTTATTTATTAAATTTATCGGAATACTTGATAATGTCAATAGAAACATTTATTGATAATTTTGGAAATGAAGCAATCACACTACTACAAAATGCGTAAGTTTGTACATGTGTATGTTTGTTTCTCTTTCACGTTGTAATATCTAAACGGAATAGGATGAAAATAGTAGTGTAACTAGGCGATTAAGGTAGTAGTAGCCCAGTGATAACGCGCTCGCTTGGGAAACGAGTGAAGTGGGTTCTAATCCCGAGTTACGCACTTCTGATATTTTCATGTGCGAATCATTTCCAACACGATTATCACCAGTCTTACGGTGAAGGAAAACATCGTGAGAACCTAACAAGTTTTCGAAAGACATGTGACGTCCCCCAACTGGAATTTGGCTAGCGTGGTGGGCTATGGCCTGATCCCCCTCGTATTGAAGGAAGGCCCTTGCCCAGCAGTGGGACGTTAAAAAGGGCTAAATATAACTAGGCGACTGCTTGACTACAAGTAGCGGTTAACTATTTACTTTGCATCGTTTAGGTATAATTAGTAACTTATTTTCGCTTCGCTCGGGTACGTTTCTAGATATATTATGTTATTTATATATTATGTTGTTGTTATTTATATATTATGTTGTCCTCCAGGTTATATTTAGTTTGTGTACTATATCAAAATTCATCTATTTAATTTTAGCTGTTATTATTATAAATATGTATTATATTAACAACAACAACAATTAAAAAAAACTTTATTAATAAAAACAACTTTCAAAAAAAAATTGTAAAAAATTGTAATATTTAGGTATAATAATAACAGCTAAAATGAAATAAATAATATTGCTCTATTTAACTTTAATATATTTTTTTAAATGTTTAGAAATAAAAATCAACAAATATTGTAAGGTACTTTGGTGACATTTTGAAATTTTGAAATCATTTTAGTAAAATAGTGGGTAGGCACTGTCTGTAACAAGTGTATAATGACTTTGAAACGTCTATAACCTTATTCTCTCCCGTGACCATGATTGCTGTAAAGCATTCGAAACGTCGGGAACCAAAAATCAAAATAAGCCGCGAAATAATCCGAAAAGTTAGTTTTATTTAAAATGTCAAATATTCGCATAAATCTAAGAAACTATTAAGATTTGTTTTTGTTTTTTACTAGGCATGAACCCAAGCAAAGCAAGGGTGAGCCGCTAGTTTTCCATTTATCTTTATGCCTGGTCTGTTTATATGGTCTCCTCGTCTGGATAAATTTTGATGAAATTTGGTAAGAGTAAAGAAACTTACATTGTAAAAGTTAGTCCCTAATGTGGGAAAATGTTATTATTTTAACCGTTTATTTGAAAAAATCTATTACTCAAGATATGAGACTTAATGCATTTATATGTAAATGTTTTTGTTTTTTATTTCAGCATATATTATTAAAGAGAGTTTATAAAGAAAATATGAAATGCAAAAATAGCTATCAAAAGAAATTTCAAAGGAAGTAAAACTAAAGCAGATAAAAAGCTTGACATTTGAACAACATTCTATTTATACTTGATAATTTCATACAAAGATTATTTAAATAAGTCTGTAATAAAATTCATAAGGTATTACATATTTATGTCGATTTTAGAGTTCCGTACCCGAAGGGTGCCAACGGAACCCTATTACTAAGCCTCCGCTGTCCATCCGTCCGTCCGTCTGTATCTCATGAACCGTAATAGGTAGAGAGTTTAAATTTTCATAGAGTATGTGTTTCTATTGCCGCTATAACAACAAATAATAAAAAAATAAATAAAATAAATACAAGATTTTTTTTTATACATTAATATGTATATTATGTATGTGTTATATATATATATATATATATATATATATATATATATATATATATATATATATATATATATATATATATATGTATTATATGTTTTATACATTAATATACTACATACTCGTACATATAGTAATAGTATATAAAAAGGCAAAGACAAAACGTTTCAGCACTTTCTCTTCTCTTTTTGTCAATCGATTTTCCTTTTTATGTTTATTAGCTATTCTTGTGCTTTAGTGTTACCATTATTGAATAAATCGCGTAAATCTAAGAAAGTATTACATTAGTGTTACCATTAAAAATATAGATAGGTACATTTTATTTATACATATTTTTCACAAATTTTCGACAATGATTATAATCGGCGGATTGGCGTGATTTTTTATGTGGAGATAGTTGGGGGGCTGGAGAGTGACATAGGCTACTTTTTACCGCGATAGGTTATCTCTTTCCCACGGGAAAATGTTATAATACAATCCAAAAAATTATTTATGATCAGAATTACTTGAAACTTGGTATTAATGCTATTCAATACAATCAACTAAATACATGCTTTAGCATTTTTCGAAATTCATCCCATAAGTTTGTATGAAACCAATAATTTTAGAGCTTTTTTTGTAATTTTAGCGCGAGCAAAGCCGCGGGTTCTACTAGTATAATATATATACCACTGGGCGGGCTGGGCTGGATAACCACTGGGCTATTGCATAGATGGATAAATAAACGCTTTATTGCATACACATTAGAAGAGTACAGGAGATAAAACACAAGAAAAAGTTAACTAAAGGCAAAGGCGGTCTTATTTTTATGAGCAATCTCTGACAGACAAGATTTAATGAAAGAAATAATATGACTGTAAACGAGACAGTAACTACGTACATATACACATCAACACATTCTAGGGATATTTTAGTTATTCATGAATTGAATAGAAACTAAGAAGAATTTCTTAAAGCATCCTAATATGAAAATGCGCAGTATTTTATACTATTACAGGAAATTAAATAAAAATCTGAGGTTTGTTTTTAAAAGATTATTTTAGTAAAAAAAACCAAAAATTTCCAAATCGGTTCAGGCGTCTTCGAATAATCGGTGAACATACATAAAAAAGAAAAAAATAAAGATTCCGACGAATTGAGAACCTCCTCCATTTTGGAAGTCGGTTAATAAAAAAAGTTATCACTGTACTATAATAAGACTTACTGTGTTTGGTCATTAAAGAACGAAACAAAATCGAATGAAACATTAAATTTTGCATTAAAAAAATTATAATGATCTGTAAAAGCACCTCAGACGTTTATAACACATCACGTTTGTAACAATTATTCATGCTCAAAATGAGGTTATCAATAACTCCTTATGGGATAAGGTCCCAGGTTCGACGAAAGTGCATGAAAAGTTCACTGTCAGTCACCAGATTTTCGGGAAAATTACGTAAAGCCCTTCGTTGAAGCATAAGAGAGGTAAAAAGAGCTATATAAATTCTGAGCGTCTTGAACTCGTATTTTTGAAATTTTTCCCATTAATAGTTGTAGTCTCGTCTTAAAATGAAAATAAAAAGTGAAGTCTTTAATCACTCTCCAGACAAAAGACTGTTCGCTAATGAAAAGGTTGGAACGTTATTCATTACGCTATCCGATTGGGATTTCGCAGTCGAATACGTTTATTAGGATTTTTAAGATCTATTTCAATTTATTATACTTATTTTATTATACTATAGTTTGAATAAATTAATCACAAAAAGTAGAATCTATCAGATAAACTTTTTTAATACTTTCTTAGATTTATGCGAATATTTGACATTTTAAATAAAACTATCTTTTCGGATTTTTTCGCGAATTTATTTTGATTTTTGGTTCCCGACGTTTCGAATGCTTTACAGCAATCATGGTCACGGGAGAGACTGAGGTGTTAGACGTCTCTAAGGTATTGTATAGTTGTTACAGACATCCTGTATATATATATATATATATATATATATATATATATATATATATACATTCTTGATATTTTTAAAGCACTCGCATGATGTATAAATAGTTGTAAATTCAATTGTGAAAGCGGAACGTCTGTCACCTATACTCTGGTTAGTTTAGGAGATAATGGTTCAACTTATTATTTTTTTACCCTTTTTGTACAACTTGCTTTTATTACTTTAACCCCATAAATTGTCACTTTATATAGTACAATAAGTAACTTATTATTATAGATACAAAATATGGTTCAAATAATTAGAGCCGTTTTCGGGATACACGAAATTTTATATAGATATACAAAAATTGCTTATTTAACATAATAAAGTATACTCCATTTGCGTAGTAGGTAGGATGTAGGTAGCGACTTACCCTTGCTTCACTCAGGTAGGGACACACGCTTTTATACGCGGATTTTGTTCACAATTTCATGATGATGAACCCTGTTACTTTTTCTGAAGTTATTAAATTAGTAAGTTCAACTGCCTCGGTGGTGTAGTGGCTAGCATGTACGGCTGCACACTCGGAGGTCCTGGGTTCGAGTCCCGGGTCGGGCCAAGTTTGGTTATTGAGTTTTTCTGTACCGTAAGTCTCGGTAACTGCCCGGAGTTAGGAAGTTGGCGGTGTTTCACCCCCGTGCCTCGGAGAGCACGTAAAGCCGTCGGTCCTGCGCCTTAACTCTCACTGGTCGTGTCGAGCAGTCGTCCCACCAGAGTATGAGAGTGACAGGAACAGAGAGTGCACTTGTGTCTGCGCGCACACTTGTGCACTATAATATCTCCTGCGCAGTTGGCTAGTCTCAATGAGATTGGCCGCCGTGGCCGAAATCAGCAGGAGCACATTAAATTAGTAAGTTACTGCTTATAGCATCAGCTATCTGCCACTGAAAGTACCATTGAAATCGGTCCAGCCGTTTCGGAGATTAACCGGAACAAATAGACAAAATTTTTAAAAATAGTTACTTCTTGTATTTACCGTATACACTTTCATACGCATTTAGTAAAAAACTGTTATTTTTACATTACAAGTAGACATATCAATTTTATTTATCTGTATAGATAAGCTTTTTAAATTATTATAATATGTATATATAATTATATAATGAAAAGCTTTTTCAGTCACTTATGAAATAATATTTTGCTACCATGTACTAAAATCTTTGTACAAAATATTCTCAAAGCACGGTCTAATTTAATTCAATGTCACGGCTGACAATTAGGGCGAGCTTGATTAACGAGCCGCGGCTTTGTGGTGGGAGGCAACGCTAGTGTTTGTGATTGGGCTAAACGCATTGGCAAGTCACATTATAATACTAGGTAATTTTGGAGTTTGATAGCAAAATTAGCTTTTTAGGAACTTTTAAGGCCATTTATGTAGGTGAAAATGGTTTTGAGTTATGTGCTATGTAAGTGTATTTAAGTTACTTCAAAACGAAGGTGATACTAATGGTGGGTATGTTACGGAATATTTACAACAATTGTGAATCAAAATAAAAATAGGTTATAACTCAAGGGTGGTTCCACAATTTCAGAAATATGTACCACCTGTAATGTATGTATTTTCAGCCTTTTTTTGATTTTCCACTGCTGGACATGGGTCTCCCTTCAACACGAAGGGGATCAGGCCATAACCCATCACAATTGCGGGCTTAATCCCTACACGACCGCAGACACGCCGGCGTGTCAGTTAACAATAGATTTCTTAGAATGTAATTAATTTCTTAGAAATTTACCTGAAGGTGTTATGGTCTTCAAATGTCTTTTGAAAACTTGCTAGTTTCTCTTAGTAATGTAAGTTTCCTAAAAATGTATTCTTTCACCATTAAAAAAGTCATAATCATATTGAACATTATTGGCACATAATAATATCAGAGGTGCTACCCGGGATTTGAATACGCTTCACTTGGTTTCCCAAACATGCGCTTGACCACTGGACCACTATGCAATATGTAGTGGAATAAATTATTTTAAGTGATTTTAAGGTCGTTCAATTTCTTTATTAATATCAGTAAATGTTCAGAAATACTGATATTCTATTCTACGATATATACTATACAAAACAAAGCTGAAACCACCGTTCAAAATCTAAGTACCTCTTATATGTACCATATTTACTAAAAAAAAAACATAGAAAAAAGAAGATTTTAACAAACAAAAAATACGAGGGCAGAAAAACCGCTGGTAAATGTACAATACAATTTTGCTTTATTTCTACTGTATTTAAAGAACGTAATAAGGTAGGAAGCATTAATAATGCCTTGGTTGGGGATACAGTGTTACTGACATTAGGGTGAGTCAAACAAATGATCAGCGACTGCGAGTTAAATTCGTCGTTCGCATGTTTTAGGCCACATTTATAAATACACTGCCTTTTGCTTATTTCTTTACTTGTTTAGTTATTTTGGTTATATTTTATTTTAATACTAGACATACAATATATAAATAAAGAAGGTAGGACTATAGGATAGACTTAAGAAACTAATCGTATCGACTGGCTAAAGATACTAGCCTTGTTTTAAGTACAAAAACTAACTCATAAAATAAATAAATAATAAATAAATATATGGGGACATTAAAATACAGTACAATCTAGTTCCATGGTAAGCTACGAAGCCTGTGTTATGGATACCAGATAGTTGATATATAGTTTTACACACATATATAGTTTTATTTCAAACTAGCGCCTCACACTCGCTTTGCTCGGATTCGTCGCTAGATAGGTTTTAAATAGATATAAATAGTTATTAGCCAGCGTTAGCCATATGAATTTTATTTTTTTTTTGTTAATATTATTGACAAATATTGACATTAATATTTATACGATACTAACGTCACTCAATTGTTTTGCGTTCCCGGAAATTCTCCACTAACACTTAAACTTTATGGTATGGTATTAAAGTTCAAATTGACTTCTAAGTATTATTACGAATCTTTTGTATGGGAGTATAGAAAAGTGTTGTTTTTAAACTTTTGCAGGCAATTTTTTTAATTTTTCTCTCCGTAAGAACCATCATCGTACTTCAAGGAATATTCTAAAAAAAGAATTAGCGAAATCGGTTCAGCTACTCTCGAGATTTGTGCTTACCAACACATTTAGCGATTCATTTTTATATAATAGAGATTAAAACATACCCAGGGGTGCAACTGAGCGAAGCGAGGGTGAGTCGCTAGTTGTTACCTAAAACGTATCTAACGTTCTAACTACGACTATTTCTGAACAGAATCAGAATTTCGTAGCTCGTTATGCAGTTCCAAACTCTACTCATTATCTAATCGAATATCCAAGTGGCTAACAATTACAATATTTGCAATGGTAATAGATACAGTTTCTATCAAGTTTGTACCAAAGACCTACAAATGACTAGAAAGACGTATCGAACTAAGTTAATTTTTTTTAATATATCGGAAAATAGGCAATTTATGAATCGAGATATAATAATATGTAATAATAAATATTTTAATTCCTACAAATATAAGCTTTTAAATAAATCATTTTTATTAAAAAAAAAAAAAACTAAACGTAAGATATTTTTAGTAAAAAGGAGCTATCCTCCCTCATAGATATCTGCAATATAAGATAAGTTGCGAATATATTGTCGGCCTTTAAGGGACCTGAAGACACTACTCTCGAAGAACCCATATTACAGCACTTAGGGAAAACCTCAGTGCGAGGCAGAACTGAACGTGATGCACGTACATTTATGGGATGCCAAATATCTAGGATGTGTGAATTAACCCGACAGCAAAGGGTACGATGATAAATTATAAATATCCTTTATTAATAATGTAAAAATAAAGTATGTAAATAAAAATAAAACAGATAAAGTTAGTAGAATTACACAGAATACGAGAAGTCAATTAAAGATATTAAATGACAAATCAATTTTATTGTGTTAGTACAAAATTTGTAATTAAAAATTAAAATATTACTTTCAAAACAACACGACGCCTTGAGGATAATTAACATTTACCTGAAATGAAATCGAGTTAAAACCGTTACTGTCTTAACAAAGCAATTTGTGCGTTTATTAGAAATTTCATTGTGTTAACAAGTTTAGATGAAAGCAATCGGAAGGAAGTTGATAAGATATTTAAATGAAAATTTGAATTGTGAGATATTTGAAATATTTTTCTTACTTATTCTTTATTTCAAAATTTAGTGGTAGCCAAAAGATAACGCGCTTGTTTGGAAAACCAAATAAATCAGGTTCAAATCTTGCGTCTTTGATATTTTCATGTGCAAATCATTTTCAACATCATTACACCTTTGTTTTACAGTATGGGAAATTATCGTGAGGAAACCTGCATGTCTGAGAGAACCTAGCAAGTTTTCGACATGTGAAGTCCGCCAACCCGCACTTGGCTAGCGTTCGCATTAAAGTGAAGCTCATGAGACGTTAAATAAAACTGAATACATATTTTTTTTTTGCTGAAGATAATTTATAATTTAGAAAAATCGTCTACATTAATATTATAAAGAGGTAAATTTTGTAAGTTGGTGAGTTAGGATGTAGTGAGTAGTTGGATTTGCTTTGCATCGGCTGGCACCGACTTGGAAATCTACTACTACTATCTACTATCTACTCTGAATGAAAACCACCGTTTAGTTATTTTTTACATTTTAGTGCCTGGAAGTAGGTTTTTTTAAGTTTTTATTTTTCCATTTTTAGTGTAGACGTAATAAGCAGGTAATTTGCAAGAAGAAAGTTTTTTAATAAAATATTCGATCAAACAATTTATTTGAAAAACATATTTATTGATGATTTTTTTTTTAAAAACCGCTCGACCGATTTCGATAAAATTTATGTGGGACTACCTGGGAACTATACCCTTTGAAACGATTTTTTTTATCAAATCGGTTTAGGCGTCTTCGAGTAATCGGTGAACATTCATAAAAAAAAGGATTCTGACGAATTGAGAACCTCCTCCTTTTTGGAATTCGGTTAAAAATGCTGATCAGGAAATTCTTTCTCTAATTGGAGCTTCATTATATATATATATATATATATATATATATATATATATATATATATTCATTTTCTTCAACAAATTAAACAACTTTAATTGTAGAAAAGTGGCAGTTGAGCACCTGTTATGACATGCGCTGCTGAAACTGTTTGAAATAAAGCAATATTTTCGTGGTTGCAAACACAGTTTACAAAAACAATGATTTAGTAACTATGTATTTATTATATTATCATTTGAGCTTTGTAAGAGTATAGGTATAGGCAGTGCCAAGCTATTACGAATAAGTTTCCTTTAACTCTATGTGAGTTAAATATTGGCGAGTTACAGCAAAATTCATTCAACTCCATATAAATTTTATTAATATTATAATCGCAAAATTTGGGAGCATGTATGGAAATAAGAATTTATGGATGTATGAATGTATAAATGTATGGATGTATTTTTGGTATTCTTTCACGTAAAAATTACTTAACAGATTTTGATGAAACTTTGCTGTTAATATAGCTTATATGTACATCAGAGTAGCACAAACGCTATAATTTATCGAGGTGTAGTAATAAAAAAAAATGAACAATGCGATTGAAACAGCGGGGAGAAGCTCGTGTAATTAATTTATTATGCGTGATAAGTTTGAAGCAGTTAGAGAATCAGTCACTTAGAAAATAAATGCTTATATTTTTACTAGCGGCTCAATCAAATCACAAACAGATCTATCTCACGGGAACCGTTCATTTTTCCGGGATAAAAAGTAACCTGTTGTTTGACCAAATGTTGGCAATATAAGGTATCAGCATACCAAATTTTACTAAATTAGGTTCATATAAGTTTTTGTGTTCTAAGCTGTATAAGTTACTATAGTTTTTTAACTATCCCATATTTTACTCTTTAATTTTCCGGCATGAAAACTATCTAAAATATTTATTATATAAATAGTACCTACAGATAGAACATTTCGCCTTACTCTACATAGTTTTTCAATTCCTGGTTTATTTAGATTCTGTTTGTTTATCCTAAGTGGCATGCTAGCATTAACAAAATATTTTTAACTTTATTCTAAGTTATTTATACTAACCTAAGTTCTCCTATTAATTTTCAAGAAAATATGTTATATTCTATACAGTGACTAACACGCATTCTTTAGTATCTAAAATACTTCACCAAAAGCGAGATTCAGAAGTCGGACTTATACCCTATGGCAAGGTTCTACTTTTAGCACAAGAAACTTTTCACTCTTGTCAAATACTTACTTTATCAAAATTATTGAAAGTAAATTTTGGAATGTAAAATCCACTTTGCGAAGACGACTTTAATACTTAAAGTAGGTAATAACTATGAATCTCACTGTAATACACCACATGTGTCAATCATTTCCTATCAAATATGATTGCCAATGATAATATAATATACTAGCACTGCCCTCGGCTCCGTCCGCGTTCAGATGACCAAAAAGCAAATTCTTAGGTTTTACATATTAGTATACTCTTACATTTCAGTTCTTGTATTTTTTCTCTTAAATGAGATATTTTCCCGCGGTAAAAAGTATCCTATATGTTGACCCGGATAAACAGCTACCATCATCTCCAGTGGCTTTTCCGTGATGCGGTAACAGACAGACAGGCAGACAGAAAGACAGACAGACAGACAAAAATTCAAAAAACTATAGATTCGGCCTCTGTATCGATAATAAAGTCTATTTCAATAAGATTTTCCAAAAAATATTTAATGTACAGATTCGGCTTAGTTACAATTTTATTATATGTATAGATTTATTTTTGATCACGCGCGTGGTTGGAAAATTATTGAAACAGAGATGTTTATCTAGAATATAAGCCAATTTTCGAATTTAACTCAAATCTTAATGGTTTAATAACAGCTTAATAGGTGTTACAATATTAAGTACTAACAAACACACGTTACTCATAAACATTCGCATTACATTATGTGATTATAGGATATTGCAATTTCCTTACGAAACATATTGAATACAAAAAAAGCAAATAAATATTTTTTGCCATGTTGAATACAGCGATTCCGCTCACCAAAGTTAAGCATCATAGGGCGTGGTCAGTACTAGGGTGGGTGACCTAGTAACAAGGCATGACGATAGCTTTTTCAAGCATGGTGGACTATGATCTGATTCCCTCGTATAAAAGAAGGCCCATGCCCAGCAGTGGGACGTAAAAAAGGGCTGAACACAAATATTTTTATCGGAATACTTAAAATAAAATGCGATACATTTTATGAGTGTACTAGTATAGTTTTGTTACTTCTTCACGCTGATACGGCTGGGCATATTAGGGTGAAATTTAGTGTACAGATTGACCTGATAACCTGATCTGATAGTGACCTGAGTAACATATAGGCTACTGCTAGTTATATATAATACTAGCAGAACCCGCGGCTACGCCCGCGTTCAATCTGCAAAAAAACCTCTTTGGCTTTATGTTATACAGCCAGTTATGTATTTATATAATATTGGTCATATAAAAATACTAAAATCCTTACTTACTTAACGAAAAATACTTTACGACCTATTCTCATATCTACTAAATATAGAAAAAAATCTTTAAAATCGGTCGAGCCGTTTCCGAGGAGTGCGACCACGAACACCGTGACACGACATTTTTATTAATTAGATTAATTTCTGGTACCCACCTCTCACTAGCGTTAATATCCCCAACGGCATAACCAGGATAGCAACAAGTAGATCAGTTATCGCCAACGACATCAAGAAGTAATTCGTAACATTCTGCAACCTTCTTTCCAAATAAATTGCCAAACAAACCAACACGTTCCCAGCTGCAGTGCAAACAACAAGCGCTATAGCCACTAATGCCCACCAATTATTTACGACATCTACTACTGTAGTTGTTCTATTTCCATCTGTTTCATTTATTATCTCAATAAATTCTTTAATTGAGTAATTAGCATCCAATGTATAATTGATATTAGTAATTAAAGGGTAGTTGTATTCTTTCTCATTCATCGTGAGGTGCTTTTGGTGAACCTCTCAGTTTCATTTTTGATTGGACGCATTTCATCTTATTTCGTAAATATGATAGATGTTGTTTCTAGGATCCATTTTGCACTCCATTTTTAATAGTTTTTGCTTTTAACAAACATCTGCAAAGAGAAAAAAAAATGATTAAGTGGTGTTATTTTTTTAATTATTTATATTATTTCTATTTGTTTTTATTTTGTATTTTGAACTTAGGTTAAGAATTAATAAACAATAGAGATTGGTTACAGGATTGTATATATTTAAAGCAAGCTGATTAAAAAAAAAGGTAGTTTCAAGCCGACTGCGGCGAAGCGCAAAAGGAGGGTTATATATCTGACCTATATATATATATATATATATATATATATATATATAATATATATATATATATATATATATATATATATACTATTTATGTACTTATATGCTATGGATAACATATCATATAGGATATATTAAAAGTATATCAAAAAATCTAAATAGCCGTGGATTTTAAGAGTTAATTTGGACGTCTTGAAAAACGTTTTCTTCCAATCGTATCGAGAATCGTAGAGAGTTTTTAAAGGGGATAGTAAAAATTGTGTACTACGAGTACATATCTTAAATGTTTAAAAATAATTTAGTTTAACAAACTGTTAAGTAAAACTCCAATTATAATTATCTTACATAATAAAATGTTCCTACTTCAACTTGTTTCCATATTTTTCATCAGTCGAGTGTTCTTGTATTATAATTTAAATTTTTATATCACTATATTCATGATATCTATACTAATATTATAAAGCTGAAGAGTTTGTTTGTTTGTTTGTTTGTTTGTTTGTTTGTTTGTTTGTTTGTTTGTTTGTTTGTTTGTATGTTTGTTTGTTTGAACGCGCTAATCTCAGGAACTACTAATCCAATTTGAAAAATTATGTTTGCATTAGATAGCCCGTAAACTGAGGAAGGCTAAGTTATATGTCATCCCAGAAAAATGTACCGCTCCCGTGGGATGGATTTGTTTTTGTCTAGGGAAGAACCCGAAGCGAATCGAGGGTGAGTTGCTAGTAATTAATATGCGCCACATAAATGAGTGTAAGAAGACTGAAATCTATTTGGTACTCTTTTTTGTTTTATTACATCAAAAATTTAACAATACACATCTTAAGGTAGACCTAAATATTAACTTATTTTATATGTATGTAATATGAAATAAGAGTCATTTAAATGGAGACTTCAGTCGAATTATTTATGAATTTATATAGCTGTCGTTTCGATCCGCTACATTTGGAATCCAATCTCAACGTTACAGTGCCCGTATTGATAAAGTGAATATTATAAGTTTTATAAAAATTGGTCCTTTGAAATAGATGATGTAAATTTTATGAAGTATATAAAATTAAATTTAAGTATGAATAAGTCTACTTTTTCATACGTCTATGAGGCATTAGTAGCCTAGGTTGATCGCTCGGTAGGAAAAGCAAGGTAAGCGGGTTGATAAGGGCTACATACATGAAAAAATATCTTAAATAAAGTAACGAAAATATATAGATTAAATATTATATTGAAAAAATAAAAAATCTAGTAAGAGAACTCTATAGAAGAAAAAACAAAAAAATATTAAAAATCCAATATAAATCCAGACACTCCCAAATTGGATATAATTCAAATTTAAAAGTATAAAGCTTTTAAATTATTGCCTATTAAGGAAAAGGCGCCTTACTTCGAGGGGTTCGGAGATTGACACCGTACTCCGAGATATTTATAAAAACGGTATTTACAATGACTTAGATTTAAGACGATTATTATTTACAGTGACTAAGAAACTTTTTTGAGACGATTTTATTAATTTAAATTGAACTATTTAAATAATTCCTTATCTAAAATACCTGTTTTCATAAGCAAGTTAAATGGTAACAAATATGTTAACGTAATGAGCATTTTTATTAAAGTTTAATTTTGAGAACATCATTCATTTATATATTTACATGGAGTTAGTAGGAATTAGAAATCAAATGGGAATAAGGGTAGTTGGAGTAAGATGAATGCTTTAGATTTTCTTTAAGTTTTATTACAAATCTACATCTAATATCCCCAAACCCTTATTCTATTTTAGGAAATCTAATCAATAAGAAACGGCCGGGCTTTCAGAAAGGTACAAATATTTAATTTTACATGTCCTTTTGAGTTTTGGTGATCTTATCATGGAATATGTTGCCTATCTATATCTTAGACAAAGTTTTCATCCGTGACTTTACTGGGCTATTTAATATTTATTTCCATATTGAATTTCATTCAAGTTTAAAGCATTCGTATTTAGTATTAATATTTATTGGTTAATATGGAACAGATAGGCTATAATATATTATATATACATAGGTACAAAATAAACAGTTCTGAACTTTTTCGATTTTCCAGCTGCTTTTTTTTTGGGTTTTAACAAAAAAAATATACTCAAATCGGTCCAGCCGTTTTAGAATTTTAGCGAGACTCACGAACGGCAATAGATTTATATATATATATATATATATATATATATATATATATATATATATATATATATATATATATATATATATATACATTAGTGACATAATGGGATTTATTCATTGCTATTTGCTATACACATTTTTGTCAAAAAAAGTAATAATTGCACAATTTGAATTCGAATATAATATTTTATTAAGCACTTTCTGTATTAAATTTTATTAACATTTTCATGGATCATTTAAATTCCAAAAGGACTCATGTCGCCAATCTCTGTTATTACCAAGGCAGAAATAAAAGTTAACTATAAGGATGTACCGCTAGAAACGTGCCCGGAGTTTTTATCGACTTCGTAAGATGTCATAAATGTCAAGTATTTTCATTCAATACACGATCCCATCTCAACACGTGTACCTTTCTGCGGGTAACTATGGGGATTTCCGGAGTATTTTTTCAGATCAATTTATTTGGCTTTTCAGGCTTAATAAAATTAGTGTCATAGTATTTCATATAAATATTATTTAACGCAGTGGTAGCCCAGTGGTAAAGCGCTCGCTTGGGAAACCGAGTGAAGCGAGTTCGAATCCCGGGTCTCGCACCTCTGATATTTTCATGTGCGAATCATTTCCAACATGATTACCACTTGTCTTAGCAGTGAAGGAAAACATCGTAAGGAAACCTGCATGTCTGAGAGAACCTAGCAAGTTTTCAAAAGAGATGTGAAGTCCGCCAACCCGCACTTGGCCAGCGAGATGGACTATGGCCTGATCCCCCTCGTACTGAATGGAGGCTCGTGCCCAGCAGTGGGACGTTAAAAAGGGCTAAATACATTATTTAACTACTTTGTTTTACTTTGTTTTTATTAATTTGTTAACAAAATAAAAGACCCATTAAAATCTTTTCAGGTGGCCTCGAGTGATAATAATCGTTTAAATAGACGGATAAAAAAACCTATAAAAGTTAAGTACGTACCAATTATTATTATTAGAGAAATTTATATCTCAATCACTTTTTTAAAATATAAAAAATATTTTATGTGTTGTTATAAATTGTTACCGTTTCTAGCGGATGTGAATACGTTATTCCTTTTCAAAATGAATTATTTTCCTTTTCTCACTCTCATATTTAGTTAATAAATCTATATATATATATATATATATATATATATTATATATATATATATATATATATATATATATATATATAATAAAATTGTAACTAAGCTGAAACTGTACATTAAATATTTTTTGGAAAATCTTATTGAAATAAACATCGATACAGAGGCCGAATTTATAGTTTTTAGAATTTTGTCTGTCTATCTGTCTATCTGTTACCGCATCACAGAAAAACCAGTGGAGGGATTTTGATTAAATTTGGAATGGTGATAGCTGGTTATCTGGGTCAACATATAATATAATTTTTACCCTAGGAAAATATCTCAATTCTGAGGAAAAATACAAAAACTGCAATGTAAGAGTATACTAATATGTAAAACCTAAGAATATGGTTTTTGGTCATCTGAACGCGGGCGGGGCCGCGGGCAATGCTAGTCTTCAATATGAATAAAAAATAATATTCGTTTGTTTGCCCTCTATGCATTCCTAGACCATTAATTCGATTGTGATGAAACTTTGGGTGATTATCCTGTATATGCCTACGAAAGTTTCTGGTAAAAAAATATTTTTTCTTTTTATTTTATGCAGTCCTAAGCCATTCAAGCTAAGAGACGCACCCGGGTAAAGCTGTCGCTAGTCTTACTAAAATTATAAATGTGAAAGTTTAGATGGATGTTTGTTACTCAATAACGTCAGAACGGCTGAGCGGATCTGGATGAAATTTAGCACAGAAATAGATTATAATCTGGAATAGTATATAGGCTACTTTATATCCCAGAAAAATGTACAGTTTTCATGGGATATATTTGTTTTTGT
This sequence comes from Brenthis hecate, assembly GCA_951806755.1. Classification (NCBI taxonomy): domain Eukaryota; kingdom Metazoa; phylum Arthropoda; class Insecta; order Lepidoptera; family Nymphalidae; genus Brenthis; species Brenthis hecate. The sequence goes on along the minus strand of OX638271.1, from coordinate 3,974,720 downwards.
TTTTCTAGAGGCGAAACCGAACAAAGCGAGGGTGAGCCGCTAGTATACTACAAAAGCAAAAGGCGAGGTGCCTTGCCTGGCAGTTAGACAAACTGCTGAACAATGCGAGGTTACATCACTATTAATAGTGTAGAAGTAAGTGTATTTCTGATGTTATATGCATTAAAATTCATAATTTTATTTAAATATCATAAATATGTTTAGCAAACTTCAAACGCTTTTTAAATACAACTAAGAATTTGGTTCAAGTGGACATTTAAGTTTTACAAAATCATTTATAACACCATTATAAAAGAAAACACACAAAGAAATTTTAGATATGTTTGGCTAAACGAATTACTTTATACTGTAAGATAAATTGCGAGACAAATGCGAAGGCTTCGTAGGAATTTATAAACGTAAGGGTACACGTTCAAAATTGCGCGTATCTATTCTTACGCGAATGATACCTACTTTATTTCGTAATTAAGCAAAATGCCAAAGTCCTTTTAATTAATGCGACAATTAATCTACAGAATATCATCTAATTTACTACCTTAATATGACAGCTAAGATATTGCCTTATAAGGATAAAGAAAAAATACTGCCTCTGTGTGTTTTGGCTCAACGATACCGACAATATCTACTTTTGGTTTCGAAACGTTTCGAAAACTATTTATACTAACTTAAAATTAAATTAAGAAAAAAAAACTAAATGAGACACATGTAGCCGATTTGAGGTTCATTTAATGTTTTAAATACATACTTGGCCGGCGGATGCCGGGTGGGCCGACTAGACGCTGAGTTTGCGTCTCTCTTATTCTATCTAAATCTTAATCTAAAGCGGATGGACGAGGTGTAACCATAACTATCTAGATACCTATTGTTTTTTTTTGCTAGCTAGGGTTGTCACAAACATATTGTGAATTATTGTTTTTTTTTTAATTTTAGATAAGCATTATTTTTGTTATGTAAATACATTATCATGGCTTTCATATGACTTATACATATATACATATTATGTACGTATATATAGCATTTTGCAATATACATTTCAAAATTATGAACGAAAATTCACAAGCGCCAGCCCTAAAAGCCATCTTCCGAACTGCATACAATGTGGTTGTGAGTAATTCGCCAACAGACTATAAAGGCACGTCAAAACAACCTGAGAAGTAATTAATTCTTGAAGGTACTGTTTTCTTTAACCCAACCCTACTATATCAATATCTGTTGTGAATATATTTAGAGTGACTTTGTTTTTTGACTTACTGAATTATAAAAATATTATAAATTATGTAACTCATTATTTAAAAGAGCAACTATTTAGTTTCTCGTCAGCTTTTCTCAGCAGAACTACTTTCCGAGCCTGTGGTAGCTTCCACACGGACAGACGTACTGATGATCACATAATAATTAATTAATCTGATGTTACAAAAGTACTGAATCACTAAATAGTATAAAACAAAATCGCTTCCCTCTGTCTGTCTGTCCCTATGTATGCTTAGATCCTTAAAACTACGCAATGGATTTTGATGCGGTTTTCTTTAATAAATAGAGTGATTCAAGCGGAAGGTTTATATATATAACACATGCATATTACAGTACAGAAAAGCCGAGAAATTCAAAGATTTGTATTTCATACTAACCGTTAAAACGTACCTAGAGACGAACCCGAGCGAAGCGAGGGTGAGTCGCTAGTATAAGAATATATGTAATGAATATCTTGAAAACACAATTTTTACTATTTGCTAATATACTCCAGCTGATGTACAAATATATTTTAGGATATAAATAGCGTCAGCTCTTAATAAAGATAAATGAAGATTTCATTAATCTGACTTTGCCTTAAATAAATACTCGTAAAAAAGCTATTCTAAAAACGTTTTAAATTGTAAGGGCGTTTTTAACGCTTACGTTCAGATAAGGGAAATCTACGGAAATGACTACGGTAAATTATTTGGGCTTCACGTAACATGCAAACAACGGATGAGGTAACAATAAAACATAATAATTAAATATGGTAATATACATTTTTATATAAAATAATGCAAAGTCTTATCATGATTTGATAATGCTAAATAAAATAATCATTAAGTTTCACTTATAATTATTATCAAGTTTATGTATACGCTCTTTGGGCGGATATGAATGGCATTTTTTAACAAACGCAATGGGGATTTTATTTTCTTATCGCACTTTAAAAAAGTGGAGAACATTAAATAAGGTTTTTGAACAAAATATTTCTATTATTTACTTTATATATTTTTACATAAATTTGGTGCAGTAATAACATATTCTGTAGACAAAAATTGAAATTAAAGTATGACGGTTCAAGCCCTGCGTAAAACACATTTTTGTTGGTCTAATTAGACAAAGCACATCGACATACTCGTATTCTGTCTAGGTCGAATAATTACAAATAAACTAAAAAATTACACAACCGTCTTCTAGTAAATATGCCTTAAAGATGGAATCTCTGTTTATTTATATGGAATACTTGAAATAAAACATCCAATATTCAGACAAAAAATAAGAAAAATATACCTACCTGAATCAAAAACATCATCTTTTTTTAAAATCGATCAAAATGTGCGTAAACTTTCTGTTACTGTTATATATGTCGCAGGAAAATTGTAAAAACCGTGATATTACAATTTGACTAGCGAAATTATAATTTAACGGATCTTCAATTTCTCTGCTACATAAATATTGTACGTTTTGTTTAGATATAGAGGTATCTTGCCCAAATTCTTCCTTTAATGTACTTATAACTAGTTATCTATATCCATTATTTTAAATAAAATTAAAGTTTAGCTGTGAATTTTAAAAACCTACACTATGCAGGATATAAAAGCCGACACCACCATTAAAATGTTTGTATATCAGCAGTTTCAGTGCCGGATTTAACCTTAGCGCCGCCTCTGGGCACTAAAAAATGCCGCCCTATTATCGAAATTTTGAACAAAATGTTGAAAGTTTAAATTTATTTCATTATGAATTTTTTGAAAAAATGCAAAATAAATAATAATTTATAAATGATATCAATTTTTCGAAAATTGTACCTACTAGTTTCTTTTTTTATTTCTCATTTTTTGCAAAATAAAAAAAGCATTTTCAATAACGCGAAGAATTTTTTCCCGCCCTCCGAATTTTGCGGCCCCTAAAAATTGCCGTCATGGGGACTAGCCCCGAGTGACCGTAGTGTAAATCCAACACTGAGCAGTTTACACAAAATTATATCTCACAAATGAGACTTTGAATCACTACATTAGGGGCAAGATAGAGAGATAGAGATAAGATAGGGCGAGATAGACGTGGGCAGAAAAACGATTACTTTAAATAAACTTAGTATATTACTTAGGATAATGTCGAAATCATCTATATTATTAATATTATAAAGAGGTAAAGTGAGTTTGTGAGATTGTGAGTTTGTGACGTGTTTGGGGGTAATCTCTGGATCTACTGGACCGATTTAGATGAAATTTGGTAAGAGGATAGTTTGAGACCCTGGGAAGGATATAGGACTTTTTATCCCGGAAATCATAACTTAAGGGGGTGAAAATGGGGATGAAAAATTGTATGGGGAATCAAGGGAGGGACGAACCCGAGCGAAGCGAGGGTGAGTCACTAGTTATCTATATTACAGTACATACAGCTTGCTACATAAAAATTACTATAATGAACGGTCATGTTATTTTGTTTCACTGTTTAATAACCCAATTATATCGTTATATTTACTTCAATGAAGCTAATTATCGTCTTTCGTCTTTCAGTTACTGAGAAACTCGTAAGAAAGTTTCAAACGATCTCCACATATTGGGCCAATTAAACCGCGCTTCCATGTAGAACTTTACACTAACTTTTGTATACTGTACAGTGTACACGTATATTATTATAAATAATCGAAGCCCTAAGGAGGGTTGTGTTTGACCTGTTTTTGTACATATATTGGTATACGATATCCCTTCGTCAATTTGTTCCAATCTTTTAAGTTTGCTTCTTAAATTCGTGTTTAGTTTTATAATTTAATATTTTATTATTTATACATAGTTATTTAGATAGTGATTTGACTTAAAAAAATTGTAACGATCTAGACAACTTTAGTCGCTTATGGAGTTTTTATATTCATTGTTAATTATTTCCAAATCTATACTTAATATTATAAAGAGCTAAAGTTTGTGAGTTTGGGTGATTGTGAGTTTGTGACGTCGTTATAGGGAAGTAATCTTAGGATCTACTGAATTGATTTAGATGAAATTTAGTAAGAAGATAGTTTGAAACCCTGGGAAGGACATGTGATACTTTTTATCCCGGATATCATCTCTTAGAGGGCTGAAAATAGGGATGAAAGTTTTTATGGGAAATTAAGCTATTTGATAATTTAGTATTTGTTATGATGAATTGATATATGTATACGCATGATAATTTTTATTTCAAATAGGCATTTAAATATTATTTACTCAAGCACACTTTTTTGAACATTGAACAAAAATGTAAAAGTTTATGTAATACCATACTATGTTGGCTTTTTTTGCAGAACTATTAAACTTTGCGTAATCCACGTATTTGCCATACATTGTTTCCTTTTATTCAAATCGTTTATGCCGCGCACGTCGATAAAATAACTAAGCGGCGTTTTTTCTACCGATTCGACTCACTAACACCGTAAATGCTCAGCTGTTATGGGAATTTTAAATATACCACATTTTTTCTGGAGAAATGCAGATCATAACTGTAAAACTGCATCCGAATTCGTTTGGTAGTTTTCGAGATTAGCTAGACAAATACGAACAGACTCACTTACGAACGACGAGACGCTGGTCAGGGACTCCTTTATTACCCGACTATAGCCAAGCGTAAAGTAGAGTTACGTGCTTGACCTATAGGTATGCATGTATATCGGATCTTATGTTCCCTCGTAATTGATAAACGGCTTAATCGATTTTGATGATTCATACGTAGTTAGATTTGTCTTGATAACGCGAGTATTATTATTTGTATTGAGTCTATGTGGATATTATTAAAAATCAAATGACTGATTTCATCCATGTAAATAGGAGTTATTGCTTCATTGGTGCGTGAAAGGCAAACAAAACATCAAATATATTTACATAATTTTGTAATATTAAGTAAGAACTCATGGCTTTTGATATAACAAAATAGATATGTTTTTCTAACACAAGATTATCAAATTTTGTAAGTGAGCAATTATGTTTGTTTCTTTTGTTTCGCTACTGTAATGATTAAACATATTTGAGTAAATTAAGAATGGAAAATAGATTATATTCTGGATTAACACCTATTTTAGACCACACTTATTATACCACATGTAGAGCCAGTAGGTTAGAGGGCAATACTAATTAGTGCCTAAGATGGTCATATTATAATGAGGAAACCGAGTAATGAATATGCATATAATAAATCCTGAAGTCGGATTCGAGACCAAAAGGCATCGATCGGTAGATTACAATTAACAAATCAGTTATCAAAAAAGATCTACAAAAAGATGACATAATATACCTAATAATGACCTAGAAATGGTTGTTTTGAGAAAAAGAATTGGCTGACCTAAAGTAGAAATGTTACAAAACTAAAAGAAATAAAGACGAATTATTCTTACCAATACCTATATCATATATGAATAAAAGTCGATGTTATGTATGTTCCCTATGGAATCCAAAACGGCTAGAGCAATTTTGATGATCAATCAGGCTATCTTCAAATTATCCTAGCGGGTGATCCTGTGAAGTTTAGTAGCGATCTGAAGTTTCAACGCAAGCGGAGCAGCGGGTAGTGCTAGTTATAAATACAAATTAATTGTCTTTACTGATATATCCTTTTTTTATTTTAGCGACACAGTAATATTTTTTTTTTACATAGATTTACTTTGTAGGCCGGATATTATCGTTATATTTATTCTATAACATCAAGTAGTTATAAAATAAGAGGGAAAACGTGAACACATTTGATTTGTATATTACTCACCACAACTATTCGTGCTTTATTTTAGCTTTATTGTAAATATTTCTCTCCAATTCTTCTTACCACATTTTTGCCTTTATTAAATTCAATTCAAATTAATACAACATCTAAAATTACTAATTAAGATTTATAGACAACATTTTTAAAAAAGAAATATGGTGACGAACGATTTTTCATCGCCTTGGCATTCGTTTCTTGGTGTAATAAACTCCATGTCGAAGGTAGTATGTTGAAAAATTGCTCTTTGAATTTAAATTTAAACGTTGTTCGTGAAGTTTTAACCGTTATTACACTAACAAAACGAGCACTGTTGTAAAAGATTCTTTCTACCGATTTGGTGGTTTGATGTATGCGCGTATCTGTACTGATATTATAAGGACGAAGAAATTGTTTTTTTTTGTATGTTTCTTTGTAATGACGACATGTTTGGCTCAGTTTTTAGTGACCCTACTTTCTGTGCCAGCGGTCGCGGGTTCGATTTCTGTATGTATGTCCCCATTAATTTATGTGATGAGCACAAATGTCTGTACTCCAATCATAGGTGTTTATATATTATGTAATGTATCAACTATCTGGTATCTATAACACAAGTCTCGTAGCTTACCATGGAACTAGATGGTACTGTGTGTTAATGTCCATGAGATATTTAGTTAATGTAATGGACAAACTAAATAAGATCCGTCACACAAAAATCAGAGCAATAACAAAAGCAACTGATGCTTTGAGTTACGCACAAAAGTTAAAATGGAGATGGGCCGGTCACATAGCTAGGCTTAGAGACAAAAGATGGACCTACAATACCACCATATGGAGTGGACCTCAAGGAAAAAGAAGGAGAGGAAGACCCTATACCCGATGGGACGACGAGATCAAGAAAGTTGCAGGCCCAAACTGGTGGCAAATAGCACAGGATAGAGAGAAGTGGGCATCTTTGGAGGAGGCCTTTACCCAACCTGGGGACCTTGATTAATGCAAAAAAAAAAACTAGAAATTAACCGTTTAGTATAATGTAGTATGTATTAATAAAAAAATATATATATAATAATAATAAGTAAGTATACCTAGCAATTAGAAAGAAACTAAATTTAGTAATTAGCAACTAGGATGAATTACTGTAGCTTGGTCAAATAAAGGCTTTTTTATTTTTTTATTTTATTTTTTTTATTTTTTATTTTTATTTTATTTTATTTATTAATGGACAAACTAAAAAACAACTGAACCAATTTTAAAAATTCTTTCACCTATTAAAAATTACATTACCAGAGAATAATGGTCCATATTTTATAGAGATCCGCCTGTAAATTGCAATAATGAAACCCAAGGTATCAAGAATTTGCCTATAATAGACATTATTTGACGTGCACTCCAAACTATGTACTAATCCGAGCGATATATTATTAATTATTAGACGAAAATAATATTTAAAAATATTTTTTTTTTCGTCTAATAATTAATAAAATATCGCTTTTAAGACCTCTAAACTATGCGGATGTCAATAAATAAAACTATATTTTTTACACTATCAAATAGCGTATTATATCGAAATGATATATAATTTTCAGTTTCGTGTAGAATATGAGCAATTAATTGCGGGGTGCGTAAGCCCTAGTATTATATTAGAACCCCATTTCAAATTGCTATAATATTGAACTACAATCTTAATCCTTAGGAGCTTCGAATTAAATAGGTAATACATTGAGTATAATAGATTATACACTAAAATTACTTGTAATATAAGTAGAATTACTAGACAGTTATATTCAATTAAGATTTTATATACCTACTCGCATATACATAATATTTAATTGTGCCGTTTTTAGGTTTAAAATTTACACAGGACCTGCTCCCTTTTTTACCCGACTGCAAGGGAAGGGTTGTGTTTTTCATGTCTATCTTTGTATATTTGTTTGTTCGTAATATACCTATTTCCCTCATATCTTGCAAAACACTCGATGGATTTATTTTATAGGGGTCATTAAAAAAAACTAAGTTTGTGATTTAGTTGGATATAATAACTAAGAGTCATACTTCAATGAAATTGTTACTACTTTCATAAAACTTATTAAAAATCTACCAACTTCAGACTTCACTTGAAATCGTAGTAAAAATGAAAAATGTATTTTTATGATGAAAAACAACTTTAATCCTTTCCACTTATTATGCATTATGTAATAGTTTACTTCGGAGAACTTTCCACAAATTGTTATTAATTTGTTCTAGTGAAAATTACCGGGAAATACAGAAATATATGCCATCTGGGATTATAGCAGTCGACATTTTTAGTATTTGAGGGACAATTATTTGTATTCTGAAGAAAGAGAATTCAATTTCTGTAGAAAGTGAATTTTATATTGAACCTTTATGGTTCAAACATATAAATAAATATAGCTAAAGTAAATAAAAAATATATTATTTATTATTATAAATATATCATGATTTTCTATATGAAATTTTGCTTTTCTTAAGTCAACACATTTTTGACTCTCAATATAAAACTATTTCTCCCTTCCATAGGTTGACTGGAAGAGATCTCTTCTGGAGTAAGTCCACCTTTGTCCGCATTGATCTCCATACTATTTGTATAAGGATTAATGTGCAATGAAAAATGTATACCTTTAAAAAATTTAATTAATTAATCGACTTCTAAAAAGGAGGTGGCACTCAATTCGTCGCAATCTTTGTCTTTTTTTCACCACCGATTTCAAATTACTAAAAAGTAACAAAGGAGATTTCCATTAACAATGCGTACATAATCAGATATATTGATTCAGAGTCAGTTCATTCTGATAAACAAATCAATAGCAAAAGAAAATGAAAAATGTAGTATGTTATAAATTGTTATTCTCAGTTCTCTCATCTCTTCTTTATGGGAAATGTGGCGCAAAAAACCATTAAATCTTTTTATACCACAAAAGTGGTAAACAATTACGACCTGCGTTATGATGATAGGCAATAGCCATAACCTATGTAGGTTTGTAATGCCACCATAACACCCACGTTACCATTTGAGATGAAGTATATTTAGGGGAAGGGTGCAGAAAGTGGTGGGTGATTAATCCACCGGCCCTCTCACTTACCGGACGTAACGGAACAGTGCCTACTTTACATCGATATTTTTTTTGTGAGACGTTAGTACTTACTTAGGATCGGCCTATTGATTCAAACATTGGCAAGGCACTGACCATTGTAGTGCAATGGGGTGAGTATCTGAGTGACATAAACTTGTATTGTACCGGATTCTATTTCTATACAGAATGGATGCTTATATCGAACTAAATTCAACCACGGCTCATAAGCGTCATAAAGCTCAATAAATAGAATGTAAAATGCAAAAGCTCTAAGATGATAGTACTTCTAACTGCCCTTTTCACGCTAACATCGACGAGGTTGCTATATATATATATATATATATATATATATATATATATATATATATATATATATATATATATATATATATATATATATATTATATATAATATATATATATATACATATATATATATATATATATATATATATATATATATATTATATATATATATATATAGGCTAGTCCTCTCGTGTACTTTATATTTAGTTTAGAATACAATTAATACAGTCATTATTTAATAAAATTATTTTTTATTAACCTTACCTCGCTTCGCTCGAGTGCCGTTTTCACATGAAGAAGTAACAAGCATACAAACACAAATACAATTTTTTTTGCATTTATAATAAAAATCCGATTTATTTAATACAATTAAATTGGAAAAACTATACCAACATCATTATTAATCATTAATCAGTGTTTTTTTTAAATTTTAATTATTAGTCAGTATAGCAAATCCCACTTGGCAATCCCACACTTGACCAGCGTGGTGGACTATGGCCTGATCCCCCTCGTACTGAAAGGAGGCCCGTGTCCAGCAGTGGGACGTTAAAAATGGCTAAATAAAGTATAGCGAACAGGTATAAAACTTAGTTTAGTTAAAAATACTTAATCCTCAACTAAGAAAATCATTGTATTTGAAGGAAAACTTAAAGCGATTTAGGAGACCAGGTATAATATCAGAAGTCATTATATTAACTGCTTACATAAAATTTGCTCCAAACTTCATGTTTAATTTAGTAGACGTATAACTTATAAGCTGCAATTAGGGAGGAGTCACACCACTACCTAAAAGCACTTTACGCTCTTGGAAAAAGCCATTAGCAATTTTTTTGTTTCCCCAGTTAATATTACTCATAATACAATGAAATTAGTTATTAAAATTTAATTTTTATAATACGTTCTTAGATTTACGTGAATATTTAACATTTTATAAATGAAACTATCTTGTCAGATTTTGTCACGGTTTTATTTTTTTATTTTTTTGTTCTCCACGTTTCGAATGCTTTACAACAAACTTAGTCACGAGAGATACTAAGGTTTTAGTCGTCTGAAAAGTATTATATAGACAGTATCTACCCACAAAATTATATAATAATTTGGAAGCAATAGACAAATGGCATTAATGTTTAAAAGGACAAGAGCCGAAAGTTTCAAGACTAAATAAAAAAAAATGCCAAGAAATAATCGAGAAATTGTTTGCGTATTTAAATATGGATTTATGTCATACAAATGTGCATGTAGCAGATGGATTGTGGTATCCGCTCTTTTACAAAACCGCTAGTTGTTTTACATAACAACTCCCTTATGTAAAACAACTATTTAAATATCTAAGTGAGTCTCCACCTTAAACTTTATAGTAACAATTTTAGTCGAAGTTGAAGCATGCAGACCCTTTCAAAGTTGGCTTTGGTCCTTAGATCGTGACCTGTTTCGGTATTCTATATGTATTTAAATTGTAGTCGACATATTTGGAACAAAGATCCACGTAAGTGTTAAGGTACAACGAAGTTATGAATGGGCAAAGTTTGTGCTCTTGTTATTTATTGCTTTAAGTAACAATCTATTACTGTCATTTTGTCTGGGAAAATGTAGATATGACGAAAATTTCATTTAAATCTAACAAGATAATCACACTTCTTTTTCAGGTTTCGTAATCGTAGATTAGTTTCTAGTGCCTACTAAATCTGCGCCGTTTTTTGTTCGTTCGTTAAAGTGTAAAATGAAACTTAAAAAAGATATTTTTCAAGATCTTTTTTAAATTTTAATTCTGTGGTTGAAAATTACAAATACTTTCCATCCTCTTCAAGAACTTTTGATAAGAGTAAATAATGTTTAAAGTTAATTTGTTAATTTAATATAATATAATATTTTGTTTATTTAAAGTAAATTTTAGTATAACCTATCGTTTTCGTCAACTCCACGGTTTCAAACCAAGTTAAGCATAATATAACTATGGAACCAGCGACCTCTTTTTTTATAAAAAACTCAACTTCAATCAGTATTACTTAGAACTCACGCACTCTTAAAAAATATTGGGAATATACTTATAATTATCCGGTATGTATCGTTCTATAATCCATAAACTATTACAATTGCAAATTCTTGCATTTTTTTTTTGCATTATAGAAGGATAAACTTAAAAACACATTTTCGCATCTATAATATTAGTATATTTCAAAAACAAAAATGACATAAATAAGAACACCTGAATTCCCCACGTAGCTACGATATTGCGGAACTAAGTAATGTTACTATAAATTTTAAAAGAGCAATCTGTTTACTTTCTCGCCGGATTTTCTTAGCACACTTTATTTTGAGCCAACAGTAGCTTTCCTTCAGAACGATATAATATGAGTTGTATAAAAAGCTCAGTATGAAATTAAAGTAAAATAAATACCTATCACTTTGTATCTAAGACAGTAAGTGCAAGCTTTATTCTTTCACTAGCGATTCACTCTCGTTCGCTCGGGTTTCTCTTTAGATACGTTTTAACTGTTAGTTTAGATTTCTCAAAGATAAGATATTTTACCACAGTAAAAGTAGTTAGCGAGTGTTGACTCGAATAACCAGCTATCATCATAACAAATCTCGTCAAAATTCGTCCAGGGGTTTTCTTGTGATGCGTCACCAGACCGACAGACAGACAGACAGACAAAAAGTCTAAAAACTATAGATTCCATATCGATAATAATGGCTATTTCAATAATATTTTTCAAAAAGTATTTAATATACAGATTCGACTCAGAACTTTATTAAATGTATTCAAGAAAAGATAGGGCTCACCCAAAGATCACATATACTATGACGTGACGTTTCACTACTGAAGTATCTAGTAACAAGCTCAATTGCCAATTTTTACGTAATACTTGCTGCTGAGAAGTCACTTAGTCTTAACATTGCATTTTACAATGAAAAAGATAAAGATAAAAAACAGCCTACAGTACATACGATTTTAGGGCACTTAGGTTTATTTAATTGACGTTTTGTTTATAATATAAATAAATATAATTTCAGTTTTGGAAACACCCTTCAATGTAATGGATTTAGATCCCAATTTTAGGACAGCATCTTTTTGCACATTTTCTAAGATTTTAGGCTCTTTTGATTGGACGTAATCAAACGTAATGAGCAATTTAACAAACCCTATTAAAATGTTTCTAGCGAAGATTACGAAGGGCAGATTTGAAAATTAGCTTTGTCTGTTCTGTTTAAGACAATCAGGATTCCAAATCGTTTATTTCAGATCAGATCAGATCTCAACTCTAAAGGTAGATAGACTTTCTATTTATTCCACTAACTAAAATATATTTTTATTTCATTACGTGAAATTGTTTGGGAAAATTTATTGAGTTTAACGATCAACGTTTCCCATTTTTAAAATAGGTAACCATGTAAAAATGTAGACTGTAGGCAACTTTATAGGCCGAGTGACAATCGACCGGTTTATCAGTAAAATTGAATAGATTGTACTTAGTAATTTAATATGCAAGATACTTATTAAGGTAAAGATAAAATATTTCGTCATAAAAATATTTTTTATAATAATTTAGAAGCTCTATTGCCTCAAACGCTCTCAAAATTTATTTTTAAATTTTTTTCTTTATTATTCGTTATTAATTATTTTGATTGATGAAGTACAGAGTTTTCTATACATTTTATAATGAACATGCGACTCATCCTCATATAACATAAAAAACTATATTTATAGAATAACTAAACATAATAAATACTAATAACAATCAAAACAAAAATACAACAAATTAAAAAAAAACCAACGATTACACCATTTATGAAAAATAATGTTCTAAAAATTATATCATCCATTACATTACAATTCCTTTTAAATGAGCAGTATAATATTGATATAGGGTTTAACCTTACAAAGAAACAGTTATTTCAATGAAAAAGAGCGAAATAAAAATAACAAACCCCAGTTTTCCGTAACTTCATAAAGCCCTTCCGCCCTATTAGACGTCAATCGACAAAGATTGCGACAGCAAGATCTTTGAAGCTCAAAGTCAAGAAAAAGTTTTGTAAACAAATTTTCTAAGATATTTTTCAGTGTTGAAAATAAATGTAAAATCTTTTACAAGCTGAATACTTCTTTTAGTTTAAAGCTTTTAATTTCTACTGGCAAAGTTATTTTTACGCTTTACATAGTTTATTAAGTAAAAACAGGGTGAGGTTTGTAAGTAAAAAAGGCAGGACGTAAAAACAAAGAAAAAAGTCTTTGGCTTTATGTTATACAGCGACTCACCCTCGCTTCGCTCTGGTTCGTCGCTATGTATTTACATAATATTGTTCATACAAAAATACTAGAATCGATCGAATCGATTCAAAAATGGGAAGGTTAAAAATACTAGAATCGATCGAATCGATTCAAAAATGGGAAAAAAAGGGATAGGTTGGTGAAAAATACTTTACGACCTATTCTCATACCTACCAAATATACAAAAAAACTTGATTAAAATCGATCCCGCCGTTTCGGAGAAGTGCGACCACAAACACCGTGACACGAGATATTTATATATTAGATTTTACTTTTCGACTTCATAAATATCCAATGTTTTCATTTAAACTATTACATCTCGACCGAAACTTGAATATCCTAATTTTATAAGTATGTTAGTCCTTTTCAGTCATAGAATTTAGTAAATAAAATATGATCTTCTTTAGGAAAAAAACATTTTATATTTCCTATATTCCCTTACATTAAGCGCTATGACTTAAAATTTAATTAACATTAAATAACTACAGTACTTAGTATAAAATATCCGAACTTGGTCATAACCACAGCTTTTATCCTATCGAAGTTTAAGCATATTCAAAATATGAAGTTACATTAACAATGTGGGACTGGTACTTATTGCACTAGTTGAATTTGCGGTTACCAAGAGACCTTCAACTCGAAGGCTAACCGCAGAAATGGAATGGAGATAGAGTTTTATTCAACAATATTAACTAAAATACTAAAACTATATGGAAGCTTCCAAACTTAAATACACTGAATAGACGGCGTGTTATTAGATTTCGGTATCTGAACGATCAAAATAGTCCTCATTGTCCACAGAAGAACTGTGTAAGTCTAACGATTCTAGGCTCGCGAGCTTCGATCAATGGTAGTATTGTTGATCGAAGCTCGCGAGAGTTATTTATTTATTTATATATTTATGTACCATAAAATATATGTTAATCCCTCCACGACCGTGGACACGCCGGCGTTACAGTTAACAATAGATTTGTTAGAATTTTAATTAATTTCTTAGAAATTTGCCTGGAGGTGTTATACAAAATAAAGTAACAGAATGTCGACAGAGGATAACTTATATCTATAAGAGATTTCTTCCAGAAACCCTTCAGAAGTGAGAAAATTAGTTAACTTTAGTGTTCGTTACAGTTATTTGCAAATGTAATTTTTTTTGTGATTTTAGTACAAACCTTAGAGTAGGTATGATATGAAATAATAAAAACTGGACAAGTGTGAGTTGCAGTATCCAATCAAAAGGTACAAAAGACGTTTGGTTGAGGTTCCAGTTTTCATATGTATTCGTATTAGCATGTAAGACTTCTCTGCCCATTTCCCGATCACTTGGGGTCGGCGCAGTACATCTTCTGTACTGCTGAAAGGATTTGGCAAAAGTTTTACGACCGGCCGCCTGCCTGACGTCAACCCTCCTTGGGAAATTGTATTAGCATGTAAGACTGTGGGTCTGAAAATCCTAGATTCGACTCCCGGGTCGGACCTAGTTAAGTTATTGTGTATTTGTGTCAAAAATTACCCGTTACAGCCTGAAGTTGGAAAGTTTGCGGTGTTTACATCACCGTGCCTCTGAGATCACGTTAAGCCGTCAATCTAAAGAATTCAAATCAGTCGTGATTCATTTTTAAAAAAAGGAGTACTCCTTTTCGGAGATATAAAATACTTAAAAACGATTTACATTCAATTCTGCTTTGAGCTACGCAAAAAACTTTTGAGGTATAAAAATTCATTATAATATTTATTTTTTTCCAATTAAGTCTACTTTATACTTTTTTGCAATTAAGCTATTATTAACTTAAAAGGTCAATTATATACTATTGAACTTTTTAATTTGTTAAAATAATATGAAAACATAATAATACTTTGGTCAAAATTATATTTGTTCTGGAGTCTTCTCTCTAAAAAACTGGTGACTGCGTTTGAACGTAACATAAATGAGGTTTGTGAAAATCGACATTAATAAAAATATAAGAAAGCCAAGGTGAGTAGGATCAGTTTTTAATAAATAAATACAAATGAAATGCTGTTCTTCGGTAAACACATCACTTGAGAACGGCAGGACCAATTTAACTATTTTTTGTTACAGTTCGTAATAGGATATTTATGGGAAAAATGGTAAAGTTATTTGCTGAAAAAAGAAATTTTCTATAAGATTTTATAGGAACACCAAGACCACTATTGAATTTAATGTAAATTTTACAGGACAACCTCCGTATAAGCTAGATGATAGCTATAAAACTAGCAGATCCATGAGCTTAGTTTTATATAAAATTAGGCATCGAAAATATTTATCATACTATAGATTTATTAAAAGATTAATCGTTAAAAACCTATTTGTATCATAAAAGACCTATATTTAAAAATGGGATGCAAAGACATAAGAATTTAAAAAATATATATATTTACTTTTTACAATAAATTTTCCTTACACTTAAAAGAACAAATAATAATTCCCCGTAAAATATCAGGAGAAATATCTGTAGATGAACAGATAATATAGAAAAACTAATAATTTGAATTGAGAATTTAAAAAAATCTTACTCTCTTTGATCCCTTCGGGCACACTTATTAATATTAGCCTTACACTATTAATATTAGTACTAGCACTATTAAGGCTAATAGCCTTACACTTTAAATAAAAGAAGAAATTATAATTTTCTATAAAATAATTTTCTAATATTAATAAGTCTTCAGTCTAGTCAATCTATATTATTAATTTATCGACTTCAGTTAACTTCGGGCTTTCTCAATGATTACTTGAATAGTTGTTTTATTTATTAGATGTAAATATTTTTTTATTACCATACAACCTTTAACCTTCGAGCACATAATAAAAGAACTTCATCAATCAATTTAGAACTTAGTCAATAATCGTTAGGAAAAATTGACAATTTTATTTGTATTTTCAACTAAATATTATATTCAGAAACATTCCAAAAATTAAATCAGCAAATCGGCAAAGGTATTACAGTGATTCTTAATTGAAAATTTCATTCAACCCCTGTTATCGTAATGGAAATGCACTTTTACGTGCTTAAAAGCTCTGGTATGAGTATCAACATTCATGTTACTAGCGCGATATCTCATTCCATACTGTATTGTTGCGTATTTTTTTTTTTTATATGTTGGGACATTAACACACAGCACCATCTAGTTCCATGGTAAGCTACGAGGCTTGTGTTATGGATACCAGATAGTTGATACACTACACATATATAAACTTTAAATACATACATATTATAAATATAAACATCCATGACTGGAGTACAAACATTCGTGCTCTTCACACAATGAATGCCCCCAGCGGGACTCGAACCCGCGACCGCTGGCACAGCAAGTAGGGTCACTACACACTGAGCCAAACGTGTCGTCATTTAGGTCACGTCGTAACCTTAATAATCCAACATTGATACAATGATAGTTCAGGAAATTGTTATATCAGATTTATAAAATTACTAGCAGAACCCGCGGTTTCGCTCGCGCTAAAATTACTAGAAACACTCTAATAGGTATAGGTTTCATACAAACTTTCATCCCCTATTAAATCCCCTTATGCGATGAATTTCGAAACATGCTAATTGTATGTATTGATTTAATTGTATTGAAGAGCGTTAATACCATTATATACAGTTTCGAGTAATTCTGATCATAAATATTTTTTTGGCTTATATTATAACGTGTTTTCCCATGGAAATGAGATAATCTCCCGCGGTAAAAACTAGCCTATGTCACTCTCTAGCTCCTTAACTATCTCTACACAAAAAAACACGCCAATCCGTCACTCCGTTTCGACGTGAAAGAAGGACAAATAAACATACAAACAAACAAACAAACACACATTTATAATATTAGTATGCTATGGAAGTATTGATTGTCAGCTTTCATTATGCTTATCACGTATTTGTCTAAATTTGTAAGGTATTTATTGTATTAAAAGTGTCAAATAAAATTGGCTGAAAGATTAATCATTCGGCTCAAACCGACTTAAACAAGGGGAGGTTAGGATTTTAGGATTATTTTATCTGTCGCTTGTTCCGGTGAATATGTAAATGTACAATATGAACACTTTTCTATGATTTTGATCTAATATACGTTTAAAGTAGTAAAAAGGTTAATTTTCTACATTGAAACATTTGAACGCTTTTATTGGCTGCACTTTATGTCCAAAACTTAATTAATTTAATGTATAAATAAATCTTGGAAGGTGGCTTAAAACGTTGTATACATACATACATACAAACATACATATATTATGTGAAATCTGGAGAACAATATAAAGATTTGATACCATATCTGCTGAGCTGATCTCAGTGATTTCTAATGAAGGAGGTGGATAATAGAACTCTTTAATGTCTAAAACTTTCGAATTTGGACACATTTGATTCGCTCTGACGAGCCACACAAAACGACTATTTTTATTTATATACTTTTTTATATTTTTTTAATAAAACAAAATATATTCTTAAAATATACTATCCTCTAAAATAATATCGTGGTAAAAAAATAGTATTTTCACTGTTATATTTCATTCGGAGGCAGAACTTACTGGAAGTCCTTATCCCCTCTCTTCTCTTCTTTTCTTCTTTAGGTGATAGAATAGAACGTATTTGTATCTTTAGCCACTACCTACCATCAGGTAAATCTATTCTATACATATAATAAAATTCTAACGAAGCCGAATCTGTACATTAAATATTTTTTGGGAAATCTTATTGAAATAGTCATTATTATCGATACAGAGGCCGAATCTATAGTTTTTAGAATTTTTGTCTGTTTGTCTCCTGTGAACGCATTACGAGAAAACCAATGGACAAATTTTGATGAAATTTGATATAATGATAACTAGTTATCTAGGTCAACGTACTTTTTACTACTTATCTCATCTCTGAGAAATCTATACTAACCGTTGAAACGTAACTACGGGAGTATATTTCTCGTACCGTAGAAAAAGAAAAACGCCCTATAAAATGTAAAGAAACACAGCAACAACATAATTATGCCTCAAAAAATAACTTATTTACAGAGAATCGAGAACTGTAATTGACTTGAACTTTGCAGTTTACTTTTCTTATTGTTAACAAGCTACGCTGCGGATGCTGCGGTGTGTATATTTCTATTTCTTCGACCACTTAAAATGACCTACGCTTTGTACTCGTAGAAGCTATACGTTTAGATCTTTTCAATAGATTGAAATGAAACTGAATTTTTATATCAGTTTTTTATGTGAACAGTAAATCAAATTGCTTAACTGCAAATTGGTCTCACGTAGAGATCAGTTCCATATATGTACTAAGGAAATTTCAAGGAATTTAAAACTTTTTGTTATTGTTGTTTTTTTTTAGAGAGAAAGATATAAAAGAATTTCTTATCTTACTTGTTACTAATATTATAAATGTGAAAGTTTAGATGTTTGGATGTTTGTTACTCAATCACGCCAGAACGGCTGAACGGATCTAGATGAAATTTGGTACAGAGATAGGTTATAGTCTGAAATAGTACATAGGGTACTTTTTATGCCGGAAAAATCTACGATTCTCGTGGGATAGATTTGTTTTTATTTTTCTAGAATCTTTTATTAATATTTACACAACACGCCTAAAATTGGATCACCGAACTTTATGTGCTATGTTTCAAGATTTTTTCATCCATTACATTTGGAAAAACATCGAAATATGTACAAGTGATATAAGATTTTTCGTGTTGGAGTATTTTTACCTCTTGAAAAACGAAACCTTGAAATTACCATTAAAATCAGTCCAAACGTATTGAATAATTATAATAAGATAAATACACATATGTCTGTGTACCTGTCTGTCTATTAGAGATAATAGGGTTTAAGAATTGTCAAATAAAAAAAAAGCCAACTGAAGCCTGCAGCAAGCGACTACTATAGTTACATAAATAAACCTTATTACTGCAATATAAATTAACAATTTATATTTATAAGTAAGTCCATATTGATACTTTTAAAGTACCTTATTGGATTGTAGCTTATTTGCTTTTCCTTTGAGATTGAAAGAATAGATAGGTAATAAGGGACGAGTGGAGCTGAGTGGTAATAGAAAAACAGCATTGTAGAAATTGCTGTTGAAGTAGAAGTATTATTTAAACTAGTTTATGCTACTTGGACTATCATGATCGAATATTAAAATAAAGCTATATAATATTTATCATATATAAATTAGTAAATTAGTAAATATTATGAACAATTAAAGTGAATTTAACAGAATATTTGTACAAAAAAAATTTTTTTTTGGATTTTTGGGTAGTATTCTACTATAAAATATCTAATGTACATTAACAATATTAGATCTGCCATTTGTGAACATCGGAGGATTTTTTTTATTTTTAAATATGCATTTTATGCTACATTGAAATAAATATACGCAAGAACTTATATTGTTTAAAACCCTAAGAATTTAAGGCCCTGTAGCATTTAGTCCAGCAATTATTTTACCAAAACCGCAAATATTGTGCCATAATTGGTCATGATATTTTACAGCAAAAGAAAAAAAGGTACAATTTATTTTTTAGGTATATAAAAAGGTTCCAAAAAGTTGTCCCACTTTTAACATAACTGTGAAATTCGACATTATTTTTAATGTGCACACCCATTGCAAGCTCATGTAATGTTAGCAACCTTTTTCCTTCGAGAAAAAAAATATTTAAAGTACTTTTTGGCGAAAGTTCCGGAAATTCGAAATATGACATATTTTGGCGCTGAATGAATGCTATGATACTTGCACTAAATAATATTCAAAAAATGCGACCGTTTTGTGAAATTACCTAAAAATTCATAAAAATAGTCACACAGGTGACCTTTAACTTTAAGAAGTACTCATAAAAACTTAAGGGTTTTAACGAAAAAAATATTGGAAAATTTTCTTACGGTTTCACAATACTTATTCATAAAAAATAAATGTTTGTTAAAGGGTTAGCGATCTATCCAATATTTATCTAAAAAGTAATATAATATTACTTTTTAATTTTATATTCATAATAATAAAACTTAGAAATGTCAAATTTTATATTTATACACATAAACGTATCTTTTTAGGGTCTGCTTTCTTTAAAAAATAAATACGTCTTATTTATGGTATGATATCCATTCATATTTGTATTCCAATATGTCCCTATATTATTAAGCCGATTATGATGAAACATTGAGAAGCGACAGGTGGACGAAGTATGCGGCTTCGTTCAGGAGCCGGTATAAACTTGGTCTTGATTTATACAAATGACAAAATGCTTTAGCCTAAACAGTACATTATTTAAACTAAGCTCAGGTGCAACGTCAGATGTCGCTTAATTTGCGGCGTCTAAGACAAAGGAAAATTAATGGCCGCCGGCGCTTCATTATCTTTGATGAATACCTAATTATTTACCTTTGAAATGTGTATCTGAATATTCTGAAATGATCTTTAAATATCGTGATAGATGTCGTTATGGTATTGTTTGATGAATGTTTACGCAGATTTCCTTTAATTAGTGTTCGTCTAGGGGTCGATATTTGACTGTAATCATGAAAATTTGAGGAAAAATATTTTTCGTTTAAAACGACAGACGACGTACATACATAAAAGTGTAGTCCTTTTTATAAAACTAACATGTCTGAATCGTTCTTAAGAATAATTCTTAAGATAGTTTACAATCCATGAAGGGCAGTTAATGAGTTATCGGGAATTAGAAAGAGACAAACGACACTTTACACAAAGAAAAATTATATCGAAATTCCTGTTAGATACTAGAGTTTTCTTTGAATATTGCAAATTAAAAATGAAAAGCTTATATTGCAATTTAACGAGAGAGATTTTCTGATTCTAAAAACCAAGCTCGCGACAATAATTAGTAGTCTATATTACATACATCATCCTTATCACTCATAGACTTTTGTACATACTAAAATCCATAGTAATTTGAAGGTCGTATTAAGACATCAATAAAGAAGTAATAGCGAACGAGAGTGGCATTAATGGTCCTTCAAGCGAAATGGCTACAACAAATGACGGTGCGAGGTAATCGTCGGTTCTTAACTCGAAATACGACTGTGCGAATAAATATCCATACTAATATTATAAATGTGAAATTGTGTTAGTTTGTTTGTCCTTCTTTCACGTCAAAACGGAATGACGGATTGGCATGATTTTTTGTGTGAAGATTGTTGGAGGGATGGAGAGTGACAAAGGCTACCGCGAGAAATTATTTCTTTCCCACGGGAAAACATTTTATAATACAATAAAAAAAAATATTTATGATCAGAATTACTTGAAACTTGGTGTTCATGCTCTTCCATAAAATTAAATAAATACGTATTGTAGCATTTTTGGAAATTCATCCTGTAAGAGGGTAAAATATGGGAGATGAAACTTTCTATGATTTTTAGAGATTTTTTAATAGTTTTAGCGCGAGCGAAGCCGCGAGTTCTGCTAGTATTTAATATAAAAAAGCAATAATACTTTGAATATATATAATAACCTAATAATTTGGTTTTTGGTCATCTGAACGCGGGCGGAGCCGTAGTTTACCTGTATATTAAAAAAAACTAAATAAAGAATCTATAGAATAATTTCAAAGGAAATAAAATCGTAATTCTTTCAACCACTACCCGAACGTTTCGCACATTTCCCGAAGACGTAAAATAAATCAAGGAACATTACACGACCATTATTCTATGGTCAATTACGATGTTATAGCGTCAAAATGTACGTGTAAGTGTATGTGTGCATTTTTAATAAAATAAAAGTATGTTTATAATTTTTTTTATACCTAAATAAATATATAAAAATATTTAGAAATTTAAATAATTATTTTTTACTAGAATAGCCCGCGGCGCCGCCCGCGTTCAGATGACCAAAAACCAATTTCTTAGGTTTTACATATTAGTATACTCTTACATTGCATTTTTTGTATTTTTTCTCAGAAATGAGATATATAAAGTATTCTATATGTTCCTAGTGGTTTTTTTCTGATGCGGTAATAGACAAACAGACAGACAAAAATTCTAAAAACTATAGATTCGGCCTCTGTATCGATATTAATGTTTATTTCAATAAGATTTTCCAAAAAATATTTAAAGTACAGATTCGGCTTAGTTACAATTTTATTATATATATAGCATACATATTTTTGTTTTTTTTTCGCAGATTTCATATCTTTGTAGTTAAGAGTAGTCATTGTATAATACTTTGTTAGGTTTACACATTTCTTTTTGTATTTAATTACTCTCTTTTCGGAGTTTTTCGGAATTAATTTTGAAATTGATTCCCGTCTTTATTAAGCCGTTTTAAATGCTTTACAGTAATCATAATCATGGCAGAGACTATAATTTTTGATTACTCAATAATTATTACATTAATTAAGTTTAAAAAAATCAGAAAAAAGAGTTTTATTTAGTAATTGTTGTAGGAAAAGTAAATACATCAAAATAGCGAGATGTATTTAATGTCCATATATGACAGTAGTTGGAAATGATATTACTCAGCCAATGGGCAATAACTGTAGATCTCAATTACCACAGCTACCTAATAGGTCTGACATCCAAGGCTGATATGTATACATAATAGGTATATCAGCTACATTTTCATTTGTTTATTTAATAAATGATATTTATGAAGTTTCTAAAATTCTGTTTATTCTTTTTGACATACGGACAAATGAACATGAAGACTAAAGCAATTAAATTCGGAATCAATGGAATCCCATAAAAGTTTTGACTTATACCTTTACTGGAAAAGGACCTATAAAGAGAGGGTATCGAGGTTTTGGGGTTATTTTCGGAAAGGAAAAGGTTCTTCATTTTTCTTACTCAATCTACTACTAAATACTCAATTAGAGTGTGTTTTTTACAGGATAATTTCACTAATTGTTTGCTAATTTTCATGATTATTGTTATTTATATGAGTGAGAATAAAATGTATACCTGAAGGAATATTTCAGAAAATATATCATAATTTAAAAGAACATTTCTATACTGAGAGCTTAACAAAGAGCAGTTTTTATTAAAGTCACAATCTAACACGTAATAATAAAAAAATATTTAACACGACTAAGGCTGCAGTAAAAGCTACTGTATATAATAAATATCATTTTCAGAACCTTTCAACTATAACGACGGTACTCTATTACCGCACCTATATGTGAAATGGATTGCCTAAGATTTTTACGTGAAAAAATGTCGGCTGTTAGAAGTCAATGGGCTAAGAACAAATTGGAAAACGATCTAGTTCACTTGTCCTTCATCAGCAGAATATAAAGGTGGTACCTGGTTTAAGTTTGGTTTGTAACAATTTAGTGACACGCTCCTAGTATTTTTTTTTTGTAATGTCGTAATATCCCACGGGATTCACTTGTAACGGGAAAGTACTATATGGTTAAAGAACCAGCAATCAATCAAATACCACAATAATCTGTAACATCAAAAATATTTTTTTGATTCAATGCTTACATTTGTAGGACAATATTTTCTGCCTTGAAACAAATGGGTAAAATTGTATGTACATTGTACATCAATCATTTTATGTATGTATGTATGTGTATCTTAGTTTGCTTAAAACAATAGGGGTTCTGCAACTTAACACCCTAAACCGAAACTACAATAGCTGAAATATCAATTTTCATATTAATGAATACTGTCATAAATGAATACTAGTGTTCATACACTGATCGAAATTCGACCATAATCAATGAATCTTAGTAAATGTGTAAAAAAATATCTTACTGTAAGTTTTTGTAAATTCATAACATTATTAACACGTCAATAGCTACTAAACAAAAAAAAAGAAAATCAGTTGACAAACAGAGAAAAAAAAGGTACTGAATTGTTTTGCCTTTGCCTATTTACGACTATATATAGAATTATTTTTTTATCAAAATGTGATGATAGTGACTTTGGAAGAAATAAATAAAAATCTTATTAAAATCAGAAATAACTGAGTAAAGAACTAGATGACGGAAGGAAGTAACAATTTAAAATAAAATTTTAAATTAGTAAATTACTCTTAAAAATTACTTTCAGAATGCTCATCTGAATTGAAACAATACCTTGGGCAGCTTAAAACTTTTGTTTCCGCTAAAAACAGTTAAAATAGTCCATTAAAATTTAAAGCGACAGCTTTACAGGTAAGCTCGGTTGGAATGTTCCTCAAAGTGCAACTAAGCTTTTGATGCAAGGCCCGTCCGTAATTGCAAGTTGCTCTCTATGGTTAACCAGAGAGTATAAAAGGAACAGATAGTAAAGTTTGTCGAAGTTTGTTGCAATATAGAGATTAAAGGTATTGATTACTAAAGATTATTAATTTTTTTTTGTTTTTGAATAGTTTGTTTTTAATATAATATATTAAATATAATATTCAAAGGGTAACTGTAAATTTATATTTTATGAATAAACGTGGGACGTTCAAAAGGGCTGAAGCCCTTTGCCCCTTTAAACGTCCCACTGCTGTGTACGGATCTTCCTGCAATATGAGGGGAGTCAGGCCATAGTCCGCCATATTAAAATAATGTTTTTTTTACTACCCATCAGGCTAAAACGCTTGACAGATTTGCATGAAACTTAGTTCCTAGATCTATAATAGCATATGCTACAGTAAGTAATAAAATTAGCCAAATCTAGGGCTGCCTGTGCATAACAATATTTTTGATAAACTTTATCATTATGCGCATATTATGCCAAGTTTTTGAAAACTCTGACGGATGACCCTAATCCAGTTCAAATCGAACTCGTGCAGCACGCAAAGGATTTAATTCAACTAAAGTGGATTTTTTTTTGATAAAGTCGTACTGTACAATTTTATTACGTTCCCATTACTTGTTTATTTAAAACAAGCAACTAAACCTCCCTCCGCTCGGCTTCGTCCTTAGATACGTTTTAGCATTTAGTATAGATTACTCAGAGATAGGGACTCACCCTCGCATCGCTCAGGTTCGTTCCTATCTTGATTCGCCGTACAAACTTTCATCCCGATTATCCCCTGAAGGGATGATTTGTGGAATAAAAAATATCCTATGTCCTTTCCAGGGTCTCAAACTATCTTCTTTCCAACTTTCATCTAAATCGGTCCAGTAGTTATTAGTTCATTCGTTACAAACATATAAAAATACAAAAATTTCCCCTTTATAATATTAGTGTAGACTATTGTTCGCCAGTGGTCTAAATTCAATCATATTTCATAATCATTATTTAAATTTGAAGAAAACATTATATATGAATAAAGTTAAAATGTAAAAAAAACTAACAATTTTCTACTATTAATTAATTACTTTACTACTATTAATTAATTTACTCAACAAAAAAAACTCCGTTGACAAACAGAGGAGAAAAAGGTACTGAACTGTTTAGTCCTTGCTTATGTACTCGTATATATAGTTGAAAATTTTATTCTTTGACTTAATTACTAGAGTAATTTCATTAATTGTACACCATTCAATTTCGTTATAATTTACTTATTTCATTTTGTACAACAATTATATTGTATCAAACAGTTTTAATTTAGAGGTCGTAAATTCAATCTTCTGTAGATTAAACTAAGTTAACAATGAATTACTAATTGATTTCATATTATTAAGAAATATAATATTTATTAATATCCTCTATCATCTAAGAATATACTGTTTAATAACTACATACTTTAAATCATTATTATTATTATAGACTAGCGACTCACCCTCGCTCCGCTCGGGCTCGTCCCTACCATTGTTACAACGTTTAGCATTGATTTCTCAGAGATGAGATATTTTCCCCCTCTGTAAAAATTTCGACTCATATAACCAGCTGTCATCATACCATATTTCATCAAAATTTGTCCAGTGGTTTTTCCGTGATGCCTTCACAGACACACACACAACCAAAAATTCTAAAAAGTATAGATACGATATCTGTATCGATAATAATGTCTAATGAAAAATATTTAATGTACAGATTCGGGTTAGTTACAATTTTATTGTATGTATAGATATAGAAGACTGAATAGGCTAATAATATGTATGTATAACTAAGTACCGATGCAAATCTTGCTCGTTTATTTACCTGATATGACTTAATCTTGTTGCTATAATTATTAGTAGGTATAGCTTGAATCATGTACACTGTATGCCAAAAGAAAAACTACACACTAACTTTGTAAAAAGAGCCTGACTCATGCAAAGTGTCCAGTACCTTTTTCTCTTGTTTGTCACGCGATTTTCTTTTGTTTCGTAGTTATTGACGAATGACGAGCTTTAAAAAAATGGAAATAGTTTTTTTATATACGTATCTATACTAATATTATAAAGAGGCAGAGTTTGTTTGTTTGAACGCGCTAATCTCAAGAACTACGAATCCGATCCGAAAAATTCTTTTTGCATTAGATAGTCCGTTTATTGAGGAAGGCTATACGCTCTATATCATATAATATAAAGTGTATCTATTCCATACTACACTCTATTCTCTGTCCTACATTAGCATACAAACTGATAAGGACAGAAAATTGTCTAGCTCCGGCCCACTAACACTTGCAACTGGTTTGAAATCATGGGGCTCGTTCATGTTGCTAATGCATTAGTGAGGAGTTATTAATAATTTGTAATAAAATAAAATTAACAGTATTTTAAATATTTGTGTACATTATTTTTTAACTTTCGCTTTCCAACGTATCACTGTCATCTCCTAGATTGATAATAAATCTAGTGACTATACGAGAAACGTCTGAGCAGTGCCAAATGCAAAGACGCACTAATTATGACTTGCATTGTAATCACGGCCTAAGCGTCTTATCTGCGACTAATCACGTGGAAGCGCAAAATCTCAGTACTTGGTTCATTCGGTGAATACAGTATAACCGTTAAAACGCACCAAGGGACGAATCTCAACAAAGCAAGGGTGAGCCGCTAGTATATATATATATATACTTATAAATAAATAATGATTGTGATCGAATATCAACCACTGGGCGAAAACTAGTCAATAAACGACCCATAATATTTTTATTATTTTTGTAGTTATGTTTGTTTATAACAATTAATTAGCAAATGCAAATTATTATAAAATGTATAATTATATAAAATATTTATTATTAAGCTCTCGTAAAAGCGTACCTACATGTTAATTTGTCAACAGAAAATTCTCATTTAAAATGATAACTATGTTATTTTTATGCAAAAAGGTAAAAGAAAAACAAGTTTAGGTCATCATGTTGACATTTAACATGAAATTGCGTTTTTTATATGAAATGAGTTCTCTACTGTTAAGGGTTAAACACATTTAATATTTTTAAATATTACGCATGGCCTGGCGCAAAAAAGCTAACAATTTTTTTTCGTGTCGCGTATGAAAATCTTTTAGTTTTTATAAATTTAAACTGACATGACCGTGGCTTGACACGGGACTCGAACCCAGGACGTCCAGATCTGCAGCCGTACAATGCACATGCTAGCCACAATACCAGGCAGTTACAACACACTAGTTTATTTATGTTTATTTATACTAGTATATATATATATATATATATATATATATATATATATATATATATATATATATATATAAGTTGATATAAATACATTGGTTACAGTTCGATTGTTGTATCACCTGATTTTGATAATATCTATTTAATGATTATTACATCGACTTTATAGATATTGATTATATTTCAACAATTCATAGCCTTCATAAAAATTCTATACAAGTGTTCATGTACCTATGCTCTCGTAAAATAATAATATTCAATATATAACACTTTAATGTCCACGGATTTGGTCGCGTGGTATGAAAAATAAATAATTTACTCATCCAGGACATAAGCTATCTCTATTTTGAAATTTATTCCATTTCCTTGTGCCGTTGCGGCGTGAAGGCAGCAGTTACTAATTGACTGACAAACTTTCACATTTACAACACTAGTGTGACTAATGATGTTATCAAATATGTACATAAGACGTGCTGGGATCGAACCTGCGACCTTCGGCAGTTGGTACATTATTCACATACATATGCGCGTTTATAAAATATTATTTAAAACTTTCTAAGAGCTTTCACAAAGCATACGTAAAACACTTCATATCTGTCAGACTAATATTATGGCGAAGTATATAGGGTATTCTGCATAACATTTTGTAGTGTATACTTGGGATAAATGGTACGCGAACAGACACACAAAGACACAACCAAGAAATTTAAGTGCTCAGTTTTTCACTAAATATATGGAAGCTTACAGCAAACTTTTGTGCTACATCACAACCGAATTATTATATAAAAAAATACTTTAAAAGTGTTTCTCTTCACGTTTCAGATATTCATTTTTGTACCGAAAACCCTTTCAATGTCCCGAACGTGTTTGATTAACAAATCCCATACATTAAACCCCAAACTTGAGTAAAAGTGATTCAGCTGAATACAATTTTGGGAACTTTCAAACTCCGCCGTGTAATCCGTTAACACATAATGTATTGGGTATAATATTAATGACCGATTTCGAAGTATCTGAGTACGTCTGTTTTTGTGTATATTCTACATGATATCATCAATTCTGAAATGATTTTTATGATTGCTTTTTAATATGTTGATTATCAAGGGTAGCTATTTTCAAGAATAATTGAAGCCCTAAGGATGAATCATATTTTGAAGTCAGCGTAATTTAAGATATATATATATATATATATATATATATATATATATATATATATATATATATTATATATATATATATATATATATATATATATATATATAAATAATTCTTCTGTACGTGTGTTCGTTCACCTACTCCTCTGTGCCACTGATCATTTCCTAAGCGGCAGGAACGGTTTTTATGATATTTTTGTGTATGTTCGAGAGGGTCCCTGCAAGGTTTGAATTCACAAATGGATCCGGTAGGTAGAAGGTGGCGCTGCAGTCAGTATGTCATAAAATTTTCATAAAAGACTTCACTTTCCGAGCAATAAATAAATTTAAACTATTGATAAAATGAAATAAAAATCTGTGTATATGTATGTTTCCTATGGACTCCAAAACAGCTGATAAAATAAAAATAAGATAAAAAATTTCAGCTAATCTTCAGATTCAGTACAAAAAATAACACACACAAAAAAATTGCACTTTTAGTCGATATGTTAAGTAATGGTTGACGTCAATTGAGCCATTTCATATTCTTAGGAAGTGAAATTATAATGTTAATGGATTCGTCTAAATAACTTAAATACGTATACTTAAGTTATTTTATGTACGACACAATAAAATTACGTACATTTTAATCCCCGAGACTCCATTTAAAACATCACATTTAGAATTCTTTGTCATATGTCTTCTTCAATTTATTTTTCAAAAGAATAATAAATAAGTTTCAAGGGCAAAGCTGTCAGGAACATATTTGATTGTCATATTTTGTATATAAGCAAATATGAAAGAAATATTTTTTAAACAAAATGTGCAAAATGAAAAAAAAAATCTTTTTAATGTTCCTCACTCTGATCTTTCTTTTTCACGTTCTTATAATCATTTCATTGTTCTATTTTCATTATTATAATATAACTTAATGACTTTCATTCAGCTCTTTTTAACACCCCATGACTAGACCATCTCTCAGGATAAAGGGTGGCCTACAGTCGCGGGGTAGTCTACATACGCCACAGTCTACAACGCTAGCCAAGTACGGGTTAGCGAACTTCACATGTCTTTTGAAACTAGTTAAGTTATATCTAGTATTCAGATTTCCTTACATTTATTTTCCTCTAAAATACCTTCTTCTTCTTATTTTCTTTTAAAATACCTTCTTATTTTTACAGGAACATTTGACATTTGAAATAAAACTATCTTTTCGGGGGTTTTTTCGCGGATTTATGTTAATTTTTAGCTCCTGTCGTTTCGAATGCTTTACAACAATCATGGTAATTACAGAAATATATGAACGGGCAATAATGTTGGGAATAATTTCCACATGGTATATCCAGGTACGATTATCAATTATATAACCAAGGAGTAGAATATTCCATTAGTTTCACCAAGAGCTATGTTGGATCGCATCTGAGTAATCGAGGGCGGTTACTAGAATTTACGATTCAAATATTAAGTTGATTTATGAAATCATTAAATAATTATTTGAAATCGTTGGTATGTTGTAAGCCTTAGCTATATCGATAATTTCAAGGTTGTCTGTAGCCTGGGTAATAAATACACCATTAAATTTGTTTACATACATTATTAGTCTGTGCCTATTTATATGTCTGTAGGCTAAATTGAATACTATTTACTTAAAATTAATTGCTTGAAACGGTAAAGTCGATTATGGTATTGTCGGGAATGGATACAAAAGCAAGTGTTTTTAACCTATGCAGTAGGTGGGTAAGGAAAATTGTGTTATAGCCCGAGATTACCTATTCGATTTCCGCAAGAAGACATGGCATGGATAAGTAAAAAGGCCTTGGTTTTGGTCTCTCCCATATTAAGTACGTGAAGATGTTTTCATACATAATAAATATAATAAGAAATATTCAGGATTTTTTGCTACTTTACAATAAGTAGGTCTATACCTAGTATTGAATAGGCATGTATGTATGTACATTGTATAACTTCATCTTTGATCTACGAGACTTAGAACTTTCTTTCGTATGTGACATATGCAAAAATAATGCTTAACTAGTTTATAACCACTAACAAAAAATAAATGTGTAAAATTATTATTTTCTACCACCGAAGATATTGCAGATTCGATTCTTGCATCGAATAATACTTATGGTCTATATAAGAGTTATCTAGATTTTTTATGTATATATTAAAACAATATAATCTATACATATAATAAAATTGTAACTAAGCTGAGTCTGTACATTAGATATTTTTTGAAAAATCTTATTAAAATAAACATTATTATCGATACAGAGGCCGAATCTACAGTTTTTAGAATTTTTGTCTGTTTGTCTGTCTGTCTGTTACCGCATCACAGAAAAACCACTGGAGGGATTTTAATGAAATTTGTTATGATGGTAGCTGGTTAGCCGGGTCAACGTATAGGATAGTGGATTACCGCGGGAAAATATCAATATGGTTTTTGATCATCTTAACGCGGGCGGAGCCACGGGCAATGCTAGTATATAATAATTAAATTATAATTTTGATAGGTTCTTTTTTTTAAATATTTTTTTTGTGATTTTGCGACCTTTAACCTTTTGGTTGGTGCAATGTATCCACATTGGAAAAATAACAGAACTTCGGTAAATTAAAATTTTAAGCATAATTTTATTGAAAATATAGTCTGATATTAATATCAAGATACGACGTTGATACCTCATTATATAGTAGGTCGGATGTCGCTTGTTAGTTAAATGGAAGCTTATTTTGCCATATTTAGTCAGAATCGTGCGTAAATATAGTTCCCATGAACTGAACTAATGTAAATATAAAACATTTTTACTGTGTATAACTTAGTACGTTTATGATATTAACTATCTCGTTGGTTTAATGGTTGGTCTAAAAAGATACAGTATGTACAGAAGGTCCTTCCTCCAGAAGTTCCGGGTTCGAGTCCCGCATCGTAAGTCTCAAGTATAGTCGTTAGGTTTATCTGTTAAGATTTTCTCCGTAATTGCCCAAAGTCACATCCTCGTATGTCGGAAAACATAAAGCGTACGTACGTCTTATGTTTGATCTCACATCGCTATTTCGACATGTCATCTCCACTGGACACTCTTAAGTGTAAGGAACAGAGTATTTGCCTTTGCCCACACTTTGAATGAACAACATCAAGAAGTACAAATATTTTAAAATTAATTATTATTCATTTATAAATGCGTATATTTATTCAAAAAAAAATTCAGGGTTCAGATTACTTTATAAAAATATGTGTTATGAAAGCGTTTTTTGTGTTTCATTATATCCAGTAAAAGAATTACTTAATAATAAATGTGCACTTAGTGCACAACACAAACGAGGCAGTGATAGCCCGGTGGTAGCGCACTCACTTGGGAAACCGAGTGAAGCGGGTTCAAATCCCGGATCTCGCACCTCTGATATTTTCATGTGCGAATCATTTCTAAAATGACTTACCACTTGCCTTACGGTGAAGGAAAACATCGTGAGGAAACCTGCATGTCGGAGAGAACCTAGCAAGTTTTGAAAACACATGTGAAGTTCGCCAACCTGCACTTGGACAGCGTGGTGGACTATGGCTTGATCCCCGTCGTATTGAAGGGAGGCACGTGCCCAGCAGTAGGA
Organism: Brenthis hecate; assembly: GCA_951806755.1. Taxonomy (NCBI): domain Eukaryota; kingdom Metazoa; phylum Arthropoda; class Insecta; order Lepidoptera; family Nymphalidae; genus Brenthis; species Brenthis hecate. The sequence goes on along the minus strand of OX638271.1, from coordinate 3,941,942 downwards.
CGTTAAAAAGGGCTGAATACAATTAATAATTAACGATTACTGTATAAGTTACGAACGTATTATATTTAAATTTAAATATATTGTAACTTAATGTATATCTTTTCTTGAAATGTAACCTATAATCTCTAAGATTCAAAATCTCGATGACCCACATTGAAATAGATTTAAGGGGAAACCTTTTTCCACCCTGATGGCTTTGTTATCGGCATTGATAGTCATTTATCAGCGTCTATTGTTTTCCGATTCGAGCAGTACAACAATCGGTCTTGATTTTATTCAGTAAAAATCGTGCTTTCGGATTTAAAGTATTTTAATCAAAGGTAGCAGGGGCTTAGACAAGATGTTATTCTACAAATGTTAAAGATCTATACATATAATAAAACTGTAATTGATCGTCTGTAAATGGAATATATTTGAGAAAAACTATTATTGGGGGTCTTTATTAACGCAATTGAACCCAAAACAATGATTTTTAGAGTTCTTGTTTGTTTGTTTATCGATTAGTCTGTGGCTTTGTGCGCGCTAATCTCAGAAACGGCTTAACCGATTTGAGTTCCGTTTTCACTAATGTATTTTTGTAAGCTTCACTTAACTTCTTGTGTCTGTCTTTAACCGACTTCCAAAAAGGAGGAGGTTCTCAATTCGTTGGAATCTTTTTTTTTTCTTTTTCTTATGTATGTTTACCGATTACTGGAAAACGCCTGAACCGATTTAAAAAAAATTGTGTTTCAAAGGGTATACTTTCCAGGTGGTCCCATATAAATTTTATCGAAATCGGTCGAGCGGTTTTTTTTAAAAATCAACAATAAATATATTTTTTAAATAAATTGTTTAATCGAATGTGTAATTAAAAAACTTTCTTCTTACAAATTACCTGCTTATTACGTCTACACTAAAAATGGAAAGATAAAAACTTAAAAAAATAAAAAACTGACTTCCAACAATGTTTTAAGATATGAATATCTAATAGGTAAATATATATTTTACGTATCGAAATATATTAGATTTGCTTTGCATCAGCTGGATCCGACTTCAAAAATATTTGATTAGGTATCTATTCTAAATGAAAACCTCAGTTTTGTTATTTTTTACATTTTAGTGCCTGGAAGTCGGTTTTTTTTAAGTTTTTATATTTCAATCGGTGCATAAATAGAAACGGTATGTTAATTTAAAGAATCACCTAGGGCCAAACCCGAGCGAATTGAGGGCAAGTTGCTAGTTCTTTACTAAATGAACTGCCTCGGTGGTGTAGTGGCTAGCATGTACGGCTGCACACTCGGAGGTCCTGGGTTCGAGTCCCGGGTCGGGCCAAGTTTAGTTATTGAGTCTTTCTGTATAGTAAGTCTCAGTAACAGCCCGGAGTTGGGAAGTTGGCGGTGTTTCACCCCCGTGCCTCGGAGAGCACGTAAAGCCGTCGGTCCTGCGCCTTAACTCTCACTGGTCGTGTCGAGCAGTCGTCCCACCAGAGTATGAGAGTGACAGGAATAGAGAGTGCACTTGTGTCTGCGCGTACACCTGTGCACTATAATATCTCCTGCGCAGTTGGCTAGTCTCAATGAGATTGGCCGCCGTGGCCGGAATCGGCTAGGAGAACATCATCGAACATCACTAAATGAAAAATTTAATCGTTATATTAGTATAACGATTAAATGTTTCCTTTTATGACTGTACAACTATATTTTGTTTAAAGCCTATAATTAATTATTGTATTTAAATATAGAAGACTTATAATTACACTAACAACTCACCTTCGCTCCAGTCGGGATCGTCCCTAGTTACGTTTTAACGTTTAGTATAGATTTCTTAGAGATAAGATATTTTTCCGAAGTAAAAACTGTCCTATACGTTAACTCGGATAACCAGCTATCATCATATGTTTCGTTAAAGTCTCCCCACTGGTTTTCTCGTGATGCATTCCCAGACAGACAGACAAAAATTCTAAAAACAATAGATTCCGCCTCTATATCGATAATAATGACTATTTCAATAAGATTTTACAAATATTTAATGTACAGATTTGACTTAGTTAGAATTTTATTATATGCATAGATTGGTAACTTTTTTAAAACAGGTAGAATTTTGTCTTCCAATAAGAAAATTATGTAACTTAACCTTTGACTTTTTAAAAATCTTGAAAATGCTTCTATCATTTATATTATTTACATCATCAATCAGATCTTTACTGCAGTTGTTCACTCACTGCATTTATTATATGAATAATTTTCAGAACTATGACCATATTTTAAAGATTATTTTTCGAAGTGCCACTCTAGCGGAGCTGCGGGCAACATTTTGTATAGATAGATTATAAAGGCAGAATTAACTCAGTGGTAATGTTCAATCTGGGAACCTTTTCTAACATGATTACCATTTGTCTTATAATAAAGGAAAACATCTTGAGGAAACCGTTGTCTGAGAGAATCTAGAATTTTCAAAAGACATGTGAAGCCATACTTGGCCAGCGTTCTGGACTATGCCCTGATTCCCCTCGTATTGAAGGGAGGCGAGCAGGTAGGGACATTAAAAAAGGGCTGAATATGTTCATATGAAACGTAAAATCTAAAAAAAAACCATACATACAGACGAACATAGAACCTTCTCCTTTTTGTAAACCTTTCCATGTCCTTTTATCGGTCAAAAACATTTAGTGGTTAGTAATGTAGTAGCTAGCTAGTACAATTGTACTTTAGACTTCAAATTAGTATAAAAGCTTGTTTTAATTTCACTAGAGATTAGAACTACTTGACATCTCCAGATTAAGTTTTAAGTCTCAATATTCTTGTTAAAATAAAGGAGCTTTATTTAAATTATTAAGAACTACATATTTCTTATATTTAAATGACCTGTAAGTAAACTTAATAACAATTAAATGATCATAATTTTAATATATGGATTTTGTTATTATATTTAAATCCATTATAGCTATAAAACGATAATTTACTACTAATACTTACTCGTATACTTTTTATACGAGAATAATCTACTGAAATATGACTTAAAGGGTTGCATCGTACCGATGGGCGTCGAGCTCTGATATTTGGATCGAATTTACTATAATGGCATTCATGATTGATGACTGTGTATCGTATAATATATGCCTAAACTGTTTACTTTCAATATCGAAGCACAGATCGTATTAGAATAAAAATTTAATGTCTTGAAAACATGTCCATGTATAACTGACTTGGAAGTCTAGTGGCTAGCATGTACGGCTGTAGAGATTAGATCCTGAGGTCCCTGATTCGAGTCCCGGTTTCAAAATAAAAGCCCGGAGTTGAAAAGTTGGCGGTGATCTACCCCCGTGGAAAGCATGTGAACCGTCAGTCCTGCGCCTGATCTTTCACCGGTCATGCCAAATTGTCGTCCAATCGTAATTTGAGAGTGAAAGGAATAGAAAGTGCACTTGTGTCTGCGCGTACACTTGTGCTAATATAGTATTTCCTACGTAGTTGGATAGTTTCAGTGACATTGGCTGCAGTGGCTGAAATCGAATAAATAAATGAGTTTTGTGTATAATTAATCCGATCCGGCACTCGAATGCAGGTCCAAGAGCACTAACGAAGAAAAGTTCATAATAGTACAAATTAAGATAAATTTACGTTTTTAAATCCCAAGATATAACTAAGTTACTATGAAGGAATATATACATATTTCAATTCACGCGAGGCTGATTCCAATATATGGCGGGAAACAGGGCAATTAGAGGCAACGGATGTGTGAGCTTTTGCAATAGATATTTATGTACAGATGAAAGGAAAACGACTTATTAACATTTACTTCATTGATTATAGTTTATTTTGCTGCTTTATTATTTTATAAATTTTATATATTTATTATTATTTTAAAATTTATTAATAAAATAAAATTATGTTGGGACATTAACACACAGCACCATCTAGTTCCATGGTAAGCTACGAGTCTTGTGTTATGGGTACCAGATAGTTGATACACTACATATATATAACTTTAAATACCTACATACATATTATAAATTTAAATATCCATGACTGGAGCTTACAAGCATTCGTGCTCATCACACAAATGATGCCCCCACAGCGGAACTCGACCCGCGAACGCTGACACTGCAAGTAGGGTCACTACAAACCGAGCCAAACGTGTCGTCAATTATTATACATAATATAACACGATAAATATTCTGCTGTCCAAAGATTTATTTTTTGTGTACTTTGAGATTTTACAAAAATTCTACGGATAAAGTTTTTTTTTCTGTTTTCCCGAATTTTCCAAGTACCCGAAATATTTTTACAATTCCAGCTCCCTATTAAAATTTACTATTTTATTTTCTCACATACTAACTAGAAGGCTCATGGGCATGACACAATGATCTACTTACATATTATATTAACAACTAAGCAAATTATTATTAAAATAATACTTTCTTAGATTTACGCGAATATTTGACATTTTAATTAAAAGTATCTTTTCGGATTATTTCGGTTTATTTTGGTTCCCGACGTTTCGAATGCTTTAGAGCAATCATGGTCATGGGAGAGACTAAGGTTTTAGACGTCTGAAAGGCGTTATGTGCTTGTTACAGACTGTGCCTACCCACTATTATTTAAATTATTTTTTTAAATATTATACAGTAGGCACATATTAATCTAGATAAACATAAAATATTTAATCATATCGACATATCAGAAATACAGTTCGCTTTCAAGGCCGCATCGAACGTGTTGTATTTGCATATTATGTCCTTCAAATATGACTGATGTTTCTGACATAATAATGTTTTATTATATTACTAGCATTACACGCGGCTTTGTCCGCGTTCATACTTCCATCGCTACTAAGCTTCACAGGATCACCTGCTAGGCTAATCTTAAGGTTACCTAAAGATTTCATCAAAATCGATTCAGCCGTTTTAGAGCCCATAGGGTACCTACATACACACCTCGATTTTATATATGTATCTATAAACATATACATGTACCTATAGTATGGATATCCATTCTTCTATTATTAATATTATACATGTGAAAGTGTTTTTTTGTTTGTTCTTCTCTCACGTCGAAATAGAGTGACGGACTGCCGTGATTTTTCGTGTGGAGATAGTTGGAGGGCTAGAGAGTGACATAGGCTACTTTTTACTCCGGGAGATTATTTCATTCTCACGGGAACACACGTTATAATACAACCCAAAAAAATATTTATAATCAGAATTACTTGAAACTTGGTACTAATGCTCTTCAATACAATTAAATAAATACGTGTATCAGAGTTAGGGTAAAATAGGGGATAAAGTTGAAATTTATATGAAACCTACCTTTTCAGAGCTGTTTTTGTAGTTTTAGCGCGAGCAAAGTCGCGGCTTTTGCTAGTAGATATATAAATTTTCATAATAAAAACGTAATGTTCGCTGATAATCTCAGAGGTAGGGGATTTGAGTTTTGCCAGTGTGATTAAAAAAATGCATAAAGTAGATATAATAAGAACTAAGTTTAGGTTTCATTATTTTTATGAATAATTTACAATTTCATTTCTTACTTTATTGTATGACATCAGTTAAAGTATCTATAATCTATATATTATTTGGATCATTTTTTTAATGGTAACATGAAAATTCTTTTTTAAAACATTAAAAAATTATGCAATAAATTAATAGAAGAAAAAAAAAATATTTGCATTTTTTGTTCTTGTTCGCCTTCTCAATAGTGTAATATGTTTATAATAACGGAATAATTAATATATACAAATATATTAAATGTCTTTCAATAGAAGTAATATGTAAAATAAGTAAAAACACGTTATAATTTTTTGCATCGATTGTACATACTAATGATGATGATAATGATGATGACTAAAATCTAACCTCTTAACCGCGTCGACTAACTCGCTCAGCTAATTACAAGCGATGTATTGCTAAGCTAAAATTAAATCGTGGTACCCTTTAAGCCTTACATATCTATATAAAAATATATAAAACAATATCATATAACAACGATTTTATGTGTTTACAAAATATTATTATAAGTAGGAATAGCTAAAGCTACGTTATATGTATGTAAAAGCTTTTTTTATTATACCTCATTCATTTATTACTCAAAATCTTACACTAAAAAAAAATTGTCCCGTTCATGACACCTGTCCCATACTATTAGCGACTTACACTCGATTCGCCCGGGTGCGTCGCCCTAGGTATTATTTTGTTCACAATTTCATGGGTTATAATTTTTTGCGCGTAACCCTGATTTTTCCTAAAATAAAAGTAGCCTTAGTTACTCCTTATAACAATAGCTATGTCAGTGAAAGTCCCGTCAAAATCGGTTCAGCCGTTTCAGAGATAAGCCGGAACAAACAAACAGATATACATACCTTCAGACAGACAAAAACTTTAAAAATTGATTTTGTCTTATTATTACCGTATATACTTACATATGTATGCATTTAGTACAAAGCGGTTATTTCGACAATTCAAATAGATATTTCAATTTTATTTATCTGTATAGATGACCAGACCCTTCCGTCAAGTCATTGTTCCATTTTTGGATGAAAAGTATCGATTCGTGTCCCGGGTGTGTGGTGTTTGCATATTTGTGCGCTATAATATCTCATGTGTTTTGCGTTAGTTGGGTAGTCTTAGTAAGATTAGCAGCTGTGATCGATAATGAACACAAAGATATTATTAGTAGGGGTACGTGAAGGTCGCAGTGTCGATTCCTATATATACATATAAGGTGAAATATATTTCCCAGACGTTTGTGACAGTCAGGTACCGCCATCGAATAGCGTTGAAATACAACAAATATTGGTAAAAAATGACTCAATATACGAGCATATTTTCCATAAATGAAATTTAATTTTATTAATATAACAGAAAATTGTAGTGCTTTATGAGTTTTTTTAAGGTTAACTAAAAACTACAATTATGTCATTCTAAAAATGTGTATTGTATTTTTATCTCATACAGTGTCAACGCGTCGTGTATCAACTTTCTCAGTATTTTTGGCTCCTACCCATTTCCGTGTTTTTCATTTCGTCTGTTTTGACAGGTTGTACACTATCTTGATATTGGCACATCTAATAACCACATAGGAGAATGAAGCTTTTTTGTAATTCGATAACACTTTTTTTTTACACACATTTATATTTACACTAGCTTTTTCTGCGGCTTCGCTCTTGTAGTCTATATAACTATATAAATGTTCGATATATTAGGTTAAGTTAAATGTGCGATTAGATGTGCGTTATTTAATTCCGTTACACTGGAAGGAAAACTAAAATAAATTAAAAATTAAAAAATAACCCGACTATCTTGGACTGATTTTCATCAAACAGCTAAGAACACTCCTAATTCCCTTTATTATATATATATATATATATATATATATATATATATATATATATATATATATATATATATATATATATATGTGTGTATTATTTCTCGCTAATTTTGTAAATATTAATTTGTAAATACAAATAAATAAATAGCAAAAGCATCGTTCCTTATGAAATTATTTTTTTAATATTTAAAGTGTTTATATAATATGTTAAAGCCATGTTACTAACTAGTTCTTGCCTTTAGTTCTGCCCGCGATTTTTTTCCAATTCATTTTCACGAGTATCCGTCAAAGTTAAGAAACTATTTAATTTTTTTTCTCAGACGTTATAAAAGATCAAAAATTTTACAACGCGAACTTTCCTTAGTGGTGAAAACTTTTAACTCCCACTGTTCGAAATTCCAATAGAATTGAATTCTTTTGTAAAAGTGCAAATATTTCACTGAGTAAAATATTTTAAAACGAATAGTTCACGCTTAAAGTTATAAATAGTCATTGTTTTATATCGATTTTCTTTAGTATGAAATAATGGTAGAGATCTACAATACTGTTTCGAAAAGAGGTATCTAAAATTTCTTCGATTTATATATTTTTTGGAAAATCTTATTGAAATAGATATTATCGATACAGAGGCCGTATCTATAGTTATCAGAATTCTTGTCTGTCTGTCTATCAGTTTGTCTGTTACCGCATCACGGAAAAACCACTGGAGAAATTTTGATGAAATTTGGTATGATGATAGCTGGTTATCCGGGTCAACATATAGGATACTTTTAACTGCAGTAAAATATCTCATCTCTGAGAAATCTATACTAAACCCTAAAACATAAGTAGGGACGAACGCGAGTGGAGCGAGGGTGAGTCGCTAGTATATATATATATATATATATATATATATATATATATATATATATATATATATATATATATTGATGAAAAATCGAAGAAATTTTCATACACATACAGAAAACATATATTCAATAACTCTGTCTTGTGTTGAAGCCAACAAGTGAAGTTATTAAGAGAATTGAATTGTATCATACTAATTACTATTTTTACCAAATTAAAAAAGGAGGTATTTTGAGGCAGTTCTACAATTTTCACCCTCTATCTGATTAGCATACAAAGGTGACAGTCAGATTGTATTCCTACACGTACATTCATCATATCGTATAGTTAGGTCTATTCTAGGTCCAGGTTTCGGCTGAAGGTTGGGAATGCTAGATTTTTTTCCACTAACAAGAGTCCAGGTCTTAAATAAGAACAAGTCATATGTGTGCGTTAATTTTAAGAAAAAGAACATACGACCAAATTGAGCTCTTCCTCCTTTTTTATAATCGCTAAATAAAATAAAAACGAATGTTTACATTAAAAAAATTATACGATAAATCTCTTTTTGGTCTGGTTGAGATGAAAGCATGTTGCTTGCTTCATTAAAAATTGGCGTTTAGTTGAATATTTTTAAGTGTCTTTCATATATTTTTTCTCAAATCTCTTACATAACTTCCTCATATATTTTTTTACTTTTGTACATACTTTTTTTAGTATAAAGAAATTAAATAACACGCCTTTGGTGGACATTAATGAACAGGACATATCAAAACGAATCAAATGAAGCTTAACTAAAGTTCCACTGTCAATCTCATGTCTCCAGATTAGTTTGGTGATATCAATTTATTATTTTGTCATCTGTATTACTTTCTTCAAGAGATGCAATGATTTTTAAAAACATGAAAAAATCGACTTTCCAGATTTGATTATATACATAGTGAGAATTGAAGTTATTAAAAAATCTTATTAGAAGAAATACTATAACCTAATAATTTATTAGATTTACGCGAATATTTGATATCTATACACTTAATAAAATTGTAACTAAGCCGAATCTGTTCATTGAATATTTATTAAGTTATAGTCATTACTATCGATACAGAGGCCGAATATATAGTTTTTAGAATTTTTGTCTGTCTGTCTGTCTGTCTTCACGGAAAACGCACTGGAGGGGTTTTGATGAAATATGGTATGATGATAGGTGGTTGTCCGGGTCAACATATACTTTTTATTGCGGAAAATATCTCATGTCTGAGAAATCTATAATAAACATTAAAACGTAAGTAGGGACGAACCCGAGCGGAGCAAGTGTGAGTCGCTAGTTTTAAATAAAAGTATCTTTTAAATAAGTCCGCATAAAATCTGGAAAGATCGTTTAAAATACTATAACATTTGGATAGCCTACAAGATAACAATATGTATCCAGTATCCATTCCATCCGTTCTGCCTCTAAAAGTTGCTGTCAGCTCTGAACGGCTCGACTAGTAGTTCCTATTTTAGACGTGCCCCAGCCAGTTTTCACCTCAAGTGAATTTATTTCTATCAATCTATCAATAAAAGTCTCTAATTATACGTATTGTGTGTGTATATATATATATATATTTGTATTGTATGTATGTGTATTGTATAATATAAAATATATGTATTATAATTATATATTGTTATTTATGTAGTATATTATGTTTATATATGTATATTGTGATTTCTTTTCTTTTTTTAACTTTACTTCCTAATAACTTTGCACATTTATACTCCGTTAAATGTCAATCTTTCTCACCTCCCTAGGATGACTGGAAGAAATCTCTATTAGAGATAAGTCCAACTTTGCCTTCAATTTTCTCTTAATGTATTTTTTATGCGCAATAAAGAATATATAAGATTATTAAAATGCTTTCTGTTTAACATATTTATTAATTTTCATAATAAAACTTGTTGATATTGGCTTACTGAGAGAAATTTTACAGAAGAACCCCTTATTAAATGAAAATGTGTGCTGAGGAAGGAGGAATGGTTCTAAAAATTTATTGTTTAAACCGTAGGTAACCTTTTGAGCAAAGAATGTAAGTTTATATGAAGTAACGTCGAATTTTGAGGGATCATATTGATAGGAGAGTCGTAATATTATTTTTCCAATATTATTTAGATTTGCAACCCGCGATATAGAGATAATTTAGCCATTATGCGGACCCTATACTAATTTTAGTAAACCAATTACTTAAATTAAGACATTTATCTTTTTAAAAGGAGGTTTTTTGTTTTGTAACATTAAGGCGTGCCAGTGAAGCAAAATTTATTACTTGGGAAAAAAGATTGATTGAAAAAAATGATTGTAATTACCATAACAATTCAAAGTTTTTATGGTTTTGATATATTTTATGGTATTATGCATCTATATTTCAATTCATTTTTTTTATTCGATTACAGTGAAGCCCAAAGGAGGGCTATGTCATACATACACACGTAGCAAGACTCGTAGTAAGAATAAAACTGACTGACTACATGATACTATGTTCCTTTTTTTACTTATTCTCGTCTTTTTCTAATTCACTTTTCACGCAGTCGGTTTTTTTTTTGAAAATATTTTTAAAGCAATTTGCTCTAAATTTTGTATGAAAATTTCAGTCACGACAGTACGAATAGCTTCAAATATTTACATGAATAAACAAAATACTTATATATGTTATCAATTTAGCATTGCAGTAGTTTTAAACTGTGATTTATACGCGAACATTCAAATTATACGTCGAGTTATAGGAAAACGATATATAGCCTAACATTAATAATGGTCTTGTAGGAAATGTTTTTCTTCATATCCCCAAGTTTATTATTATACTTGGCAAATGGAAGAACGCAGCTGTTAGTAAGTTTCAGATGCTATATTCATTTTTACTGAGGAAGCAATCATCATGAACAGTAATAATAATTATAGTTTTAAAACACTAAAATAAACAGTCTTAGCTCAAAAGAAATTAAATTCGTATATTTTATTACTAAGTAGTGCCTACCACTAAGAGTTTCACCACCCTTCATAATCAGCTGAGATAAATGATATCAAATTATTTATTAAATTATCAGGATTTCATGTCTATTTGTCTTCTTCTCTGTTTGTCAACCGATTTTCGTTTTTAAGGTTCCGTACACGAAGGCTGCCTACGGAACTCTATTACTAAGCCTCCGATGTCCGTCCGTCCGTTCGTCTGCCCGTTTGTTAGAGGGTTGTATCTCATGAACCGCAATAGGTAGAAAGTTGAAATTTTCACAGAGTATGTATTTCTATTGTCGCTATAACAATAAAATAATAAAAATAAAAATACAAGAAATATTTTTCTAACGTTCGTAATCGATCATCGAAGATAATGTACTACATACATAGAGTAAAAGTCATATTAGTAAATAGTACATGTACTATAGTGTGATTACGGTCGAATTTCAACCACTAGGCGAACACTAGTCTTTATATCGTTACAAATCTATACACCAATTATAAAGATGTTAAAATCGATATCAAAGATTGACTATATAATTAGTTACTCGTACCAATTATTCTAAATCGAATTTACGTGTTCTCGCTGAAAGGATTGTCTAGTATATGGACAATGATTGTCAGTATGATGTTGGACGGCAAGTTGTACCCGACCCAGGTCATGTTTGAGAATCCGATACAAATACATTGTATATAATATCGTAACCAGACCATACTTTATCTAATATATTTAAACGAGCAAGTCTTGTATATATCTTATCTTTTTAAACGGGCAATTCTTGAAACGCATATTTTCGAGTTTTCATGCGGTTTTGTTTCGCATTATTCCGAACAAAATTTAGTCGCTAATTCGCACGCTAGAACATAAGCATCGCGGTCAAACCGCCAAGGCACAAGTATGACAACCACAGGTGTCTGGGTTCATATACCAGTCGTATACAAAGTTTTCACTTATGTTTTTTTTTGTATTTATTCAATTTTTTAGTTTGTATTTTTCGGTCGCCCAGGTACTTAGATTTATGCGAACATTAGAAATTTTAAATGAAACTATTTTTTTGGATTTTGTCGTGCTATTATTTTACAATTTCATTTCCGACGTTTCGAATGTTTTACAGCAAACACCCTTTCCCGTGACTGTTTCCATGATAGACCTGTATGTATGTATATTACATAATGAATACAATTTCAGCCGAAAAATGTCGATGAGTGATAATTGAACTTAATAATGATCTCCCAACGCCTCATTGAGACTAACCAACTGCGCAGGAGATATTATAGTGCACAAGTGTACGCACAGACACAAGTGCACTCTCTGTTCTTGTCACTCTCATACTCCGGTGGGACGACTACTCGACACAACCGGTGAGAGTTAAGACGCAGGACCGACGGCTTTACGTGCTCTTCAATTCACGGGGGCTGTTACTGAGACTTACTAAACAGAAAGACTTAATAACTAAACTTGGCCCGACCCGAGACTCGAACCTAGTACTTCTCTATGTGCAGCCTTACTAGCTAGCCACTACACCACTGAGACAGTTAATTGAACTTAAGTATAGTTGTAGTAGTTCAGTGCTATTTAAAGCACCTGTGATATCAGATATGAAATACCTTATTCATATAATACAATTATTCAAACTACTTTAATAACGTTTTGAATTAAAACATCTGTCTGTATCGATTCAATCATTCTTTTATACGTATATACGTATATTTTATACGTACTTACTTCTTTTACACTTATATACGTATAATTTATACAATACTTGGACTGCCTCGGCGGTATAGTGGCTAGCACGTACGTCTGCACATCTGGAGGTCCTGGGTTCGAGTCCCGGGTCGGATCAAGCTAAGTTTATATAGTATAAAAGCTTAAAATATTTTATACATATGTTTTAGCCGCTAGCATTCTAAAGAAAGAATATTTAAAATGTAGCATGAACAACTCCAAAACAAAAGAAAAAGAAATTTAAAAACGTGACATTTAAAAAACCTAAAGCCAAAAAACCTATGGCGTAACTAAAATTTAAAACTTTCATGTATTTAGGACGGAATTTTTTTAAAACAATATCATAATATTTAAATCTAATGTTAGTTATAGTTGCTCAATTGACTATTATTGTTTATTATTTAAGGATCATATTGATTCTTCATATTTTGTTAGTTATAATTTTATTATATTAATTTGGTTATTGATTATTTATAATTTATTATTTACAATTTTATAATATTAATAACGGTATCGGTTAGTTGTAATTTGTAATATTAATGTTTTAAGAGTATTGTCATCCACCGTCGGGTAATGTTATACGTAGAAGACAGATGTCGCCACGTTACACCCAACGGTGGGGAAATAATGTATAAATAGTTGTAATTGCCATTTTGTAATTCATTACGTTAAGTGATCGAAGTAAAGTGGAATTGCTGAATCTCTGTAGTCTTATTTAAAATTTATTACTAACACTAAATTGAACTCCTTCTATTATATACACAATATTGTTGTTTTTTTTTTAAATAACTATAGAATGCTTAAACACAACAACAAATCAATACTATATTTTTATGCGTTGGGCTTTATGTCATAATAATCGAGTATTTCATTTTTTTGTAGCCGTTGACCTTATGTAATTGGAGTGCATATTCTTTGCATATCTATGTATGTATGTATGTATATATATATATATATATATTAATCGATTGTAAACGGATTTCCATGACTACTTTTTATATAAATATTATTTTGTATGGTGGTAGCCCAATGATAATGATTGGAATACAAGTTAAATGTGAAGTGGGTTCAAATCACGAATCTTGCACCTCTAATATTTCATGTGCGAATCATTTTCAACGTGATTACCATTTCCTTTATGGTAATGGAAAACATCGTGAAGAAAGCTGATTGTCTAGGAGAACTCAACTGGGTTTCAAAATATATGTAAAGCCCGGTAGCCCACACTTGGCCTAGTATAGTAGACCATGACCTGATCTCCCTCGCATTCAATCTCGCGAAGAAAGCCCGTGCTGGTTAGTAGGATGTTAAAAGGGCTGAATGAAGATATAAATTTTAATAAAAAAGCTCTTTCCCTTTGCGTAGTGAAAAATGATTGGAAGTAAAGGTACTTTCTAAGTAAAAGAATAATTATTGATTATATTGGAAGACGGGTCCGAGGTCAGAAGTCAAAAGCTCTCGAATGCCCTAATGAACCCAGTGAGATCATCCATATTTTAAATTATAAAGGAAAAAAAAATATTTTAATCTAAAGGAATCATATTGTAAAATTTTCTATATACCTAAAACATAATTTTAACTATATGAACAAGATTATTAAAGATAATACTTTCTTAGATTTACGCAAATATTTGACATACATATCCATATCCATACTTCCATACTATCCATACTTCCATACTATCCATATCCATACTTATAAATGTGAAAGTGTATTTGTTTGTGTGATTGTTTGTCTTCCTTAACGTCGAAACGACGTGACGGATTGGCGTGGTTTTTGGTGTGAAGATAGTTGGAAAGCTGGAGAGTCACATAGGCTACTTTTTATCACGGGAAAACACCTAATAATACAATCCAAAAAAATATTTATGATCAGAATTATTTGAAACTTGGTATAAATGTTTTTCATTAAAATTAAATAAATACGTGTTTTAGCATTTTTCGAAATTCATCCTATACGGGGGTAAAATAGGGGATGAAAATTTGTACAAAACTACCTTTTAAAGATTTTTTGTAGTTTTAACGCGAGCAAAGCCGCGGGTTCTGCTAGTTTTAAATAAAATTATCTTTTCGGATTTTTTCACGAATTTATTTTGATTTTTAGCTGTGTGTGCTGGGATGACGGCATACTGAGGAAAATATGAGTGCAAAACATGCAGTGCCGACCCTACTACGTACTACGTAGTTAAGGAAATTGTGACAATCTAAACTTTGTCCTGACACTAATAATGATAACATAATAATGTCTAAATATAACTCAAGTGGTGTATTAAACATTTATATACTAGAGCTTTAAAATGAAACGGTCTTTAATTATTTCTTTTCATTAAAGCAAAAAGTCGACGTTTTCAGGAAAATTCTGAAAAGTCTTCTGGGACTACCACTCAGTTTAAAAAAAAACTTTATAGCCTATTGAGTGAAGCTATCTATGTAACATCACGCTACCCTTAGAATGGAGGTAATTATACAAAAATAAACTACGCGGTCTAGCTGTGGACTATAAAAATACTGGTTCAAAGTATATAATTACAAGTATAATTATAAGTTAAAAATATATATCGATATAACAAAGTCAAGGTAACTAATTGAATATTGTTAGAATATCTTATATATTCTTGTACATGGGAAGTAACAGCTGTATTCTTTGGCGAAGATTATTCTATTTAAAGTAATTTAAGCCTTCTCACAATAGTAATAAGTACCAAATTCTTTTGCATTTCAAGTGCATTGTTAAAAAGACTAAAAGATTATTTGGGTCTATTCATTTTAACAACAAAAACTTAAAAGAGGTTTCACTCCAGATATTTTAAAGAATGTAGAAGTAAGTGCCCTCAAAGTTTTTTTAGTAGTAAAGCTTAGGTTAAAGTTTTTTTTTGTAATTTAGTATTAATCGCTTATGTGTATAATTTTATGTAGCTTATCTGAAAATATTAATAATTTCATTTCATTTTACTTGTGTTCATCCAGTGGTCGAAACTGGACCATAAACATTATAGAAAATTTGAGGGAAAACATACGAACAGAATTTACCTATCTAAATTTTTTTTTTGTTATTTTTTACTGATAACGTTAAAGCTCCACAATAGCTTTTAAAAACAAAAACGGTTGACAAACAGGAGAAAAAGCTTTAACTGTTTTGTCTTTGCCTATTTATAATAGATACTATTTTTGTTTCAGGAATATAATTAACCGAGCGAACGAAGCGTCGCTGCTTCAAGTCTGGTAAAATCTCTGTCAGTTTGTTGGTACACCTGTACAGGTCGTATTTTACAACCAATTTAGACGAAACTTGGTATACAAGGTTTACAACTTTATAGAAATATTTTTATTATTTCAACGCAGTTTTTTTTTAACGCAGCTACTAGATATCTCCTCCTTTTGAGATAATATTTTGATAGTTTTTTTTTTATTTGAAAGATAGTAACTTTAAGTTGATCTCATTAAAATTTGGTGAAGATCTGATGAGGATCTTTGGCGTAATGAGCAGAATAGCTCCTCAAAACGCAGTAAATTGCTCACATAACTTTAGTGGTATATTCATTGTTGGAAAAAAGTTTGTGCTCGCAAGGTCTTCTGTTCAGAACTACTAGTATAGTTTTGACCCATCCAGTGGGCTTACATTTAGTTTGTTTGAATTTAAAAAAATAAAAAATTGTATTAGTCTCGTACAAATTACATTGTACGAGTATATCATACGGTTAACTACTACGGTGCTTGCTATCTAGCCAGTCGCATACTTGTTTATCTCGATGTATAAAGAAATCAATATTTGCTCATCAGTGAACTGTCCAAAAAGGTAGGACATTCAATCTGAAGAAAACTTGTGGGATGTAAACAACAACTTCTAAAGTTCAATGCTGAATTCTAATGAGAGAGTTGAAATTAGCCTACGAATGACAGCTTAAGTAGTAACATTTTGAGTACCGTCGGCCTCCCTTTTCTTATAAGACTTTCTTAGTACATAATAAGTAAAATAAAGTAATCCTTTAAAATTTTCTAGAATAGTGTTTGAGAGAATATTATTATGTAATATGCGTAACGTATTACGTAATATTTTTTAAAGTTACTGTGTTTTTTCAGATTTGAAGCTCTAGTGGGTAGCGAAAAATACTCACAGACAGATTGTAAAAAGACGGTTAAATTAATCTGTACTCAACTGGCATATTTTGAAGCCTATTTCTGGATAAGTATTTCCTAACCCATTGTTTATGAAAGAAAAAATACATAATATATCACGTAATTTCTACCAGCATATATTAAAATTTTCTGAAATTTAATTCAAAAAATAAAATATTCATGTCTTTATAATTAAAGCATCACAAATTTTATATACAAATAAAAGAAATATGTGGGTTAATTATAAGCATTCACTCAAAAGGACACGAATACTCTACCTCCGACGTACGACGACATAGACATGTATAAAAACAAATGATAAAACTTAGACTATATTAGCTTTTCTAACTCTAGCATTGTGAAGGTAACAAAACACATTCTAGCTTTATGCCGCTTTATAAGGCCACTTGCAACTTTTTGCGGGTACAAACTTTGTTGTGCGACAATAATATTATTATTACTAAGTATTACTATAGCATATTAGTTTCGTTCGAATAGCTTTATTATAAACGTATAGTTGTATATTTTAGAAACAATGTTGAAAACAACATAAAGTTAACATGAATATATACATAACTAGATAGGGAACTTTACTTACCGATTTTAACAAACAAATAGGAAACTCTTGATTGAGGCATCATACATACATAAATTAGGTACATTTTAAATTTTTTGAGCGGAACCCTAATTCTTTTACTGAAATTAAAGTGGCCTTAAGTTACTCCTAATACCATCAGCTACTGCTAATGATAATCCCGTCATAATCGGCCCAGCCGTTTCGGAGATTAGCCGGAACAAACAGACAGACAGATATACAATTTTTTTAAAAAATCGTGTTTTTATAAATACCGTATATAATTCCATATGCATTTCGAAAAAAGCTGTTATTTTGACATTACAAACAGACACTTCAATTTTATTTATCTGTATAGATAATATACATATACATATAAAATAATACTATACTACTAGCTTACATACAATAATTTTCTTTAAAAAGATATATATTTTCTACAATAAATGCGACGATATCTAAGTTTATTCTTTTTGAATATGAGGGAAATTAGAATGTTTGCAAATTGCAATAACAGGTTCAGTAAATAACGGAAAAGCCTCGAGAACTGTACACACACACGTTTTTTTAGTTTTCTTAAACTATTTTGGTTAAACTCCTAAGAACAGTATTAAAGTCAGTATTAGTTTCTTCACGAACTAGGTACAAAAGTCTTTAAATTAAATCGGCTATTCCAAAGTGCTTGTACAAGTCTAATTAAATGACGTTAATTTACATTTCATCTTATTTTATTTAAATATTTATGTCGTTATTTTGTGAGATATCATATTTTCTCGGTCGAGCCGCCATATTTTTAGGCATCTAATATTAAATGGCGAATTTCTTTTTCTTTATATTTTATTATATGTAATCAGTGACAAACAAGCATACAGCCCACCTGATGGAAAACGGTCCTGCCACCCATAGCACCTACGGTTCATGCACTTAAGTTTTATGTAACAAAACTGCAGAACTGCCGGTACGTTATCACTGTGAGGACTAAAATGATATGCCTCTTACCTGTAATTGCGCTGGCTACCTTATCCGTCAAACCGGAACACAACAATGCAATCATTGTTGCTTGGCGGGAGAAATAGATAAGGGGGTGGTACCCATCACACCGGTGAAAATATTTATTTACCTTTTTTTATTTATTAACCATGAAGTATGTATGGACTTTGATTGTTTTGGTCGGTCTAAAACTAGGAGAAATAAAACTAAAATTAATAACATATTTTTCAAATGCTTTATCTACTAGAAATTCTATTTTGATTGCAAGAAATATCGATCTATAAAAAGGAATAAAAGTAGCAGATCAACCTGAAGCTAAATGATTACTTTACTTTCTCGCTCTTGCGCGATTAAATAGACGCTTTTATTATACTTTTTATTTGAATACGTGTGTAGAAACAACAAATGCTAAAGCCGTAATATTACGCCTATATACATACATACAGTAAACTGCGGACGTATACGATGAATACTAGGTAGAAGATGTAGGAGTAAAAGGTTCCGGACCCCACACTTCACTTGAAGGGTCCTTGTTATTCTTGTAAGATAAATTGATTCAATGTCATCAATGTAGAACCCAAAGCATTTTAAAATTAGAAGTTAAATTATTTAGATGATACAAAGGTGCACTAAAGGAAGAGAGAAGAAAGAAAACACAAAAGAAGACTTTGATGGGTTCCGTAAAAATTTGGAAAAGAAAATATTAGAAAATTGTTGGTGAAACCAATACGCAGTAAAATATATTATAAAACAAGAATAGATACCAACAAGCTTTTACAATATAAAGTATCTTATAAAAGCCTTCATCCGCAATGTATTTTACTTTTCTAAGATAAAACCCTGTTTTAAATTAATTTAATCCCTCTTAAGGTTTTTAAAAGGCTTCCGTCATATAAAAAACCTCTTGAATTTAATTTTAAATAAAATTTTACAATACTTTCTGTCAGATGACTTTGTACAAAATATCGTATTGTATCATAAAAAGCGAAAGTTCGTATGTATGTATTTATGTATGACGACATGCTTGGCTCAGTTCGTAGTGACCCTATTTGCTGTGCCAGCGATCGCGGGTTCCAGTCCCGCTGGGGGCATATAGTATGTATGTATTTAAAGTAATATATGTATAGTGTATCAACTATCTGATATCCATAACACAGGCTTCGTAGCCTACCATGGAACTAGATGGTGTTGTATGTTAATGTCCCAACATATTTATTATTCTTATTATTGTTATGTATGTATACCGTTACTTCTTCATATTGAGACGGCTAGATGAATTTGAATGAAAATTAATACATAGATACACTGTCTATGAAAGTCGAGGAACTGCCTTGATGGTCTAGAGGTCAGCATGTACGGCCCGAGATATGGACGTTTGGTTTCGAGTCCCGGGTCGAGCCAAGGTTAGTTAATGAGTATTTTTGTCAAGAAATTCTCAGTAATTGCCCGAAATTGGAAAGTTGGCGATGTTTCACCTACGTGCTTCGGAAAACACTTAACGCCATCGGTCCTGCCCCTTAATTATCACCGGTCGTGTCAAAGTATCATATAATCGAACTTTGAGATTGATAGGAATAGAGAGTGCACTTGTGTTTGCGCGTACACTTGTGCACTATAATATCTCCTGCGCATCTGGCTCGTCTCAGTAAGATAGGCCAAAATAATTTAGAAGGACTTTAGACCTGGAGTAGCATTCACATTTGGTTACTTTAGTATCTAATATTGACCAATAAATACATAAAGCACTGACACAAAACCTCCTTAAGCAAAGCAAGTATTAGTGGCTAGTAAAATTATAAATTGAAATCACGAGTTATTTGTTAGTTGTAAAATCTTATCGCAGTCGCTACATTAAATAAGATGGTAGTTAACATATATTTTCTCATTTTAAAACTAAATAATATTCCAAATAAAAATATTCTTAAGCAAACTAAATCTAAATTAACGTTTAAAAATTCTTTAACTTTAAATCCATAGTAAAATAAAGGAGAATATTGTTTACAGATATTAAAAAATATATAAATAACTACATACTATGGAGTGAATTGTATTTTTCTGAATTTGAATATTTGTATAACTTTTGTCACCCAAAATATATTTCGAAATGATATTCTAATTTAATCGCGCTATAATCAACAGGACAGTAGCTTGATTGTCGTAGTAATTAACTCATGTCGAATAAAATTGAAGCATCGCAAACATCACAATAAACAATGTTAGAGTTATTAATAGCACACATGAAAATAGATTGGTCTGATTATCTATAGATAAAATTATAATAAAAGTGTTTGATATTTGAAAAAACTATTATTGGAGGTCTTTACTAACGCAATAAAACTCAAAACAATGATTTTTAGAATTTTTGTCCGTTTGTTTGTGCATTTGTGCGCGTTAATCTCAGAAACGGCTTAACGGATTTGGGTGCGGTTTTCATTAATTTATTATGCTAAGCTTTATTCAACATTTAGTATCTGTTTTATTTCAATCGGTTCATAAACGAAAAAGTTATGTCAATTTAAAGAATCACCTAAGGACGAACCCGAGCGAATCGAGGGTGAGTCGCTAGTCCATATTTAATATTTTAAATATGAAAGTAACTCTGTCTGTTACCATAAATCACTGAACAGATTTCAATAAAAATTTGGCATGGATATAAATTGCATCCTGGGGACAGACGTTTCGATCCTTGCTACACTTGTTACGCGAGCGAAACCGCTGGCAAAACTAGTAAGTAATAAATATAACGTGGGATCTGGTACAAAATAATTTACACGGGCTTTTCCTTAATATGAAGGACATTTGGCCATAGGCCATCACGCTGGACTATGCGAATTTGCAGACTTCACACGTCCATTGGAAACTAGTTAGGTTCTCTCATTTTACTTTTAACTAACTTAACTTTAAAAGAAATCTGCATGAGGTTTCTTTTAAAGTTATGCTCCAAATTGGGTGGATATTATTAATTGTGTATCTTGGAATATTTTATAGCAGTTTATTGACTACATAAATAAATCACAGGTTTATGTGGTTCATGTGTGTATTTTTATATACATTGGTGTGTGGGACATCTATATATATATATATATATATATATATATATATATATATATATATATATATATATATATATATATATATATATATATATATATATATATATATATATAAATCGTTCGTTAGTCTCGCTAAAACTCAAAAACGGCTGGACCGATTTGAATAATTATTTTTTTCAAAGTTTAGAACTGTTTATTTTGTACTTATGTATACATATAGTCTATCTATTCTATACTAACCGTTAAAACGTACCTAGGGATAAAGCCGAGCGAAGCGAGAGCGAGTCGCAAGTTTTAAATAAAACGATCTGTTTGGATTTTTTCGCGGTTTTATTTTGATTTTTTGTTCCTGACATTTCGAATGCTTCACAGCAATCATTATCACAGAAGACGAGAAAAATCAAAATAAATCCGTGAAAAAATTTGAAAAGATAGTTTTATCCCTAAAAAATAATACTTATTACACCTACATACCTATGATATGTGCTTTTTCCAAAAAAAAAGTTACTAAGCACAACTAAAAAAGTTCCTGTGAACTCCAAATATTGTGATTATATAAGAGCTTTCTTGGTCAAGAAAAAATTTTTAAGACTACAGTAACACCGAATACTTAAGATTAAAGGTAGACTAATAGAAAGTTCTTTTATTTTCACTTTGAACAAAATCTAATTACGAATTTATTCCCTATAGAGCTGCTAAAAATGCTCCCCAAATTCTTTTTCGACATATTGCCTGCTTACTTGATCTAGGTATTTATTGTTTTTTATTAAAACACCTGTTCAATTCAATATTAAATATAACCTAAATAAAAGAAGTGTATTGAAAAAAAAACATTTTAATATGATTTTTATAAAAATAATAATTAAAATTAAAGCTCACGTTGAATTTGCAAGGACAGAGATTTTGTTATTATTTCAAATAAAACTATTTATTGGTTTTTGATTCCTGATATTTGCTTACAGTAAATACGGTCACGGGAGAGACTAGTTCTATTTGAAATATCAAATATTTACTTTTTAAAGTACTGTACAGAGTACAATCCTGTTCTAAAATATCTAACACAAAGGGCTTAGAGCTTAGACAAGATGTCATTTTCTTCTTTAATCAATATCAATAAGTAATTTTTCTATCCTTATTTTATTCAGCCCTTCCTTAACGTCCCACTGCTGGGCACGGGCCTCCCTTCAATACGAGGGAGATCAGGCCATAGTCCACCACGCTGGCCAAGTGCGGGTTGGCGGACTTCACGTGTCTGTCGAAACTTGTTAGGTTCTTTCAGACATGCAGGTTTCCTTACGATGTTTTCCTTCACCGTAAGGCAAGTTGTAATCATGTTAGAAATGATTCGCTCATGAAAATATTAGAGGTGTGAGACCCGGGATTTGAACCTGTTTCACTCGGTTTCCCAAACAAGCACGTTACCACTGGGCTACCACTGCCTAAGTAATCTTTACTTCTTTTAATTAACATAACTAAACTTAACATAAAGCTTACTATCTCATTATAACTAATATGAAATAAATAAATAAATATAAATAATATGTTGGGATATTACACACAGTATCATCTAGTTCCACGGTAAGCTACGAGGCTTGTGTTATAGATACCAGATAGTTGACACACTACACATATATAACTATAAATACATACATAAATTATAAATAGAAACACCCATGACTGGATTACAAACATTCGTGCTCATCACACAAATGAATGCCCCAAGCGGGACTCGAACCCGCGATCGCTGGCACAGCAAGTAGGGTCACTACAAACTAACCGAAACGTGTCGTCAAATACAATTTATTATAACAACAATGTCATAATTCTATTACAAAACAGACTAAAAATTTCAAAGCACGTCCTATGTGCCAAGAAAAATGATAAATTGATATCCAAACACGCTGTTTTTACGAATCTTTTCATAAGCTTTATTAATTACTAGCGGCTCACCCTCGCTTCGCTCGGGTTCACCTCTAGAAAAGCACAAATAGATCTATCCCACAGGAACCGTTCATTTTTCCCGGATAAAAATAAGTAACCTGTTGTTTGACCTGCAATATAAGGTATCAGCATGCCAAATTTTACTAAATTAGGTGCATAAGTTGTTGTGTACTGAGCTGTATAAGTTACTATAGTTTTTTGACTATCCCACGGAAACTCTTTAATTTTCCGGGATGAAAAGTAGCTGATTTGTTTTTGTCATGTATGAACTATATTATTGTAAAGTTTCATTAAAATCCAATCAGTAGTTTTTGTGTACTAAGATGTATAAGTTGTTATAGTTTTTTAACTATCCCACGGGAACTCTTTAATTTTCCGGGATGAAAAGTATCTAAAATGTTGCCCGGGGATATAAGGTACCACCATGCAAAATTTCATTTAAATAGGTCCAATAGATCTGGAGATTAGCCCGTACAAAGAGAAAAACAGATAAACAGCTCGCTCGGGTTCGTCCATACATACGAATATGATGTATTATCTCTTTAACCATTTGTCTAAATTATATGCAGTAAAAGGGAAAAGTCTTTTATTTTAAACATTTTAGACAATAAAGTTACTTATTTTGATAAGAATTCATAATTGTTGATAATATGATCAGTAAACATAACCTACCGATTTAAATGACTTTTTTAATATAAAAAACTACCTTTTGTGACTTAAATATAAAAGTTAGACATATGCTGTCGCTGACTTTTTTGTAGGCATTATTAAGCTCTACAACTTTTCTCTAGAACATAATCATAGTTAAGGCAGCGTTCGTAAGAAACGTTTTCGTTCGACCGTTTTTTTTTCTACTTACTTTGCAAATCCGACTACCACGAAAAATCCTTTTCATTTTTCGGGTTAATATATAGCCTATGACACTCAGGAAGAACGTGGCTTTCTATTGGTAAAATAATTTTGAAAATCGGTTCAGTAGATCCAGAGATTACCTCCTACAACGTCACAAACTCACAAACTCACAAGATCACAAACTTTACCTCTTTATAATATTAGTATAGATTATGTAGGCAAATAAATTAACTTATTTTACGAATGGTCTGTTATTTAATTTTGTATTTTTATTATAACTTTTACTTTGAGTTCTCTTCGCATCTATGAATTAAAAATGTTATAGTTTTTCCTGGTAACTCTTTCTATCACAGAAAGACTACTTAAAATTGGTTTAGCACTTCCAGATACTGTTCATATCTTACTAATATTATAAATGTGAAAGTTTAGATGTTTGGAAGTTGTTACTCAATCACGCCAGAGCGGCTGAACGGATCTGAAAGAAATTTGGCACAGAGATAGATTATAGTCCGGATTAGCACATAGGCTCTTTTTAATCCAGGAAAAATATACTATTTTCGTGGGATAGATTCGTTGTTGTTTTCCTAGAGGTGAACCCGAGCGAAACGAGGGTGAACCGCTATTTTTCTTAATAATACCAATTTTGAAATACCATAATTATTAAGATAACATCTTATTACCAGCACCCGCTTAGTAACATTCTTTTCACTCACACAAAACACACTATCTATTTTAGTAAATATTGTTAAATAATCACCATTTATCAAAAGTATAAAACATGTTATATTTAAAATGTTACGAAATTGTTTCGAGGCACATTTTATGCATAGGTATAATAAATTACGTAAAGTTATTATTGGCATTAAATATTCTCTTTTCGGGTCGTTCCTTAACAATAAAGCTCAAAAACGGATTTCCATCTTCAGTTTTCACTAACATAACTTTATAATTTTCTTTAAAATAAAAATTCGTGAAGTTCTACGCAAAGCAAATAGATACTTCTTTAGACATCTTCTAAATAATGTGAAATCGGCACACTTCAAAGAAAATTCTAATTTTTTTATTTATTATTTTCACTTGATTTAAAACGAAATATTTTTTTCTTTATCCTCGATTCGAAATTCACAGTCTCTATTCTGAAATGTACCCTATTTTTTTTGTTAAAACAGTTTATATTAATATTACTAAAATAATTGTTTTTAATTTTGTTGGAGATTATTTTATATGTAATAAATAAATAACCCTTTAAATATTAATGTATTATTTTGACGTTTCTATTAATTCATATTTCAAAGTCAAATATAGCTTTTAAAGCTTTTGCACCACATATATTAATTTTATTTGTAATTTTCTTTATTGTAAATAAACATTTTGCACAGAAAAATAATTAAAGTATATAAGTAATATTTGTATATAATGTATTTAACTTTTGCAATTTTTGTTTCTTATTACTGTTTTTTTTTATTTAAATAAAAACTATAAAAATTAAATTTAAAACCAGAAATAATTTTGTAACTACGAATTTACGTAAACAAATAACTATAATTATTAAAAAAATGCACACATACATATATGCAATTAACTTAATAATTAAAAAAAAACATCCAATATCCATACCTTGAGAACTCTTCCAATAGTAAATTCACAACACCTTTCAACAGTCCTTTTTTAATTAAATTGAAATTTTTAATATTTTATGTAACAAGAAAACGAGCACAGTATTATAGATAACACGGATTATTATAAGATTATTTACAAGTTCATCGCACAACGCATACGTGCGGCCGGTACGACGGGTGCCGCTGAATGAAGCCGCGCACCTGTTGTACTATGAAAGCTATGGAATAAGGAAAGCCTTTTGGCTTAGATATTTCAGAAAACTTATAATATACTAACGAATCACCCTTGCTTTGCTCGAGTTCGTCCCTAGAAACGTTCTGACGCTTAGTATGGAACAGACAAACTATATAATATATATGTATGATGAGTTTTATATCGCTTACTTGAGAAATGATTGATTCTCCATACAAAGTTTCTTACCCATTTTCATTCCCTTAAGGGATGATTTCCGGGGTAAAAACTATTCTGTCCTTTTTAGGGTCTCAAGCTATCTCCATAGCAAATCTCATCTAAATCGGTTCAGCAGATTAAGTGTGAAAAGGTAAGTGACAGACAGACAGACCGACAGACAGTTACTTTCGCATTTATAATATTAGTATGAACTAACGATTTAGCCTAACTTCACTCTGGTGCGTCCCTAGATGCCTAACAGAAGCGGATATTTCTCCAGGTCATAGTCTATCTGTATACTCTATTTTATCCAAATCCATTCATCATTTTAAGCGCGAAGGAGCAACAAACATACATACACATACAAATATTCGCATTTATAATTGTTATCACTCACTCACTAACTAATATAACTATATATAACTAATAATACCTAAATTTGATAAAATAAGGTTCTATGAAAAATATATTTTTAGACCAGAAAAAGAAAGAATGAACTTATATTAAACTTTTTCTTTTATAATGTCATGGTTGAGACGAAAACGAAGTGATGTAGTGTCTAATTATCTATGTGCTGAAATAAATTTGAAGAATTCCAACGTATTAAGCTCGTCGGATTTCTGTAAGAGGCAAATTATTTTTGACATGATGTCAGAACGTATGTATCTTTTCTATTTTTTTTATTTTTCTTTTTTATTTTTTCTGCTTCACAAAATTTATTATATTAAATAATTTCATTAAATGTTATATAATAAATTTAAACTCAGAAAAATATTATCTATCTATACATATAATAAAATTGTAACTAAGCCGAATCTGTTCATTAAATATTTTTTTGGAAAATCTTATTGAAATAAACATTATTATCGATTCAGAGGCCGAATCTATAGTTTTTAGAATTTTTGTCTGTCTGTCTGTTACCGCATCACAGAAAAACCACAGGAGGGATTTTGATGAAATTTGGTATGGTGATAGCTGGTTATCTGGGTCAACATATAGGATATACTAATATGTAAAACCTCAGAATTTGGTTTTTGGTCATCTGAACGCGGGCGGAGCCGCGGGCTATGCTAGTTTGATATATATCTAGAATAATACCGTTCGGATTTTAAAAGATCATTACCAAATATTGTTATCAAAATTATTGGGTAAATAACGTATAGTTAGGCAGTAAGCTGCTGATGAAAGCTTTTATTAAACAAATTAACAAG
Source organism: Brenthis hecate (assembly GCA_951806755.1). NCBI lineage: Eukaryota > Metazoa > Arthropoda > Insecta > Lepidoptera > Nymphalidae > Brenthis > Brenthis hecate. Next base: position 3,914,351 of record OX638271.1, on the reverse strand, counting down.
ACAAATTAATAATAAATGATTAATATTATCAAACTCTATCTCTAAAAATAGCATCCCGATTAAAAAAAATAAACATACAATTTCTAAATAAGTATATACATATTATATTATTGAGAATATTATTATTAGGTTTTAAGTAAAACTAACTTAAAACCTAATAATAATATGCCCTTTACTAAAAAGGCAAAGACAAAACAGTTCAGTACCCTTTTTCTTCTATGTTTGTCAATCGTTTTTTTTTTTAATAAAACATTTTTTCAGGATTTTGTCAGGATTTATTTTTAATTTTTCGGTTCTCGGCGTTTCGAATGTTGTGTTGTGTTCAGCTCTTTTTCAACCGACTTCAAAAAGAAGGAGATTCTCAATTCGACTGTATTTTCTTTTTTTTTATGTTTGTTACCTCAGAACTCCGTCATTTATTAACCGATTTGGACAATTTTTGTGTTGTTTGAAAGTGTATACTTCCAGATTGGTCCCATTTAAAATTCAAAAAAAAAAACCACCCCTAAGGATGGAAAAATAGCTAATAATGAATTTAACCTACTTCTAATTGTCATATTGACTTGAAACTTTGCAAGTATTTCTATTTTCGTTGATAGTACAGTGGTTCGGTATTGTTGACCTGATCTGATGGTAAGGCCAGAAGGTGGAGAAACAACAACGGCCAATAGTAGATACTTTGAGCTTGGGCTTATTTTGTTTGATTTGACAAGCCTAACACGTTAGAATTCTTACTTTGCTACTACTGTCTACATTAAAAAGGGAAAAATAAAAACTTTTTAACAAAAAAATAAAAACCGACTTCAAAAAAAAGCACTAAAACGTAAAAAATAACTGATTAGTAGTTTTCATTTACTATACATACCTAATAAAATATTTTCGAAATCGGTGCCAGCCCATACAAAGCAAAGCACACCGACTTCGAAAATATTTGATTAGGTATGTATAGTAAATGAAAACTACTAATCAGTTATTTTTTACTTTTTAGTGCTTTTGTTTGAAGTCGGTTTTTATTTTTTAACGTCTGCTGCTGGGCACGGGCCTCCCTTCAATATGAGGTGGATCAGGCCATAGTCTACCATGCTGGTCAAGTGCTATGTTCACTTGCTATGTTCTCTCAGACATGCAGGTTTCCTCACGATGTTTTCCTTCGCCGTAAAAAAGGGGTAATCATGTAGAAAATGATTCGCACAAGAACATATAAGAGTCGCGAGACGCAGAATTTGAACCCGCTTCACTCAGTTTCCCAAGCGAGTGCGTTACCACTGGACTCCCACTGCCACTTTTTCGAATGTTTTACAGCAATCATGGTCACGGGAGAGACCAAGGTTGTAGATGTCTCAAAGGCAAGGTTCTTTTATGTTAAATAGCTATTGACGGGCTTTAGTGTTATCATGATGATGTTCTCCTAGCCGATTCCGGCCACGGCGGCCAATCTCATTGAGACTAGCCAACTGCGCAGGAGATATTATAGTGCACAAGTGTACGCGCAGACACAGGTGGATTCTCTATTCCTGTCACTCTCATACTCCGGTGGGACGACCGCTCTACACGACCAGTGAGATTTGAGGCGCAGGACCTACGGCTTTACATGCTCTCCGAGGCACGGGGGTGAAACGCCGCCAACTTCCCAACTCCGGGCTGTTACTGAGACTTATTATACAGAAAGACTCAATAACTAAACTTGGCCCGACCCGGGACTCGAACCCAGGACCTCCGAGTGTGCAGCCGAACATGCTAGCCACTACACCACCGAGGCAGTTAGTTATCATAAAAATATCAATACTGATTATAAATTAAAATTGTCAAATTTCGTCCACGGAGCGAACACTAGTATAAATAAATCATGTATAGATTTGTTGACTAACAACTCGATTTGTATAACGTAACGTAACATAAACAATAATTTAAATAATGTTCTAATACATTCTTTACTGAATATGGAAGGCAAGTATATGGCAAGATTATTAAAAGAAATTTGACTGCACGAACTAAAGCCGATGTGTCACTAAAATCCCTCAGAGGATTTGGGTATGATGAGGGTGTTACTCTTTCAGATTTTTCTTTCAAAATGTCACGCAATAAATTAAAAGATGGAATCTAACAGTCAGTTTACTAACATAACATTGTCTTTTCATATTCTGTTTATTTGAGTCAATGGTTATTAAGAACTTTAGTACTTTTTTAGATTTACCCGAATATTTGTCTTTTTAATAGCCCAATTTTTCTGAATTCTCTTTTCGCTGTTTTAATTTATTTTTTTATTAATGACGCTGTGAATGCTTTACAGCAATCTTGGTCACAGAAGAGACTAAGGCTTAAGACTCCTCAATAGTTTTTATATTGTTATTACTCCAGACCACATTTGCCGAAAAACACCCGAAATATCAGGAGCAAAAATTTAAATTAAAATCCGCCCGCAAATCCCGAAAAGATTAAACTTTCATTTAAGAGCTCTAACTTGAATCGAATCTACTACCCTCTTATTACGTAAGTATGTAATTCAAACCATCCGGTCACAGTACCGTTTACGGGGCATAATTACATTTTATCATACAGGCAGATACAACGTAGGCACGCAGTTTAATCTCGGCCTTTATAATAATAAATGCAGTTGTTTTGCACACAAAGCCAGCGTAGGTTTGTATATGCATAACTGAGGCACTTGTTCACTCTCCAACCTCTATACCGACCCCATTTGAGTCATACCGTAAATGTCATGTCCATAATATTATTGTAGTATAATATACTACACAATATTGTCATTAAAAAAAATAACTTTTTTCATTATATTCAGTTTTAATATTGAAAACTGTAGGTAATATTTTATAGTTATAGCTTCTAAGATTAAATCTATTGAGAAGTTTTTGAAGTAATCCACCTGTATGTGTATGTAAGTAGTATGAGTAAATGTATTTCCCAACATTAAAAGAAAGGTAGAAAATAACACTCATGTGTGCATAAAGACACAATATGATTGGATGCATTAGTTGTATTAGATTGTATTAGAAAATTCTCATTACAAATGGATAAGTCATTAAGAAATATTATAATAAAAAATACATTTCTATTTATAGAACTTAACATTCCGTTTTAGCCTCTCTTCCCTCATTAAGCCCACATCTCAAAAAGTCATAAATAATCCAACCCTTATCCATCAGAACCCTTTCATTTGCCAGGAAAGAACCTATTCATCGAATCTATCTAGTCTACCAACCATTGAAAGCCACCAATTTACACAAAAATTATTTAATTTTATTTATAACAGCGACTCACCCTTGCTCCGCTCGGGTTCTTCCCTACTTACGTTTTAACGCTTATTATAGATTTTGCAGAGATGAGATATTTTCCCGCAGTAAAAAGTATCCTATATGTTGACCCGGATGACCAGTTATCATCATACCAAATTTCATTAAAATCTGTCCAGTGGTTTTCACATGGTGCCGTCGCATACACATAGATAGAGAGACAGACAAAAATTCTAAAAACTATAAATTTGGCCACTGTATCGATAATAATGACTATTTCAATAAGATTTTACAAAAAATATTTAATGTACAGATTCAACTCAGAATTTTATTAAATGTATAGATTAGTCAGGACGGCTAAGTATAAATTAATGCAATCTTCATGACTCATTGTTGCACGTGTCTAACACCCACTACTTACAATTCCGGAATTTGATTTCCGCACGAGCCGAATGTTTGTATTGATCATACTATTATTTCTCTTGGTCTTGTTAGGACGTGGGTATTCTAAATACTTAAACACTTTATAAATTAGAGCCTTACTGACATTATTCTAACAAATATCGATTTAAAAAGTAATGGATGTACAGTTTCATTTTGTTTCATCAGTTAAAGCGTCAGAAGTTTAACAAATTTTTCTTTTTCTTCTGCACGTTATTTATTACCTTCTTTTTATTTAAATTAATACATCCGTGAAATAAACTTAATATACAGTTTATGGTCTAAAAATTACTGTTTAATGAAGCTAAAAAAACAACACATAATTCTAAAATGTAGGGATACAATATAAATAAATTACACTGTAGTCGTCGTCAACAAAATGTTATTTTTCAATAATTGTAAGATACTAATATTTTTATTGTTACTCAAATAGCCGTCATATTCATTACTGTTAAAAACATTAAATATCGTAAAAGCTAAAACTTTAAAAAATGAAAGAGGAATTATAAATTAAAGTAGATATTAAGAAATGAGAGCGGAAGTTTCTGTGGATATCTTAGCAAAGCTACGAGATGCTTGAATTAAATAAATATGACTGGTATACGGTTCAGTCAACATGCCATCTGATAAAGCGGAAGAAACCGCCAGGGTTGTCTAATAGTAAATCTACCGGTTGTAACTTTGGGGCTCAAAGGAAAATACCGTCCAGAGTTGGAAATTGCCAATTTAAATTCCTCTGTACGTTGCTCAGACTTTCAGCTGTAGCGGTGTAGATGTTGTTCATTCATAAATTATTTATCTTGTTCTGAGTAAATATATTATGTGTATGTTTATACATTATCTTATATATTAGAAACTAGCAGAACCCGCGGCTTCGCTCGCACTAAAACTGCAATAAAATCTCTAAAAGGGTAGTTTCATACAAACTTTCATCCCCTATTTTACCCCCTTATAGGAAGAGTTTCGAAAAATGCCAAAACAAGTATTTATTTAATTTTATTCAAAAAGTTTGTTTAACATTTTTAAATAAAAGTTTGTTTAAGTTTGAAGTAATTCTGATTATAAATATTTTTTTAGATTGTATTATAACGTGTTTTTCCGTGGGTATTGGATAATATCCCGCGGTAAAAGGTAGCTAAGTCATTTTATTTATATTATATTTATTTTATTTATAACTGCCTCGGTGGTGTAGTAGCTAGCATGTACGGCTGCACACTCGGAGGTCCTGGATTCGAGTCCCAGGTCAGGCCAAGTTTAGTTATTGAGTCTTTCTGTATAGTAAGCCTCAGAACAGCCCGGAGTTGGGAAGTTGGCGGTGTTTCACTCCCGTGCTTCGGAGAGCACGTAAAGCCGTCGGTCCTGCACCTTAACTCTCACTGGTCGTGTCGAGTGGTCGTCCCACCGGAGTATGAGAGTGACGTAATAAAGTATACATATAATGGGCTTTTTGAGCAAGAGAGTCTTTGATATTCAGATTAGTTAATTTTTTCTCCTATATTTGGCTCAAATCGTTGTATCCTGCCGTGGACCTAGCGAAAATGCTAAGTGATAAGAGAACTGTTTTTTCTAAAAATGCGTCGATATTTATTGAATGTGGTTTCTATGATTAGATTTTGTACGTAGGTATAACCGCAACAAAGTGCCATGCAATTAGCTATAGCAACGTGCAATACAATAATTCTACGAAAATAGGCTCACATGTCCATTACTGCAGCGTAGCTGCGTAGATTTTATTATCACTGGTTTCATTGTTGTACAGTAATAATTTTATTGTATGTATTCAACCCTTTCTAATGTCTCACTGCTAGTCATGGGCCTAATTGCATTACGAGAGGGATCAGGCCATAGCCCACTAGGCTGGCTAAGTGCAGGTTGGCGGAATTCACATAAAAATAATTAAATAAAATCTCTTTATCTTTCTGATTCTGATCTGTTTTGATTTTGTCTTGTTTTTGTGTATATATCTTGTATAGGCAAAAATATTTTAATACTAATAAAGATAGGAGATATTTATACACATACTAAAAGAACAAATACATATCTTTCGAAAATTTACTGTTTTGGTTTCCTCACAATGTTTTCCTTTACCTTAAGACAAGTGATAATCATGTTGAAAATGATTCACACATGGAAATCTCAGGGGTGCGAGACCCCAGCTCACTTGGGTCCCAAGCGAGCACGTTACCACTGGGCTACTACTGCTTTATAATCAATTATATACGTTAAATACCTTTATTAGTTATAGTTTTAGTTCAAAAGTAGAGTTGTTGTGGTTCAAGAGTAGCTATATCCGATCCCAGGATGCAATCTATGTCTTTGCTAAATTATACCAAAATCTGTTCAGCGGTTAAAGGTAGGAGAGTTACTTTAGTATATATAATTTTAATATGGATTACAAACTTATCCTAACTAATTATTAAGCTACCAGAAGCATACTTACATGTTGTACATGCAGATTCATAGAAATATGTTTTAGAATATACGCTGCTTTCATAATGAAATAGGTACGAAGTATGTTGGAGAGCTCTAACTTATAAGATTCTCAAGTACAGTAGTTTTAGATACTTTTCCTGTAAACTATGCGTAGTATAAAAATGTAACTTTTTTATTAGCATTTCCTTCCTAAGTTTCTGGATCATGCTAATATTACGTTACTTCATATCTCAGATTATCTTTCCTACCAAAAATAAGTATCTATAATCTATACATATAAATAAAGTTGAAGTGTCTGTTTGTAATGTCAAAATAACAGGTTTTTATAGGTAGTTGTATATGTAGGTACAAATGTCAAATATTCACGTAAATCTAAGAAACTATTATAAAACTATCTTCGCGGATTTATTTTGATTTTTAGTTCCCAACATTTGATTGTAAATGATTATATTAGAATAAACTATTTTATAACATTTTTGTAGAAATAAATTTCCTTGTATATGGATCTCTTTCTTACTTGTTAGCTTATTTCCAGTTATAACAAAATAATGAGATGTTCATAAATGTAAACAATGTAACAGATACATATCTACATATATCGTAGACTGAGTCAAACTGACTAACGGACAAATAGACAGCGTAGGCTTACAGCGGTTACTATTTAAACTGTCGTTTTTATTGCTATAAATAAATATGAGACGTAGGTTCCATATAAATAATGTCATATACGTACATATGTTTAGTAAGGAAAACCATCGAAATATAGGTTATTTCAGCACTAGACAAATTATAATGTTCACATCCCTTCCCCCTTACAGTTTACCAATTCCAAAACCTTAAGGTTGCCTGGAAGAGATCGCTATTTTAACAATAAAGTCCGCCTCTTGTGCTGATTCTATTTCTATTATATTTCTTGTTGTGCTATTTTTTTTTACTTTTGTGCAAGTTAGATATATTTATCGACACGTTTGGCTCAGTTTGTAGTGACCCTACTTGCTGTGTGCCAGCAGTCGCGGGTTCGAATCCTGCTGGCATTCATTTTTGTGATGATCACGAATGTTTGTACTCCAGTCGTGGGTGTTTATATTTATAATATGTATGTATTTAAAGTTATATATGTGTAGTTATCAACTATCTGATATCCATAACACAGGCCTCGTAACTTACCATGGAACTAGATGGTGTTGTGTGTTAATGTCCCAACATATTTATAAATACTTATAAAAACAGTATTTATTATTATTTATTTCTAGAACCTTTCTATACGGAATCTTACAAATCATAATCCTTTAGATCTTCCAGAAAGCATTTACACTCAGTCTGATAGATGACGTGGGTTCGTAAATCTAGGTTGAAAAATCAAAGAGTATTTTAAGATACTTTATATTATGCCGAAACGACAGACGGTATCTTTGTGTAACTAGGAAGGAGGTCATGGGTTAAATTACATACCATGAGTCAAATATTTTTATTGGCCATTGAGGTCAAAGTCCGATGTAAGGAAACGCCACAGCTCATCTAATAAACTGTGTTAGCCAAACATTAACTATATGTATAATATTTTGGGTCTACTTTTGTTTGTTTGTTTGTTTTGTTATAAATTAACTTCCCTCAGTTTTTAAAGTTCAGTTTTAATATATTTTACTCTGTCTCTGGTATTTTTTTTTCTCTGTCAGTTTGTAGGTTGTATTTTACAACAGGTTTTAAAAAGCTAGCTTGGAAAACTAAACGTAAAACTGCTTCAAATCAAGGGTGCACCACTGATATTGTGATGTACGATTTACAAATCATTTACAACATATTTATAACCACTTGCTAATATAGTGAAGGAAAAAATTGTGAGGAAACCTACATGTCTGAGAGAACCTCACTAGTTCCCTCACTTCACAAAATGATGTAAAATCCGCCAACTCGTACTTGGCCAGCATAGTGGATTATGACCTAATCTACCTCGTATTATAGGGAGGCTCGTTCCCAGCAGTGGGATATTAAAAAAAGAGCTATATATATATATATATATATATATATATATATATATATATATATATATATATATATATATATATATATATATTCTTATGTACAACTTTTACTTCGGCTATATTAAAGTAAATTCATTATTTAACTTCAACCAAAAATGTCACTGTAACGTTTTACATTGCCAGATGGTCATCATATTATGCTAAATAAGAATTTACATAAACGAAGAAATTTAGATCCTTAATATTATAAATATTTTATACGATATATTTTCATCTTAAATAGCTTGTAAAGCAGAAGTTAGGAGCATAATCTGCTCTTGAGTTTGGACAATATATACTTACATTTAAAATGAAAATTCAAATTCCAGTCCATTATATACTATTAGTAATACTGCATTCAGCCCTTTCTTAACATACACTGCTAGGTACGGGTCTCCCTTCAATACTAGGGGGATCAGGCCATAGTCCATCACGCTGGCCAAGTTCGGGTTGGCAGACATATGTTTTTTGAAAACTTGCTAGGTTCTCTCAGACATGCAGGTTTCCTCACGATGTTTTCCTTCCCCGTAAAGCAAGTGGTAATCATGTAAGAAATGATTCGCTCCTGAAAATATCAGAGGTACGAGGCCCGGAATTTGAACTCACTTCACTCTGTTTCCCAAGTGAGTGCGTTGCCACTGGGCTACCACTACCCGACCAATACTAATTACATGGTAATATTACATTATATCATCACCGTTTTCATTATTATTTATGTCGTTATGTTAGTATTTGAATATACTTACTATAATCGATACTCACGTTGACTTCATAGCGTGGGCCTAGTTTTAGAGCGACATTGTTATATCAATAGTGTTACATAAGGCCTCGACCCGAACTTAAATTGTTGCCTTATGGGAATTAGATTGAAAAAAATTAGAAATGTTCAAATAAAAAATCCTCCAGAAAAGTTCCACGTGACACTACTACTATAATTATACAAGTTTGTATGTGTGTATGTATGTGTGTTACTTCTCGCTGAAACGGCTTGACGGATTTGAATATTTAATATCTAAATAGTACATAATATAGAACAATACATAAGTTTCTGGTAAGCCAAAAATGCGCGGCCTGTTTATAAGCGGGTAACTTATTTCAAACCTATTGATGCACTTTTTGTTAAAGTTGGGAAATGCATTTACACATACTCACGAAACGAGTACAAAATATGGATAAGTCACATAAAATATAACAAAGAATAGCAGCCAAAATGAGCTACAAGCAATCCCTGACAGAGAACCTTCGGTGAAATGGTGTGTAGAACTTTAAAGGAGATAGCTAAGGCTGTAAAATATACCTATGTAAAAATATTAGTAGAAAGAATGCAAGAAAGATCTGACCTAAAAGAAGATGTAGGGATCAAACCTTTTCCCTCTGTCCTATAATGAAATAGAGTAATATTTTTATGTATACATACATACATCAAGTAAATAAGAACAAAAGCATGTAAGGATATATTCTAGGCATTTGTATCTGGCTAGTAAGTAAAAGTAAAAAGAATCTCATTATATAAAAACTAATCTGACAAATTTATTTAATAGATGTATCGAGCATTAAGTTAATTAAAAAATTTAATCATTTTGTGCTTGTAAAACATGGTAAATTATTCTAAAGTTTTTCTTAAGAAAATATACTCTTGAATAGGCGTTAGCAAAGAGTTGTTGGGAGTTATCTCAAAGATAAAGACGGCTTTCTAAGTAATTTACGTTGATTGCATTCTACAAAAAGCGAGTACTGAAAATACCAGGAAACGGTCAAATGGATGTCAAGAAATAAAGACAGAATCGTTTAGCACAAAAGTACAATAAAAGTCATAGCTTTTTAAAGCTCGGCGTAGATTATTATTTTTCTTTGCTCCAAACTCCATACATACGAGGTTAAAAAGCTACTATACAATATACAGTGTGTAAAATGACTGATGGGATAGGACTATAATACTACTATACTAATACTAATTTTTTGTGCTTCCAAAGGTATTTGTATTTTATAAAATAAACTTTGTAGACATTTTATTGTTTTTTTGATTTGATTTGATTTTGGGAGTATCATCTATTAATGGCGTTTCCCAATAACCTATCTAGCCATAGTTTACCTTACTAGGGATAAACACATGTGCTCCAACAAAATTATTTCTTTCTATCTCCAGTAAGGAGATAGGCAGTGGTAGCCCAGTGGTATCACGCTTGGGTAACCAAGAGAAGCGAGTTCAAATCTCGGGTCTCGCACATCTGATATTTTCATTTGCGAATCATTTTCAACATGATTACCATTTTGTCTTACGGCGAAGAAAACATCGTCAGGAAACCTGCATGCCTGAGATAACCTAACAAGTTTTCAAAAGACATGACAGTGAAGTACGCCAACCCGCATTTGGCCAGCGTGGTGGACTATGGCCTGATTCCCTTCGTATTGACGGGAGGCCCGGGGCAAGTAGTGGGACGTCAATATAGGGCTGAATACACATCTCCAGTAAGAAGAACTACAAATAGGTTAGAAAGATTTACCATAAGTCAATTTCATGTAAATCTTTTATATAGTTTTTGTGTGGATTACAAACATACGTAAAAAAAATCACATTATACTATTAATAGGACAATAAAAACAAGTGAGGATAGTAAAAAATAAGATAATTTCGATGTTAATCATTTGAATTTTAAATGATAAACTACTTGTCGACCGTTTCTCTTGTGGTACGGTAATATAAAATAGTTTTAGTTTAAATCCAGGCTATCATTCTCATTCCAAATTTCAACCCAAATGTTTTGAGCTGTAATATCGTGAATAAGCAAAACTGTAACACACTATGATATCTATAATATGTATGTATTCAGCCCTTCATAAACATCCTACTACTGCTTCAATGAGAGGGGTTCCAGGCCAAAGTCCACGACACTAGCAAAATGTGGATTGGCGGACACATGTCTTTCGAAAAATCGTTATATTGTCTCAAACATGCTGGTTTCCTCACGATCATTTTCATCACCGTAAGACAAGTGGTTAATGGAAAATGACTCGCACATAATCAGAGGTGTGATCACCGACTTTGTTTGAACCTGCTTCACTTGCTTTCTAAAGCAAGCACTTTACCTACCTACGGCTATCGCGTCCTTATTTGTAGTATAAATATGGTTTCTCAATTTTCTACGTCTTTTGTTTTACCTACTTCTGTGATAGCTTTGAACACTTCACTGGGTGTAATCAGATAAGCCACGCTAAGTTTCCACTCGCTCAATGGGAAGCAAAATAGTTTTTCGATAATGAAGTTAATGCTGGATGCTTCCCAGTTCAATTTAGAATACTTTTGGAACTTGTTTAAAAAAAATATTGTGATATTTCGTCTAAAATATTTTTTTTATATAGATAAAGATTTTATGATGAAAATAGACATTTTAGCTTTAAAAACAAAAGTTTCTATCTTCTAGTAATTTTTATTTTTTTTTGTAATCAAGAGAATTCATTATATTTTTGGAAAAAAAAACAATTGGTATTTTACATTAATAATACTTTTATTGATTGAAGGTGTAGTTTCGTAACAATCTTGACTATTTAATAAAATGATATGCAAATTCCACAAGTTATTTAAAATTCTAAGCTTTAATAAATAATTAATCATGGGAAAAAAACTTCCACTTTCTTAGAGAAAGTTCTACCTCCAGACTGCAAGTACTTTTAAAAATTTCTAACTTCATAATAAGTTTTAATCTGTACATAAAAAATTGCATGTCCACACTGACTAGAGTTATCTACGCTTAGGTCCACTCAACCTAAAGTACCGATAACAGCGATTTTTATGAGGATATATTATGGTTTAAAAGCACACATGATAGTTTGAAATTTACATTCACAAAGTTTTGAAAGTAATCAATTTCTGGCTTGAATTGTTAAACACTTTGTATGTACTTTTGAGTCGTTTTCGAAATTCAACCTCCTTTGAAATAAATGAAGCAAAATAATTTATGGAAGAGTTTAAAAAATGTTACATAAAAATAACAAGCAAAGCCAAATCATGTCGCTGGTGTCGCAATAAAAGGGAAATGTTAAGAATTCAGTTTCTCTTGCTTCTTCTCAGATTGTGATATTTTCTTCTTGAAGTTTTTAACTTTCAATAAGTGACATGATTCTATGATGAATATTTAATCCACATTTGCATAGACATACGTAACTATTAAAATAAAGCAGTGGAAAGTAGAGGACATTAAATCGGCTATATTCACAGATAATCCCTACATAATGTCCGATTAAACTTGGTAACTACTCGTGAGCTTACGTGGAATGCATTGTTATACTTTCATATGGAAATTTTATTGCAAGTCAGTATTAGTCCAGTTACTGTACGGCCAATATATAATTATTTGTACAAATTTAATTTTAAATCACTTGAGTTGTACAATTTAAAAAAAATATTTGATAGTTTATTGGATTAATAAAAATAAATACATTATTCGTACAGTTACTGTACGATGTGACAATTAATCCAGTAACCGTATAAATAATATATTAATTATTTGCCTAGCTACTTTATTTTGTTTTTTTATTTTAAATTTAGAACACCTGGTTATAAAACATTTATTTGTAAGTTTTAATTTTCGACTATGTGACAGGTCCGTCTTGGATAACGTAGATCGTGAAGGCTCCAATATTATAATTGTTTTAATTAAGATTTGGTGATAGTTTCGACTCGAAAATTAATTATAGATGTCGGACAGTATCAGGAGAATTGGAAGTGTCAAATGTAGTTTTTTTTTTGACGACACACTCTAATTCTAGAAAGAATGAAAACGAGGTAAATGTATATATTTTGTGTCTATTTTGAAAGCTCTAAAGATAAAAATGGCGAAATACAACTACTTTTTATAATAGTCCAATAACTGAATACATAAAAATATATTAGTCGTACAGTAACTGTATTAATATTAATAAATGATTCGTACAGTTAGTGTACCAATAGGGTCGGCCAATATTATTTATTTTTATTTAACTTAGGTATACACACGGCTCCTCTGGCGTACTTAATGAAGCAAGGATAAAAGGTTACTTGGGTCTGTCCCCTTGACACAATCTATGTTATTGTCCATCAAAATCTGCTTAGCAATTTAAGCGTAAACAAAAAGAAACAGATAATGCACCCAGTAAGGACTTTTTAGAATTTAATATCAGCTCTTTGCATTAGATTAAATTCTAAGTGAGTAGTTCTGTCTGTGATAAGACTGATACTTTTTTAGATGCTTTTATTACCTTGTAACTACGCATTATACCAGTCTAGTATTATGTGATCTGCGGTATTATAATATAATCATATTTGAGAATGAAATTTTAGCCTACGTTTCATTGTTGTATCGATTTGAAATTTTGTATGTGAAACTTTAATGATAAAATGTATCTAATCATGAAGACAACTTCATTAGCTGATTAGTTCTTCCTTTTCTTTTAGTCTAGGCTCATTTCATCTGCTTTAACGAGACCCAAATATATACGAGTATCTTCATTATGTCAAATACGTATTGTTTTAAGCCTGTATTTCCTACGTCCGATCAAAAGTACTTGTAAATGTTTAAATGGACTAATCATTCTTAGTGTAACTTACCACGCCACATTGATAGGTAAAGAATATATATATTACATTTCAAATTCAATTTCGTTTATTAGATTCCTTATGTAATGCATTGAAACCTAAATCGTTTCTGGAAAAGATTGTTATCGGTATCTATCGGGGCCAGAGTTCCGTGTTCCTTACAAAGTGCGATAAATCACTGTTCAGGTAATTTCCGACCATTACTGTTCTAAATATCTAGTATTGTTACGTATACGTGGAAATAGTTCCTTATTGACGAGACGTTTAGATTTTAATATATTTAAACTTTTATTTATTACAAGCGAGTAAAGAGATTTGCCATCGGCAATATAAATATAAGTTGTATTTAACCTACTTATCGTATAGATATGAAATTTTGTATGTAAAATCCGGATGGTGGACCTTTTTAAATATACATCTAATAAAATTCTGATTAAGTCGAATATGTTCATTAAATATTTTTTGGAAAATCTTATTGAAAGAGTCAATATTATCGATACAGAGGCCGAATCTATAGTTTTTAGATTTTTTGCCTATCTGTCTGTCTGCTTGGGAAGCCATTATGAGAAAACCACTGGACAGGTTTTGATGAAATTTGGTATTATAATAGCTGGTTATTTGGGTCAACATTTAGGATACTTTTTACTGCGGGAAAATATCTTACCTTTAAGAAATCTATAACAACCGTTAAAACGTACCTAGGAACGAATCCGAACAGAGCGAGAATGAGTCGCTAGTGTATATATATATATTGTTCGTCCTAATAAAAGGCTAGGAATGATAAAATTAAATAATAAGTAATGATAAAATGTAGTATGTAGATATGTATATCTTCTTCTCTTTATCTTTTTCAATCTTTCAAAATTGCTTATCTTGCAAAATATTTTAAATTATTAATGTAAATTAATAAGATTGACATTACAATTGAAGATTTACATTAAAAAAAATACATTTTCTTGAAAAATGTGTAGTGTGTGTTAAATACACAATCTTAGAACTTACGCTGCCTTAATTGTACTTTAGTATATTTTAGTAAGTTATAGTAAAACAACGAAGAGTTATCCAAGTGAAAATCGACATCGCTAATAGAAAACTAAAAAATGTATGAAAATGACAAAATAAATATCTGAACCGTATGTCACGTGGCTGGATAATATTATATCATTCATATACATTTTTTATCTGTATATGTTACTGTTATATTAGCTTTAACTAGTAAATCTTAGGTTAGTTTATTAGCTTTAACTAGTAAATCTTAGGATTTATTAACATTAGACGGTAAATGTAAAGAATTTATTAAAATGAATTAATTTTTCACACTTTAACCATTAGAGAATTGTTTTATCTGTTGTTACATTTTAATTTGATTAAATCAAAGTCTAGACTTTTATTAATTATTTAATTGCACGATGTACTACTTATTATATGACATAAGATATAAGATTGATCAGTTGAAGTTATTGAAACAAAAAAAAAATATTTTACATTCACTATCTCTTTCCCACAAATGTTGCCAACCTAAAAATCCTAAACAAGAATTACTATATTTAAATAAAGTATGTATTACATTGTACGGTGGGTAAATATTGGTTTTTGGAAATTAAGCAATAAGTATATCATTTTACCGCAGTTAGGGTTTTTACTTATCTACATATTTTAAGCGATTACGATTGTAGACACTCGACTTCTCTGTTTAATATTATTTTACTTGTATCCTATTAATAGAATTATCATAAAACTTCTTATATCCAATATGCTTTCATTCAGCTTTATGTCCGGAATTTTATCATTTTCTATATTTTACTTACCAACCACAAAATTGATACTTCTTTTGTATATTGCTTTATATTTATAAGCTCGGTGGTCTGAGAATATCTTTATAAATAAACTATTACTGGGGGCTATAATATGAAATATTATATAGATGTAGTGGCACTGTTTAGTGCCAAAAAGAAGGAGGTACTAAATCCTAGTGTGTGTGTGTGTGTATGATTGTGTGTTGTGAAGTATTCAGTATATACTGATAAACACATTACCCTCCTTTGCGTCACGCAGTCGGGTTATCAAAAGAAGTATTAAATAGGTTAATATTTTGTTATAAAATTACAAAAAAAAGAAAAACTAAACTAACTTTTATCAACCTCACGCTTAAATAGAATGCATAGCGCCATAAAAAATTACATACTTCGCAAACAAAATACTTTATTAGTCTATATATTTTATAATAATTTATTTCTGCCCAGATAGGGGTTGTGTGGGACAAATCACATGTAAGTAAACAAATTAAAAACAAAAAAGATATATCCATACATATAATAAAATTAGATAAGAAATAAAAGAGTCCGAATCTATAGTTTTTAGTATTTTTGTCTGTCTGTCTGTCTTTCTGTCTGTCTGTCTATCTGTCTGTCTATCTGTCTGTCTATCTGTCTATCTGTCTGTCTTTTACCACATCACGAGAAAACCACTGGACAGATTTTAATGAAATTTGGTATGATGATAGCTGGTTATCCGGGTCAATATATAGGCTATTTTAAATATCTCATTTCTGAGAAAAAATACAAAAACACACTGCATTGTAAGAGTATACTAATATGTAAAACCTGAGAATTAGGTTTTTGGTCATCTGAACGCGGGCGGAGCCGCGGGCAATGATAGTAAACAATAAAACAGAAACTTCTGATCTTCGGCGTAGAAGATCAACGCTTTAAAAATTTAATCAGACGACGCGGCCGTTTTTTGCGTGAAAATACGGAGAAAACGAATTTTCTCAGATATGAGACTTAGTCTAGCTAGCTAGATTGATTTTTTGCACCCTTAAACCTCTGCATTACAAATTTCATCGAAATCGTTAGAGCCGTTTTCATTAGAGAACGTGATTCAAAAAAAAAAATCAAAAAACAAAATATTTTATTTAGCATTAAATTATTACAATTTTTTACTGATCGTCATGAGTCTACTACCAGTTCGGAAAGAGGAAGCCTCGGACCTGAGAAGAACTGGCGAAAGAAACTCAGATTACAAATATATTTATAACCAAATATTGCTCGTTTAGTTAATAATATAGGATTTAGATATTCATAGGTTGAGGAACATTGATACGTTTAAAATAATATTATAGTAAATCTATTTTCAGGCTTCTCATCCTATAACTGCGTTAACTGCTCAATTATATGCGCCAAGATGTACCGAGATTGCTTCAATGATAGGAAATTGCTTGCCCTAATTTATTTAGGGCAGTTTTGTGGGAGCGTTAAGTTTACGATCCCTACAGATTGTCTATTCTATCGATAGTATAGGAAATTTACTATGTAAAATAATTAACATATAGACATGCGACTAGATTTTTTAAAGTATTTTTACGATATTAAAGAAATATTTATGTATATTGTATTATATGAATAGTTTATTTATGATAAAATACAGTAAATAATTTAGAAGGAATTAATATTTTTAAGGTTATTCAGATACCCTCCTGGGACCTGGCGTCATATCCATATTACATAGAACGGAAAAAATTATAGCACCGCCATCTTTTAAGATTTGTTGTAACTTTTACTTTAATTCAATAGATAAGGTATCTGCCCGTCGATTTAGGCTGTGATTGGCTAACGAAATGAGATGTATTGCTTTAGTTTCTTGGTTAGAGTGAACAATAGCGTCTTGGCCAGAAACGCGTGGTAAGGATTTTTGTATTTTCTCTTAAAATATTAACAATTCCGTTAAAGCTTTATGTTTTTCTTTTTGCCTTATGTGCCTGCTTATTATAAATATATCCATAAGTGTCCTATTTTGCTATAGTATTATGAAATAAGTGGGTTAATTTGAATGTCATACAGGTATTACACAAGGTCCCAATGACTACCGTTAATCAAAGGAACCTAATGTAATACCTGTATTACGTAGAGATGTTTTTCGTATTAAAGTTGTTTATCTTCACATTACTTTTATAGTTTGTACTAGGTATACGCGATAGCGAAATAGAGCATTATTTAGAACAGTCAGACCTTGATCTAACTGATGAAGAAGACCCAGAACCTATGCCAATATTTCAAAATGAAGAGAAAATTAGTTCTGGTTCCGGTTCTTCAAACTCAGAAGACGAAACTCATCCGGGTTCTATAATATCTCTGGCCTCATCAACTACAGCTACCACTAGGTGTCGTGCTAAAACGAGAGGTGAGCCTAGGACACTTGGAGGAAGGTCAAGAGGCAGTAGATTGAGAACGAGAGCTACACAAAATGATAGATCGTCGCTGGTAAATAACAGAAGGAACTGCAATTTCTCGCCCTTAGATAGGCCAATTTTTCAGCCAAGATATAAATCTATTGATACTGATACTTGGATTGACTATTTCTAATAATATATTTCTGATAAAATTTAGGAATAAATGGTTGACGCGACAAATAGAACCTATCTGCTAAAACAAGGAGATGAATTGAAGCTGACTTTGAAAGAATTGAAATCTTTTATAACCATATACCTAATAATGGGTTTTATTAATTTAACAAAAATTTGCATGTATTGTTTAAGCAAATATGGCATTCAAATCATAAAAGAATCATTGACTTGAGTACGTTTTTTCGACATTCGGTCATCTTTGAAAGTTGTCGTTGACGCTGAAGCTGAAGTTTCACAACAAGACAAAACAAATAAGATTTGGATAGTTGCACCTCTTTTTGATGAAATATTACAAGATATCATGATTAACCAAGAGCGGATAACATTAGCACTAATGAAATGATAATTCTATTTAGTGGTCATTGCAGGATACGACGATACTTCCCGGGAAACACAACCCTATATTAAGATAAAGGTTTATAGTAATATGATATAATAGTTGTAGTTGAAGTTTTTTTAACATTAATTACCTATTACCTAGCTTATTAATTAAAAAAATAATGTATATTCCATGGCATGTATAAGTATATGACACGAACAACAGTTTGTATTGGGACCTTATGTCGCATATATATGACATTGAGAAAATCTACATTTTCCGAACTAGATTTTTTTCAATATTTTTTTCGGTTAATTGGCCAACTGCTTATTAGGTAAGGATAGTTTTCATTGTAATTCCTTACAATAAATTGTTCCGGGTCCCAGGAGGATACGAGTATATAAACAAACACGTTAAAGTTATAGAAACTCATAGTATAACATTTAGAAAAGTTTCCGTTTACATAGTTGTTCAGTTTTAAAATTCAATTTAATTTTATAAATTTATAAACTCTTATAAGAAGTACTGTTTAATTAAAATCAGCCACCCATAGTAAGGTCGCTGATCTACTCTATACTAATATTATAAATGTGAAAGCTTGTGAGTATGTATGGATGTTTGTTACTCTTTCACGCCAAAACGGCTGAACGGATCTGGATGAAATTTGGCACAGAGATAGATTATTGTCTGGAATAACACATAAGCTACTTTTTATCCCGGAAAAATGTACAATTCCCGTGGGATAGGTTTGTTTTTGTTTTGCTAAAGGCAAACCCGAGCGAAGTGAGGTTGAGCCGCTAGTCATATATAAAACAAAAAAAAACAAAATTCTTCCACGGGAACCGTACTTTTTCCCAGGATAAAAAGTAGCCTTTGTACTATTCCAGTCTATACTCTATCTGTATGCTAAATTTCATCCAGATCCGTTCAGCCGTTCTGGTGTGATTGAGTAACAAACATCCATCCATCCAAATTCTCACATTTATATAGTACTAACATTAATTTTAGTCTACAATATACAACATGGAGTATATTGGCTAAATTAATGTCTCTATATATATTATTTTTCTTCTTCTATCAATTTAATACAGATATCTTTTTACTAGCTCATTATAAAACCCCAAATTGGGGTAATAAAAATTTAGAAAATTGATTCACGGCAATAGAAATTTAAGTACGCGATGACTCCGAAAATCGATTGGTGAAGCATTAACGCTACTCTCGCATTTCTCACAAATAGTCAGGCCATAACTTATGCGATTTTTAATTTTCTTTTAAAAACCTCTTTTCCGTTCGTAATAAATTATGTATTTAAAATTCCGGTACTATATCGGGTAGCATTTTGTTTGACACTATAAAATATTTCTTTTTTAACACGTTCACTGCGCCATCATTTTGAAAGAACTTTCAGCTGGTGCTTTGGAGACCTAAAAGATCTCGAAACTAGCCTACCCTTTGGTGCGTTAGAGACCTAATCAGTCTCCTAAAAATACAGTTTTGAAAATAATTTATATCTTCCAAAAAACTAATGACATATATTTTGAAGTTTTTGTGGGTCAAGAGAGCCTATTGCTTTACCTTTTACTAGGTTCGCACGCAGTTATGACATTAGAATAAACTACAAATATAAAAAAAAAAATAGATATCGATTGTATCTCGTACCGCAACCGAAGATAGTTCAATATGTGTAGTAAGTAGTGATGGGAATAAAATAATATCTCAGTTGTCGATTGAAAAAGTTTTATTAAAGTTTATTTATAAACTATGCAAAGTGTTTTTCATTAAAACATGGTAAGCACATTGATTATTTGCATTGAGCGGAAATGGTAACAATTTTTTTAGCTTTTTTTAGAAGCGTCAGTGCTGTTTAATGTGCGTCGTAAGTTTTTATAACAACCTACACAACGTCTTTTTTTGTCGCCACGTTGGAAAACATGATCTGTACATCTTCCTTCGGGGAATTCTGTAATAAAAAGCATTATATTTTCCAAAATTGTAATTATACTGGACGATGCAGCACTATAATCCAGCGTTGATTTTTCATTCTTAGAAAACTCACCAAAATAAAACAATTTTATTAAATAATTAAATAAATTATATGAAATAAATATTTTTTTTCACTTTTTCGAAACGTGCGCGCAACCTCCCACGTCGACACTAGGACAACACTAAATCGATTCACACAGCGCCCGCGCCGCCCACCCTCCCTCTCTTGCGTCTACGAGGCGTACGATTCCACGAGTATCGACATGTCTCCTAACGCAAGGAATAAAAATAATTATACTACTGTGCGTTAGAGACCTAATCCATCTCTATTTATTTTTTTTATGTCCTCGAATTCACCTTTAAGTAGGAAGCAAATATGTATATTTGTCTTACTCATACTTAAAGAACTTTACACGTTAGAGCCTCCCGCAAGGAGTGAAACAACACGATTATAGTCAACGCACAATACAAAAGTCCTGCAAGAGATCTGATAGATCTCGTAATGCAGCGAACGTGTTAATGCCTTCTTGCGAATGCGAAAATGAATAAATAATAATCTATATACATATAATAGAAGTTTGTATATGAAAGACATTTGAGAAAAACTGTTATTGGTGGTCTTTATTAACACAATAGAACCCAAAAGAATGATCTTTAGAATTTTTGTCTGTTTATCGGTTTGTCCGTTTGTAAAAAACTCAGAGGTGCGAGACCTCGGGCTTGAACTCGCTTTACTTGGTTTCATAATGTAACCGTGCATTTAGCTAGTACTGCTGTTTGTTTGTTTGTTTGTTTGTCATATAAGAGCTAAGAAAAAGAAGGTTTTTTTCTCAAACATTTTTCATTCAAGCTCACAATACAAGCAAGATGTGTAGGTACTTAGTAAAATACCTAATCCATGTGAGGGTGAGTCTTTAGTAACATCATATGTAATTGAATATTATGTAACTTGACTTTCTTGTACAATATGGAATACATAACGATTATATTTCCGGTTTTGTTTCTCCTTAGATAATTATATCGATTTTTTTCATATATAAGCAATAAAATTAAATCAATCAATAATAGCAAAATAATAATAAATTAATTATTAATTTTATCGATTTTTGTTTATTTTTAACCTGTTTATAGCAAAGTAGTTTTAAACCTTTTAAAAAAAAACTTTATGAATTATCATTTTGCTTTGAATGGGAGTTTTTTGAGGTTAGCCTTCCATTTCTTAATAATATTTCTTATATTTTTTACGCCATTCTAAAGGCTCAACTGATTAGACTTACCAGAATACTTTAAAATGGTAATAATGTTTGATTTCATTAATATACGCCTGAAGTATTCTTTTAGGACCTCTTGATTTTAGACCTTTTTTTATTTTTTTATTAGAAATGGGCTTACTCTTGACCTTCATCTTAGCTCGAAGGTATAGGTCTAAGATTTAGCGAGTGTGTCCAGGAGAAGCCTGCTAACACGCATCTCTTTAAGATTTTTAATTTAAATAATGGTGTACCTAATATAAAATTTTCTCTATTTACAAAAATAATATCATCAAAGGTGTACCTTTGCTTAAGTATTTGTTACTGTCCTATTTTAATACAATTTAATACAATAACCAGATGCGATTTATTGACATACTCGTAGTTTAGTTATGAGTTTGACGAGTTTTCTTTCATCTTGAGAAAAAAAGAGATTTTCTTTGAAAATAATATAGAAGAAGAATGATTTATCAAATTTTAAGAATTTATTCGCAGTTTAAGGATGATAATGTTTTAACCTATTTTTAACAAATTAGCTTTAGTCTTTTGAAAAAATATTCTTTCTTTATATATTATCATATCTTTTTTGAATCATCATCATCTTTGCTTCAGCAGGTCGATAGTATAAAATATTCCTATACCTCAATGAAGAATAAAACTAGCAAGTACATATATTAGAGTAACAGGAAAAGTCCTGAAAAAATATGCGTTTACTGGCATTCTCTAAAGAAAAATTCGTTTATTTTTAATTCTCTTTCCAAATGATAGTATGACATAAATATCTAAAGCCGCCATATAAAGTTTGAAGGTTCAATCAGGATATCAATGTGGTTTCGTCACGCTATTACACTAGGGATCCATTAAAATCCGTCGGTATGAATAATAAATTTACATTAGACTAACTTTAATTAAACTATAACAAATTCATGTCTCACTGGTCTTTGCATGCAGCTTTACTCGCATTTGGATAGGCATATTGTTGCTCACTATCAGTACGGGGATTTTGAAAAGTGGTTTAATATTAAAATTACAATAATACGTCGTTGCATCAAAAGTACCCACTAAGGGCGCTCGACTGCAGATCCTTTCCAGATCCGGGTCTAAAGCCCGTCGTCGTTGTCGTCGTCTCAGCCCAAACATGTCCACTGCTGGACATAAGCCTCCTCCAAAGATTTCCACGACAACGGTCTTGTGCCATCCGCATTCAGTGGGCTCCAGCGATTTTGACCAAGTCGTCGCTCCACCTTGTGAGAGGTCTGCCTACGCTTCGCCTTACGGTACGTAGCCGCCACTCGAGAACTTTTCGTCCCCAACGACCTCGTTCTGTGAACGATGTGCCAAGACCACTTCCACTTACTGCTTATATTGCTGATATTCAGCCCAGGACCTGTGAATATTACCATATTTGTAGTAGTATATAAGAATATGGCGGACTTAAACTTCCGTCTTTTGGTGCCTGAATCCGTCAGTACTACGTCGGATTTCTCAACGATTGTGTTAAATTGTCATTCCACTGGATTTTGATGGTGTAAGGAATAGAGAGTGCACTTGTATTCACTTGTAATATCCATATATTTGAAACTTATTATATATATCTCCTTCACGATTGGCTAGTTAGTCTCTATGAGATTCTCAGCCGCGGCCAAAACCAGGCAAGATAACATTATTACTTACTAGCAGATTAGCCGATATAGCCCGCGGCTTCACTCGCGCTAAAACTACTAAAAATCTTTAAAAAGGTATATTTCATCCTCTTATGGGATGAATTTCGAAAAATGCTAAAAGTATTTATTTAATTTTATTGAAGAGCACTAATATCAAGTTTTAAGTAGTTCTGATCATAAATAGTTTTTAGGTTGTATTATATCGTGTTTTCCCGTCGGAATGAGATTATCTCCCGCGGTAAAAAAGTAACCTGTCACTCTCCAGACATCTAACTATCTCCACACAAAAAATCACGCCAATCCGTCAATCCGTTTTGACGTGAAAGAAAGACAAACAAACACACATTCACATTTATAATATTAGTATGGATTAGATATAATATCATAAAGTAATTCAAATATAATTTACCCATCATTGGCAAACATATACTTCTACTAGTTTAAACTCAAATATTGATTCGATAAAAATCAAGCTTGGTTCTAAATTATCGTACTCTATATTTAACACATTCTTATTAACTTCAATTGTAACTTACTATGTAATTAAATATGAGAAGTCGATTTAAACTACTTTTAACTCGATCAATTGAAAGCTTTGTAAATGTATACTCTTATGTAATTCAGAATACAAAGTTTTGATACCATTATGATGATAATAGGTTGATTCCCCATATAAATTTTTGTCCCCATTTTCACCTACTTAAAGGATGATTTCCGGGATAAAAGTCATATGTCTTTCCCAGGGTCTCAAGCTATCTTCTTACCAAATTTCATCTAAATCAGTTCAGTAGATCCAGAGATTAGCCTACACCCTCACAAACTAGTAAATAAATAAATAGGTCAATAAAAGGATAGTGGGAACTTCAGTGAATAAAAACCTTGAGTGTGGACTCTTTTTAATTGATTTTTACATTAAAGTGAATCAAAAGCGTGTTTCTTATACATATGAATATTAATTATTAATGGTTCGAACTAGATTCACTGGATTTTATTATTAATAAACAAACTGTTTTAGTTAGATCATTAGAGCACCCAAACACATGATTGAGCTATAAATGTCTAAACATATTCATAAACTTTTTTGATAATACATATGCCAAAAATATCTTTAAAGTATAAAATACAGATTAAAAGCGGATATTTTTTTCATAGATTATGGGATAAACGCAATGGTAATTATAAATAAATATGTTTGGACATTAACACACAGCACCATCTAGTTCCAAGGTAAGCTACGAGGCTTGTGTTATGGATAACAGATAGTTGATACACTACACATATATAACTATCAATACATACATATTATAAATATAAACACCCACGACTGGAGTACAAACATTCGTGCTAATCACACAAATGAATGCCCCCAGCGGGACTCGAACACGCAACCGCTGGCACAGCTAGAAGGATTACCACAAACTGAGCGAAACGTTTCGTCACGCCATTATGTCCCAATAGCTTCCCATTATTGACACATGGCCAGCTTCCAAACACTGCAAACAGATCTCTTGTTAGGACCATTATCAGATTAGTCCTTTGAGCTTAGAAACCTGCTTAGGTATATCGATCTAAGTTTACCAATCCACTTACGTGATTGTTTTTGAAGACTTGTTTACTAGAAATGAAATAGTTAAGATACTAAAACTATAAGTAACTTTGTTACAGTGTAGATATTTAAAATAAAAACTTTAAAAAAATAAATAGTAACCGACTTCCAGGTACTAAAATGTAAGAAATAACTAAACGGGGGTTTTCATTTAGAATAGATACCTAATCAGATATTTTCGAAGTTGGTGCCAGTCGATAATATTTTAAGATATGAATATCTAATAGGTAAATATAATTTTGGTATGAACGCTAATTATAGTTAAAATATTATACATTAGATTTGCTTTGCATCGGCTGGCACCGATTTAATAGGTAGATCTGATTAGGTATCTATTATAAATGAAAATCATTTTAGTGCCTGGAAGTCGTTTTTTTTTTTTTCAAGTTTTTATATTTCCATTTTTAGTGTAGATGTAATTAGCAGGCAATTTGTAAGAAGAAAGTTTTTTAATAACATATTCGATTAAGCAATTTATTTTGAAATACATAATTTATTTGTTGATATTTAAAAAACCGCTCAACCGATTTCGATAAAATTTAAATGGGACCACCTGGGAATACCTGTTGAACCAAAAACTAATTCCAAATCGGTTCAAGCGACTTCGAGTAATCGATAAACATATATAAAAAAACAAAGATTCCGACGACTTGAAAACCTCCTCCTTTTTAGAAGTTTGTTAATTCATTATTCTAATTGTATTCAGCCCTTTTTAACTCCTCACTGCTGATCACGGGCTTCCTTTTATTACGATTAGGCCATGGTCCACTACACTGGCCAAGTGCGAGTTGACGCACTTAACATGTCTTTCGAAAACGTGCTAAGCTCTCCCAGACATGCAGGTTTCCTCACGATGTTTTTCTTCACCGTAAGACAAGCGGTAATCATGTTGGAAATGATTCGCACATGAAAATATCAGAGTTGCGAGATTCGGGATTTGAACCCGCATCACACGGTTTCCCAAGCGAGCACGTTACCACTGGACTACCACTGCCTCATTCTTCTAATTACGGTATAATAAACAAAAGATCACATACCTTTTATCCCATAAAATTACAACAGTACTGGTATTAGTTTAGCGTAGTGTTTGGCAATAAATTTTTATAAAGTTGCAAGTAGAATCTACCTGGAAAAGTGCCATTTTTATACCTAGTAGTTCCTGCATGATGCTACAAGGTACCTTGTAGCAGCTTTGAGTTCGCAAATGTTCAGCTTACTTTCAGAGCGGCTTACTTATAATGCTCATATTACTATGAACATGTACAATGTAAATAAAACTATCTTTTCGGATTTTTTCGTGGATTTATTTGGATTTTTGGTTCCCGACGTTTCGAATGCTTTACAGCAATCATGGTCACGGGAGAGACTGACTTTCATTTTTTATTTGTAAAAGTATATAGTAATAGTGTTGCTTAGTAATTTGTAGTTTTTAAATAATAGCAAACTAAATTAAAATTATTATTCTTAATTAATTTTAAACTTTTAAATTACACATAGAACAATCATGTGGCTTAAATAATTAATATTATATTTTATATTTTTTCTTTATGGTTATAAATATAATAATGGCAACACTAAAATATATAAATTACTAATTATATTTTTAAAATTATAATAATTATAATAATAACAGAAAAAAATAAATAAATAATATTCCATATTCAATTATAAAACTAAATAAAATTATAAAAATGTTTAAAGTTTAAAAATATTATAAGGTAATTGGTGCAATTTTCATTTTGTTATTTGTGGGTAGGCTGTCTGTAACAACTATACCTTCGAGACATGTAACACCTCAGTCTCTCCCGTAACCATGAATGCTGTAAAGTAAAGCATTCGAAACGTCGAGAACCAAAAATCCAAATAAATCCGCGAAAAAATCCGAAAAGATAGTTTTATTTAAAATGTCAAATATTCGCGTAAATCTAAGAAAGTATTATATACAATGTTCATTTTACAATACAAAGATATTATGAACATTTTATATCACATATAAAATGTTCGTAATATGAGAGAATCTTATATTCAGATACGAAAAATGTAGACCTTAGGAAAGGATTTATTAGTTGTAAATTCTTTTACTTATCTTTAGGCCAAATATTGACGATGACATGGCCCAAGGTAAAAACGTGCAGCGATTTATGATGTGTAAGATAAAATATGATCAGTGCCTTCTCTAAATGCACTCCATAGATTTGAAGAATACTAACTACTAACATAACTTTACTAATTATTGCTTCCCAGTACAAACTTTCATCCCCATTTTTACACCCTTAAGGGATGATTTTTGGAATAAAAGTAATCTTATGTGCTTTCCAGGGTCTCAAACTATCTCCTTACCAAATTTCATCTAAATCGGTTTGGTAGATCCAGAGATTACCTCCTACAACGTCACAAATTCACAAACTTTACCTCTTTACAATAATGTATAGATTATTATTTAACTAAATAACTTTACTGTTGTATTATATCCTTATTTATTTCATTAATGCTAGAGAATATTTATTTGTTGATTGGTTTATGTTTGAGTGAATGTATACTTTATCTACACTAGTATTATAAAGAGGAAAGATTTGTATGTTTGTAATAAATAAACTCAAAAACTACTTTTAACATTTAGATGAAATTTAGTAAGAAGATAGTTTGAGGTCCTGGAAAGGGCTGAGGTTATTTTTTATTCCAAAAATCATCCTTTTAGGAGGTGAAAATGGGGATGAAATTTTGTATAGGGAATCAGGGACGAACCCGAGCGAAACGAGGGTGAGTCACTAATGTTTAATACATAGTTTCTGTCACAAATGTGATATTATTAAAATTTAAAAGAAAACATTAGATACTGTGAGTGAAGTTTAAATCTAGGCTCTTAGTATAACGCAAAATGGCACAAAGTACGCGCCTTTGGGCAGTGATAGAAATTCAGACTAAGTTTTTACTTAAAATTTACCTCAATTATATTATTAATGCGATAGTGAATTTGTTTTTCTGTTTGTTCGTTATCTTATAGCTCGAATGGATTAACATATAATCAAGAACGGTTTTAGCGTTTCACGTGGAAAAGAATCCATCGTAGGACTTTTTATACGATCAATCAGCAATTTCTAGTAAATTTTGTTGCTAAGATTCCTTATGTTTTAGTCCAGGTCATAGTCTATATATTTACTAAATTTCATCTAAATCTATCCAGCCATTTCAGCGTGAAGGACATACATGCATACTACCCTATTTCTTAATTTAATAGCACAATGGTATTTTTTATAACCACGTGATAACATATCGATAAACGAGATAAATCGCTTTATCTTATGATTTAAGGCAATAAGCAACTACGTCACTTATCTTCGATTAAAATGTCGGCCATGGCAAGTATCACATTGAACGAGAATTTGTAATCGACAGTGATGTGTTTTTTGGTAATAATGAATAAAAAAACACCATTAATTTAACAATGAAGACACCTTGCTTCATCCCCCGTTGCCACAAATTAGTAAGTATATTTAAAGATAATATAATAAAAAGTGTAAAACGTTATCAATTGACTGATAGTAATCTAAAATGTCATCGCGTTTGAGAGAAAAACCACATTCGTATGCTTCTTATACCGTTAAAATATTTTAGACTACGTACTGTCGTCGACTCTGCTTGTTTTTCAATTTTTCACAATTATGTTAATTAAGAATGTACTGTCACAATTATGTTAATTAAGAATGTTAATTAAGAATGTAAGTAACATTCTTTGAGAACGTGTGTCACTGCTTTCTATTTGCATATATCTTTAACATAGAATCAGTCATAATTTAGCTCTGAAAACTTTGACCATCTTAGCCACTTCCTGTCCATTAAATATGATATTCTAGAAGATAGACAAGATTTTATATTTTTTTTTCCTTTATTGTGCGGCTTTCACGATACATAAGCCCATCTTAGAAAAAACAAACTAATAATACAACTCTCAATAAACTTCAATATAATATTATGTATAGTTTGTTAATGTAATGCTTAATTTTCACGTCGAGTTTGGCATTTAAAACATAGAACAGTCAAATTGCTTCTGAATTAATATTAAAAACGAGGCAGTTAATTATAACTCATTGTATTAAATAGTGTTCCACTATTGGTGGTGTTCCGCTCAGGCTCATCTATTTTTCATATTTTAAATTAAAATTAAAAACAATCTTTTACATTATTAAATTAAAAATTATTACATTTTCTTTTTTTATTACTAAATTCTGAGAACTGGCGAAAGAAACTTATTAGGACTAACTAAATAAGGACTTAAATAGATTTATTTTTAAATTAAATAATAAATCTATATATTTAAAATAGACAAATTGAAACACAACTGAATGAAAATGAAAGTTTCAGCATACAACCTTTTTCAGCACCGTCTGTTTCAACCGATCTTTTCTTTTTTTTGTTTAATAGTTTTTAATGAGTTGTAGTGTTATCAATAAAAAAACTTAAACAGTTTTTTTATACATGTAGATAGATAAATTCTATTTATTTTTATCTACTTCAATATAAAAAAAATTATATGTAGATAAATATTATGTTTTCCCCAAATTTTGAATAATAATTTTGGTCGAATTACGACCATTAGGCGATAGGTTCGCCTGTTAAAATATTTATCTTATATTGGCATATATAATATATAAGGCAATGTCATCATTATCTGACCATTCATTGAATTTCCCTATATTATTACAAAATAAAGACGATCAGGTATATTTTTCGACTTGATTACACACTCTGCATTTTGCTACGTTAGACCTATAAAGTGCAGTTGTACAGTTTTATCAAAGTAAGTACTTCAAATGGCGAAGGAAACTTGATAAAAATCTAAAAACTGAGTAAATTCAATGAATCATATTACATTTCAGGAAACTATATGTCATTTACATATTTGTTCATGTACCTACACTATATCTGATAGGTTATCAGCTGTTTTTTCGGTGCTTAATGAAATTATAACGAATTTTATCGTCAGTATAAACATTAGCCCTACACTGTAACACAACTCGCGTCTTTGGCGGAAATATAATAAACTTGCTAGTTTATAACCAGAAAACCACTAAAACTACAAAAAAGCTCTAAAAAGTGGGTTTCGTAAAAACTTTCATTTCCTATTTTACGCTCTCAGGGGTCGAATTTTAAAAAACGCTGAAATACCTACGTAACTCATTATTTTTGCCGTACTCAATTTATACGAAATTTCATACAAATATGTCCAAGGAATAAAAATTTTCATACAAATTTTATTCCTTATTTCACCCCCTTAGGGGTTGAATTTTGAAAAATCCTACTCCACTAAGGAATTAGTGGATGCCTTCGTCATATGAGGAATACGTGTGCGAAATTTCAATTCTGGCCTAAAGGGTTTGGTCTGTGCGTTGATACATCAGTCAATCACTTTTGCCTTTTATATGTAGATAAACAGGCACTGGAAGATTATTTTAATTACTCAAGTATATTTGTTTTATTCGGCCCTTTTTAACGTCATTCCTGGGCACGCCTCCCTTTAACTACTAAATTCCTGGGCACGCCTCCCTTTAACACGAGGGGGATCAGGAAATAGTCCACCACACTGGCCAAATGCAGTTAGGCGGACTATTGCGAATGATTCGCACTTGAGAATAACAGAGATTCGAAAACCGGGATTTGAACCTGCTTCATTTGTTTTCCCAATCGAGCGCGTTACCACTTTGCTAACACTTATTATAATATACTTGTAATTTGAAGAGATTTACATCGTAACAGTGACTAAAAGTATATTATTATTAACAGCGTAATCTACCGTATCTAATACACTTATCGACTTCCGATAAGAATTAATCACATCAAATTGAGTAATGCAAACATTAGAGTTGCCTGTTTGAAATATTTTCTTGTTCTTAATTTAGATACCTTTGTGCATTTCAAAATTTATAAATAAAATAGTTCTACAAAATATATATTTAATTTTATATATTTTAAAGCTGGAGTTTTTAACTATCAATGCTAGTTGAAAAAATCTCCGTTCCGTTCCGGTAGTGTGGTAAGCGAGATAGGGACAAGTATTGTCCCTATTCCGCTTGATTGATTGATTGATGATTCAATCTATATATCTCCCTACAAAATTGTATAGAATATTAAGCCAGCTACTTTTAATTCCAATATTTAATTTCAAGTGTTTTCCAAGGAATTCTCCATATTGCAAAAGGGCAAAGAGATATTATATTGATATATTATTGTCGATCTTTCTTTATAAGAAAAACCAATAACCTCGACCCGTGGCTCGAACCCTGAGCCACCGAATCTATAGGTAGATACTAAACACTTGACCGTTATGGTATGGTAGTAAATGACATAAGTAACCACCTAGAGAGAGATTTTTTTACTAATTCAAACTCTAAAAGAGTGAAAAAGTCTGTAGCTATAAAAATATTTACGACTAGTATTGCCCGCGGCTCCGCCCGCGTTCAGATGACCAAAAGCCAATTCTTAGGTTTTACATATAAGTATACTCTTACATTGCAGTTTTTGTATTCTTTCTCAGAAATGAGACATTTTTCCGCAGTAAAAAGTATCAATAAATTTCAATAAGATGTTCCAAAAAAAATTTAATGTATAGATTCGGCTTAGTTACAAATTTATTATATGTATAGATGATAGATGTATAGATTATCAAATTTAAAAAAGCAAACGAGTAACATCAGACCACTAGCATAAAATAAAACGAAGGCCGATTTTACTACAAAATGGAACTAAGAGAAATATTTCACGTTCTCCTCTAAATGTAAAAGAGCTTTTTCTGTTTTAAGCAAAGTCAAATATTAAAATAAAGTTTATTTTTCCTACAAATTAGAACAAGTGGTCCCAAAAATATCAAGCAAGGGCCTGAATCGAGTAAGTGGTTACCTCTCCATTATACTTAACTTAAAGTAAATTGTGTATGCAAACAATTCAATAATTTTACTAATGAACTTCGTTTGAATATAATGTATTATACTAGCATTTGCCCAGGGCTTTGTCTGCGTAGTTTATTTATAAGTATCGTAGAGTAATGAGCGTATTACTCTCTGGGAGGGGTCTGGGAACGCATCACGAGAAAACCACTGGACAGATTTTGATAAAATATGGTATGAGGATAGCTGGCTACTTGAGTCAACACATAGGATACTTTTTACAGCGGGAAAATATCTCATCTCTGAGAAAT
Organism: Brenthis hecate; assembly: GCA_951806755.1. Classification (NCBI taxonomy): domain Eukaryota; kingdom Metazoa; phylum Arthropoda; class Insecta; order Lepidoptera; family Nymphalidae; genus Brenthis; species Brenthis hecate. The sequence goes on along the minus strand of OX638271.1, from coordinate 3,882,217 downwards.
CTATACTAACCGTTAAAACGTTCCTAGGGACGAACCCGAGCGAAGCACTCTTAGAAGTATCTTATATTCACAATATAGATTTTTTCCTTATTTATTATATAAGATAACTAAAATTCATGCACTTACCTATTTTAGACTAAGGCGATAATATAAATGCACTTTATAAGACAATGTGATGTTAATTTTAATACTTATTTTAATTTATAATCTATATATAAATAGGCAAAGACAAAACAGTTTAGTACTATAATCATTTATTTCAATGATGATTATGATGGAATTTCGACCACTGGGGGAACACTAGTATATCATATTAATGAAATAATCATATAGAACCATCTACGAGTACCTCTAAATATAGAAAAAAAAATTGGAATGACACATCTAAACTTTGTGTCATGTGGTTATAATAAGCTATTCTTATATATATTTTAGTGATATCGATAATAGAAAGTTGACTTGTCTAGGGGTTTGGTAGAAATTGCTAACTTCACCGTACACATCATGCTTATTAAACATAAATAAGCGTAGAATCTGATAATATAATAATATAGTCGTTTAATGTTTTTTTTTATTTTAAATAGCTACAAATCTTGTTACTGACTTCAAAATTAACTTCAAAACTTCAACATACTAATTTCACTTAGATCTTTTTTATAATATCGCGGTTATTTGATATATATATATATATATATATATATATATATATATAATATATATATATATATATATATATATATATATATATATATTATATATATATATATATATATATAACTTAGGTATAGAATCGCTTCAATAATTCTGAAGACAACTAAAACAAATAAAATTTAACTTCAACTTAAAAACAACTTCATACTTAATTAGCAAATTCAAATATTATATTAGTGCCAAAAAAATTGTGGCTAAGCGGCCTCGCGCTAGAGTACGTGCTGTATCAATTTCCGTGACTTTTGCATTTTAGCGACCTCTTTGTGTTTCGATGCATCATTTTCCGGAGTACCGCTAATATACAATTATATATAATACATTCCCACTATTGTTCCATACAATTCATAAAACAGTCATTGTCCGAATTTCTAACAAACGCTACATATCATGATTTTCGTGTAAACCGATAAAAATAATTGGACATATTCAATCAATTTTGATAAGAGAAAAAATTTAGTCACCATACTCTATACATTTTTAATCTTTGATAGGGCGCTACATCGTTACTTTATCGTGTATTGTATCTCTTTCTAAATAGTGAATTTAGAGTGAAACAGAATAATACTGTGATAACAGCACTAAATTTCATAATAGCATTCGCATTCAGAAAGGATGGTCGGATAAAGTAGGGCACTTAAATTGGCCAGGATCCTCAGTGTCACGGAGATAAAAGGACGTGCTGATTTGGATATAAAGTGATAAGAGAAAATGGTAAATATTTTTTTTATTTAACTATTTTTTATTGCATCTTTATCATAATCTGTTTATCAACTTTTTCAAACTTCAAATAGGAGTACTAAATTCAAGTGTTATTTTGTACGAGTCTTGATGAATAAGTATTACTTAAAGACATGAACATATAATAATGTAAAATTCAAGACAAAATCCACTTGTAAAATGCAAAAATCACATTTAAAGTGACCTCAAAGTCGGTGTACCTTTTTATTAAAAAAGTGGTTAAGCGGATATTATGTTATCCTTATATATTCTGCGATAATATTGGCATTAACAATAAAGCAAACTTAATACTCTCTTAGATAATTATTGTTATTATTTTTTGTAAAATAGTGGGTAGGCACTGTCTGTAACAAGTATATAAAGGCCTTTGAGACGTCTATAACCTTAGTCCTCCAGTGACCATGGATGCTGTAAAGCATTCGAAACGTCGGGAACCAAAAATCGAAATAAATACGCGAAATAATCCGAAAAAATAGTTTTATTTAAAAGCAAAATTACTCCTTACGGTCACTCAGGTGGTACGATGGTCAATCATCAAAGTACAAAGCAAAGTAATCATTTCAATTCATTTAATGAATGCAATCGCATGCTGCCCTTGGATTATATTCTTTTAGTATTCGAAATATCTTTAAAAAGTATCTATATATGTATTTTAAAAACTGTTATTTTTATTTTTTATTTCACTACCTACTAGTTTTTTCCGGCGGCTTCACTCGCGTTTGTTTATAGGGTCGAAGGACTGATGTTAGATAGACCTACATTAATAAATTTACCATAAGATTTTATAGAGATTTATTTTTTATATCGGGCTTATAGTTCCAAATATTAGCGCGTCAAAATAAGCAAAAATTAATAAACTTAAAAGAATTTTAATAAATACACAGCGATCTTAAAAAACTCTGAATAATAATAAATAACAAATGCAAAAGTTACAAATAACTCTTGCAACAGATGTTACTTGAAAGAAAAAGAAGTAACATTTTTAAGTGTGCCCCTTTACGCTACAGTGGCTTCCTCGAATTATGACTGAACGTACGTTTTTGCTCATTTTTTGCGCAATCGAGTTAACAGATACATTATTAAAGTAAAAATAAAACATTTATGGTCAGTTTGTCTGTAAACTATAGTTAAAAAAAATACACCGTTTAGTGCAACTTGCAACTTACACCCAAAGAAAAAATAATATCGTTTTTTGCTACTCTGCTCACATACTTTATGTATATATTAGCATTGCCCGAGGCTTCGCCCGCGTTCAGATGACCAAAAATAAAATTCTTAGGTTTTACATATTAGTATACTCTTACATTGCAGTTTTTGTATTTTTTCTCAGAAATCAGACATTTTCACGCGGTAAAAAGTATTCTATTTGTTGACCCGGATAACGAGCTATCACTATATTAAATTTCATTAAAATCCCTCCAGTGGTTTTTCTGTGATGCGGTAACAGACAGATAGACAGACAAAAATTCTAAAAACTATACATTCGACCTTTCATTTTCATTTCAATAATATTTTCCAAAAAATATTCAATGTACAGATTCGGCTTGGTTACAATTTTATTATAGGTATAGACTAGCGACTCACATTCACCAATTCCAAAAATTTGGAAACAGTTACTTATATTTTTAGATACGTAAAGACATAACAATTCAGTACCTTTTCTCGTCTGTGATGTTTCGTGTATATAATTAGGTTACCCTACAAACGCACTAAATTTCATCTAGTCCATACTAATATTATAAATATGAAAGTGTGTTTGTTTGTTTGTTTGTTTGTCTTTCTTTCACGTGGAAACGGCTTGGTGGATTAGCGTGATTTTTGTATGATGTGGAAAGTGACATAGGCTATTTTTACCGCGGGAGATCAACTTTTTCCCACGGAAAAACAAGTTATAATACAATCCAAAAAAATATTAGTGATCAGAATTACTTGAAACTTGATATTAATACTCTTCAATAAAATTAAAAAATAAATGTTTTAGCATTTTTCAAAATTCATCCTATAAGGGGGTAAAATAGGGGATGAAAGTTTGTATGAAACTACCTTTTTAGAGATTTTTTGTAGTTATAGCGCGAGCGAAGCCGCGGGTTTTACTAGGATATAAATGTCAGACAGTAGGATAACAGTTTAAGCGGTTATTAACAATAGAGGTTACATACGTCTTTATATAGAAGATTAGCAATCGACTGTTCCACGTGATCTTTAATTAATATTGCTGGGAATGAGCGCAGAGTTTAGGACATACTTAAAACATACGTACATCAGAAATGGCTATGATTACATTGTACCAAGTTTGCAATGAAATTAAAGCGGACAGTAAAATAATATGTATTCAGCCATTGTTAACGTCACTGCTGAGCACAAGTCCGCCTTCAATAATTAGCCCCCTTACATTGAAGGGGGGCTCGTCTCATCAGGCCATAATACGCGGTAGTTTAGGCCAAGTACGGGTTGGTGGACTTCACGTGTCTTTCAAAAAGTTACTAGGTTCTCTCAGACGTACAGGTTTGCTCACGATGTTTTCCTTCACCGTAAGGTAAGTTGTAATCATGTTAGAAATGATTCGCACATGAAAATATCAGAGGTTCGAGACCCGGGATTTGAACCTGCTTCACTCAGTTTCTCAAGCGAGCGCGTTACCACTGTGCTTCCTCTGCCTTAAACAGTAACACATATGTAGATGTTACTCTAGGTCATAGTTTATATGTGAACTAATTCATATCGATACACACAGATACAAACTTTCACATTTATAATAGTAGTTTAATTTTTAAAGCGCAAGCTATAACTTTGCTAAGTTTCACTGAAATCGGATCAGCTGTTTCGGAGATTTCTGCAAACTTACCTACATCATACAAAATATACAATTTGTTACAATATAATTAAATATAGATTGATAAACATTTAAATATTATATCTTTATTAAAATTAAATCATATTGTTTAAACTTGTATGAAAAGGAATAAGGTGATTTTAAAAATATAGTTCAAAAACGTACTAATTCAAAAGTTTGCGAATGAATGAATGTGTATGTTTGTTGTGTTTAGGATAGAAACAGTTTATGTTCTAAAACAACATAGACTATTTTTTATTGACCTGTTTACATATCAGGCCTCGAAACCGGTTTAAAAAACGGTTAATTTATTTAATGTAATTATTAATTCATCGCTCGTCAATTTCATTAATCTGTTGATAAAACCGAATGATTTAGTAAACCGAAAAAAATAACGGTAATTCTTAGAGAAAGGTTAAGCTTAAGTTTTGATACTGAAATAAACCAGTTAATTCCAATAACTTACTTGTATTAAGCAATTCACCATTAACAAAGATTCGCCAAATATAACCAAAACGAAACTCGTTAACGATTAATTTTCGATCATGGAACCTAAATTCGTTTAAAATCGATATCCGGGTTTCAATCTGTTACAGAACATAAACTAAACCTTAAACCGAAAAACCTTTCGGTTATTGATGAATGACAAAAACCGGTTAAAAACAGAACGGGTTTCCGAGCAACATTCAAACGACGCCGCGGGAAAAACCAGCCTTAAATGTAACTAAACTTACTATCCCTATTACTATATTTCTTTTCGCAAATATTTTCCAATTATTTGAGCGTCTCATATTTCCAAAATGACTAAGTTATTGGCGAATTTAATAGAAACGTCGTTGGTTTGTCGCAAAAATAAGTAGGTGTGTAGAGTTCATGTAAACAGCACTTTCAGTCACGCCATAAAGTAGCTTTTACATTGAACAGTTATTTTGTTCCAGAAAATTAACTTTATTCTTAGAAAATTGTATAACGGATACATTAGTGCAGCGAGCGATGATTTCGGTGCTGCCGCTTGATTCATCATTGTGGGTTCGATTTTCGTGTACAGCAAATGTTTGTTTTATCTGTGGTTGCTTATAATTATTTGGTTGTTTATTTTAAGAAACTAAGTAGAACCGAATACCTATTAATTATGCAGTTTATTATTTACAGCGACATACTCTAGGTAAGTCGCTTCTATACGTCTAGGTGCCTAACAGAAGCCTATGTGTTATTCCAGACCATAGTACTATCTGTTTACTAAAACTCATCAAAATCTGACCAGCTGTTGCAACGTGAAAGACTAACTACTAAATACACATACAAGTTTTCGCATTTATAATAGTACCTACATTCAGATTTATTCATTAGTCTTCTAAATATTAATTCAACTTATTACAAATTATAGCAAAAATTTAATTCCCGGTAAAAAGATTTCCCTTGAGGCTATTTTTATAAATATAGCATAGAATGGTTATTTACTATGCTAATTATTTTATACTGTCAGTATTTGTAATTGTGTCAGTTCTAAGTATTTTAACGTGTATACATACTCTGATGTTTAATTTTATAAACATTATATACCGTTTGTTTGTTTCTTTCTTTGGTTTTTTGTCCTTCTTTCATGTGGAAATAGAGTAACGGATTGGTTTTTTTTTTTTGTGTGGAGATAGTTAGAAAACACGTTATATTACAACCTACAACAACACATCACATCTACGTTATAACGTACCTAGGGACGAACCCGAACGAAGCGAGAGTGAGTCGCTAGTAATTACGAGTATAATAAAAATGAGATATCAATTAAATTACTGTTTCTCTGCCGATATGTATAGGTCTTAACATGCGTAGGAAGAAGAAGCTGGCAAGTTTTGTTTACCCACTTTGGGCATATAAATGGATAGAGAAGAAATAAGCGCTCACTTTCCGAGAGTGCTCAAGAAATTTGTTGCTTATTTTATCGTAATAAATCATTGGCATTTACTCAGATCTTCATTAAATAAATACAAAGGATGATTGGAGTACTTTTCATAAACAGATACACTTGTACATCCCGAAAAATATACAAAAAGTAGAAATCGATAGATGATGCACAGAAGGCGGTCTTATTGCTATAAGTTCCAGGCAATCAATAGGAGTAATTATGTAAAATGGTGTACTTGCTACGCACAAATATAATATGTATATATTCTAAATACAGATATATAGTATACGAGCGACTCACCCCCGCTCCGCTCGGGTTCGTCCCTTGATACGTTTTAACAAGTTAAAAAGTATCCTATATGTTGACCCAGATAACCAGCTATCATCATACCAAATTTCATCAAAATCTGTTCAGTGGTTTTCTCATGATGCTTTCCCAGGCAGACAAACAATTTTTTTAAGACTATAGATTCGGCCTCTATATCGATAATTAATACTCACTATTTTAATAAGATTTTCCAAAAAATATTTAATATACAGTTAATTCGACTCAGGCAGAATTTTATTATATGTATAGATATGTCGCAGGCAAATCGAAAATTTCACGTTTTACATACGGCGTCGTCTGTTTAAAAACGCTCGCTGTTATGAAATATGCCTTCGGCAAATTGGCAACTCGTTCAATTGATGGCATTGTGATCGCTGTTCTAACCTAGCCTAACCAACCTAAAAAGAAAGAAAAGTTTCTGCAAAAAAATAAGAGCTGTGGTTTTTACAATTTGCCTAAGGCATTTTACAAAACCGCGAGCGTTTGCAAACAGACGACGCCGTTTGTAAAAAGGCGAATCATACGATATGCCTGCGATAGATATACGTACATATATTACATAAGTGTGGCAACTGCCTCGGTGGTGTAGTGGCTAGCATGTACGGCTGCACACTCGGAGGTCCTGGGTTCGAGTCCCGGGTCTAGTTATTGAGTCTTTCTGTATAGTAAGTCTCAGTAACAGCCTGGAGTTGGGAAGTTGGTGGTGTTTCACCCCCGTGCCTCGGAGAGCACGTAAAGCCGTCGGTCCTGCGCCTTAACTCTCACTGGTCGTGTCGAGCAGTCGTCCCACCGGAGTATGAGAGTGACAGGAATAGAGAGTGCCCTTGTGTCTGCGCGTACACTTGTGCACTATAATATCTCCTGCGCAGTTGGCTAGTCTCAATGAGATTGGCCGCCGTAGCCGGAATCGGCTAGGAGAACATCACATAAGTGTATAAAAAAAATAAAAATCCGACTGCATAAAAACTTAAAAGCAAACTATAAGGATGGGAACAAATTGAAGAAGAAACATAGTAGTATTATGTATTCATAAGTAAAAACATCCTTATTCTCTTAGTTTCATTCGATAGAAGGTTTTCATTTCAATATGTTTTAATCTTTTATGAATAGAATTCAGAAAAAAGCAAAAGATAGTTTAGTATTTGTTGATAAATCAATGTTTTTGAATACGATGTGATATAATTGTCAAAATTTCAGATTTGTCATGTTGGCAATACTAATTACGAAATTTATCAAACTTATCAGCTGCGGGCGTCGAAACCAGGCTAATTACGTAAAACATTAGTTCATTATATACAATTTAAAATATTTTAAATGGTTAACAATTTTTTTTTAGTTGATAAGACAGTGACTTTAATGGTCTTAGTCACATTTAATGTTTCTAGGTAATAGATTAAATATCACTTTCGAAACTTGGGTAGCGCAATCATTGATAAGTTCAGAACTCAGGCTAATTAATTACATAGACGGAGCCCACCGAGGAAAATGTCAAAGTCAAAAATAGCAACGTGATTTTGCTGTTTATGCAACTATTGTTTATTTTACAATTCATATCGTTAACTTTTTTCTAAGAGTAAGAGAAATTTTATATTAGTATTCGTCGTCAATTTACAATTTTTGAGAACAAAATATGAATATAAAAATAATACTTTTCTTTTCTTTTACATTTTTAAGCATTAATTTTCTTCTCCTTGAAAGAGAGGTTGCTAACGAGATTATAATAACACCTCCAGGTAAATTTCTAAGAAATTAATTATAATTCTAAGAAATCTATTGTTAACTGTAACGCCGGCATATCCGCGGTCGTGGAGGGAATGATATCCGTTAGCTATTTTTATTTATTAACATATATTTACTTAGCACTCATTTTACAAATTGTTATTTGTATATTTTTTTAAAACATTATTATATCGTTTCAAAAAATTATAATTATTTGGCTTTATGTTTAGTTCTATGACACTCTACCTATATTATTTATTCGTTAGTCAGAGGTTCAGAAATAAAGATTTCTTCAATTAATATTAATGTTTAAGTTGTATCCAATACAAACGTATTACTGAAATAAAAGCCTGTTCTAATCAAGGATTATTTATTTGTGCAATAAGCTCATAGAAATCTATTCAAAGATTTACGAAATATTGAGTAACAAGCGTACAAATATATTTATAAACCTTCACAATAATAAAATTGCTATAAACTATGTAGGTACATTGTACAATATTATTACAAAATATGTCTTTATCAGAATACTTCCATCATATTATCATCATTCTACAACTAACATTTACTTGATAAAATCACGAATATTTTACTTATAATTATGAATTTATAATGGAGGCAATAATTCGAAACGCTACGCTATCCGATAACAATGTGTAATAGTACACATTATATGATATGTTATAAAAATATCGTAATCGCTACTTAAAAATGCGAACTTATCAATAACTTTAATTAATTGTGATTTTTTTTTTCAGAGCAAGCTTTTCCGGTCTAAATCAAAAGATTTCGAAAATGAAGCCTTAGAAATCCATAATGAATATAGAAGAGAACATGGAGTATCCCCTTTAGTTCTTAACAAAGAAATATGTAAAATAAGTCAACAATGGGCTGAAGAGCTAGCAAGGAAGGACACAATGTCCTACAGTATTAATCAAACGTATGGTGAAAGTATTTACTGTGGCTGGTCTTCCGATCCTAATGTTAAAATACGAGCAAAAGATTGCGTGGATAGGTGGTACAGTGAAATCAATGATTTTTCATTTGGAAAGGAACCGGAAATATTAAGTTGTGGTCACTTCACACAAATAGTTTGGAAAAGTACGAGAGAACTTGGGATTGGAAAAGCTAAAAGTGATTCTGGAAAGTTATATGTAGTAGCTAACTATTACCCACCAGGAAACTACACTGGACAGTTTGTAAAGAATGTCCCACCTCCGGGAGCATTGCAATTTCGAAATTCATCAAATTCTAGTTCAATACGAGAATCAAATAGTAGTTCTGTATCTGCGTTTTCGTTTTCCAGAAATAATAGTAATCTATCACCATCATCTCCTAATTCTAGAAGCAGCAAAAATTTAGGAGACCTTGCATCTGAATTAGTAAGCAAATTTAAAACAATTTCAGTATCCAATGAAAAATTTGAAGAAGAATTCCTACATGCTCATAATGAATACAGAAGTAAGCATAGAGCTCCGCCTCTTGAATTGAATAAGAAAATGTGCAAGTACGCTGAAGAGTGGGCTAAAGCCATTGCAAAAAAAGGAATAGTAGAACACAGAGATCAAAATGAATATGGCGAGAACATATTTTACGCTTGGTCTTCTGATCCCAATTTTACACTAACAGGTAAAGATCCAGTTGACAAGTGGTACAGTGAAATAGAAAATCACTCATTCGGCAGAGAACCAGAAAATTTGGGTTCAGGACATTTCTCACAAATTGTGTGGGCGGATAGTAGAGAAATCGGTGTAGGTGTTGCAAGAACCAAAGAAGGACAAATTTATATTGTAGCCAATTACTACCCACCAGGCAATGTAATAGGAAGCTTTGCTAGTAAAGTTCTACCGCCTGTAAGTTAGTATAAAATGCCAACCAAAGATAAAGACATTCCAAAGAAAATATTTTTAAAGACTATAATATTATACGTATATTTATTACATTTATTCTTTATTTATATGAAATATTGTTAAATAAGGTTGAATATTGAATATAAAAATGTTATGAATTTTGTTATTAATTCTTTCAATATATACCCTCTTTGATAATAAACAAAATTAAAATACTTTTATTTTCCAATATAAATAAGTTTTACTTTAATTTACTCAAAGTATTTAAAGCTAGAAAGTTTAATTAGTTCCAAGTATTTGACCTTTAGTTGATTAAGGGTGAGTCGTGGAGGCTACTTACAAAGATGTAGATAAAGCATAAACGATTCGTAGAAGTCTGGTTTCCCTCTTTTTGGATAAAATTTTTGCTAAACAACTTTGAAACGTAAGACCAAGTCATAAAATCCAAAGTAAAATGAAAAGAATCTAAATCTAAAAGCGTCGATGTCAAATGAATAAGCGAATAATTTTTTGTGCTATATTTTTAGCCTTGATTTTATTTATCGTTATTGATTGAATTAACACATATTATTATAATTGAAAATATCGATTTTTATTAAAAACTAGCATAGCCCGCGGCTCAGCCCGCGTTCAGATTACCAAAAAACCAAATTCTTAGGTTTTACATATTAGTAAACTCTTACGTTGCAGTTTTTGTATTTTTTCTCAGAAATGGGATATTTTTCCGCGGTAAATGTATCCTATATGTTGACCCGGATAACTAGCTATCATCATACCAAAATTTCATCAAAATCCCTCCAGAGGGTTTTCCGTGATGTGGTAACAGACAGACAGACAGACAAAAATTCTACAAACTATAGATTCAGCCTCTGTATCGATAATAATGTCTATTTCAATATGATTTTCCAAAAAATATTTAATGTACAGATTCGGCTTAGTTACAATTTTATTATATGTATAGATTGTTCATATCAAAGATTATACTAGAGTATTTAGTTTTAACGTTACATTCGTTGTAGAATAGATAAAATAGACAATTCCAACATTTAATACTACCTAAAACAAAAACAAATTTATCCCACGGGAACCATATATTTTTCCGGGATAAAAGTAACCTATGTATTATTCCATACTATAATCTATGTCTGTGCTAAATTTAATCCAGGTCCGTTCACCCGTTCTGGCGTGAAAGAGTAACAAACATCCATCCTCACAAACTTTCATATTTTTATAATATTAAATGCGGTTTTTTTTCTCTTATACCTACCTCACCAAGAGTCACATGTGTGAGTTTGACAAAGTTATCAATTACATATTATATAAAAACTTATTCTTGGTTTTTCTGTGCGTTCCTAATTTTTTTTGTATTGATCTACATATACTAATAATATATAGAGACAGAGTTTGTTTGAACATATGTCATCATGCTATTACCCAAGTCAAAGAGTTTTTTTATAGATTGAATGCGAGCGAATCCGCGAGTTCTGTAATAATATTATATTGGAATAGCGCCATCTTAGGTATATAAATGATATATGATACTTGGTTTCTGCTGTAATTGTCACATTCATAGACTATGATCTCCATTAGTGTACTTTGTACATAGTAGCTACTATTCTGCGAATACGTTCTATAAATGTTGAAAGACTCTATTTGCACTGTCTGAACAAGAACTGTTTAATGTCTAAAAGCTTGCTGTAGCATTAAAATTGAAACATGATAAGGTTACGAGTGTTTGGGGATCGAAAATTAAAGAATTTCACTTGCACTATACCTAGATGTTATTTTATTCTTAAACAAACATGAAAGTCATTTTTATCAGTTCACGTACACTCGCGGTAGAGACACAGTTTCGGCTTAATTCAGTCACCGAACAATATTTTCGACCATAATTTCACTTGCTCATCACTTCACTCCACTTTGCTGCACTTTTCTGCTTATTTTTCTAAATTTCTGCACACTAGAGATACTATAAGTCTTACACACATAATATTAGTATTTTTTTCATATATTAATCAATAAATAATTAAATACACAATTTATTTTTTGTCATTTGATTTAATTTTCCTAATACTGTTATATTATTTTTGGTTTTAAATGTTATTTTTATTAGTTTTTAAGTCATATTTTTTTAATTATATAGTGGAGGGCGTTAATGATGTGTTAATAATTTTTATTAACTTCTGCATTTCTTATTATTTCAATTTTTTTTTTTTTGCTATTTAGGTATATACTAAAATTTCTACAAAAATCTTCAAAATTATATCCTAAAGGCGACTCACTCTCGCTTCGCTCGTACTCGTCCCTAGCTTGCTTCCCAATACAAACTTTCATTCCCATATTCACCCCCTTAAGGCATATTTTCGGGATAAGTAATCCTGTGTCCTTCCCAAGGTCTCAAACTATCTTACCAAATTTCATCTAAATCGGTTCAGTAGATCCAGAGATTAACCCCTACAACGTCACAAACTCATAAACTTTACCTCTTTATAATATTAGTTTAAATGTGTTACTCTAACGTATAAACTTACTGTAAAGTTTTATCAAAATATACTAACAAACGGTTAGTAGTTTCTGCGTAAAAAGTAACAAACATACATACATCCATAGATCTGCAAAAAAACTTTCACGTTTGTTATTTAAGTAGTATTTATTAGACTTTAGGATTTGTTTTGTGCTGACTATTCAGCCCAGTAATGCATTCTATACTGTGCATACATTTATAGTGCTAGGTTCTACAAGAAAGTGAGCACGTCTGCTGTAAAGCTCTTCAATCATCGAGCATTGAAAAATAATCAGCCTTTTATACTCGTATCTCCAAGTGCGCACGGAGTTTACTAAGATACATATCAACAATCGTTTACCTTTTAATATTAAATATAGTATAATAGTTAATTTGCTTCCCCTATATAGGTATATTATTGTTATTAAGATGCCAAAAAATCCTAATAATATATTGAGAATGCTGATTACATTCTACGTGACATTGGCGAAGCAATCTGTGCTCAACCGACACGTTTGGCTCGGCTTACCTACTTGCTGTACCAGCCGTCGCAGGTTCGAGTCTCGCTGGGGGCATTCATTTGTCTGATGAGCGCGACTCCAGTCATACTCCAGTCATGGGTGTTTATATTTATAATATGTATGTATTTAAAGTTATATATGTGTAGGGTATGAACTATCTGGTATCCATAACACAAGCCTCGTAGCTTGCCATGTACGTAGATGGTACAGTGTTAATGTTTTATTTTTTATTTATTTAAACATCGGCACTCTTTAAAGCCATTAAGCTATTAACAAGAAAATTGAATTGAGATTAAGCAACAAATAATAATTGGCTTTCTTTGTTTAAGAATCCTCTACCTATAAACAAGAATTTCATCAAGCGCCGCTTAAAAAAATTAACAATGCCAACTTCCATAGAAAAATTTGAACCTTTTCTTGTAAATTCTTGTACGCATAAATAAAAGATATTCAACATTCACATTAAACTTTAAAAAATTTATAATACAAGATGCAAGATTACCAATAAGCTATTCCATTTCACGGTTTGCATTCAATATTTAACTTTCAGTAGAATTGAACTCGTGTTGTATAACAAACAGAATTGTTCACAATACAATAGCCCGTATTGTATGATACAAGTTGGAATGGCGTGATTTATAAAATTATATTTTGCATTTGATCATTTCTGAAGTTGCTTTTTCACAGTTATAAATTAAAAAGGCGATGGATTTCATTTTGATTGTGTGGTTTATTTTATTTGTGAGTTTTTTAACGACGTTTTTTATTTATACTATTTCGTAGTGTCAGTAGTTTAGCACCGAGAATATATATATTACTGTCTCGGTGGTCTAGTGGCTAGCATGTACGGCTGTAGATCTGGAGGTCTTGGGTTTGAGTCCCAGGTTGGGAAAAGTTTTGTTATTGAGTCTTTTTGTGAAGAAAATCTCAGTAACAGCCCGAAGTCTGACTGTGTCGTGGTGTGTCGTGTCGAATTATCTACCCACAGAATTTGTCGGATTGGTCGAATTTTGACCACTGAGTGAACATTAAAAATTATAATTAATTACTGATTAGGTTCTAACTACTTTGTTAATTTAAACAAAATTGAATGAACGTCATGAAAAATAGTGGTGTACATTTTTTTCTTTATTTCTTATATTTAGAAAATATAATAATATTCTTATATTTGTAACTGTTATTTACTTTACTTTACTCATATTATACTGATACTCAGACGATGATAATTGAAATAGCTTTCAAAAATCTAGATCTGAATCGGCAAAAAAATTCCATTTTCTCCTCTGTCAATCGATTTTCTTATTTTTGGTTTTCTAGCTATTGATGAGCATTTGAGATATCAATAAAAAATGTAAACAGTATTTTTTTTTAAAATAAGAAAAAGTTCTATGAAGTAATTATTTTCCTATTATTCTTCTAGAATAATATTGTTCCATCACCAGCGAGAAACAAATTTGCAAAGGATATAGAAACACTTCTTCATCTACTGAAAGTAAGTAACACTTTGTTCCTAACTTAGGTATTAATATTGAAGTTAGCTTGTTTTTAATACTTAAGATGGTATGAAATTCTAACAGTTCAGAACATGATATGAAAGTTACAAAGAAACAATCTTTTATTTATTGATAGAATAATACCATAATGCTTTCTTAGAATAAATACCATTATTACTAATGTATTATAATAAGTGCTACTGGTAGGTAGTACTAGATTATTATTAAAAAAAATTAACCAATTATAAAAAAAGAAGAGGTTCTTTAGAATTTACTATTGAATTGAATTTAATTTTACTTTAAAAAAAGATAACAAGTTAATATTAGTCCCGCTGAGTTTCTTTCGCCATTTCCTCTCTCTCAGGTCTGAGGCTTCTTCTTTCCGAACTGGTAGTAGACTCATGACGTTCAGTAAAAAATTGTAATAATTTAATGCTAATATATATATATATATATATATATATATATATATATATATATATATATATATATATATATGAATAAAATATTTTGAATTTTTGAATAAAACGAAATGTGTTATGATTGTTAATGTATCGTTAAAAGTGAAATGGCGAACGTGCATTACATAGCAAAGCAATAAATGTAAAAGATTCCTTATACTCTAGAAAACAACGCTGCACCGCACCGCCGCGCCGGCCGGAAGTTGTTTTGCTTCACAGTTTTCTAAATTTTACGTTGCAAAATATATAGACAAAAAACTACGGGGCTATAGATTAATAAAGAGCCTAAAATGTATAGGGCTATAAATTAATAATATTATTTGCCCTATTATAATATGTATTGTATATATACTACTAGCGACTTAAGTCTCACTTCGCTTATGTGCCTCCGTAGGTGCCCAAAAGTATATAATCCCTGAACGACAGCGGACACGGCAGCGTTACAGTTAACAATAGATTTCTTAAAAAATTAATTAATTAGAAATTTACTTGGAGGTGGTGTACTAAATTTTAGTTAAAAAGATACATACAAAGCCATACAAAATTTCGCATTTGTATTAATAACGTGAAAAAGCAGCAAATAATCTTCTTTTCCCTTTATTGATCTTGTTAAGTTAAAATATAAATTGTGAAAGATCTAATTGTGCGTTTAATCGTTTTTTTTTCTATAAATGATTTTCTAAAAGTTAACACACCTTGAAGTTGATAGTATCGCTTCTAGGCTCTTTAAATTTTGGTTATTTTTTAATTTTATGTAAAAAGTTAAAGCCGAAGGAAGGAACAGGAGAGATACTAAATTTCAATAAAACTTGCGATCTTGGAGTAGATAAAAATCCCCTTATAAAAAGCACTTCAGTTTTTCTAGAATTTTCAAATTTTCCATTCAAGATTTCTGTTTTTTCCTTAAATATTTATTCCGACTATTACAAATATACTAATATTACGAGTAAAAATGTGAAAGTGTGTTTGTTTGTCTTTCTTTCACGTCGAAACTGAGTGACGGATTGGGTGATTTTTTGTGTGGAGATAGTGGGAGGGCTGGAGAGTAACATAGGCTACTTTTTACCGCGGGAGATTATCTAATTCCCACGGGGAAACACGTTATAATACAATCCAAAAAAATATTTATTATCAGAATTACTTGAAACTTGGTGTTAATGCTCTTCAATACAATTAAATAAATGCATATTTCATTATTTTTCGAAATTGATCCCATAAGGGGGTAAAATAGGGGATGAAAGTTTGTATGAAACCGACCTTTTTAGTTTTTTTTTGTAGTTTTAGCGCGAGCGAAGCCGCGGGTTCTGCTAGTAGTATGTAAATATAATCAGCCCAACCGTTCTCAAGTGATGTACTTACCAATGAACATTTCATTTTTATTTATGGGAAGATAAGAGGCAAAAAGGATTTCACAAAATATTTTTTTACCCTCTTTATAAGTACTTGGAATAGATCTTAATAAATAAAAGTAAATTATCAAGTGTACTTACTTGCTAATTTAGTCACGAAAGGTCTAACCGAGTTATGAAACCGTTGTACGTTGAAATAATTTCAAGGAGACTTTCACGAAAAGTTGATATTTTTTATCTTTAACAAGAGAACAAAAGAACATAATATCTTATTTAATACGATAATGATGATAATTTTATTAAAAAAATTTTAACGTTGGGAAACGCATTTAGGCACGAAGTGTGAGACACACGACAAGGTGAATGCAGGTGTTGTGGGGGTCATTAAAGAAACCTACACCGACTTCAAGAACATTTTAATGAACACAGAATGGAATTATTTCATGAAAAGCTTTCAAGCATACATATTAATATAAAGTGCACTTTAAAATAGGCTCACATCGCGTAACACACATGCACACATGCACGCATGCACGCACGCATGCATACATACAGGCATGCACATGCCTTCACCCTAGTGATGCACCTACATATACCCAAACGAATCTAGTGTAAGTTGATAGCTATATTAAAATAAAATAAAGAGTGCATTATACACAAAAAGCTAATTTGATGATGTGATTTTCCTCACTAGAGATACAACATTATGTATCTTAAGTCAAATGTCTGTCTCTGGTAATAAAAACCAGTCAATGTGGATTAAAAATTCATAATTGCGTGAAAAAATCTAACACAAATATGACAAGCTGTTAAATAATATTTCAAGCCCATTTAAACAATTTTACTTTTATGTACAAATGCTTGAACAGCTCATGAACGTACGTACGTTGCGATGACGCTAAAGTGAATATCCATGTAACGGGCAAATCCTTTTACTCTACTTGTTTCTATTACTTTGGCACTAAGAGTATAGTTACAGAGATTAATTTAAATAGATGTTCTAGAGCCATTAATTATAAAAAATAATTATCGGCAATGAGCGAAAGATAACTCACTATAAAAGACTATTTAACGATAATAACTTAGTTACTACATCATATTATAAAGTCTTATCAGGAAGGAAACTGTATTTTAAATCAATTAAGCTTTATTTAATCAATTTTAATCACATTTTATAATCACTTTTAATGCACTAAAATATTTTACTAAATTTCATTATTTAAACTGTTTTAATGAGGTAATGGCGTGCTTTACTATGTATATTCAAAGGCAGCCACTTTATGGCCCATACACCATATTTGTGCAAAAAATCACGTCAATCAACAATATGATAGACCAAACGAGATTTATTTTTGACATTTGTAATAATAATATTTTCTTACTACTACTATTTACTCGAATATTTGACGTTTAAAATAAAATTATCTTTTAATCAACATAGCAACCAATATAATAACAATAAATACAATAACTTTTGAGACATCAACAACATTAATCTCTTACGTGAGCACTTTTGCATTCGAAACAAAAAATCTAAATTAATCCACTAAAAAATCCGAAAAAATATTTTTATTATAAAATTTATTAATAATATAATATTTGTAAGGATTCAATAGTAACAATAACTCTATTATTATATTACAAATAAAAAATAGACAGGGGATCCCATTTCATTAAAATAATATTTCTTATTATTTAAATAATTATGTTTTAAGTAAAAGACACACCGACTCATAAATTACTTAAAAGTATGAATTATTCCACTCTGGGGATAGATTTATTTACCCTTGAATTAGGTATGACCGTTATGTTAAAAAATCTTGTTTATTTTAAAGTCAAAATTAATAAAATATTTAGTTCAGAACTAATATAAAAATATTCTCTAACCTTTGCAATCATTATGCAACAGAGAAGAAGCGTTATGCCCAGTGAAGAAAACATTCTCGATGTGCCAAAATCACTAGAAGATTTACCAGCAGCAGAACCCATACATCCAGGTCACACATTATTGCAGCCGAGCTTTAAAATGTTGAAGTCGCAAATAAAATATCCACAAAAGCAAGTCAGTGCACTTGTGTATGGGAATTTGGATAATCTTGGTATAACGTGAGTTATTAAAATATTTTTAAACTTTCCTTTATATATTCAAATATGGCACAAATAAATAGGTATAATATTATAATTGTATAATATTATAAGTGCCCAGCGGTGGGATTTTAATATTATAATTCATACGAAAGATTGTGTGCGTGCGTGTGTGAGCGAGGTAAGTCACGAGTTGTACGTAACGTTATCTATGTATTACGAGTAATACGTGAATGACTTTTTATGAAAATTTCGCAGACTTTTTTCGCGGACGCGGAGGACTTTGAAATTTTCCTCAGTTATAGTTTATATAGAAAAGGAGTGTAGAATGCTTATATGTTTTTTTTTAATTATGCATAAAAAAAAAACATTACACACACTACCATGTATTTGACACACACACGCATATATACTCTTTTGTTATTGTTAAAGTCTGTGGTCAAATTGAGAATAGAACCTCAATATCGATCAAAGTTAAGGAATTATGGTAGATTTTCAACCACGTGGCGATCACTAGTAATAATAATTTCGTCTTAAACAATTTCGACAAAATCTGCCATAGAAGTTATTAAGTGCACAGGAAGTATGAGGGTACTCCCAAGTGCACTTTCCATTCCTTGTGCTCGCAAGATCTGCCACGACCATTCTACACGTTGGGGGAGAGAAAAAGTGTAGAACCGCTGGCTTTATGTTCTTCCTCAAGTCTGGGGGCGTAACACCACAAGTTAGGCTTTTAATGAGAAATCTTGGGTGAACCTATTTTTGGCCTGACCGGGTACTATATGATCCACATCATTTCCATCCAATAGGCAGTGGTAGCCCAGTGGTAACGCGCTCGCTTGGTAAACCGAGTGAAGCGGGTTCAAATCCTGGGTCTCGCACCTCTGATATTTTCATGTGCGAATCATTTCTAACATGATTACCACTTGCCTTACGGTGAAGGAAAACATCGTGAGGAAACCTGCATGTCTGAGAAAACCTTTGCATGTTTTCGAAAGACATGTGAAGTCAATCCGCACTTGGCCAGCGTGGTGGACTATGGCCTGATCCCCCTCGTATGAAGGGAGGCCCGTGCCCAGCAGTGGGACGTTAAAAGGGCTGAATACATACATACATTTCTATCCATAGATTAAAATGTTCTAAAGTTTTTATTATTTTATATAAAAATAGCTATCATGTAGGCATCATTAGAGGCGATATCAAGGCAATAAAAGGCCCTATCTGGAAAATTACTTTCTACTACTGTACATGAACCTAATATTTTAGGTACGATAACACAAATCAAAGGATATTATACACGGATTTCAGAAAATCTTATGATTTGGTAAGTTTAAATTTAATATTAATAAATTTTATCAGAAGCTCACGGTCAAGAGAATTACTATTCATATTAAATTATCGTATTTAACAATCGCTTCCGTCCACTAATTCACCAATCCGTACTTGGCCAGCGTGGTGGACTATGACCTGATCCCCCTCGTATTGAAGGGAGGCCCGTGCTCAGCAGTGGGACGTTAAAAAAAGGGCTGAATATATACATACAATAATCGCTTTTAAATTAGCCTTTCTGTTTCAATTCTAGCTTTTACGTAAAAGCCTATGCCACTGTTACGGTAATTTGATATCATCGAATTGACCTGATGATGGCGGCAAATGGTATATAGGATAACTCTTCAATGGCTACTAGTAAAACTATCTAGCTTGGGTTTGTTCAATTTGTTTTAACATGTACATTACAGTTCATCATTTATATTAATATTATAAATGTAAAATAAACTGGGGAATTTGTTCCAGGCTATTTTTAATTAAAAAAACCTCTATTCTGGAGATGTTTTGATATAACAATCCTATATTATTAAATTTGTAATAAAATTATCTACATTTTGATACTTGGTTGGTTTCGGAAAATACGATCCGGTAAAGTGTAATTTTTATTTAAATAAAGAATGATCCTAGAAAACCAACTCACAATTAGCAAAATGTGGACAAGGAATCTTAAGGAAGTTAAGAATATTAAATAAATAATTATTTGAACTTAAAATTGAATAGGTCAAACTGCTTCATGCCATAAATGAAGTTCGGGAAAAAAATTATAAGAGGTAAGATATTAAAGATTATCTATACTAATATAAGGAAAGATTTGATTTTTGTTTGTTAGTTAGTTTATTTGTTTGTGTTGAATAGGCTCCGAAAGTACTAAACCGATTTAGATGAAATTAGGTAAAAACATAGTTTGAGACCCTGGGAAGGACATAGGATAGTTTTTATCCCGAAAAATCATTCTGTAAGGGGTGAAAATGAAGATGAAATTTTGTATGCGGAATCAACTGAAGGGCGAACCCGAGCGAAGCGAGGATGAATCGCTGGTCCTATAATAATTTTAAAATTATATGCTACTAGCACATGAAACCCCTTCCGTCGCTCTGTTTTGACGTGAAAGAAACACAAACAAACAAACAGACAAACACACGTTCACATTTATAATATTAGTATGGATTTAGTTTTGAGATCGGTTAACCAGTTGCATTCGGACTACTGTTTTAAATACTAAAATTTTTATGTATGTATGTGTACGTATATGTTTGTTACTTTTTAACTATAAAACGGCTGGACATATTTAAATGAAATTTAGTACATATGTAAATAGAATATAACCTAAAATAACTCATAGACTGAGACTAGACAATGAAAGGTACCCAAGGGCGTACCCGAGCGTAGCGAAACTAAATCATTTGTACACAGACAGATAGATAATAAAAGTCTCTTTTTGATGATAAATTATTATTATATAACGAATTCCCAATTGTATTCTCAATCGTATTAGTAACATATTATTATTTTCAGAAAACCGTCTATGGTAACTTCACTTCATAAGCTTCTTATCATTATTTCTTATATTAATTCTTATATTAATTCTTACATAATTTATCACTGTTTATTACTTACGACTTAGCTAAGTTAGCTTTAATACCATCTTTATGACTGAGAAAAAGCAAAAAATATCTAATATGGAAAAGATGTTATTAAAGATCTTAAATATGTTATTTTCGGCCAAGTATTATGTATAAGTTTCTACATTATTTTAATATCAAAATATATGTAGATGTGATATATTTATGTACATATATGCAGCTTTAGCTGTCTCATACTGGGTTCGATCCCCGGTGCTAAGTTTTTGAAAAAGATTTTTTTATAAAGGAAGTTGGCGATACACCCTCGTGTCTTGGAGAGCCGCTGTTCTCCAAGACTGTAAAATTGATGGGATAGAATTTGCACCTCGTTTGTGCATTATAGCTTATGTGTTACTTTCATATTGTAATAATATATATTTGATAGCTATATTATTGTAAAGATTCATCAAAATCTGTTTAGAAGTTATTGCGTAAAAGAGTAACGAAAACGAAGTTCTTGTATTACTAGCATACGTTATTTTAACTATAGGTTTAACGGAAAATAAATGACTTATATATAGATATATAGAAATAAAAAAAATGCGTGGATTAAGATTAATTTCAGAAACTCTTTATTTCAATAGATCAATAGATTATTTTAAAAAAATAATATTTTTTTTTTGTATTTTTAGTATATGAATTAAGTTTTTACCCAAGTGCGGCCAAGCCCAAAGGAGGGTTATGTGTTTGACCTGTATGTATGTAAAAACTCGTAGAAATAATCTATAAAACAAGTATGTCTCTGACCATATAATATACTACGTCCCATCGTCATCTCCTTTCCACCTTTTTAGTTCGCTTTTCACGCAGTCGGTTTTTATATTATTTTCTTTTATTAAATTTAGTTTTCATAATATTTTGAATGTAATTTTATATTTACAGATAATTATTGAAGTAAATCCAGCAAGTTTAGGTTTATCACAGTAAGTATTTTTTTCCAATATTTACTTATATTATCTATCGATGTAAATAAAAATGAATGTTTATTTGTGTGACTGTAAGCTATCTATATCTAAACCATTCTTCCAATCATGATGAAATTTTAGTAAAGTATTCTGCGTACGTCTGTGAAGATTCTTAGCCCAAAAAAGGATTATTCTGTGTATGTTTGTCCTCTATGAGTTCCTAAACTATTTATCCAGAGACGCATCTGAGCGAAGCAGGGGTTAACCGTATGGGATAACAGATTTCATATTTTCACAATTGTATTCAGCCCTTTTTAACGTCCCACTGCTGGGCACGGGCCTCCCTTCAGTATGAGGGGGGTCAGGCCGTAGTCCACCACGCTGGCCAAGTGCGGGATGGCGGACTTCACATGTCTTTTGAAAACTTGCTAGGTTCTCTCAGACATGCAGGTTTCCTCACGATGTTTTCCTTCACCGTTAAGACAAGTGGTAATCATGTTGGAAATGATTCGCACATGAAAATATCAGAGGTGCAAGACCCGAGATTTGAACTCGCTTCACTCGGTTTCCCAAGCGAGCGCGTTACCACTGGGCTACCACTGCCTTCACACTTTTCACACTTATCGCACAATTATTTTCATTTAAAGATTGTATATAAAGGAGGTAGCGAGTTCGATTTCAGCACAAATATGCATAAACTAACAAATACATTAACATGATTATGGCGGAAAGAGATGCATTATTATATACTCTGAAGCTCTTTAACAAAAAATAATAATTCGTTTAGTAGAAAGTGTACACATACAAATTCTTGTGTGTTATATAACTAATACCTTGCGTATATACAATATTTATGTTATTCTAAGTAAAGTTTGCTGCATTGACCGAAAAATGAAAAGTAAAGAAAAATATTTTTTAACTTCCATCTATGTACATATACCTACATATTATAATTATACTGCAATAGAATAAATTATTTACTCGATGTCCTTATGGTATAGAAATTCAGAAAATTATCCAGAGGTATGTAAAGTTAAATTTTGCTATAAAAGATATAGTCGTCCCCTTTTTACTCGTAAATTATTTATTTTTAATACTTAGAATTGTTTGAAATGCCTTGCGATGCTAAGACTAAATAAGGCAGAAAACCCCCGTCCGTAACAATTAATTTAATGGTTTTAATATTGTTATTAATATTACATGCTAAGAAATCACTTCAAGAATTTCAGAACACAGGATGCGAATCTGCACTTCCGGTGTAACATATCAGAGTACTTCCTCTTTGAAGTGAAATTATTGACGTGTCTATTATATCGGATGAATGCTTCATTTTTTTTAAATCCTAAGTTAATATTAGTTAATATTACTTTAGTTTTCATCTGTTTTGAAATAGTAATATTTATTATACCAAAATAACTTTGATATTTTTTTTAATTTTGTACAGGCAGCCGAAATTGAAAATAATGCCAACGAAATATTAGATGAGTAAGTTTGAAAAAATATCAAAATTGTAGTCATTCCACTTAATAAATAATATCTTAGAATTTATATAAAAAATTATAGAAAAACAAAAATATAGAAGGGCCAAGTTAGCAGTATTAAAAATTAAAAGCATAGCAGTAATTAAAATTATTGTAGGCAGGTAGGTATAACCAAGTTTTTTTATTTTATTTTTTTAAATAGCTATGTAAGTACATATTTTAAAATTAAATTCATAACTCGACAAGTTTTAAGTAAAATACGATAACCAGGAAAGTTAAATTTTGGGCTGATTTTAAAGAAAGTTTATTGATTATTGGTGTTCAGCTTCAACTTGGCCCGACTTTTACATCCAATTTAAACTCCAATAAATCTTTCGTTGTGGTTATCTTTGTGTCCAGTGGCTTTGTATGAATGTTGATTAGATTAATCAAGTAACTTGAAGTTTAACGAGTATATTTATAAGTTCTTATTCGTCTAGTTGTGAAAAATTTACCTATCTACATATATAATAAAAGAAACTATTATCAAAAAAAAATGATACGCTAAAGCTAGTCATTATATACTAAACAAAAAAAATCGGTTGACCTGATTGATTTTATTCTTGCCTATATATATATAGATAAATTATGAAAACTGCATCGTGTCGCCATTTTTTTTAAACTTGGTTGATGCATTGTCCATTTTTTTTAAATTTATGATTTTTCTTATTAATTGAGTAGAGTGAAAATGCAATGACCCAACCCGTATTTAATTCTGGCAATATTATCACATTGTGTGTTGGGTGTCGATTGCTAACGCCAAGCAGAACAATTCGCTTTACACAGGCATCGGACTTAGAAAAAGTGGCGAAGTAAATAATTTAAATACAAACTCCGTAACTTTATTTCCATACAATACGAAGACGGTCTTATAAAAAAATAAATACCATTTTTACGAGTATATTTTTAACGAAATCGCGTCTGAAGTAAGATTTTAGAGAATATGGCCTATTGTTTTTTTTTTTTATATTTGAATTATTCTACTTTAGTCTTTACATATATTTTTTTTAATAAATTTGAGGTTTTATTAAAAAAAATGAATTATAATCACATAGATTTCTCTTTCCAGCCCTGAAGATATCGTACGAGATGATTATTCAGTGAGTTTATTTTAATTCAATGAACCATTTTTTACTGACGTTACAACAAGTTGGTATAATAAAATCTATTTTTTTCTAACACGACATTTCTTTTACATGGTTCATGATATAAAAACTTAGATTTACAAAATAATTGATACAATATACCGTTAAGGAGACTACTATTATACTTATATCATTATACTTGCGTGTACGCTTGTTTTTTCATCACGTTGGAACAGCTGTACGGATTTAGATGAATTACACTGGTGTACTATGACCTGGAGTAATTTGTTAGGGATCTAGAGATGCACCCGAGTGAAGCAAGAGTACTTTTTTCTTAGATTTATGCGAATATTTGATATTATAAATAAAACTGTCTTTTCGGTTTTTTTCACGGATTTTGATTTTTGGTTCTCGATATTTCGAATGCTTTACAGAAATCATGGTCACGGGATAGGCTAAGGTTTTAGACGTCTCAAAGGTATATACTTGTGCACACTTTATACGATAGTGCATACCCACAATTGTAGGAAAGCATTCGAAACCTCCGAAACCAAAAATCTAAATAAATCCACAGAAAAATCCGAAAAGATAGTTTTATTTAAAACAAGAGTAATACGTTAGTTTTTAATAATCTTAAGTGGTATTATAATTTTAAACTTATTTAAAAATGCATTAAATAAGTTAAAAGCTTTATTTTGTGGCGTCGCTGGTGATATATGAGGCCTTTTCATCTAATCAAGCGGAGTATTTAATTCAACCAATTAATTAGTATCGCGTGAGGACAGGCTTTATCTCTATTCTAATTCAGGAAAGCAGTCGTAATTTAAATTAGCAGTATTAATTTTATGTAAATTTAAGAATTCTTGCATTGTATCTGTAATTAAAATTATGAAACAACATGGCTCTTTGCTCTGACTTCAAGCTAAGTAACCAATAGACCGACAAATATATTTACATTTATAATATTAATAAAAAAAAATATTATTTAATTCTACGTGAATAGATAGAAACTCGAAGAAAAAGTAAAAAGGCAAAAGGTAGTTTTAGACACCGTGACTTGTCTTTCGAGAGGGCCAATTCAGAAAGCTTCTCAGCGTCCTCTTCTGACTACGAAAAGAATCCTGGTAACCCCTACACCGTAGAGAACGATAAATACAAACAAAACTGGCTGTGGAACCATTTTGTAAGTAATTATATAACTGTTAAATATCTTTCTATTCCGATTCTTTTTTTCAAGCTTGCACAATATAGCTATCTAAAAATAAAGTTTTAAAATTGTAGTGTGATTTATTTATTATATCAGTACATGAAATACATGTATTTTAAAAAGTTAAGTGAGAGTGCACATTTTGAAGCTCTAATAAGTTTTTTTTATACTAAATTTAAAAAAGACACTTGGAAAATTTTTGCGCCTTCATTTTTATCAAATCTTTTCAGAACGTTTAAATATAATATCTCAATATATATACATAACTATTAGATTATGAATTAAAAACTCTACACTTAAGTGGTATAATTCATTACTGACAGTGGTACCAGCCATGTAGTTAATAAGTAATTATTTTGTAGATGGATGGTGACCACATGAACGTTAATCCATATGCACCACCCTTCGTCAGTGTTGGACCATCTGGAGCCTCTTTATTCTTTGGCAGAAAATGGTGGTATTTTAATCAAGTGGGTAGTAATGAATTAATTATTTAATTATATAACAAATTGGCAGTGGTAGCCCAGTGGTAACGCGCTCGCTCGGGAAACCGAGTGAAGCCGGTTCAAATTCTGGTCTCGCACCTCTGATATTTTCATGTGAAATTATTTTCAACATAATTACCACTTGTCTTACGGTTAAGGAAAACATTGTGAGAAAACCTGCATGTCTAAGAGAAGCTAGCAAGTTTTTAAAAGACATGTGAAGTCCGCCAACCTGCACTTGGCCAACTTGGTGGACTATGCCCTGATCCCCTTCGTATTGAAGGGAGGCCCGTGCCCAGCTGTGGGACATTTATAAGGACTGAATGCATAACAAATTGGACTATATGTTTATTATTGGCATTTATATGTGATACTCCTTCACGTTAGAATGGTTGGAGGTATTTGGATGAAATTTAAGACAGGCCTGGAGTTACATAGGATACTGTTAGGGGCGAACCGGAAACGCTAGTAAAAAATAAATAAGAGCGTGGTAGTAGTATAGTCTTATTATTTAATAGTTTATATTAATAACTAGCATTGCCCGCGGCTCCGCCCGCGTTCAGATGACAAAAAACCAAATTCTTAGGTTTTACATATTAGTATACTCTTACATTGCAGTTTTTGTATTTTTCTCAGTAATGAGATATTTTTCCGCGGTAAAAGTATCCTATATGTTGATCCCGAAAACCAGCTATCATTATACCAAATTTCATCAAAATCTGTCCAGTGGTTTTCTCGTGATGCGGTAACAGACAGAGAGACAGACAAAACATTCTAAGAACTATAGATTCGGACTCTGTATCGATAATAATGTCTATTTCAATTAGATTTTCCAAAAAATATTTAATGTACAGATTCGACTTAGTTACAATTTTATTATATGTATAGATGCTGACTCAAGATTTATCAAATAACTAATTTTTGCCTTTGCTTTTTTTTCGCCGGAGCTTCGTATGCGAGGCACGTCAACAAAATGTTGCATAAGTGCTCCAGGAAGCTAGCTCTTTTACAAACACTCAAATCTGTTGATCTCTTTTAGCACGAAGAAGTATTTTAACGTAACGTACTTAACTAAGATAAACTCATTAAACTTTCGTATTATATAACTGTAGGCAGGGTAATAATTTAATAGGGATATATAATGCACCATATAGGATAAGAAAGCTCCATGTTAACATAAAAAACAACTTTAAAAATGTTTAGGTCTAACAGGTTTTTATTAGCGTTGATGTTTTATTTAATGTGAATCCAGTGACCATATATGCTTCAAAGCATCTGAAACGTCTGAAACTAAAATCTATACATATAATAAAATTGTAACTAAGCCGAATCTGTACATTTAATATTTTTTGGAAAACCTTATTGAAATAGACATTATTATCGATAGAGGCCGAATCTATAGTTTTTAGATTTTTTGTCTTTCTGTCTGTCTGTTTGTTTGTTACCGCATTATAGAAAAACCACTGATGGGATCTTGGTGAAATTTGGTATGGTGATAGCTGGTTATTAGGATACTTTTTACCGCGGTAAAACCTAAGAAAAAAAACCTAAGAATTTGTTTTTTTGGTTATTTGAACGCGGGCGGAGCCGTGGGCATAGCTAGTATAAAATAAAACTACAACAAAATCCGAATATATGTATATCATTACTTTTCGGTTTATTGGAGTCAAACACCCTTAATACGTGGAATTTATTTCTAGCTTGTAAATAATGGAAAAATCATAATGTTAAATCACACATTAGATTTTAAATTACATACATAGATTAAAAACTTTATAATATTTTTTCTAATTTACTATTCTTTGTAATATGTATTTCTTTCAGGACGACTTCAAACCTCTCAATTAACAATAAAAATAAATGAATAAAGCCATAAAATTGTTTTAGTTTTCCTTATATTACTTTTATACGATTTTAATCAAGTTTTTACATTGATATTATTTCAACGATCCATCAAATGTAAAACATCGTGAGGAAACCTACATGTTTGAGAGAACCTAGCAAGTTTTCAAAAGACACGTGAAGTCCGCCAACCCGCACTTGGCCAGCGTGGTGGACTATGGCCTGATTCCCCTCAAATTGAAGGGAGATCTTCCCGTGTACGCAGCAGTGGAACAATGAACATTAAAAAGGGCTGGATACATACATTTGCTTGTTTCTCTTTTCTTTCTTGCTTTGCTTATCGCCATAACATAACAATAAGAATCTTGGGTTATGTTATGATAATATCTATACTATAATAAAACAGTAGAGGTCGAATGTCTGTACATAGCAAAAAAATGCTAAAAACAGAGTCAGGGGGGGTGTAAGAAGACAAATAGAACAAATCCAGATTTTTTTCAAATTTTTTGTTTCTCTGTCTGTTTGTCTGTTTGTACGTGCTAATCTCCGATTTATTAGACCGATTTAAATGAAATTTTGCACGGGAGTACCTTATATCCCCGGTCAACACCTTAGATAATTTTCATCCCAGAAAGTTAAAGAGTTCCAGTGGGATAGTTAAAAAACTATAGTAAGTTATACAGCTTAGTACATAACAACTTATGCACCTAATTTAGTAAAATTTGGCATGCTAATACCTTATATTGCCGGTCAAACAACAGGTTACTTTTCATCCAGGAAAAACGAACGGTTTCCGTAGGAACTAATAGATCTCTATTAGTAATTTTCTAGAAGCGAACCCGAGCGAAGCGAGGGTGAGCCGCTAGTATATTATAAAAATGACAGTAACGGAAAAAAATGAAAGAGTTTTTTTTTTTTGTAATTTCATATTATCTGTTATTCAATAATGCTATAAATGTTAAGGTCTATTAGGAAGTATGGATGCTTATGACACAATCACGCGCAAGTATTGAGTGGGCTTGGATTTAAATTTTAAATTTTCATGCAGGTAGATCATGTCCTATCCTAAAATATCGGATACTATTTTATCTAGGTGATGAATTTCTGACGGATGTAGCTTAACTTCAATTATATATTAATAAAACTAATTTTAAAATTATTAACATGTGGCGGCGCCCAAATTCATAAAATACAAAAATAAAATACATTTCATATGAGCGAAGACGTAGGGTACACCTATTTATACATAATACTGTCAACAAGTAAATGAAAATTTTAAGATCTGGCCTTATAGAATATCGACTAAAAATTCTTACCTGAAATTACATCGTATTCTTACTTAATTTTTTTTACATTTTACCTCTCGTTTAACTTACATGCTGAACCTAAATAATCCTCTTTAAAAGAGCTCGTAAGAGACCTTTGCAAAGTGAGGGTAAACGTAAAGGTCGCAACGATTTATTGATGTTCAAACTTGAAACTTTTAATCCATTTTCCAATCGGACTGAATTATAAATTAGTCTACGTATAAAATGGAATTCGAATAAAATTCAGCCCACGTCTTAGCCGAATTTGAAAGAAATGAAAAAAATATTACTCATTGAACGTTCTCAATTTTAGCAACAGCTAGCAAGAAAACTTGAACAATTTAACTGTACAGTAAAAAAATATTACCAATTAAGCAAGTGTTCGCCAAGTGGTCGTAATCAGACCATTACACAAGATATAGCTACTAAAAAAAAAGAAAACCGAATGACAAATAGATGAAAAAAGGTACTGAATTATTTTGTCTTTGCCTATTTACACTAAAAAAATTAACTTTTTCAAAAAAAAATAACACTAAAGCTTGTCAACAGTTAATAAACAAAAAAGCAAAGAAAATCGTTTAACAAACAGAGGGCAAAAATGTACTGAGCTGTTTTGTCGTAACGTCAGTAGATTTATTTAATTGGTGTATAAACTATAGTACTTTTAGGATTTGACGAAAGAAATAGTCAATAGTGCAGTTGATAAAACTATACTTCTTTTTGGTTTGGTTTACAACTAACATGGCCTCGGGTGATCACAACGGTCGGAAGACGGTGTCTTCCCGCAAAAATTGTATATAAGTGTAGTATATTTGATAGTATAATTATTGGTATAAGAGTCATAATGGTAGTGTAATTGGTAAAAGCGAGTTTTTCATACTGTAATGAAAGTAAATCCTTTTCAAGCACAAATCTTTTAAGGGTTGTACACTTTAAAACAGCTTCCCTGCAAGTTCCAAAAATTCTGGAACACAAAAAAGCTTTAGTCTTATAGCCTACTAGGGAGTCACCTCCGTTAAAAAATATTCTATCTCCTTCTCAGGGTCTCAAACTATCTTCTTACCCAAATTTATCTAAATTGGTCCAGTAGTTATTGAGTTTATTCGTTACAAACATACATAAATACAAATCTTTCCTTTCGTTTCTCCCGTCAAATATTCTAAATTCGTTCAGGTATGATATCTAGTTCCATAAATAAATTGGACTCGTAGCGTCTCTTTGTAAACGCTAGAGCACTCTTTACAGAACATTCATTTTCTTTGAATCCATTTTCCGTGCGACACTTGTCTGAAGAGAATCTTCCGTTTTCGAAATGACCAAAGCTTATAAATTTGAAAAACCTATCTCATTCCATTAATTAAATAACAAATATATAATGTTGTATGATATCTGTCGTCCTACAATTTTGTTAAATGATTTAAATATACAATAACAATATTAATTTTTATTAGAACCGCTTATGATGCAACTATAATAAATCTCAATAACACTAATCAATATGACAAAGGGCGCAGGTTCTATTCTTATGTGGAGTACAAATTTTAATACCAATTTAAATATCTAAACAGGATCCCGCCATTTGTTTGTATGTAGGAGGTAAACTTTAGAACGACTGAATTTGTAATTTTATAACTTTTTTTAAACCTTTTTCCACTTGCCAACACATGAATTGAAGAATATTATAAAGTTTTCGTAAGACGTGTTAAGTTCACCAACTCGTATTTAGCCAGCGTTGTTATTCTTCGTATAAGACAGGCTTATATGCAACAGTACGAAGAATTGTCATTAATATTTTTACAATAGAAAGCTACACTATACTAGAGTAAACTTTAAGAATTTAGAATTTAATGAAAACATCTAATAGGTATAATTAAATATCTTGTGTCACGGTGTTTGTGGTCGCACTCCTCTAAAACGGCTCGACTGATTAACATTTTTTTTGTATATTTGGTAGGAGAATAGGTCATAGAGTATTTTTCACCATCCTACCACCCAGGAGGGTAAAAATTACCATTTTTTAAATTTATACGCCGTTTTTTAAGTAACTAGGGGCGAACCTGAGCGGAGCAAGGAGGAGTCGCTAGTTTAATATAAAATATTATATAATATAATAAAATACCAGCTTAACTAAATCGGTATTAAAATTGAACCCCACACTAGAATAAACAGTACATATGATAGTACCCATTTAATATAAGACTTGATTAGAAATTCACTCCTCTCTTGGCCCTCTCATATCCCAAAGGTCGCGTATTATTACTATCTATTTTGGGTTCGTATCTTTCCTTGCTGAATTATATTTCTATTAAGCTAATGTTGTCAAACCAATCTATTTTTGTATTGTATCATGATATGTTTATCTTTTAAATACGATGGAAGCTAATCTATACATATAATAAAATTCTGAGTCGAATCTGTACATTAAATTTTTTTTTTTGGAAAATCTTAATGAAATACTGAATCTATAGTTTTTAGAATTTATGTCTGTCTGTCTGTTTGTCTTTCTGTAACCGCATCACGGAAAACCCACTGGAGGAATTTTGATGAAATTTTACTGCGGCAACATATTTCATTTCTAAGAAATCTAAACGGTAAAACGTAAGTAGGAATGAACCCGAGCGGTGCG
Organism: Brenthis hecate; assembly: GCA_951806755.1. Classification (NCBI taxonomy): domain Eukaryota; kingdom Metazoa; phylum Arthropoda; class Insecta; order Lepidoptera; family Nymphalidae; genus Brenthis; species Brenthis hecate. The sequence goes on along the minus strand of OX638271.1, from coordinate 3,849,796 downwards.
AGGGTGAGTCGCTAGTATAATAATAAAATAATCTTAACTTTTAATTTACTAGTAAGCGTAATGATTAGTCTATCCATAACTAACAATAATTTCTAAAACGTAGTAAAATTAGTATCTGATACCAGGTCCGCCTATTGACCTACCGTTTAGATTTTAGTAGATTCAAATCCCGCGTGAGAAATATGTACTTTGATCATTTACACATTCACTGTATCTTAATTTGTCTATCTAGTGGTCACGAGATGAATATACATTAAAAATATATATTAAAAACGTGACTAATAGTTCTTAATATTCTAGGTTTTGGATTGATTTATACGTTTATATTTATTACAGTTAAGTTTAGTTAAATCCTACGATTATTTATTTTTTATTGAAATAATCTATAATATAGATATAAAAAATAAGAATGTGGTTTAAAATTATATCGAAAAATTATGTTACATAAATCACAATCCTAAATTAATAAACTTAAAGTAAAACTATTTTCAAAGAAAACGCTAGAAATCCCCACCCACGTCAAAACAACTCAAAGAACGGAATTTTGAGAACAAAACGTTCAAAGGTTTTCTTGATACAATATCTATGTAATAAAGTTAAGCAATTGCCAATATCTGGTTTTATAAAGCTGAAGGAGTGTATCTGACAGTAAATGATACGGATACCATCGATTATGGTTTCCAGACGGGAGAAACGAAAAAATATGACAAATTGATTTGTTGATCGATGCTATATAAAAAGTCAGAGCGTCATAGCTTCTAGCTATAAAATTGGTTAGTTTGTTAGTTTTATCATCCATACATATTTATAATAAGATTGTAACTGAATTTAATCTGTACCTTAAATATTTATTGGAAAATCTTATTGAAATAGTCCTTATTATCAATACAGAGGCCGAATGTATAGGTTTTAGAATTTTTGTCTGAAAACCTACTGTACTGAACTATACGGAACCCTAAAAAACCAAATAAATATTTATTTATAAAGTTATTGCTACTGTTTTAAGCTAAAATAATGTTCCTATAAAACTTAAAAAATATGTCAGTAAATGTCAATTGTATTTTAAATTCAAGAGCAAATCATTTAAATTCACAAAGTTCTCCCAATAAAGATGCCAAACGCGAACATTTCGTTTGAAAATGCACATAAAGTGCAAGGTATAAAATTGTCAAAGTGTCATTCAAACTGAGCCATTAGCCGACCTGCGGCTGCTTCCTGTCTTGGATTTGTTGCAGTTTAATGGAAATATACATGCATACATACATACATTCATGTTTTTGCTTTAAATTGGTATTTTACATCTTTACGAGTATATGGAATCTTACTACTATGTAAATGCGAAAGTTTGGATGGATAGATGTTTGTTACTCAATCACGCCAGAACGACTGAACAGATCTGGCGGAAATTTGACTTGATTGAGATTTATAGTCTGGAATAGCACATAGACTACTTTTTATCCCGGAAAAATGTACGGTTCCTGTGGGATAGATTTGTTATTGTTTTACACTAGAGCGAAGCGACGGTAAGCCGCTAGTGTGTTATAATTTTCAACCATATTCTTATTATTTATATTTATATTAAAGATTCATTTCAATAAAAAAGAAATAAAAGTAGGGTTTGAAGTTATTATAATATATATAAATACAGATATGATATAAAATAGCTGTAGTAAATATATATATACTATTTTACCAATTATTGACAATATCTGTTTAAATTAATATTTATACATAAAACTTTAAATAAAGCTATACAGATTTTACAGTCCATTGGATTGCTAATATTTCGTGAAGAAAAATTCGGGATACAAACCCAGGATTTCAGGATTGACCAACAAGGCAGTCAAATACAATTAAATAAATAATAAATAAATATGTTGGGACATTAATACATAGCGCCACCTAGTTCCATGATAAGCTACGAGGCTTGTGTTATGGATACTAGATAGTTGATACACTACACATATATAAATTTTAAATACATACATATAATAAATATAAACACCCATGATTGGAGTACAAACATTCGTGCTCATCACACAATTAATGCCCCCAGCGGGACTCGAACCCGCGACCGCTGGCACAGCAAGTAGGGTCACTACACACTGAGCCAAACGTGTCGTCTATTATGTACGGCAATAAAGAAAAATTACGTAAACACACATATCACCTTTTGCAAAGTTCTTCTCGACTTTCCTGATATATTACAGTTCATTTACTACTACAATATTTTAAAATTTTATAAAGCTATCTAACTTCAAGTGACATTTACCACCAAGCCCGAGCGTGGGATGTCACTTTGTGACGTCAAATATTTCCGTCTCATATCTACTTGCGTAAAGTTCTTTGCCAAAATAGAATCTTTAAATAATCATACATATAATAAAGTAACTGATCGCTGTCTGTAAACAATGATTGTTAAATTTTTATCAGTTTGTCGGTGCGTTTGTGTGCGATAATCTCAGAAATAGCTTAACCAATTCGGATACGTTATGGTATTCTGGGAAGGTTCGTTTAACATTTAGTGTTTGTTATATTTCAATCGGTAACAGATATAATATAAAATTTTGTAGAATTTAAAAGAATAAATAGGATATAATACAAATAGAAAAACAATAAAAGACCCAGTCCTTTAAAGATAGGGTAGATGGACGTTGAGAAGACGACCCTAACGCCATATAAAATAAGTTTTATGTAGATATATTTTCTTAACTTTACGTCAAGGTCCTAAATAAAGGTAAATCCAATATTATAAGATCTTTTGGCTTGAAAAGCGATTTCTTTGTTAAAATAAATAGATATACCCAATAGATGATAGGGCGGCTCCCTAGGTGAGTTAAACATACAGATAAAAAAGCCATGAAATATTTGACACCTTTCATACCGATTTAACATGTTTCATATCTTTTATATGAAAAATTTAATTCTTTTGCATCGATACTAATACAAAACAAATTATAAATTAAGAATTTAAAAAACCCCCTACGCAAATTAATTGTCATTAAACGATTATACTGGCACGCGTGAACCATTTAATCGAGTAATTATACGCCAAAAAGCTTTACATTATTTTGAAAAAGAACTGATACTCTTACAATGCTGGACCGATATTACCCAAACATAACTAAGAACTACCGCAAGGAAACTGGCTTTCAAATGAAAAAAAACTGCATCAAAATCGGTCCATCCGTTTGAGAGCTACGATGCCACAGACGTACACACAGACAGACATACAGACAGACAGACATCGACGTCAAACTTATAACACCCCACTTTTTGCGTCGGGGGCTAAAAATTAATATTATTGAAAATACGAGTTTCTCCTTTAGGAAAACTATACTTGTTCTATCAAATCAACTTTATCCAATAAATCATGATTACAAATGCTATTTTAAATATGAAATGCTATTTTACGGTCCTTGACTTTTAATAATGCATTGAAAGTAATAAGAAAACTTGAATTGTACTTCAGAATGGAAACTAATACTAGTATAGGATTGTGGAAATGGAACGAGGTATTAAACTTTTTCTTGTTATAGCGGTGAGTCATTGTTACTGTAAAGCAGGTTAAAATCATATTTATTTACATACAAACATACATAAACAATTCAAAAAATTAAATCCAATATTAAAAATAATCTAATTATAATACAAATCTATACATATAATATAATTCTGAGTCAAAACTGTACATTAAATATATTTTTTTTAAATCTTATTGAAAGAGTCATAAGATTTGGCCTCTGTATCGATAATAATTATTATTATCGATACAATGTTAGTTATATAATAAACTTTTCCAAAAAAAATATTTAATGTACAGATTCGGCTTAGTTACAATTTTATTATACGTATAAATTTGATAAAGATTGACATTTATCAATCTTTTAATATACTGGCTACCTAAAACCGAAATCTGACAGTATATTTGATTAATGATATAATCATTTAGAAATTTTGTTTGATAAACTTCGATTATTACTCCTAATGGTTGACTGCTAAACCTTAGCGGTGAAAGCGATGCTTATCTAGTTTAGTTATTGATTTTTACACATCTGTATGCAAAATAATATCATTCTTACCAAATGTTTTATTTTTTAGAAAATTTCATAAGAAACTATCGAATCGGATTTTGACGCGTTTTTATTACCGACATTTTGGATGATCGTATTTTTGTTACCGACGTGACGCTTAGAATTCGTTGCAGTCATAGTCACGGTAGAGACTAAGGTTTTAGACGTCCCAAAAGTTATTATATAGTTGTTACAGACATCATCCACACAATAATTTGGAAGAAATAGACAAATGGCACTGAAGTACCTCACAATATTTGTTAATTTTAATTTTAAATTATTACAAATATTTACATAAATGTAAGAAAATATTAATTTCATAAGAAATTCATAGTTTCATATAAAATAAAGCATTCAGGCGAAGCAAGGTCTACATACTAGTGAAAAGAAGGAATGAGAAGCTTCATTGAGGAAAATGCAAATTAAGGAAATTTTGTTGTAGAATTTAATTATACTTGTTACTCCTTTCAGTTTGCATCATATCCTTGTGATGGCGTCAGCCTAAGGCGACAATTACAACATATTTTTGTAAGACATTTTACTTACTATTTTTTATCCAATTATCCCAGAAAGACAGTAATGTTTTTCGAGTGTATATAATATTATATTTCTCTATTTTTGATGTGAAACTTATTTAGAAATGTTGTGATTTGAAATTCGATGAAACAGAAATGCGACACGAGAAAGAGACAAACATATAAATATATAGGATTAAACCGGCGAAAGAATGAGATAGAATACATTACACGCTATAACTAATTGTTGCCATGGTAACTGTTGTTATTGTCTGACAAATGATATATAGTATTATATTCTTTCCGTATATGTTATTCTATAAATATATGAATGTAATATATGATTGTAATATGCTTTATTTAATTATTGATTTGTTTTAATTTAATTGCGATATTATTATCCAAAGAATGACCTATTCTTTGCTCTTTTTAACATTATGGGCTATCTTTACATTAGAAAGTGATGGATAGTGAATAAATAGATTAAAATATTGCCATGTCAATTATGTGATTTTTTCTATAAATACATATAGCTTACAATTCTGGGGAATATCAATGCTACTTTTTTCTTAAAGCGAGACCACAGACATTAGCATTTTATTTTACACAAATCACAATTTAAATAGATAATTATGGATAAGATTGTTAATCTGAATAAAATCCAAAATATATTGTCTAGAACTAATGACCTTACAATTTTTAGGATTCAAAATCACAGAGCTTGAACCATGAATTTTTACCTTCCGTAAGTTCAGTATAATACAAATACTTTATTTTAGTTATTTTTTATTTATTTACATATATGTTAAATAAAACTATCTTTTCGGATTTTTTCGCGGATTTATTTGGATATTTGGTTCCCGACGTTTCGAATGCTTTACAACAATCATGGTCACAGGAGAGACTGAGGTGTTAGATGTCTCAAAGGTATAGTTGTTACAGACAGCCTACCCACAATTAACAAAATGATGAAAATTTGCGTTATATAATATTAGTGAGATTGGACTATATAAATTGTCATAGCAATATGGGTGTGTGTCCGTTTGTTCTAAGTATATCTTCAAGTCTGGCTCAAGTCCAGAGTTAACTTTTAAATTTAATACTATTATCATTTTATTGACAGCTTACTTTTAATTATAACCTTATTATATTTAATTAAATATTTTTTATAACATATAAATCTATTGTCTTCTAGAGAAGATTTTATCAATACGATCCACGTGAAATTTCATCGATTCTTGGTGTACCGTCCAGACCTAGTCATTTACCAGAAGCAGAACCCATATTACCTGGTCACACACTCTTAAGACCAGCAATAGGAATGCTAAAATCTTCAGTCAAGTTTCCCCATAAAGACCTGGAGGATGGATCTGGGGTTTATGGCAATATTGATAACTTGGGAATAAGGTAAGTCAGTTTTTGCTACATTTCTGGCTAGTAATAAATACTTACAAACTTTATTTGTATACAATTTACTGGTAAATTTACTTTTAGAAGTATTAGTCCAATCTATAGCTGAGTGGTTTAAATTATACTTGGACACATTCTTACTTAGAAGTCTTGTAAATGACTTTTTTTAAAACGCTTTACAAAGAAAATTATGGAAATTAATATCGCTTTGCGATCAAACTGTGGAAATTAAAAATTTAAAACCCTGGACCGTTAAAACCGTGAAAAACAATAATATGTACATATATTATGTAGAACTATCTCTTAAAAATTAAAATAATAAGATATTACAGTTACTCCTAATTGCGTCAGTGGACCTGAGTTAGAACTGAGTGGACTTGAACTAGACCTGAATTAAAACGGAGATTTTAAATAAATAAATATATATATATATATATATATATATATATATATATATATATATATATATATATATATATATATATATATATATGTCTTTATATACTAATACGTAATCAATCATAAAATATTATGACTCAAGAGTGTAAATCTTAGAAACCAAAGTCTACTCAATTCTGCACATTGTATGGTCCTGCTGATTATAATGGCTTGAGATAACTTGGGATTTACTAGTAGGTAGGTTACTTGACAACTACAATGTCCTGAGGCTATTCATTCAAATTGAAATAATACTATAATTGACAACCGTACAAATTGTAGGGAAAATAAATTGATTTGTGAGGTTTTTTTCTATGGAAACCACTAACTGTGAGATCCAAGCATGCCAAACGAATTTTTGGGCTTCGTAGAGATACAATATATAACCAATTCATAGCTACGGTAAATGCTAAAAGCGTGAGTAGTACTAAAAAGTATTCCAATATGAACAAAGTAGATAATCAAATCAAACTGTACCAGTGCAGTGAGCGTAGAGCTATACATGCATACCAAATATTTTCCGTATAGTGTAACAGTGAGCTAACAATGACGTCTTCTTGACCGATTTTAGCTACAGTAGCTAATCTAACTGAGACTAGCCAACTGCGCAGAAGATATTATTGTGCACAATTGTACGCACAGATACCCGTGGTATAAGAAGAAGGAATAGGTCCTTCCACTCTTAAATTCCAATGAAATAATGAGTCGACACGACCGGTGAGAGATCAAGTCATAATCAACGACATTACGTGCTCTCCGTGGCACGAAGATGAAACACCACTAACTTCCCAACTCCATGCTATAACTGAGAATTTCTAACCAGAATTACTCAATAATTTGTTATTGAGCTGGTCTTACCCGGGACTTGAACCTAGGATCTCCAGATCTGCAGCCATATACGCTAGCTACTAGACCACCGAAGCAGTTAGTTCGCGCTAACAATACTATATACTGTACAGCAGAATTAGTAAAGGTTTTGGTATATTTAAATGTACTTGAACCGGTCCATCCAATTAAAAAAAACGATGTAACCGACAGACTGACAAGCACACATTAACGTCAACATGATAACACCCCTGTTTTTGCGTCAGATGTTTAAAACGTCATTCAATATAAAATATAACTGTCTTATTTTCTTGTAAACTGGATATATTCAGTAAAAACGCTTGCGACATCGCTGTGCCACTCAAGAATTATATTATAACGTAAATGTAATTTCATTCATTTAGACACGATGCCCGAAATGAAAGATTGCTTTATACTGGATTTAGAAGATTCCCATCTGATTATATAATGGTAAGTAAATCATTATTTTTTTCTATTTTCAGTATTTTTTAAATTCACCTATCTTTAACAGACGATAATAGATAGATGAGTGGTATATTAAAAGTTAACTCATATATAAAGTACGAGTGACTCAACCTCGCTTCGCTCGGGTTCGTTCCTAGATACGTTTTAAGGTTTAGTATAGATTTCTCAGAGATGAGATATTTCCTCGTAGTAAAAAGTACCCTATATGTTGACCCGGATAACCATCTATCATCATACCAAATTTCATCAAAATATGTCCAGTGGTTTTCTCGTAATACGTTCCCAGGCAGACAGACAGATAGATAAAAATTCTAAAAACTATAGATTCGGCCTCTGTATCGATAATAATGTCTATTTTAATAAGATTATCCAAAAAATATTTAATGTACAGATTCGGCTCGTATAGATAAAAGCCAATAGAAACCTGATATTATGCCGGGACCAAAAGAATCTGATGTAACTCCCAACTTAATTAGTTACCTTGAGTTGTATTGTTAAATTAATTCAGGAGATTCTAGAGATAATTCAGGAGATACTAGCAGAACCCGCGGCTTCGCTCGTGCTAAAACTACAAAAAATCTCTAAAAAGGTGGGTACCTAGGTTTCATACAAACTTTTATCCCCTATTTTACACCTTTAGAGAATGAATTTCGAAAAATTCTAAAAAACGTATTTATTTAATTGTATTGAAGATCATTAATACCAAGTTTCGAGTAATTCTGATTAGAAATAAATTTTTGGATTGTATTATAACGTGTTTTCCCATGGGAATAAAATGGTCTCCCGTGATAAAAAGCCTATGTCACTCTCCAGTCCTACAACTATCTCCACACCAAAAATCACCCCAATCCGTCACTCCCTTTCGACGTGAAAGAAAGATAAACAAACAAACAAACAAACACACTTTCACGTTTAAATTATTAGTATATATATTTAGTTTGCATATAGTACTTAAAGCACAATTTGTATGTGATATTATATATTTTGTATTCAAGGTTGTTCCTATTAAGGGAACTTACTATGGAAGGCCAAGGTATGTTTTTTTCCTTTTACTAATAACTGGTATTTCATATATTAATTTTCTATATAATAGGCTAATGTTTAATATAGACAGTGTCAGAAAACTAAGTATGAAGCCAAACAAAGTTTTAGAATAAAGTCAGAAATATTTCTTAATCTTACGCCAGTTCTTTTCGGGACTCTATCTTTTCGTAGGTGGTACATTCATGAAGTTCTGCAAAAAAAATTTATTTGAGTTTCAAAAATTAATGTCGACATAATCAGCTCTAAGATATGTCGCTTTCTCAGTACAGCACTAACTCTAGGGCTTAGAGCACGAGCGGGTAAAGACTAATAAATTCAAAGCTTTTTAATTTATTCTGCCTTTAATTAATACGAGATAACTCTCAAAGCATACTTGTACAATTCTAAATAAATTTTACTTTTAGTATTCAAAGCGCATATGTTCATATTATTATGATATAAATATATAAATTATGTTGAATAATTTTTCTCTAATTTATATGTATTTGATATAAATACTTATTGCTTATCTATATAATATATAAAACAAACTCCGGTTTGTTACAACACTTATAACTCGAGAACTGCTGGACCGATTTTCATGATTTTGGATTTTTTGGATTCGTCTCCACCCTGAATAGTAGAATAACTATTAAAACATCGGAAAAAGATCACAAAAAAATATTTACATGGCTAACGCTGGCTAATAACTATTTATATCTATTCAAAATGTACCGAGGGATGAACCCGAGTGAAGCGAGGGTGAGCCGCTAATACATATTATATAGCGGACTACTGTGACCAACTGTCATAGAAACCTTTAGATAAAGAAGTAATAGTGTCTATTATAGATAGTTTGTCATGTTCCCAAGATGCAATAACTATAAACCCACTACCACCTTATCATATCTTCATTCGGGGGCATCCCTACATGCTAAATAATAGTCTATGTGTGAATTAAATGTTATCCATTAAGCTGTACCAGGGGCCAGATTTAAAAATGTGGGCCCCCAATCCCCTAAATAATATTACACAGTAACGAAGCTCTTTTACGTTTTCCGTTTTTAGGGTTCCGACAAAAGGTGCCAACGGAACCCTATTACTAAGCCTCCGCTGTCTGTCCAACCGTCTGTTACGGAATTTCAAAAATCACAATACGGAAGCACCTTCCACCCATTTCTCAGGAATTTCACATAGAGATAAACGAATTAAAATAACTAAAAAGATTTACTATGTTTTGGGTGGAAAGCTAAACCTACAAGAGAAGAATTAAGCAAAAAAGAACTATTTTTTTGAAACAATAAATTTTTTTTTATTAATTAGTATGAAATACAAAAACATTCTTGCACCTCTGCAAGAAGTTGATACTTGTACATAATACTTTTTTATTCGCAGATTCAAACTAGTGCCTGCAGTTTTAGATATGGTAATATTTATAGTAACTTTGTACCAACCTAATGTATATATCGCCTTCGCACATAAATAGAAGCCAGATTAAAAAATATTTTGCTATTGTAGCAATATTACGTGCTATGAAATGAATGCTATTAAAACAAGAATGACTTCAAGTAAAATAAATTTAATCAAACTTGCGACTTGCCCTTCCTTAGCTCGGCTGCGCCCCTAGATGCTTTTTAGGTATATAATACTAGCAGAACCCGTGGCTTCGCTCGCGCTAAAAGTACAAAAAAAAATTGTAGGTTTCATACAAACTTTCATCCGTTATTTTACCCCCTTATAAGATGAAATTCAAAAAATGCTAAAACACGTATTTAATTAATTGTATTGAACAGCATTTGATGATGTGATGTGATGTTCTCCTGACCGATCCCGGCCACGGCGGCTAATCTCATTGAGACTAGCCAACTGCGCAGGAGATATTATAGTGCACATGTGTACGCGCAGACACACGTGCACTCTATATTCCTGTCACTCTCATACTCCGGTGGGACGACTGCTCGACACGACCAGTGAGAGTTAGGCGCAAGACCGACGGCTTTACGTGCTCTCCGAGGCACGGGGGTGAAACACCGCCAACTTCCCAACTCCGGGCTATTACTGAGGCTAACTGTACAGAAAGACTTAGTAACTAAACTTGGCCCGACCCGGGACTCGAACCCAGGACCTCCGGTGTGCAGCCGTACATGCTAGCCACTACACCATAGAGGCATTTATACCGAGTTTCAAGTAATTCTGATCATAAATATATTTTGGATTGTATTGTAACGTGTTTTCCCGTGGGGAAAGAGATAATCTCCTACCATAAAAAGTAGCCTATGTCACTCTCCAGCCCTCCAACTATCACCACACAAAAAAACACGCCAATAAACCAAGCCGTTTCGACGTAAAAGAAAGACAAACAATCAAACACACTTTCACATTTATAATATTAAGTATGGATTATATGCAAGTAGCGCCACCGTTTGGCAAATTTTATGACCTAACCTAAACTAACCTAAGTAGCTAATGTGCTACTCTTCAGGTTATCGTCTGTCTATCTACTATTTCATCTAAATTCATTCAACCCTTTCAGCGGGGAAGTAACAAAAAGAAACAATCTTTTGCATTTACAATAGTACTGTAATTTTGGTTCAAACTATCAAATCAAAAAATATATCTATTTGTTTATTAGCATGTTTAAAAGGGGTTAAATAATCTATACACATAATAAAATTGTAACTGATCGCTGTATGTACATGGAAGATATTTGAGAAAAACTATCATTGGGGGTCTTTATTAACGCAATAGAACCCAAAACAATGATTTTTAGAATTTTTGTCTGTTAGTCTGTTTGTATGTGCGTTTGTGTGCGCTAATCTCAGAAACGAATTAACCGATTTGGGTGCGGTTTATAAATAAGTATACGAACAGAAAGTACCTTTCTAATTGCTTTGTAAACCCAACGTTCAAGTAAGAATATAATAAAATGCAAAAATGCAGTAACTTTAAACAGTGTTTTAATTTAATCCCATTACCTTCAGGAGCAAAAGGAAAAAACAATAAACGCCCTCCTAAAGATATTAAAGAGGTTGAACATCCTCAAAGGGTAAGTCTTAGTTATAATTCACTTTTGACTCTATTTTCTTTTAAATATCCTCCATTTGCTTTTTAGAGATGACTTTTTTCATTCTTTACAGAGCAAAGATCTTCGTCGCCAATTTAGGTGGAAATGTAAGAATATTATACGTTATTATTTATACTAGTTTTTGTCTTGTGCTACTATTTAACTGCCTCGGTGGTATAGTGGCTAGCATTTATAATTGCACATCACTCCGTAACAGCCCGGAGTTGGAGAGTTGGCGGTATTTCGCCCCCGTGCCTCGGAGAGCAGGTAAAGCCTTATGAACGGCTAGTAAGTTTAACTGTCAGTTAACATGACTGTCAGTTAGTTCAACTGTCAGTTTGTTTAACTATCAGTAAGTTTAGTCAGTAAGTGTAACTGTCTGTAAGATTAACTGTCAGTAAGATTAACTGTCAGTTTTATGAACGCCTAGTAAGTTTAACCGTCAGTTTGTTTAACTGTTAGTTAGTTACACCGTCAGTTTGTTTAACTGTCAGTTAATTACACCGTCAGTTTATTTAACTGTCAGTTAGTTTAACTGTTAGTTAGTTTAACTGTCAGTTTGTTTATCTATCAGTAAGATTAACTGTCAGTATTATGAACGGCTAGTAAGTTTAACTGTCAGTTAGCATGACTGTCAGTTAGTTTAACTGGCAGTTTTTTTTAACTATCAGTAAGTTTACTGTCAGTAAGGGTAACTGTCAGTAAGGTAACTGTCTGTAAGATTACTGTTAGTAAGATTAACTGTCAGTTTTATGAACGGCTAGTAAGTTAAACTGTCAGTTAGCATGACTGTCAGTTAGTTTAACTGTCAGTTATTTTAACTGTCAGTTTGTTTAACTACAGTAAGTTTAACTGTCAGTAAGGGTAACTGTCTGTAAGATTAACTGTCTGTAAGACTGTCAGTAAGATTAACTGTCAGTCTTATGAAATGCTAGTAAGTATAACTGTCAGTTAACATGACAGTCAGTTAGTTCAACTGTCAGTTTGTTTAACTATCAGTAAGGTTAGTCAGTAAGTGTAACTGTCTGTAAGATTAACTGTCAGTAAGATTAACTGTCAGTAAGATTAACTCTCAGTAAGATTAACTGACAGTTTTATGAATGGCTAGTAAGTTTAACTGTCTGTTTGTTTAACTATCAGTAAGATTAACTGTCAGTTTTATGAACGGCTAGTAAGCTTAACCGTCCGTTTGTTTAACTGTCAGTTAGTTTAACTGTCTGTTTGTTTATCTATCAGTAAGATTAACTGTCAGTGTTATGATCGGCTAGTAAGTTTAACTGTCAGTTAGCATGAATGTCAGTTAGTTTAACTGTCAGTTTGTTTAACTGTCAGTTAGTGTAACTGGCAGTTTGTTTATCTATCAGTAAGATTAACTGTCAGTGTTATGATCGGCTAGTAAGTTTAACTGTCAGTTAGCATGACTGTCAGTTAGTTTAACTGTCAGTTTGTTTAACTATCAGTAAGGGTAACTGCCAGTAAGGGTAACAGTATGTAAGATTAACTGTCTGTAAGACTGTCAGTAAGATTAACTGTCAGTCTTATGAAATGCTAGTAAGCTTAACTGTCAGTAAGGGTAACTGTCAGTAAGGGTTACTGTCAGTAAGGGTAACTGTCTGTATGAATACTGTTAGTAAGACTAACTGACAGTTTTATGAACGGCCAGTAAGTTTAACTGTCAGTTAGCATGACTGTCAGTTAGTTTAACTGTCAGTTTGTTTATCTATCAGTAAGATTAACTGTCAGTGTTATGAACGGCTAGTAAGCTTAACTGTCAGTTACCATGAATGTCAGTTAGTTTAACTGTCAGTTATTTTAACTGTCAGTAAGGGTAACTGTCTGTAAGATTAACTGTCTGTAAGACTGTCAGTAAGATTAACTGTCAGTCTTATGAAATGCTAGTAAGTTTAACTGTCAGTTAACATGGCAGTCAGTTAGTTCAACTGTCAGTTTGTTTAACTATCAGTAAGGTTAGTCAGTAAGTGTAACTGTCTGTAAGATTAACTGTCAGTAAGATTAACTCTTAGTAAGATTAACTGACAGTTTTATGAACGGCTAGTAAGTTTAACTGTCTGTTTGTTTAACTATCAGTAAGATTAACTGTCAGTTTTATGAACGGCTAGTAAGCTTAACCGTCCGTTTGTTTAACTGTCAGTTAGTTACACCGTCAGTTTGTTTAACTGTCAGTTTGTTTATCTATCAGTAAGATTAACTGTCAGTATTATAAACGGCTAGTAAGTTTAACTGTCAGTTAGCATGACTGTCAGTTAGTTTAACCGTCAGTTTTTTTTAACTATCAGTAAGTTTACTGTCAGTAAGGGTAACTGTAAGTAAGGTAACTGTCTGTAAGATTGCTGTTAGTAAGTTTAACTGTCAGTTTTATGAACGGCTAGTAAGTTAAACTGTCAGTTAGCATGACTGTCAGTTTGTTTAACTGTCAGTTAGTTTAACCGTCAGTTTGTTTAACTATCAGTAAGTTTAACTGTCAGTAAGAGTAACTGACAGTAAGGGTAACTGTCTGTAAGATTACTGTTAGTAAGTTTAACTGTCAGTTTTATGAACGGCCAGTAAGTCTAACTGTCAGTTAGCATGACTGTCTGTTAGTTTAACTATCAATTAGTTTAACTGTCAGTTTGTTTAACTATCAGTAAGATTAACTGTCAGTTTTATGAACGGTTAGTAAGTTTAACCGTCAGTTTGTTTAACTGTCAGTTATTTACACCGTCAGTTTGTTTAACTGTCAGTTAGTTTAACTGTCAGTTAGTTACACCATCAGTTTGTTCAACTGTCAGTTATTTTAACTGTCAGTTTGTTTAACTACAGTAAGTTTCACTGTCAGTAAGGGTAACTGTCTTTAAGATTAACTGTCTGTAAGACTAACTGTCAGTAAGATTAACTGTCAGTCTTATGAAATGCTAGTAAGCTTAACTGTCAGTTAACATGACAGTCAGTTAGTTCAACTGTCAGTTTGTTTAACTATCAGTAAGTTTAACTGTCAGTAAGGGTAACTGACAGTAAGGGTAGCTGTCTGTAAAATTACTGTTAGTAAGATTAACTGTCAGTTTTATGAACGGCTAGTAAGTTTAACTGTCAGTTAGCATGACTGTCAGTTAGTTTAACTGTCAGTTATTTTAACTGTCAGTTTGTTTAACTATCATTAAGATAACTGTCAGTTTTATGAACGATTAGTAAGTTTGACTGTCAGTTAATTTACCTGCCAGTAAGTTAAACTGTCAGTTAGCATGACAGTGAGTTAGTTTAACTATCAGTAAGTTTAAGCGTCAGTGAGGGTAACTGTCTGTAAGATTAACTGTCAGTTTTATGAACGGCTAGTAAGTTTAACTGTCAATTTCTTTATCTGTCAGTAAGGGTAACTCCTTGTAAGATTAACTGACAGTTTCATGAACGGCTAGTAATTTTAACTGTCAGTTTGTTTAACTATCAGTAAGATTAACTGTCAGTTTTATGAACAGCTAGTAAGTTTAACCGTCAGTTTGTTTAACTGTCAGTTAGTTGCACCGTCAGTTTGTTTAACTGTCAGTTTGTTTATCTATCAGTAAGATTAACTGTCAGTATTATGAACGTCTAGTAAGTTTAACTGTCAGTTAGCATGACTGTCAGTTAGTTTAACTGTCAGTTTGTTTAACTATCAGTAAGTTTAACTGTCTGTAAGGGTAATTGTTTGTAAGATTATTGTTAGTAAGATTAACTGTCAGTTTTATGAACGGCTAGTAAGTTAAACTGTCAGTTAGCATGACTGTCAGTTAGTTTAACTGTCAGTTATTTTAACTGTCAGTTTGTTTAACTACAGTAAGTTTAACTGTCAGTAAGGGTAACTGTCTGTATGATTAACTGTCTGTAAGACTAACTGTCAGTAAGATTAACTGTCAGTCTTATGAAATGCTAGTAAGTTTAACTGTCAGTTAACATGACTGTCAGTTAGTTCAACTGTCAGTTTGTTTAACTATCAGTAAGGTTAGTCAGTAAGTGTAACTGTCTGTAAGATTAACTGTCAGTAAGATTAACTGTCAGTTTTATGGACGGCTAGTAAGTTTAACTTTTAGTTAAACTGCCAGCAAGTTAAACTGTCAATTAGCATGACTTTCAATTAGTTTAACTGTCAGTTTGTTTAACTGTCTGTTTGTTTAACCGTCAGTTTGTGTCACTGTCGGTTTATTAACTATCAGTAAGATTAACTGTCAGTTTTATGAACGCCTAAAAAAACAAACAAACAAACAAAGAAACAAAAAGCAAACAAAGAAACAAAAAGCAAACAAACAAACAAACAAACAAACAAACAAACAAACAAACAAACAAACAAACAAACAAACAAACAAACAAACAAACAAACAAACAAACAAACAAACAAAAAAACAAACAAACAAACAAACAAACAAAAAAACAAACAAAACAAACAAACAAACAAACAAACAAACAAACAAACAAACAAACAAACAAACAAACAAACAAACAAACAAACAAACAAACAAACAAACAAACAAACAAACAAACAAACAAACAAACAAACAAACAAACAAACAAACAAACAAACAAACAAACAAACAAACAAACAAACAAACAAACAAACAAACAAACAAACAAACAACAACAAACAAACAAACAAACAAACAAACAAACAAACAAACAAACAAACAAACAAACAAACAAAACAAACAAACAAACAAACAAACAAACAAACAAACAAACAAACAAACAAACAAACAAACAAACAAACAAACAAACAAACAAACAAACAAACAAACAAACAAACAAACAAACAAACAAACAAACAAACAAACAAACATACTTTCACATTTATAATATTAAGTATGGATAAGTATGGATGCATATTGTACACGCAGACAACGCCACCTTTTGGGTATTTTTTATAACTAACAGTTGCTGTTAATACTATGGCCTATGCTCCAGGTAGTCTATCTGCAAACTAAACATGTGAATTCGTACAATCATTTTATCGTTAATGTGTATCAACTAACAAACATACACATACAAACTTTCGTATTTAAAATAGTAGCCTGTTAAAAATTATATCTTAAAAAGCATTTTGAATCATTAACATTTGTCTTTCATTCTATTTTCTTCTATTTACATCTCTCTCTCTCTCTCTCTCTCTCTCTCTCTCTCTCTCTCTCTGTCTGTCTCTCTCTTTCACTCTTTCTTTTTATTTATTTCTCTGTCTTTAGGAAAAACAAAGGCGTTTAGTATCTATATATTAAAATGAATATTACTTAAATAATTTAAAAATCATGAATTCCTCAGTCCTTAGCATAACGATTAATTGACATTACTAAAAACATTTTTCCTTTTTTTAACATAGGTCTTTAAGACTGATTGCTTTAACCATTAAAGAAGTTCAAAGTATTTTTTTCGAACAGTCTAGATTGTGATATTTAGATAAGAGCAATTTAGCGTTTGTGTCGCGTCCATAGCGTCAAATTGAAAACCATTACCGGTAATAACGGGAAAAACTTTTTAATTTAAAAGTAAAGCTATGAATCTAATATTATTTACACATACATACGTACTATATACAAATATATCTATATACTATATATAAAAATAACTATTTAAATATAACTGTATACCAGTGGCGATGGGTCTATACAAGACGTCTTACCTTAAAATTATTTTGCTATAATTTTACATACATTTAATATTTTAAATGTAATTTTACATACATTTGTTTTTTTAAATGTAAATATAAAAATTATATATTTTTGGAACGGCTTACCTCTGCTAAAATTTCACCCTTCGCCACTGCTATATACCTACATATAACGGTATTCATACGAACTATTTTAGCTTATTATTAATGTGTTTATCCTTCTTTTACGGAACTACGTGATGTTTTTGAAGTGAAACTTACTTAGAATCGTTGTGATTTGAAACTCGATGAAAAGAAAATTCGATACTAAATACGCAACACTACGTTGGTTATATTATTATCAATCAGAACGTATATACATACAAATAATTTCATATATATGCAAATTATGGTTAAATATAGAATCAAACACTTTTTATGGTAGTACAATATTAAAAATCAGTTCAAAAACTTTGAATTTTATATTGACAGAATAAAGCAAAATTACACAGTCATGTGCTACGAACCAGTGCAACTTCTGAAGAGGGAAGTGTGGAAAAACAAAAGGAATCAATACCAAACGAACAACCAATGAATGGTGGGAGTACAGGAAAGATGAAATTTCTACTGGATTCAAAGGTGAAAAAAGCTTACAAAAGCTCACTTTATACTTTACTTGTAAAATAAAACTAATAAATAAGATCTTCTAGTACTCGTATAACGTATGTACACACACAACTCACACAACACACATATTCCAAAAATATACTTTTTTATTGAGACTTAAAATGTTTAATTATAAATAAATTTTTATTTTTTATACGTTAAAGGAATTTTAAAGAATTTATATTTATATAGAAATTTTAAGCTCAGTCAGTAGTTTTAGAGAAAAGATAGAGAGAGATAAAATTATTTAAATGAATATAAAATTAATAAACGTAACGTATTATAGTAAGTGTATCATTTTGTCTCAACATAACCTCTTTTTGGAAGTCAGTTAAAGACGCTTGCGAATGCCTTTACTAATAATAAATAATAAAAATAATATTTTTGTAGGACATTTACAACAATATAAAAGTTCATAAAAATGCTCCAGAATTCAATGAGCTTATGCCAAAAGAATATCAAGAAGACAATATCCGCGAATGGTGGTATTACAATGCGGTAAGATATAAACAGATAATTTTAGTTTTTCGATATAATAAAGTAATTTATTTTACTATTTACCAGTATTTTTACTATTTAATTATTAACTGCAAATATTTAATTAGGTATCTATTCTAAAAGAAACGTCGGTAATTATTGTTTTAAATAAACTTTTTATTTGAAATCGGTCAAACAAATAAAATGAAAGTGTCTCTGTATATGTACCTATGTTTAAAAATTATATATACAAAAAATCTATATGTAAAATCACCTTAACATTACCTAATGTAAGAAATACTAATTTTTATGTTTGATCTCTTACAGGATGATTACACACCATTTGATGATTAATAAAAATATTTTAACTTAATATTTTGTTTTATTAGACTTTTATTAAAATACCTTAAATTAAAAATATTATTTTAAGCGCCATCTGTGGAAAGATAAAAGAAACCTACACATTTTATAAAGAGTTTGAAATAGTATCGTAGTAAAATTATAGATGGCGCTATAAGTAATAAGAATACCATAACATTTAGAAGAAATTGTGAAAATGGCGACAAACTCAACTTGAACCATGACATAATACTATACTAGTACAGATACTACCCCATACTAAGAAATTGAACTGAGCTTATTTGGGCTATTTTTTGCCTGAATAAATAACAGATGCCATTAATTCGCAAATTAACGACATATGTTATAAATACGTGTAAAGCAACAATATTTATGATAAATCTAAAAAAAATCATCTATTATACAGATAAAAAAAATTGGAGTGTCTGTTTGTAATGCCAAAATAACAGCTATGTAAATGTATATGAAATTATATAATACGGTAGGTAGGTAGGTAAGAAAAACATAATTTCTAAAATGTTTGTCTCTCTGTCTGTTTGTTCCGGCTAATCTCCGAAACGGCTGAAGTGATTTTGACGGGATTTTCACTGGCAGATAGCTGATGTTATAGGAATAACTTAGGCTACTTTTATTTCATAAAAAGAATTAGGATTCCGCTCAAAAAAATTAAAACGTACCTAGGGCCGCACCCAAGCTAAGCGAGCGATATATAAGTATATATAGTCCTGAATATAATTGAAAAAAAAAATTAAATTTAAAAATATAAAATTAGTCTGAAAAAGTATAAATGTGACTTAGCACATATCATTCCCAAAAAATAACTAAGAAAAATTAAAAAAGAGGATACTAACTTTTTGGGTTTTTTACGCTTTCAAACAAAACAAAAATCGTCCAAATCGATTAATAAATGACTGAGTTCTGAGGTAAAAAACATAAAAAAAACATACAGCCGAATTGAGAACCTCCTCCTTTTCGAGGAAGTCGGTTGAAAATATAAGGAAAAATCACATTCAAATCATATCATAATAATCATCAATGTATATAGTGCCTAAATAAAACTTATCTATAATATATGTACATACATATTATCTTAGCGGAAAAGTAATAATTGGCTTGTATATTTTTTGTCTGATTACGTGACGTTTTCGCTAATTGATATACGGTTATTATATTTTTTAATGAATTAATTGAAATTAGGTAATTAGCTTTTTTTTAAATATCTATAGATAATAATTATTATTAATCGTTGCGACAATCTCAAGAGATGAAAATTCCAAGTACATTGCTCATCTATACTAATATTATTCTATACTAATCCATACTAATATATAATATTATATCCATACTAAGTAATATTAAAAATGCGAAAGTTTGTGAGAATGTATAGATGTTTGTTACTCTTTAACGCAAAAACTACTGAGTGGATTTTAATGAAACTACAATAATATAGCACATATTATATTATAATAAGATACTTTTACTATCCCGGAAAAAACACGGTTCCCGTGAGATAGATGTGATTTCGATCTTCTAGTCATATTATAAATATGAAAGTTTGTGAGGTTGGATGGATGGATGTTTGTTACTCTTTCACGCCAGAACGGCTGAACGGATTTGGATGAAATTTAGCACAAAGATAGATTATAGTCTGAAATAACACATAGGTTACTTTTAATCCCGGAAAAGTTTACTGTTCCCGTGGGATAGATTTGATTTTGTCTAAAGATTTTTATATAAAGCTGAACAGTTTGGTTGTTTACTGGTCTGCTCGTGGCTTCGCTCGTGTGGTAAGTAGAGCGGGGACCAAAGGTCCTTACCAAATTTTATTGAAATCTGTTCCACGGTTTAAGCGAAAATAACAGACTATAGGCTATCTCATATAACATTAAAACCTTTGAGAGCGGCGTTATCTATACTAATATTATAAAGAGGTAAAGTTTGTGAGTTTGTGAGTTTGTGAATTGTGAGTTTGTGAGTTTGTGACGTTGTAAATTTACATGAAATTTAGTAAGAAGATAGTTTGAGACGCTGAGAAGGACATAGGATACTTTTTATCCCGGAAATCATCCCTTAAATGGGTGAAAATGGGGATGAAAGTTTGTATGGGGAATCAACCTACATCTTCATAATTATACGACTAAGGAGCTAATATTTGGGTACAGCTAGAGCCGATTTTAGCGGAGAGTCCATCAACAATACAGGAGAGAAATTTCTAGTTTATCTAAATTCCTTTATTATGTGTAATCAATGAACGCAAATAAAAAAAAGCAAAGCAAAAAGGGCTTCTTTAATCTCAGTTCACATGAATTATTAGCTACGGCTTCTTATACTAAGTCTGCTATTTTATTTATTTATTTTATTTTTCTTATACAAATATTGCTAAAATTGTAGGTAGGTAAGTACATAAAGAAATAGATTTTTATCCTTTTCAAACATATCTCAAACAATAACAAGACATTGAACAAATAATACTTTCTTAGATTTACAAGAATATTTTAAATAAAACTATCTTTTCGGATTTTTTCGCGGATTTATTTTGATTTTTGGTTCCCGATGTTTCGAATGCTTTACAGCAATCATGGTCACTTCAAATATTGAACAAACTCCTGTTTGAAGCTGAATATTATCATATTTTTTTTATTTACATATAAATGGCTAGAACAATATATAAACGATAAGGGAATGTTTTTATAATTATAAATTACCTATAATTAGGTAGCTTAATCGGTTAGTTAATTGATATAACATAAATAAATGTATCTAGGTACCTACTGTATAGGTTATTTAACGTTATCAAAGAAAAAATGAAAATTACTTTTAAAGTAATGAATAATTTAACCGACTTCTTAATAAATTTATCCCACTGTTATCGGTGGTATTTTATATGAGAATGTGCATAATAATAATAACTATTTATGTTCACCCTGTAGTGAAAATCACAACATAATTATATTATTGAAAATTTTACGAATAAGTTTATGAAAAAAAACTATCTATATAAAAAACAAGCTGTTTCCAAAATAGTTTTTATTGATAACACTTAAGCACGTCAATAGTTACTAAATAAAAAAAAAAGAAAATTCGTTGACAAACAGATGAGAAAATTGTATTGAACTGTTTTGTCTTTATCTATTTATAATATAGATTATAGATAATTAATAAAAAAAAATAACTATAACGAAAAAGTGAATCTCTTGAGCAATTTTGATGTATAGGACTCGTCAAAACTAATTAAATCAGTACAAATCCAAATAATTTACTAAAAGCCCTTGTAGAGTTTTACCATCCACCTCCTGATAATTTGATCCAATCGAGCTTCTCTAATGAGGAAGATTAGAGAAGCTCGATTGTATCAAATTATTTTATAATCGGGACTTATAAAGTTCAAAATTGATGCAACAATTGGAAGTAGCTTAAAATCCTTTTCAAAGATTTAATTACAGAAAGACGGCTATAATTGTTTATTGAACTAATCTTAAAAAGCCTAAAAAGCTGCAGATCATATCTATCTAAACTAGCACTACCCGCGGTTCCGCCCGTGTTCAGATGACAAAAAACCAAATTCTTAGGTTTTACATATTAGTATATTCTTACGTTGCAGTTTTTGTATTTTTTCTCAGAAATGAGATATTTTCCCGCGGTAAAAAGTATCCTATATGTTGACCTGAATAACCAGCTATCATTATACCAAATTTCATCAAAATCCCTCCAGTGGTTTTTCTGTGATGCGGTAACAGACAGACAGACAGACACACAGATAAAAATTCTAAAAACTATAGATTCGGCCTCTGTATCGATAATAATATTTATTTCAATAAGATTTTCCAAAAAATATCTAATGTACAGATTCAGCTTAGTTACAATTTTATTATTTATAGATTTCATCCAAATCCCTCAATGATGGGTACAGCAGTTTCAACATAAAGGAGTAACAAACATAGACATATACACTTTCACATTTATAATAGTTGCGTGTTAAATATTTATACCACGTGTCTGTCGATAAGAACTAGCGTGATAGTTTATTACTTGAAATATTACTATGTATTATATTACTATTTACTATAGCTAAGTTTTACTTTATTGTCTACATGATTAGATCGTCTCAGTTCTAGGGCAGCCTTGCCGCACGACAATGGACTGAGATCTAAATTAATATGAAGTGATTCTAACAAGTGAAGTTTTAGTGTTTTCTAAAATAAAACAAGCAATTTTTTTCAATGAAATAATGCGTTATTTGTGTTATTTATCACTAATTTGATAAGAGTCTACATATACTACTTTGTTCTAATTGTACACTAGCTATAGTCAGTGACTTGCGTGCGTATAAAAAAAATATTATTATACCAGCAGCTCACCCTCGCTTCGCTCGGGTTCGCCTTTAGAAAACAAAAACAAATCTATCCCACGGGACCCGTATTTTTCTCCGAGATGGAAAGAAGTCTATATGTTATTCTGATGTATGAGCTATATCATTGTAAAGTTTCATTAAAATCCATTCAGTAGTTTTTGCGTGAAAGAGTGACAAACATCTTTATATCTATACATCCTCACAAACTTTCGCATTTATAATATTAGTATAGATTTATAAAATCGAAATTTATGATTTCAACTAGAAGGTGTTTTAGGTTTATTAATTTTACGTCATTGCAACGTTTTCTAACTTATGTACTTGTAAAAGATAAATAATATGAATTACATTTCCGTGTACCCAGCATACTTAAATATGTTTAATTTTTATTACAGAAACTGTAAAAATGTTATTGATTTCTACATAAAAGTAAAATTCAAGCTAAAACTGCGTTAAAATATAATAATTTTACCAATTAAAAGTTATCCAGTGGTTTTTCAAGGAAAATATTTTTGCTTAAATTAAAAAAAAACTTAAAAAAAATCAACTTAATACTTGTCCTGGTTAATGATTTTGGTGCTTCCTCGTATGTTCTTTTTAGAAGACATTTTAACACACGTAGGAACGAGACGATGATCCCAACATTTCTTCAAGAATGTTAAAAATGTTAATAACTTGTTAATCGTGCGCGCTTTGGCTTAAGATCTTCCAACCGGCGTATTAAGTTAGCGATTTCCAGTCTGACTGGTTTACATAGTACCTACTTTCTTAGATTTTCGCGATATTCGACATGGAGTCTGTCCCATATCCATGATTGCTGTAAAGCATTAGAAACATAGTTTTGTTTAAAATTTCAAATATTCCCATAACTGTAAGAAAGTATTAAAAGGATCATATCGTAGGAAAATATGTAACTTATCAACCTTCCATATACTTAATTAAAAAAACCAAATCTGTAGAGATTGACCTTTCTACGTCATACATGTAAAAAAGTGACGTCAAACATTATCGTCAACTCCAAGAATGAGATTATAAGTCAGCATTGATGTAATTTCAAAATAAATATTTATATATTCAAATTCAAGGCAGTGGTAGCCCATGGCAACGTGCGCGTCGAAGCCGAATGAAACCGGTTCAAATCCCGGGTTTCGCATAATACAAAATCTTCATATGCGAATCATTTCTAACATGATTACCGTTTGTCTTACGGCGAAGGAAGAAATCATGAGGACCTCGTGATCGTGAGGATCTGAGAGAACCTAGCGAATTTTCGAATCTGACACTGATCCCCCTCGTATTGAAGAGAGGTCAAGCAGTGGGACGTTAAACAGGGATAAATACCATACAATTCAATTCAAATACAATATTTTTCTTTATATGTATTGATATTGTGGTAGGTCGTTGCGTGAAAGTACACGCGTACAGTCAGGTGCAGTAGCATGTAAAAAAGGACAAAAAATTAAATATTATTAATCATTCATGAGTAATATTAATAATACGTACAATTAAAAAAACCTTTACATATTCCGGTTTTAGTTCTTATTATCTTAAACCGGTAGACAGTTTAAGTCTATATAAGACTCGCGATGCTTCAAAATAAATATTTCTTAGCATTTTCTGTAACAGTAATGGTCGCCTTTATTTATTTTGTTGTTTATCTTATTTTAAATGGGTAAGTTTTAGTGAGAGTTTTTTTGAAAACTTATTTTGTTTATATATTTTAGTACAATATTATTTTTAAACTTAATTAATTTATATGATATGGTTATTCAAAAAATAATTGTAAAAAAAAACATTTTTTTAAACAAACTCTTATTTAAATGCTTTAATTTAAAGTTTATTTTTTTCTTTTTATAGCATTTAAATAAAAATGTTTTTTTTTAAATGCTTGTTTTAAAAAATGTTTTTTTTTATAATTATTTTATTTTAATTTGTTTAGTTATTTGTATTCTTCTCAGCAAATTCTTTAATTTTATATCCATGCATTCTCATCCAAGGTTCACGTGAATGCAAAATTTCAGCTCAATCGGTTGAGGATAAAGATTTGACCCAAACTAACATACTAACACGGCAAGTTAAACAAAAACTTGTAATAATAACAGAAAGCTATGTAATTCGATCGAGCCCGGTTTTGGGAACACGGTAGTGATTTAAACCAAGTGTCTCTTATTTAATTGTCAATTATATTTTTAACAGATTTCATGGAGCAGCAATAAATAAAAAACTCATAATAGATCAAGATGGAGGTGCTGACGATGCTATGGCAATATTCATGGGAGTACTGAACGAAAAATATTTTCAAGGGTAAATATTTTTTGTTTCTAGTATAAAAAGAATTTTTTTTTATAATTTAATAATAATTTGTTAAAAATATTGTATTTTTGTGTTTGTTTTACGAATCTGTATGAACGTTATCTTAGTAGTAGAAAGTAATACTAGCTTTGCTCCATCTTCTATATGTATATTTAACTAAATCCATTGAGTTCTTAGGGCTCTGCTTAATCAATATAAACCAATAATACTTTCTTAGATTTACGCGAATATTTGACATTTTAAATAAAACTATGTTTTTAGATTTTTTCGCGAATTTATTTTGGTTTTTGGTTCCCGACGTTTCCAATGCCTTACAGCAATCATGGTCACAGGAGAGACCAAGGTTTAAAATATCTCAAAGGCATTATTAATTTATAGTTATTATATATTATTAGTATAGTTTTTACAGATAGCCTACCCACAAAATAACAAAAAGAATTCATAAAATTCAAAAATGGCATCAAAGTACCTTACAATATTTGTTAATTTTAATTTTAAACATTTTTATCATTTCAATAAATTTTACATTTGAATATGGAAATTTTTTTTATAAACCAAATTAATCTTAAATATACCTATGTATAATATGTAGTATATATACTTATAATCACATATACATATGTATTATAATCATAAGTTAAGTAAGCCTCGTAAAATAAAGAAGACGGAAGTTTGTGAAATCAATATTTTAGCATTTATGAAATATGTTTATTGAATTAAATATTTAATTAACTTTGATATTTCCATAATACTTGTATATACAGTTTTTTTTATGTATATGACAAAAAGTTTAATTATAATTAATTTTTCAGGCCAGAAATAGTAGCAATAACTACAACACATGGCAATGTTGATGAGAAGCAAGCTTTTAATAATACACAAAGAATACTAACTGTTGCAGACAGAAGAGATGTAAATAAGTAATCTTTATTTGTATATACATAGTATCTTAGTTGATTCACAAACCTATTAAATGATTCACTAACCATTTAAGGTCTAGGGCTTAAGGCCTTTATGTATAAATAACTTTATCAATGCCAAGAATGTTTAAATGCGAATTTTCCTTTCCTATTCGAACGCTCTTATTATCGAGTGGTCGTTTAAAAAAACGGCAAGTTCGAGTTGATTTTGCGCACCGAAAATTCTAAATAGATACAAATATATTACATACTGTATTTTTTGTGTACCTGTTATGCGATATGATCAATCTTAAATAAATTTAACTCCCTAATGGTCGAATATTTACATTTAAATGGTTTTGAAGACGGTGTAAATTTTGAAAAGTTATAATTATTTTGTTTTACTTCATATTATTGTGTAATGCATGCTTTAGGTTTTGCCATGATTATGCCAAATTTGACGGTTGAATAGAGCAAACGCAAAAATACATATATGCTATAAACTAGTGGCTCACCCTCACTTCGTTCGGTTTCGCCTCTAGGAAAACAAAAACAAATCTATCTCTATAACATCTCCTGCGCAGTTCACCAGTGCCAACGAGATTGTCCGCCTTGGCTAAAATCGAATGGGAGAACGTAATACTAAACATATATTTTTACTTTCACCCAGATTCCTATATACAGAGGTAGTTCAAGTTCCTTAATACGTAACTATCCATCAGATAATTTTTTTGGTTATGATGGACTTGGTGATACTTTAAAAGAGGATTTCAAACCAATTGCTGCTCAAAAAGATCATGCTGTATTTGGACTTATTGAGATGTCCAAAAAATTTGAAGGTAAGACCATACTGTATCTATACTGATAAATAAAATTGAAGTGTCTGTTTGTAATGTCAAACTAATAGCGTTTTACTAAATGCATATGAAATTATATACGGTACTTATACCTACTTAAAACACAATTTTTAAAATGTTTTTCTGTCTGTTTGTTCCGGATAATCTCTGAAACGACTGGACTGATTTTGACGGGACTTTTACTGGAAGATAGCTGATGTTATACGGAATAACATAAACTACTTTTATTTTAGAAAAAGAATTAGGGTTCCGCTCAAAAAAATTAAAATGTACCTAGCGATGGTTAGATAACGATGAATGGACGAACCCGAGCTAAGCGAGGTTGAGTCGCTAGTTTTTTATAAAAACTGATATCGGTCGCCATAACCATCAATTTATTGTTGATATACATTTAAAAATACTATTTCTTTCTTTTTCGTTAAGCATAAGATAATGAAAAGTTGATCTACATAACAAGTTTTTCATGATATATTAAAGTATATATATATATATATATATATACACATATATATATATACATATATATATATATATATATATATATATATATATATATATATATATATATATATATATATATTCCTCAGCAAAAAAGGCTGACCGCTAAATATTTATTTTTTAACTGAAACAATTAAATGGTACTATATTTAAAAAAGCCAAGTAAATTGGTTATATTTTACCTATCAATAGTTTTGTCCCATATTTGAATAAACATTTATTTATGATTTTACAGGAGAACTTATTATAGTGGCTTTGGGTGCTCTGACAAACATTGCTTTGGCAAAAAAAATTGATCCTGACTTTATGTCAAGATTGTCCCATTTATATATTGCAGCTGGACATATATACAGTAAGATAAAAATAATCTTATGTTTTATTTAAAAATATTTTAAAAATATGTTCAATATTGTAGTATAATATGTAATCTATACATACCTATAATAAAATTGTAACTAAGCCGAATCTGTACATTAAATATTTTTTGGAAAATCTTATTGAAATAAATATTATTATCGATACAGAAGCCGAATCTATAGTTTTTAGAATTTTTGTCTGTCTGTCTGTCTGTCTGTTACCGCATCACACAAAAACCACTGGAGGGATTATGATGAAATTTGATATGGTGATTTGATATGGTTATCCGGGTCAACATATAGGATACTTTTTACCGCGGGAAAATATTTCATTTCTGAGAAAAAATACAAAAACTGTAATCTAAGAGTATATTAATATGTAAAACCAAAGAATTTGGTTTTTGGACATCTGAACGAGGGCAGAACCGCGGGCAATGCTAGTATATAATATGTATGGTAATAGCATGGTTTGGTGTGGTTCCCAAAACAAAAATGTGGTTTAAGAAATTTAAAGATATCGTTTTAAATAGGTGATGATTTCCAAGAGCCAGAATTCAATGCGCTTAGAGACGTGGAATCATACCGTATAGTATTGGAAAAGAGTGATCCTGAAAAAACAACTGTAATTCCGTTTTCACAGATTCTTGCATATCAAAATATTTCTAAGGTAATAAATACTCTATATAGATTTAAGTATATTAGATAGTGCCATTGCTTCATTCTGATATTTTTTTCTAAATTGAGTACCTTTTTAATTGAATTACTTTATTGTGCTCATTCCATTTGACCGTTTTGGAAAATGATACTAAAAATTATCAAAATTATATACCAAAAACTAACAACAACAAACTTTATTACAGGAATGGAGACAAGACATTTTAGGAAGTATTAATACAAAAATAATGCGAAATCAAAATATATATGAAACAAAGTCTTTAAACAGTAGTTCTTCTTGGAGTCTTCTAGACCCTTCTGCTATGGCAATAGCTTTAAATGAAGACTTAATTGTTAAAGATACACTTTATTCTAAGAATGATATTATTTTATGTGGTGAGTTTGCTTAAAATCATAAATTAAACTTGTAAAAATTGATTATTTTTCTCTTTTCAATAAGGATGGAGGTTATCACTTAATGAATAAATATTTATTTAACTTAGATTATTAATTCGTACTAATTGCCTTTATAATTGAATTTAAAAAAGTTTTTCAACAGTTACTTTCTAGTTTCTAAACTTTTTCTAAACAAAGAAATTATAACTTTGAAAATACAAAAATATTGTACGTCTTTAGGTGCCCAGCCCAGCCTATGTGCTATTCCAGGTCATAAATCTATCTATGTGCTAAATTTCATTTAAATCCGTCCACCTATTTCAACGTGAAGGAGTAAGAAACATAGACGTACAGACACAAATTTTCATATTAATATAATAATCCGATAATATTGAATATACTTATTGAATAGACTTGGCTCTAACATCTCCGTGCCGTGCTGACCGTGCATATCTTTTAGTATATTTTAGTTGCTTATAATTTTAGTAATAATGTATAAAACAACGGACGAATTAAAATCCCTAAAAAATCGAAAAACTGTTGATTTGCTTTTTATTGATAATATATTTAAAACGTTTACAAATATTTAAAGACAATATTTTTAAATGACGTAATATTTACACCAAGTTGGTTCTTTTAAGAAATTTGTTACATATAGGTCACAGATCATATAATATTATAACAATAGCATTCCCAAGGAGGGTTGATGTCAGGCAGGCGGCCGGTCGTAAAGCTTTTGCCAAATCCTATCAGCAGTACAGAAGATGTACTGCGCCGACTCCAAGTGATTGGGAAATGGACAGGGAGATGATGAGATCATATAATACTGTACAAGTATTTAGATGTTTAGATATACTTAGTGCCTAGCAAAATGAAGTACTAAATGATAAGCTCATTGTCCTTATATAAGTCATATTATGTATTATTGAAACCCTTATCAAAGGCTTAAGATAAGTGCTTCTTATCACTAATACAACTATCATTAGCTTACGCTACTGTTAGGTTAGTAAGATACAAGTAACGATCACTGTTTCTAACATATATTCACTTTCAGGAGAAAAACGAGGCGTGAACACCAATGACTTCACATCAACAACAGATGCCAATTGCAAAGTAGTATATAAAGTCCGAAAACACGAATACAAACAATTTTTATTTGATTTATTTTCAGCCGAGTTGTATAATAATTAGTCATTATAATTAAAGACACTAAATATTGCAAAACAGTCCTTAAAGATCTGTTGTAACTTAAATAAAATAAATTTTATACCTTTAAGGCTGCTTACTTTAAAATAAAAAAATGAAACTCGTATATTTGTCTGCCTGTCTGTTCGTTTGTCATATTAGCTTAGTCAATGTACTGTACAGATATAGTTGAAATGTAAAAGATAGGGGCGGAGTATAATGTTGTGATAAGGAAAATATGTATAGACTAGCGACACACCCTCTCTCTGCTCGAGTTCGTCCCTAGGAACGTTTTAACGGTTAGTACAAATTTCTCAGAGATGAGATATTTTCCCATCATCATACCAAATTTCATCAAAATGTGTCCAGTGGTTTTCTCGTGGTGAGGTCACAGACAGACAGGCAGGCAAAATTTTTAAAAACTATAAATTCAGCCTCTGTATCGATAATAATTACTATTTCAATAATATTTTCCAAAAAAATATTAAATGTACAGATTTGACTCAGAATTTTATTACGTATATGTATAGATATAGGTATATTTTTGTACAATTTTAAAAGATATTATAGATGATCAGTAAAAGGGAATGCTCCCTTATTTATCTGTGAAACTGCCTAAGACTTCACAGAAAAAATATTATAAAACCTCTATGTAATTACTTAAATTTCATTAATTTTCAATAAACGGAGCCTCTTTTACGCGTAAGTCTTAATAGTACTTGATTATTTATGATATTTTGTTTTCTTATTTTACTACTTACTAGTTTGTTAAAAATATTTTTTAGAAATAAAATTTGTGATTAATCACCAACGAATTATATTTTCTTTACCTAAAGTTTCTTTAAATATTATTCGAGTGAAGTTTAGGAATGCACAGAGGACAAACATACGTACCAAAGAAAAATCTTTTTTTGGAGCGTACGCTCCAGAATAAATCAGCAAAATTTCATCATAATCGGATGAATAAAGAAACATATTTCACACAATTTTGTGCGACTTAGACGTTCGTAGCTCAGTTTATTTTGGGAACTACACATGAAATGGAGAAGACACAGAAGAGATGATTCGGTACGTAACACATTAAAATTCCTTGATACCTGTGAATAATAACAGCTGTATTGAAAAATTTTAAAATAAGAAATTTCTGTCTCATATAAGTACATATATAAAACCCAAGTTTTCTTTATTTTCTTATGTTACCTTTATTATCAACGTTATTTATAATTGAATTTTATTTAACATGTTATCTTTCCCATTTGTATGCGATTTTGGAAAAATAAAGAATACGTGTCAATTAATTATTACGTATAATGTATACAATTACTTATTCTGTGGCTTAAGGCGTGTCATTTGGGCACAGTTTACTTCACCAATGTTGTGTAGTGTATTTTTTCTCCTCTTAGTAATAAGGTAAAATATTTTGGAACTAAACAATAAAAATATTTTTATGAATGAATTGCATTATCTGTATTTATTTATAACAGTCACGATATGACTCACCAGTAATACAGTCAGTGTTCAAACTTCGAAAACGTTTAAGGTTATCAAAGAATATGAACAATAAAACAGTATTTTCAAGTCCATTCTATTAAATTTTTCAAAAATTGGGTCTAAAATGCAGTGTTTGAGGTACGTGTGTGATTCAGTGTTGAATATCACTCATTCGATGAAAAGGTAGGTAGTGAATATGGGAAATATACGAAGTGATTTGTTGATAAGCAATGTATCCTTTGTAGATATAACAAAGACATAAACCACAAATGACGTGAATTTCAATGCCCTGAGAAACTGGAAAAATGCTGAGATGGCAGAAGTGGAACTCATATAGTATCTACTCTTATAATTTCGTTTTGCCTATCTGTACGTCCGTCTGTATCATACAACTATTTTACGTGACACTATTGGCAGTATATGATACATATAATTTAGAAGGTAAATTAATATAAATTGCTATGCAATAGTGTCACTTAGTGAATATTCTCATTTGATTATTTGCACGATATCAAAACTTCAATCCCTCCACGACCGCGGACACTTAGAAATTTAACTAAAAACTAAAAACTTAGAATTTTAATTAATTTCTTAGAAATTTACCTGGAGTTGTGAGACTTTAATGGTATTTTTCCGGCGAACAGATAATATATTATAAATAACGGTTAAGTGATATTCAAACTTAAGGCTATGATAATAATAATAAATATTATGTTGGGACATTAACACACAGCACCATCTAGTCCATGGTAGGCTACGAGGCTTGTGTTATGGATACCGGATAGTTGATACACTACACATATATAACTTTAAATACATACATATATACATATATAAATATAAACACCCATGACTGGAGTACAAACATTCGTGCTCATCACACAAATGAATGCCCCCAGCGGGACTCGAACCCGCGACCGCTGGCACAGCAAGTAGGGTCGCTACAAACTGAGCCAAACGTGTCGTCAAATGATAATCTGTAAAGACTATCTCTCCGGTCAAAATCTGCGAATCGGATGAGTGAGAGCCATAACCTCACTTTGTCTTTCCGCGGTTACATTTTACAGCAACGCTTATCAGCGATTGAGAAGGATGCCATCGCCAAACAATAATATCACTGTCTAGTGACATTTATAAAAAATACAAAAGAATAAAATACACCAACGGTGAGTAAAATAGGTAACAGTTAAATAGGCTAATAAATAATATTTTATTTGTTAACTTGTTGTCGTTATCTTTAAGTACCTACAAATCAAGACAATCAAATATTTATGTACCTACTTAAGAACAATACGACGTAAAAGACATTTGACATTTATTATCAATCAATTGTGTAAAACGGTTACCAACTTATTTTGTGGTTTAGACACAATTAAGAAACATTTTATGTGCGTAAGTAGATGAAACAATGCTTGTAAGCAAGTAATACTTGGTCAAGTTAAGGCAATAAAAACAAACACTAAACAATATTGCCAACCTCGAAATATTTGTCAAGGTTTGACTTAAAAATTGAATCTATTTTATGACATCTGTCACATGATTTTCAACATTCTCTCTTGGGATTCTAAGTTTATGCTTATCTGTATAAATGATTGTTTTAGTAATAACTTATTTCTTAATTTTACATATTTAACATGTATTAAAATATCTATTAAATGTTATAGACAATGGCCATGCCGTTTGCTTATACATAGTACATACATAGTAACTGGGAAATGGGCAGGGTGATGATGATGATATATCATCATCACCCTGCCCATTTCCCAATCACTTGAGGTCGGCGAAGTACATCTTCCGTACTGCATAGGATTTGGCAAAAGTTTTACGACCGGCCGCCTGCCTGACATCAACCCTCCTTGGGAATGCTCTTGTTTATCGCGGACGTCTTATAATTATATTACTCAAAGTTTTAATGTAATACATAGATACATATTTTATTATTATATTAATTTTGATTTATTATTCTATATCTTTAAAGTTGGCAATATCAATGAGCCACTATCAGTGCTGATCTTACGATCTTATGTCACAGTCAGTCTTTTATCTGACGTGAATTGAAGTTATCGTTTTATTTGTTAATATTATGATTAAGTTATTTTTTGTAGTACAATTTATATGTTTTGTGTATTGTAATAATGTAAGGTATGTGATACTTTCAATTTAAGAACACATCTTCTTATAAGTATTAGATATGAGTGTTAAAGTAGATTTTTATATGGATGCAAAAGTGTCTATGCCCTTAGATATCTTTTTCATTTCGTAAGTGTAAATAAAGTAGGTAAGTATATAAAGTTTGTCACAATTTTTGTAGAATATTACTGTATTTTGAAAGTTACTATACGCGTGAGGTGTAAAGTTCGATCCCAAGTAAAGTGATATTCGCTTTAATTGTAAAAAAATTAAAAAATCCCCTACGCAAATTATTTGTCATTTAACGATTACACTGGCACGCGTGAAGCACTTATCGAGTAATCATACGTAAAATCGTTACATCATTTTGGAAAAGAGTTGATACTCTTACACTGCTAGACCGATAGTAACTAAACATAGCTGAGAACTACCGCAAAGAAAATGGCTTTCAAATGAAAAAACTGCATCGAAATCGGTCCATCCGTTTGAGAGCTACGATGCCACAGACAGAAACACATACAGACAGATATCGACGTGAAACTGACGTGAAACTCATAACACCAATCTTTTTACATCTCGTATCGATAATGATTAAAAATAAATAAATAAAAGTAAAATATATTGGATTTACCAATTCCAAAGGTCGATTAAAATCGATTTTTATAGTAGGTAGGTATATCATAAGGCCTTTAAAAATCGATGATGATTTCCATCATATTAATAATAATTAATTTGATATTTATCATATATTATACTAATACTTTTTAATAATTTTGTGGAACTGAAGAAAATGTAGATTATTTATTGTTAACACAATTTTTTTTATTCATGTGTACTACTTAACTTATTCTAACAGATTCTGTTAGCCACTTGGCGTATTTATTTCTATTAAGGCCTCGACTACAATACACAACCCGACCTGACCTTTCTATAGATTATCTACAGAAGAACGTAGAACTGCGCCATTTTGGTTATCTACTCGAGTTATAGAAACGAAACTTGCTATTTTTTCCATAGGAAGTATTTGATACTTTGATGTCACGTCATATTTTGGCAAATTTGTAAACTGAATTTTTATAATTCTCTTTCATTGAGAGAGTAAGTATAAGAGCCATAGTAAGGCCTTTTATATAATATATAAATACATAAATTTTAAAAATGATAAAATGATTGATTTCGAAGTGGGTGTTTTATGAAAATTTGTTAAAATAATTATCATTTATTTTACTGGGTTCAGTTTGTTCTCTGTTTGTAGTATATATGGATATATTTTATGCGTAAATATATTATTTCAGTATCATTAAAATTTTAATTACCTTTTTTTCAGTGATAATTTACCGAAAATACTTATCGACAACGATGCAGGCGGCGACGATGCGATGGCCATATTTTTGGCTTTACTTTGTGAAAAGCATTTTAATGGGTCTGTATCATAAAAAAACAATAAATTATTTCGATATTATAATATTAAAAGATGTCAGATTTCGGCAATGTTGGCCAATCTCCGATTATTCCAAATATACCAGGCTTCATTTCGTTTAAATCGGGTTTCCGTAATCAGAATGATGGCCTTGTTGTCTACATTCACGCTGACATTACATGCAGTGTCTCTGAGCCTGAATTTGAGGAAGCAAACTGCTTAACTGTTAAAATATGCAATCAAAATCTAGCCCTAGTTTGCCTATATCGTCCTCCATCGTATCGAAACTCAGAGGGTTTCTTAAATAGTCTTAGCACTACATTGAAATCTCTATCCTCATATCGCAATGTCGCAATCTTGGGAGATATGAACATTGACATTAACCCTGAGATACCAGATAAATTTGCTATTGATTACCTCACGATAACTTCTTTTTATGGATATCTACCAGCATATTTAACTCCTACGCGTGACAAAGCCTGCCTGGACCATGTATTGTTAAGAACTAACACGAATGTTGTCACTCTTATTTTAGATACCTTTATAACGGACCACGCTCCTACCCTTCTTAGTATTGAATGTAATTCTAATTCTCTTTATAAGACCTCAAAAACTATAACTCGAGTCGATATTCAGGCGGCTGTTTCACAAATTGAAGACACGGACTTTACATCCGTTACCAACTCCTCAGATGCGGATACGTCAGCTAAAAACTTTATAAACGTAATCACTTCTGTCTTAAGTAACCATACTAAAACTGTAAAAGTGTCACACAAGAAACAAGTTATAAAACCCTGGATAAACCCCAGGTTTACTTAAATGTATTCGGAATAGGGATAAGCTTCACAAAAGAACCAAACAACATCCTGGAAAATGCTATAGTAAAGTTAACGTATATTCGATATCGCAATTTTTGTAACAATTTACTCCGAAACTTAAAGAGAAATTTTGAAAGAAATGAACTTTCAAAAGCGCAGGCAATCAAAAGACGACTTGGAAAGCAGTATACAGTATCCTAAACTCCAAGCAGAAAAGCTCCTCCTCCCAATGAACTCCTTAAATTGTCTCCTACGCCTCAACAATCCATAGATTCGGTGAATGCTTTCTTCGCAAACATAGGCTCGAAAATTAGCTGCACAAATCGATATGAACCATCCTTCTCTCAATAGCTCCTCTTCCTATTTTCCCAAACCTCACCAATTGGTTAATTCCATGGTGTGTCTCGATACGGATGAAACTGAGATTCTTAATGTTTTAAAAACTCTCAAAGAAAATTGTGCATTAGGTTGGGACGGTATTCCAGTATCAATACTAAAGAAAGCCAGCAAAACCGTTGTCCCTATAATTAAATATATTTTTAATATATGCCTGCAACAGGGAAAATTCCCCGATGTATTCAAAACAGCCCGTCGTTCATCCTATATATAAGGCTGGGGATAGAGAAAATGTTACAAACTACAGGCCAATTTCTGTCTTAAGCGCCACTTCCAAACTATTTGAAAAAGATATTGAATAATCGCCTAGTCGCTTATATTAGTAAAAACAAAATTATCTCGGAAAACCAATTCGGTTTTCTTTCAGGTAGCTCAACTGAAGATGCTGTTAACCATTCCATTCAGGACAATTATTCAATAATATTGAATCCAAACAGAAATGTCTTGCCATTTTTCTAGACCTTTCAAAGGCTTTTGACACAGTCTCTATCCCAATCCTTATAAATAAGCTTGAATCTATTGGTATTCGAGGAAATGTCTTGGATATTTTTTTCTAGCTATCTCGGGAATCGCAAGCAATATGTAAAAATAGGAACACTAAAAAAGTCATAACCTGCCTATTAACTACGGGGTTCCGCAGGGCAGCGTGCTTGGTCCAACCCCTCTTTTTGATTTATATAAATGACCTGTGTCGTATGACCATTCCTCACAGCAAAATTATCTGTTATGCTGATGACACAGTCATTATTGTAGAAGGTAAAAACATGGGAGCAGGCACGTTATTTTGCGGAAAAACGCACTTTCAGTAGTCATAAACTGGCTATCGACTCATCTGCTTACACTGAATTTAGCTAAAACTAAATTTATAACCTTCTCTCCTACGCTATCCTCACAACCTTGTAACTTGTTTTTTCGCTAAAACTTCATGGATGCCCACGTAATCTTGACATCTGCTCATGTCCATCCTTGAATCGAGTGGTAAAATTAATTATCTCGGAGTCGTCCCTTGACAATTCTCTCTCCTGGCGTAGTCATATAGGTATGCTAATACAGCGTCTTAGGAAACTCTCATATATATTTAGGAAAATTTCTCATGTTGCAAATTTAGATCTCCTAATGATGGTCTATTTTGCACTGGTCCAGTCCTTATTAAACTACTGTATTACTGCTTGGGGTGGCTGTTCTACCTCCATTCTTCTACCCTTAGAACGAGCTCAAAAGAACCATACTTAAAATCATTTTAAAAAAATCAATCAGATCTCCTACACATCTACTCTTTAAAGATAGTAAAGTGTTATCAGTAAGACAACTTTTTTATTTTGAAATTGATCTTAAAATTTCACCCACTAGCAGTACGTAGTAATCCTAATTATAAAAATTGCAGAGTTCCAGTCGTCTTTCATATTAAACGGTACAGAACATATCTCGCAAGTCGACACTTTGAAGTTCTCGGTCCGCGTTTATACAATAAAGTGAACCGACACCTTAATATTTTATCATTAACAACTAATAAGTGTAAGTCTGCTATTAAAACTTGGCTAAAGGGACTAAACTACACAGAAACTGAAGACTTACTAAAAGTAATAACTTGATACTGATAAGATGCCATAACCTCAGGACACACACACACTCTTACACACACACACACACACTCACACATACACACACACACACACGCACCCACACGCGCTCAAACTTACTTTTAACTTATTATATTAGATTCCTAAAAATAATGTATAACTTAATTATCATTGTCTTAATATTATATTATTATTATTATATACTTCTAAGTATGTAACAACTTATCTCCTTAAGCTATAGTCTTAAATTAGATAAGAGGGTCCTGTGGAAGGTTAGACGTGCGCGACACAGGGTATCCTAGTGCGTGCGTCTCAGCACTCCATTGCCAATGTTTTGTTAAACAGTAATTGTTGCTAGATTAAGGAGTATATTTGTATCCATTTTTGTTACTACGAATTAAATGAATAAATGAATTAAATGAATTAAATAAATGAATTAAATCTCACAGAGACTAGCCAACTGCACAGGAGATATTATAGTGCACAAGTGTAAGCGCAGACCCAAGTGCACTCTCAATTCCTGTCACTCTCATACTTCGATGGGACGACCATGCGATACGTGCAGGACGGCTTTACGTGTTACCTTACCCGAGGCACGGAGGCGAAACACCGCCAACTTCTCAACTATTATAAGAGATTCCCTTAACGTAAATACTCATTGTTAAGCCCGACCGGTGACACGAACCTAGAACCTCCGGATCTACAGCCGTACATGCTAGCCACTTGACCCACACGTAATACAAGTATACGCAGGCCGTTCCGCTCGCGTAGTGTGTCCATAAGCTTTACTGATTGTTGCAACTGCAATTTTCTAAAAGGAAAAAATATTTTAGAACAAATAAATAAACATACTAACCAACATTTATCTTAATAAAAAAACCTACTAAGCAATGTTATAAATGCCAAGGTTAGTAAATGTATTTATTACTTCTTTATTTTACTATTCAATAAATCTAACTCAGAATGCAGATATCTTATTTCCTGTATTAACATAGCATGTTTTTACTTATGCAACTAATATACGAGGGAAGCCACTGGTTATAACTAGTGAATTCATATTATAATGCCAAATGTACACCAATTTGTCATACTTCATATTCATGTCGTAGCAGATGAAATAATTTCGCACGTACCTATTATCATTTAATTTAAAACCACTTTAAATGATCGATGTTTGTATATTATGATGTAGTGCGGTATAGCTTTGAGCTTTAACTGTTATTTTGGACATACACAATCGATTGAAATGAGACTAAACAACTACACAACACTACTGGAAGAGATCGCTCTTTTAGCGATAAGGTCACCGATTGCATACTTTTAATACCTTACTGCCTGGTTGGCTAAGTGGCTTATGGCTAGCATACAGCTGCAGATCTAGCAGTCCTAGGTGCGAGTCCCGCGTTACGCAAATTATTATTGTTATTAGGTTATTTTCTATCAGAAAATACTCAGTAACAGCTAGGAATTGGGAAGTTGTCGGTGTTATACGCTCGTGCCTCGGAGAGCCTTATGCCTGATCTCTGTCATCTGGAATTCCACTCGAATTGTCGTTTTACCAGCGTTTCACAGTGAACAGAATGTTTTGAGACAGAACTTAACGACACGTTTGGCTTAGTTCGTAGAGACCCTACTTACTGTGCCAGCGGCCGCGGGTTCGAGTCCCGCTGGAGGCATTCATTTGTGTGATGAGCACGAATGTTTGTACTCCAGTCATGAGTGTTTATATTTATAATATATATGTATTTAAAGTTACATATGTGTAGTGTATCAACTATCTGGTATCGTAGCTTACAATGAAACTATATGGTCCTGTGTTAATGTCCCAACAAAAAAAAAACGCACTTGCGTTTGCCTTTCATACGTGTGCACTCTGCACTACTTCTGCATGGTTAGTCTCAGTGAGCTTGGCCGCTGTGGCCGAAATCGGTCAAGTCATTATTATTATAACTTCTTATTTCTTATATTTAACTTCTAATTTTCTTTGTATTTATCTGGTGTAGGTACTGTAAAACATATTTAATCTATGTATACATTTAATAAAATTGTAACTGAATCGAATCTGTACATTGAATATTTTTTGGAAGATCTTATTGAAATAGTCGTTATTATCGATACAGAAGCCGAATCTATAGTTTTTAGATTTTTGTCTATTTGTCGGTCCGTCTGTCTGTGACCGCATCACGAGAAAACCACTGGACAGATTTTAATGGACTTTGGTATGATGATAGCCGGTTATCCGGGTCAACATATAGGATACTTTTTACTGCGAGAAAATATCTCATATCTGAGAAATCTATAATAAACGTTAAAACGTAAGTTCGCTAGTTCGTTCATAAAATTGATAAATAGATATTATATAATTCATTTTAATTTTCTTTAAGATGTACGCTATTTCAAAGTTACTTGTATGTTATTAAATAAAACTATCTTTTCGGATTATTTCGCGGATTTATTTTGATTTTTGGTTCCCGACGTTTCGAATGCTTTACAGCATCCATGGTCACGGGAGAGACTGAGGTGTTACATGTCTTGAATGTATAGTTGTTACAGACAAAAACACTGTGACAAAAACACTGTGTCTGTAACAACTATACATTCAAGACATGTAACACCTCAGTCTCTCCCGTGACCATGGATGACAAAGCATTCGAAACGTCGGGAACCAAAAATCAAAATAAATCCGCGAAATAATCCGAAAAGATAGTTTAATTTAATAATGTCAAACATTCGCGTAAATCTAAGAAAATATTACTTGTATGTTTTTCAGACCTAAAATAATTGGTTTGACAACTGCCAATGGAAACACCAATGAAAACAATGTGTATACAAATAACCAGAGGATATTGAAAGTTGCCAAAAGACAAGACGTAGGTATCTTCTTATTTGTTAAAAATAAGTAAAAAAAACATATTCGACTACGTAAAAATATTTATGCCTTGTCGTAACTCAAAATTCAGATAAGATAATAGCTTTTCAGATTTACGTGAATATTTGACATTTTAAATAAAACCTTATTTACTGTCTGTAACAACTATAATTATTATGATGATCTTTGAGACATCTAAACCTCAGTCTCTCCCGTGCCCATGTATCATATACTGTAAAGCATTTAAAATGTCTAGAACCAAAAATCAAAATAAATCTGCGAAGAAATCCGAAAAGATAGATTTATTTAATAACAGGTAAGATTATAATCAACCGCTCAATGACTGACTTACATATTAATCACAAAGTTTCCAAACTAATAAAACTAAACCTATATAATTTTGTTTCATAGTATATATCTGTGTATATATTTTGTTTCATAGTATAATCTGTGGTTACATTAAAGCTTCTATAATGTTTGGGACTCCTGAGAAAAGAATTAAGGCTAAATTCCTTTGTGGAGTTGAATAAATATAAGAAAACTATAAGAAATCGCAATATTAAACGCAAAGTTTTATTCTTTTATGTATTAACCTACATCTATCATAGCATACTGTTTTAGAAGTCGCAGGTTCGATTTCTAAAACTGCATTCAATGTTGGAAAACAATGATCAAAGAAACTCCTTTACTTCTCCCATTTTTTCAATTTATTTTGAAAGAAGAAAAGTTTATAACTAATTAGAGAATTACTTTCAGGTTCCTATATATAGGGGCTCTAAATCATCACTAGTAACCACACCAGAGACTAACGACTATTTTGGTAGAGACGGTCTGGGAGATGTTGACGAAGAGTTGACTAATTTAGTTCCTGCTAAAGATCAAGGAGCTGTCTCGGCCCTCGTTGAACTGTCTAAAACTTATGAAGGTATGAATGTATTAAAAGTAAGCTAGCTATGAATGAAAAAACGCAAACTAGTAGAAGAAGAAATAGGAGCAAAGAAAAAAAAGACAGAAAGTTTCACAATAAATGGTCCGGAAGCCAGGTAAAAATTTGGTCGATTATTTCCTCTCAAGCGATAATTAGTGGAACGCAGCGGAGAGTTGTATCATAAAGCTTCGTGAACGTCAGCTGCGGCTCCGTGGGTTGGATGAGCGATGAAAATAAATATTCCGTATAAATACATCAAAACTAATAAGTATATAATCAAAGTTTGTTAAAAAATTAATATTGAATTTATTAATTATCTGTTGAGATAAGTAAAAACCCCATATATTTTTTATTAAAGCCAGCGTTTATTGCTTTAGAAAGACTTATTTATAGTCAAAACTTCCATTTTAAAATTCGAAAAAAATCAAATGAATTCTTTCTATAAGTACAATATCTTATACTCTATATAATTAAAATTATACTCTATAAAATTAATCTTCGCGCCATTTTTTTATTGAATATCATCCAAATGTGTTTAATTATTTCAAGTTCAAGAATATATACACAAGTATATGTGTTTGAGACGTCAATAACCTTAGTCCCTCCCGTGACCATGACTGCTGTAAAGCATTCAAAACGTTGGGAACCAAAAATCTAAATAAATCCGCGAAATAATCCGAAAAGATAGTTATATTTAAAATGTCAAATATTCGCGTAAATCTAAGAAAGTATTAAGTTCAAGATGTCATAATCAACGACGTTCAAAGTCAAACATAATTTTTGTATTATAATATAAGTATGATACTTTTCAGGTCAACTTACAGTAATAACACTGGGCGCACTAACAAATATAGCAATGGCTATCAAGACGGACCCTAATTTCCTGACACGTTTATCCCATTTATATGTCGGTGCAGGACATGTACATAGTAAGTTACAATGATTGTAAATTTTTTTACACACAGTATTATTTAAATTTCAACATAATTTATTTGATATTATTTATATTATTTAGTTTTTTTTATATATATGTAAATAACTATCATACGTATGTATATATACATATGTTTATATCATTTTTATTTTTTCCTAACTTTGTTATTTGTTTACACTCTTTCCACTTCACACTTGGCTATTTCCTACTCCTACACCTAAAGGTGCCTGGAAGAAATCGCTGTTTAGCGATAATGCCGCCTCTTGTGCACTTTCCTACCAATGTACCTATTGTTTTTTTTTCTTCTTCTTCTTTCTGACAACTTGTTGCAGAGTTTTTATTATTATTATTATTATTTATATATTATATGCATAAACATTTCTCCCATTTCTGGGGTTCAGATTCTCTAATGCGGACTTTTAGTCAAACACTAGAGAAATTGTTAACGATTGTATAGTTAAAAAAATCTAACAATACGGCTTGTATTAAGAATGACAACTTTCTGTAATTGAATGTCGAACTGTTTGAGGCTTGCGTGTAAATCCTCTTTCCTTCTACCTCCACCTCCGATTCCGTTTCCGGTTCCGGTTCCGACAAAACAAATTTAAAAACTCTAATTCCGAATTCGGTTCCAATAAAACCACCCCCTAATAGGTATGTATATATTCGTTTCTAGCTCAATTTTGGAATCATTTTAAACACGTTAAGAGTTTTTTTTTTATTTACAGACGAATATGTACCAGATGCGGAATTCAACGCGCATATGGATGTAGAGGCGTACCATATAATGGCGCAGCACGCGACGCCTGATAAAGTCACTCTATTGCCATTCTCACAGACTATGCAACATTTGAATCTTTCTAGAGTAAGTTAGCTAATATTATAAAAATATATACTTAAAATTTATAATTTACACTGTTTGAAGCAAATTGTAACATTATTGAACTATTTACGTACTCTGAAATATCATTTCTATGGGCATGGTTTTGTATTATTGCGACTATTTTTTAGTCTTACTAATATTATAAATGTGAAAATTTGTGAGGATGGATGGATGTTTGTTACTCTTTCACGCCAGAACGGTTGAACGGATTTGGATGAAATTTGGCACAAAGATAGATTATAGTCTGAATAATCCAGTCAAATAAGGTCTGAAATCAAAATGTTGGCACTCAATTTTGGATTTTTGATATAATGTAGTTTTAATGATACAAAAACAATGTGTAAAGGTTTTAGTGTCCGCAACCTCTGGAAAGGGTTCAAAAAAATAGTCAAAAGTATTTTTTCGCAATTACTCGAAAACGGTAAAAGTTAGACAAAAAAGTTTTAATAAAAATATGTAGAACTTAAAATTTTACATACAAGGTTTTAAGACTTTTTTCCTACGGTCAAAATAAACCAAGTTAGGGAGGTTTTTAAAAATTCGTCTCTCACTCACACATATTTTTTTCATTTATTATATATAATTTGACGACACGTTTGGCTCAGTTTGTAGTTACCCTACTTACTGCGCCAGAGGTCGCGGGTTTGAGTCCCGCTGGAGGCATTCATTTGTGTGATGAGCACGAATGTTTGTACTCCATTCATGGGAGTTTATATTTATAATATGTTTATATTTAAAGTTATATATGTGTAGTGTATTAACTATCTGGTATCCATAACGCAAGCCTCGTAGCTTACCATTGAAGTAGATGGCACTGTGTGTTGATGTCGCAACATATTTATATTTATTTATATATTTATTTTTTCTGTAGGAATGGAGAGAAAACGTTTTAGGCGCAATAAATACGGATATAATGAGAGCACAAAACTTGTATGAAAGAATTTCATTAACATACAGCGATCGATGGCATGCACTAGACCCTGCTACCATAGCCATCGCTCTTAGACCCGATTTAGTGGATGAATATAAATACTCAAAAAATG
The DNA here is from genome assembly GCA_951806755.1 of Brenthis hecate. Lineage (NCBI taxonomy): Eukaryota > Metazoa > Arthropoda > Insecta > Lepidoptera > Nymphalidae > Brenthis > Brenthis hecate. The sequence continues at coordinate 3,804,856 of OX638271.1, read as the reverse complement.
ATATAATTTTATGCGGTAAGTACCTATTATTTAATATTTTTATTTGATACGTTTTAAGGGTTAGTATAGATTTCTCAGAAATGAGATATTTTCCCGCGGTAAAAACTATCCTATATGTCCTATATCGTATAACCAGCTATCCTCATACCTCATCAAAACCTGTCCAGTGGTTTTCTCGTGGTGCGGTAACAGGCAGACAGACAGACAAAAATTCTAAAAACTATAGATTCGGCCTCTGTATCGATAATAATTACTATTTCAATAAGATTTTCCAAAAAATATTTAATGTATAGATTTGATTAAGAATTTTGTTACTTACAGTATAGGTTGATATGAAAATTGTTAATATTATGTAATATGTATTTGTACGTATCTATTAGAATTAGGTATTGGTAAAGATAAGATATTCTCGCACTTAGCAATTTATTTTAGTTCGAAGGCACAATTGTTATTTAATTACTTCGTCTTGCTTGTTAGGATTACCTACTTGTAATTTTTCAAAACCATGGTAGTTATAAGATGGTTATAGGGATAAATATTTGTTTGTTTGCTTGTCCTTCTTTCAGCTATATACAGTTTCAAGTTTTGAACTTTTTTACATAAAATAGTAACACATATACATAATAATTAATATGTACATAATAATTAATATGTACATAATAATTAATATATGGTTTTGATAAATATAGAAATTAAAATTCGAAAATGAAGAAATTTAGTTTTTTTTTAAATTAGATAATCTTCACGTCAGATTTTTATTACAATGATTGACAATGATATGAATATAGAATTATACAGTATCAGGACTAAACCTAGGTAGTTCCCTTACAAAAGAGGGATAAAAATTACTAAGGAGTGCCAAATCCTATCCTATCCGTAACCGTGTTGTCAGTCCATGGGATAAAAAGCTGGCAAAGATAAGCCAGCTTGAAAAACACGACCCAAATTAATAACGTAATCGAAATCGAAGTACGTGCTGTAGAATGGTATTCTTATATATCTATTGTTTTTTTCACAGGTGAAAAAAGGGGTGTCAATACTAATACTTTCGTGGAGAAAGGGGAAGCTAATGTAAGAATAGCCTATTCAATGAAGATGGATGAATATAAACAATTTCTATTAGATACCTTTGCTTTAGAATAATAAAAATCTTGATTTTTAGTATAAAACTGCTTATTTTTAAATTTAAATTATTTCATTTATCTACTTGTCTATACATATGATAAAATTCAAACTAAGTCGAATCTGTACATTAAATATTTTTTTGGAAAATCTAATTGAAATAGACATTATTATCGATAGAGAGTCCGAATCTATAGTTTTTAGAATTTTTGTCTGTCTGTCTGTCTGTCTGTCTGTCTGTCTGTCTGTCTGTCTGTCTGTCTGTCTGGCTGTCTGTCTGTCTGTCTATGCCCGCATCACGAGAAAACCACTGGACGGACTGTTATCCGGGTCAACATATAGGATACTTTTTACTACGGGAAAATATCTCATCTCTGAGAAATCTATACTAATCGTTAAGACGTTATACTAATCGTTAAGACGTATCTAGGGACGAACCCGAGCGGAGCGACGGTGAGTCGTTAGTGTATATATAAATACACAACGACAAAATAGTTCAGTACTTTTTTTCCTGTGTTTGTCAGCCGATTTTCTTTTTTCAAGACGAGTTTTAGTGATTGATATTAATAAAAAAACCGGAAGCACTATTTTTTTATACTTCTTACGATTATGGTCGAATTTCAACCATTGGACGAACACTAGTTTTATTAAAAGTTCTATGCCTTAAGTACATATTTACTACATATTACGTACATCACTATACCACATAGCCGTTATTCTGCGTATGTATATTGTACATAACCTTTTTATATACATATTATGTATGTTATGATTTCACTCGATCGGTTTTAAATTTAATTTTTTTCTAATTTATTCTTCCACAAATAACTTGATACTTAAGTAGCGCCATCTGTTGCAAAACCATATTATCTAGTACAGTTTTATATTATATAAGCTAGCGACATCTGTTATTGAAGATATGTACTTCATGCGCGTTAAATTCTTTCGACATCATTTATATATACACCGGCAGGTGGCATTTATATTGTAACATTTCTTAATACTTTCTTAGATTTACGCGAATACTTGACATTTTAAATAAAACTATTTTTTCGGATTTTTTCGCGAATTTATTTTGATTTTTGGTTCCCGACGTTTCGAATGCTTTACAGCAATCATGGTCACGGGAGAGACTGAGGTGTTACATGTCTCTGAGGTATTATATAGTTCTTACAGGCAGCCTACCCACAATTAACAAAATGAATTCAAAATTGAAAAATGGCACTAAAGTACCTTACAATATTTTAACTTTTAACTTTAAACATTTTTTATAAAATTTTAATTAGCTAATTAAAATTATAAAAGAAAAAAAAATTTAAAATTATATAACACAATAAAAAAGATAATAAGTAGAAATGTCAGAAAAATGGAGTAAAAATGCGGGTAGTAGGAAACTAGCTTTAGTACCTATTACAATATTTAGGTAGGTACAACCTTTTTTTTGACAAGTTTTTGACGGATTCACTGTCTACCTTTTTTTTATTCTGAGATGTATCCAGGAAAACAAATCCTCTAAATTTAAGTTATATATCGCCATACCAAGTTTCACACAAAATATAGTGAAACCAATAAATGATATTTTTTTATTAAAGGTCAAAAGTTATTGGTCAATCTTTTATTGGAAAAAATAAATTAAATTTTGAAGTCATGCGTTCATAAAAGTTATAAAAGTCTTTACAAAATCATACACTGAATTTTTGTTGGCAAATCCACTAGACCTTTTCTATAATATTATGGCACTAAAAATTTTATATATCATCGTAAAATAAGATTACATTTTTATCATTTTAAGATTACGAACACTATTTTTATGGTGGTTTATTTAAGTAACTTTTATTGTTGTTCAAATTGTTTTTTACACTTAATACTATAAAGAGGCAATGTTTGTATGTTTGAACGCGCTAATCTCAGGAACTACTAATCCGATTTGAAAAAATATTTTTGCTTCAGATAGCGCGTTCATTGAGGAAGGTTATATAGATTACCAGTAGGACTCTGTCAAGCCTGAGGAGTCCGACTGGATGAGTACCACCCCCTTATCTATTTCTCCCGCCAAGCAACATTGTTGTGTTCCGGTTTGACGGATAAGGTAGGCAGCGCAAGTACAGGCAAGGGGCATATCATCTTAGTCCTCACAGTGTCAACGCACCAACGGTTCGGCGTTCTTGTTACATAAACCCTAAGTGCATGAACCGTAGGTGTTATGGGCGACAGGTACTGCTTTCCATCAGGTGGTCTGTTTGCTCGTTTGTCACTGAACACCATAAAAAAAGGTTATAGGCTATAAACCATAATATTCTATTTATTCCATACTAACCCTTAAAACGTATCTAGGGACGAAATAGAGTGAGTTGCTAGTTTGTGACTAAATAAGATTCTGTGTTTTAAAAGATTTAAAACTTTCTTCTCTAGAAGACGAATCTAACTACTTTTGATAGACTTTAAGATACAGCTTTATAGTATCAATCATCTCTCAGTAAAATGGTTCTGAAATACAGTCAAACGGATAAACATACATTTATTTAATTATAATGATAAAGTTTACGTTAAACGTCCCCATTTTTGCTTTTTGACTACAAAAGGGCCCAAGTACCTACAGGTATATGTTTTTGGTATTAAATAAATTATTAAATATTAGATATATAAAATTAAAATTAATAATAAAATTAAACATTTGGTATATAATTAAATATTAGATAAATTTTGAAAAATAATTCTAAATTTGTCTAATTTTTATATATAATATACAAAGAATGTCGATGCATATTTGTAACATTCTACCCAAAGTAGATACATAATAAATATCATTTTCATACCTTTAAAACCTTTTATCTTTAGATGGTATATAAATGAAGTGCCCTAAAGGATATGATAAAATCCTTTGATAAATGATTCTTTTGACGTTTTTATTGTTTTTACCTACCATACTTCAAAATTCCAACTTATACTCTTATCATAAAATATATTTTTTCTCAAAAGGCTTACTTTTAGATAAAAAATATAGAAATGAATGAAACTAACTAAATTCTCTTTTTAAATATTATATAAGGGTTCCATATACATAGAGATAGATAGATATAGATATATTATAGACCCAGTCTAAGGCCTAAAATGATACGTAAACTAAGAGTAGGTATCATGAAATGTGCCGAATCATAAAAATTAAAAAAATGAAATTATAAACCGACTTCAAAACAACACACTAAAAAGTAAAAAAAATACTGATTCTGGTAGTTTTCATTTACTATATGTATATTTTTTACGTCGACAGTCGTTTGACAGTCGTTTGACAGCCGATACAAATCAAAGCACACCGACTTTAAACTTAAATTTTAATATTCTAATTGATAGTATCTACTACAAGCGAAAATAAAACATTATAAATAAAACTAGGTATCTTTTCGGATTTTTTCGCGAATTAATTTAGATTTTTAATTCCCGGCGTTTCGATTGCTTTACAGCAATCATGGTCACGAGAGAGACTAACGTTTAAAATGTCTCAAAGGCATTATATAGTTGTTACAAAAAATCAAAATAAATCCGCGAAAAAATCCGAAAAAATAGTTTTATTTAAAATATCAAATATTCGCGTAAATCTAAGAAAGTATTAAATAAAACATTACTTAGAATTTGAAATTATGACATTATTTTTTTTTCAAAAGATAATAATTATTGCTTATGATGACAATACGCACTAGACTACTTTATTTCTAATATTATTACACAAAATCTTATATCACTATAGAATTAATTGAAAGTAACGGAAAAGAGATAGTGTAAAAAGCTCAATACTCCAAAAGCAATAAATGCAAGGAAAGAAAATAAACTAAGTAGAGTTTAGTTAGAAATTGACAAACAAGGCATATTCGCAATAAGAGCTTTCAAAGAAACAAAATTTAAATAAGCTTTAGGATACGTTTACACAAACGTAATTTTTACTGTAACATAGTCTTGATCATTTTCTTAAAAATATTTTACTTTTCAAGAACCACCGTTAATACTATTTAATGGTACATACATACATATACATATAAAAATTAAAATAAGCCGAATCTGTACATTATTTTTTTGGTTTTTTTTTTTGAAATAAACATTATTATCGATACAGAGGTCGAATCTATAGTTTTTAGAATTTTTATCTGTCGGTCTGTCTGCCTGTTACCGCATCACAGAAAAACTACAGGAGGGATTTTAATAAAATTTGGTATATGTTTTTTGATAGCTGGTTATCCGAGTCAATATATAGGATACTTTTTACCGCGGAAAAATATCTCATTTTTGTGAAAGAATACAAAAACTGCAATATAATAAAAGACAAATGTATAGTTTTAGTTTTTTGTCTAAATCTGACAAAATTTATGTAGCATCATACAATAGAACATTAAATAAGATACAGAAAAATAACATGAAGCCGAATTGAGCAACTCTATCTGTTTCAAGGAAGTCAAAAACCGATTGCTAGTTTCTAAAATTATTTTTATTATACCTACCCAAGTGTAAACTAATTTTTAAACTATTTTGAAGGCTGTCAACCTTTTTAAGTTAAAAATTGCTGTTAAAATGTTGCTAGACCTTTAAATGGAGTAAGACAAGTTACTAGTACATACGTTATATTTATTTATTTATTCATTTATGGAGGTTAATACTTTCAAATTATTCATCTGCAGTGTGCGTAGAGCCTTACAATCGATTGGGACTACCGAGCTTAAGCAGTAATTAACGAGTGACGTGATGTCCGCTTGATTACGATTCGAGGACTCTCGTCGATAGATGCTCTATATTGCGAGTGTATTTTCAGCCTATTTATTAAAAGAACCAAAGGAGACTTTTACTTAGTAAAATATCAACTTTGTCTGCAGTTCCTCTCGCGTGGCTTACGTCATTACTCCGCTTATACAGATCGAAAAGAAATAGCATGGTGTTTGAAAATATAAATTTCTTCAATAAATAGACTACTCATAGTACTTATAACTCAATCCAAAAATAATTTTCCAAATTGGATGAGTAGTTTCAGAAAAAAAACATTACAAACCATTCTGCATATATATATATATATATATATATATATATATATATATATATATATATATATATATATATATATATATATATATATATATAATCTGAATCTCGGAAACGGAGTGTTTCGGGGGCGAAAAATCGATCTAGATTAGTTTTATGTCCGCGAAAACACGTTTTTATGCTGTTTTGTTTCGCATTATTCCACGCAAAATATGGTCGCTAATTCGTACGCTAGGACAAGCTAAAAAAAAACCAAGCCGCAAGTTTGACGACCACAGGTGTCTGGGTTCGCATCCCGATCGGCACAAAGTTTTTACTTTTGTTTTTTTTTGTATTTATTGACATTTTAGTTTGTTTTTTTTTTAATGTTTTTTTTTTGGCCAAAAACTCCGAGCGAAGCTCGGTCGGCCAGGTACGGTTTTATAATTAGGAGGCATCCTTACAATATTTAATAAATAAAATATCTGAACGATGCCTCCAAAAGATATTAAGTTATCTACAACAAAAAAACCTTAACAATTATTTTATTCTAGGTTTTAATACAGCAATAATTGAAAGGAAGTCAATATAAGTTATATTAAAAGGTAAAAATAAGATTACTCTTTAGAGACTGAGCTAAAATTTTCAAAGAAGTTGTAGCAATTTCTCGCTTTGATATCAATTATCTGTATGAACTACACACGGTCGGTTTATTTTCATTTTGTAAATACAAACATTTAAACAATTTGGCATATTATTATAAATCGTGTTTGTCATAAATATCGTATTTTCAGTATTTTATTACTATTACTTTCTTTACTGGATTGAAAAACATTAAATCCAGAATTACTTAAATTACAGAATTAATTAAAGAACGGGCAAATAAGATATCAAAACGTGTCAACCTTGGAATATGAGGTAGGTAATAAGCTGAAAATTCTAATAAACCTTTATTTTGTCATTCTACATGATGTGTCATAAGTCTGATATAATCTCGTGTCTCTCTCATTCCGTGATGATACCCTATTTTTATTAACGTTGCGAAACGCATTTAGTGGTTATGTGGGACTCACCGGAAAAGCCAGTACTACCCACTAAAACCCAGTGGAACCTTTCTCGTCGTAATGGGGCGCAGGATTGCTTACGCACTCAATGACGTCGCCAGGTCTGCCAAAGCAGACCACAACAACCACGGGAATGCTGCCACAGTCCACTCTATCTATGATCAGCTATCAGAGAAGTACCAGGAACAACCCATGGCAAACTGCCCACCGAGGTGGGCCACCACCCAATGGGTTCCTTGCCTTCGCGTCCAGCTAGATTGCTTGAAACTAATGAGAACCACTACAAGGTGAACGCACATTGGGGCGGATGAAACCCCTATTTTAACCAGACTAATTTTTTTTTGTGCTCAGCTAATTATAATAGGTAATCGACTTCAAAATCGCATAAATTAATATTTATTTGACCGTCGAGAGTACATTATTATATTTTTTTATTTAGCTACCGCCGATTCCACAACTATTGAAATATAACTTTTCCTTAAAAAAATAATATAAAAATAGATTCAATATTGTTGAATATATTAAGATATAATAAACATTATACGAACAAGAAAAACATACGACCAAATTCGATATAAAATGGATAAAATCGGGACCAATTGCAAGTTTTATATAGGTACGCTTACTATCTTTGCAGGTGAAAAATTTATCATTTCGATAATGATTTAGCAGTCTGTATGTACACAATAATACCGTTACTTGGTATCGCGCAGACTTGTGGAAATAATCGTGGAAATTCAAAGTTATAATACTTGTTATGTGCCTTATTAACAAAGCGAAATGTGCGAATGTAGGTAACTGATAAAGTTAATTAATATCTATGAGACAAATATGTAAGTAATTAATCTAGCTAGATTTAAATAATCTAGATTTAAATAATTGATGGATATTTTATTGTGCTTTCAAGATTAATGTTAACTTTAAATAGTCTTTTGACAGTTTTTAAAAACCAAACACTCAATTTGTTTGTTTATTTTGTCCAATTGTGAATGAATTTTCATAACTTTTTTGAAAACTAAATACATTTTTACAATACAATTACAATTATTATTTACACATCATCAATTTACACACATTTTTTTTTATTTGCACATCAGAAATTAAAACGACAATTAAAGCTTAGATGTCAGTCTCTTGCCAAATTTCAGTTGCATAGTTCAAGTCGTTTCCGAGATTTTGTGTTTTGTCAGTTAGGGAATGAGTGATATCTCCATTTTATATACATAACCAGCATTGTCCGCGGCTCCGCCCGCGTTCAGATAACCAAAAAGCGAATTCTTAAGTCTTACAGATTAGTAGATATATACTTTTACATTGCAGTTTTTCTATTTTTTCTTAGAATGAGATATTTTCTCGTGGTAAAAGTATCCTATATGTTGACCCGGATAACCAGCTATCACCATACCAAATTTGATCAAATCCTTCCAGTGGTTTTATGTGATTCGGCCTCTGTATCGATAATAATGTCTATTTCAATAAGATTTTCCAAAAAATATTTAATGTACAGATTCGGCTTAGTTACAATTTTATTATTTGTATAGATAATATATAGATATTGTGAGGTAAAGTTATACTTTTTCGAGACATTTGAAGGTAAACTCCAAATGAGAATTACGAACATTATTAAAAATGAACTATACACGTGTTAATATGAATAAGGTTGTATAAAATCAAGGCTATGGGTAAGAAATAAATGCAGAGTGTAGTTGTTTTAAATTATGACTTTTATTTATTTTTTAATCTAGGAAGGTTATAATGACTGCCTCCTAACACAAAAGATTGAAGTAAAAAAAATGTTTAAAGTGGCTTTTATAAGGAAATTATGACAGTGATAATACCCTATATATATATATATATATATATATATATATATATATATATATATATATATATATATATATATATATATATATAACTAGCATTGCCCGCGGCTCCGCCCGCGTTCAGATGACCAAAAACCAAATTCTTAGGTTTTACATATTAGTATACTCTTACAATGTAGTTTTTGTATTTTTTCTCAGAAATAAGATATTTTCCCGCGGTAAAAAGTATCCTATATGTTGACCCGGATAACCAGCTACCATCATAATCAAATTTCATCAAAATCTGTCCAGTGGTTTTCTCGTGATGCGGTAACAGACAGACAGACAGACAGAAATTCTAAAAAATATAGATTCGGCCTCTGTATCGATAATAATGACTATCTCAATAAGATTTTCCGAAAAATATTTAATATACAGATTCGATTCTGTTAGAACTTTATTATATGTATAGATTATTTTTGCATTTAATATACAGGTAATATAATAACCTCAATAATAATCAACTATAATTGTGTTCAAAATAATAGATTCTAAAAGAATCGTGTAAATCGGTCCACAATTCGCAAAGATATCACGTCATATACACGTATCGACTACCTTTTCCTTTATATAAAGTTGGTCAATAAAAGATAAAAGGTTCTTTTCAAAATCCTCACTCAATAAAACCTTACCTTCTAAATGGCGTTATACGTATCGGTGTTTTCTTACATTCGGGTTTCGACACTTGTTAAATTGGGGTGCTTTACCAATCGTGTTCTATTGTTGTTACCGTTTTCATAATGCTGGATCAATTTTAAGAAACATAATCATTATAAAACGATACGGAGTAGTGTGTGTATGTATTTATTATATTGCACATTTATTATCTACGTAGTGCGACGTTTCGGCTAATTTTCCTTAGTAGCTTATGTATATAACTACATGTTATAGTGTATCTGTTCCTCCGAGGTGTCTTTAGTTTATCGTGGTGTGGGATAGATCTACCAATCAAGCCAGGCGTGAAGCCAAGGAACGCACTGGGAGTCGGCACACCTCAGTGGGCGCTGCACTAGTGTAGAGTGGACTACTCCTGATAGTTCTCTGATTGAAGAGTGGACTTTGGGAGCAGTTGCTCCCAAGGTTGTTGCAATTATTGGTCGTTGGATTTTATAGTTTTCTTCTATGGTAGGCCAGCCGACAGGGTATCGGAAGCATAAATGATCCTGCGCGGCCCCATTAAGATGGTGATGGGTTTGTTTCCGTTGGGTTTTAGTGGATGGTTCTGGTTCTTCCGATGGTTGCCGATGACTCCCACATAACCACCTTAATGTAAATACATGGTAAATACCAAGGATACAAAATATCGTAGTGTATTTTGTGTACTAAATACCCAATCCAGGATATACAGAGTAATAGAATAACAAATATACATTCTCACTCGTCATACGTAACATCTACGAGGCTCGTAAGTGCCTCGGGGAATACGTGAAGTCGTCAGTTCTGCACCTGATATCTAACCACGTCTATTCGTCCCATTAGAGTTTAAACGGAAAGTGAACTTGTGCTTAAGCGAATACTTGTGGATTATATTTTTTATTATTACATATATATATATATATATATATATATATATATATATATATATATATATATATATATATATTTGTGCTATATATACTTGAACGGTACCATATATTATACTGAAAGGTGCCAGGACAAGTCACTAGTAAAATATAAAAAATAAAAAGCAATTTACGAAGCTTTTTATTTTGCTGACAGAAGAATATTGATAAATTTTATATTAAAGTAAAGCGCATTTTCAAATAAAATAGAGTGTAAACTTGTTCGAATAACTAACTATTAAAACACTGTCTCACTAATTAGATTAACAAACTCAATTAACATGTATTGGTTAGATAATTTAACTTTTCAGACATTTTAAAACTTTTTAGTTAAAATTGTTCCAAAACAAACTTTTAAATTTAATATCTGAGATTCTGTGTCGGACTTCTGAAATCATGGAAACAATTGATATAATATTTAAAATGTACCACAATAGTTGTATGAGAATAAAATGTATCTTTAGTTCTGGGGGAAGTGGTAAATCCTTTTTACTTCAGAAAAAAAGAAAGACGTTGTAAAGTAACAGGTGGATGAAGAATTATATATTATTATTAATTAAATTATTCAATTTTAAAGACAGCAATCAGTTACACTATTATTATATGTATAGATTTGAACTGTTTTTGCTTAGCATTTAATATTACATATACTTATTTATTGTTTATTACTTTTCCTTTGTTACATACATATATTTTAAAATAGTATATAAATGCCATCCCAAAAATTTATGATCAAAGCCTTAATAAAAATATATGTAGGTACTGTAGCTGTGTTTTATGGTAAATGTTTTTTGTGCTGCTTAAATTTCTGAATATGTTGTTTTTAAGTATGAAAATTTATATCCATGTACCAACTGATTTTAATGCACGAGGCTGTTTTTATTACTTGCATTAGTTTTGGTTACTAGTTTTTATTTATTTATAGGGAAATTTAAAAATGTTTTAAATGCAAAGGTTTGAATATTTTTTTTCTTTAAATTCTACAAGTGCTTCTTCACATTGTACGTCAAAAAATTCTACTGGATTCAGGGGTTGTACTTAACTTTCTATATGATTATTTGATAAATACTTAGATATCAACTAGCGACTCACCCTCGCTCCGCTCGGGGTCGTCCCTAGTTACATTTTAACGGTTAGTAATTAATATAGTTTTTTTGCAGTAAAAGTATCCTATATGTTGACCCAAAAACAAGCTAACTCACTAAACTCAGAATTTTATTATATACGTATTTTAAATCTGCCTACTATGGCCTGAATGGTATAAGCTTTTTAAACGACTTCCAAAAAGGAGGAGGTTCTCAATTCGTCGGAATATTTTTTTATGTATATTCATTCACCGATTACCCGAAGACGCCTGAACCAATTTGGAATTTTTTTTTGTTTTGAAGTGTATACTTCTCAAGTGGTCCCATTTAAATTTTATCGGAATCGGTCGAGCGGTTTTTTTTAAATCAAGAAATAAATATATTTTTTTCAAATAAAGTGCTTAATCGAATGTTATTAAAAACTTTTTTCTTATAAATTACCTGCTAATTACGTCTATACTAAAATGGAAAAATAAAAACTTAAAAAAAAACCATGAAAACTGACTTCTAGGCACTAAAATGTAAAATAATAACTAAAGGAGAGTTTTCATTTAGAATAGATACTTAATCAGATATTTTGTCGAGAGAGAAAAGAGAAGAAAAGAGAGAGAAAGAGAGTCGGTGCAAGCCAATGCAAAGCAAATCTAATATATTTCGATACCTAAAATACAACGCAAATTGATGTATAATACTTATTTATTTTATAAAAACTATTTATTCCCATTATTTATGAAAACCCCCGATTAGTTATTTTTTACATTTTAGTGCCTGGCTTTTGCTTTTTGCCTTTGCGTACACTTTTGCAGTGTGGTAGCAAACTACTACAAAAATATGAATATTTTCTACATACTTATAGATAAAGCACAGCCTAAGCAACTGGGCGTAGAAGCATGAAATTGAAAATTCCTATTCTGATCGTGTTGAAAATTAGTATGTAAGTTTGTTATTTTTGAAGATAAAAATATAAAAATTTATCTTCATATTTTATTCACAATAATCTCACTTTTAATAATGTTATTAATTCTTATGAACTTTCAGATTTCGATGTATAATTTTTATGTATTTTATTTTGGTAAGTACGTATTTACTTCAAAAATATTTGTTTCTAGTGTTCCAGCTAAAACTTTTATGAATGAAAATCAATGTTATTAAAATTCAATTTTTGTTTTAATTCCGATTTATAATAATATCTTAGAAAATAAAAATAAACAGGCACTTATAAAATATTTAGTAATTGATTAGCCACAATAGAACTGAGATATATTACAAAATAAAACTGAATTTCGATTAAAATAATACGTTTAACATTTGACATTATAATATAGAGATAAAATTGAAAACATAAAAATTATAAAGAAATGGTAAAATAATAGGGATAAATCAGATATCAGATGCATGGTATGGGGATGTAACACCGTCAAAATATCCAGTTTGGAGTCGAATCCAGGACCACAAGATCACTAGCCGTACATGTTAGTCGAAACCAATAAAGCAGTCAGTATTTAATTTAGCATAATTTAAATAATGTCCTCGATTGACTTACGCAACAACGGGCAATCACAATAAGACTAGCCATTTACGCAGGAGTTATTAGGTATAGTGCACGTACATACATACATACGTAAGCACTCTCTTTCCTGCCAGTCTCATACTACGGTGAGAAAACAAATCAGAACAGACAAAAACACGACCGGTAAGAGATCAGGGGCAGGGCCAACGACTTTGCTCTCTAAGGCATAGGGGTAAAGCACCGCTAACTCGCCACGCCTTTCTGGGCTGTTACTGAGAACTTCTTGACAGAAAAACTCAATAAGTTAACTTTGCCCGATACGGGACTAGAACCCAAGACCACCGCATCTGTAGACATGCTAGCCGCTCGAAATACTCGTGTCATAATGTAAACAGATGGTAGCAGGTGGCTACGGTTTCGGTCGAGACCGCTTAGTCCAAGGGCGAGACGAGGTCGCATGTGCTAATGTATGTCAGGATCTACCTGATGATGACTACCAGCCAGTTTGTATGATGTTCAGCCGATACAAAAGAGGATATCAATTTTTTGTAAACTTATGCCACGCAAGACGTGCTATTTGTAAGAATAATTTAAGTAAGTTTACTCCATATTAATAAATTAAATATTTAAAAAACCCCTACGCAAATTAATTGTCATTTAACGATTACATTGGCATGCGTGAAACACGTAATCAAGTAATTATACGCCATAATGCCTTACATCATTTTGGAAAAGAGCTGATACTCTTACACTGCTAGACCGATATTAACCAAACATAGCTAAGAACCACCGCAAGGAAACTGGCTTTCAAATAAAAAACACCGCATCGAAATCGGTCCAACCGTTTGAGAGCTACGATGCCACAGACAGACATAGACGCCAAACTTATAACACCCCTCTTTTTGCGTCGGGGGTTAAAAAAAATCTTGCTAAGTAGTACATGAGTTAGAGTACCTTTTTAGACAAGTTGATTTTGTGAAACCGATATCACTTGTATCAAGTAAAAAATATATGTATATGGGAATGACATATTATTCTGTTTATGTAACATAATATTTAGAGATATCATTTTCTTACATTTCTTGTATTCTCTTGAGAGTATTATGTTGCTTACTATTGTGAGGTTTAATAAAAACTTAAAAAAAAACCGACTTCCAGGCACTAAAATGTAAAAAATAACTAAACGGGGGTTTCATTTAGAATAGATACCTAATCAGATATTTTCGGAGTCGGTGCCAGTCGATACAAAGCAAATCTAATATATGTATTTCGATACGAAAAATACATATTTACCTATTAGATATTCATATCTTAAAACATTGTCAGCTGGCACCGAAATTGTAAATGCAAATTACTGAAAAAATATCTATTATTCTGTAAACTGTATATAAGAGAAATTTTAGAGTCAATAGAGAAATTTCGATAATAATTATATATTTTTAAAATTATTTACATCCCATTTTATTTACCTAATTCGTATACAACTCGTATTTTCTTACAAAATAATATAATACTTGTATAACGTAAGGTTAGTAAAATAAATTAAAAATTTTATATTACAGTTTTACAAATGGTTCATCCTGCAAGATGTCTTTCGACTCGGCAATTTTACAGCGCAATTGATTAAAGAAGAGAAAAATGAACGCTTATTACAAATCTTTATACGATTGAGGCTGCTGCCTGAATATTTGTATACTTTAATTATAAGTTTTTATAATAAAAAAATGCTTCTATCATCAACATAGAAATTTTTACCTTTGAGGAAAATGATGTAGAAAGCGAAACATTCTATGGAATTCAATCCCTAAAGAAGTGAAAAAGGTAGACAAATTTTATCCTGTATCAAATGAAATCATAATTATCTTAAAAAATATTGTCATTGGAACTGAGTCAACAAGTAAAGTTTCAACTCTGTAGTATAAGAGCAAATGGTTTAAATTCAGCTTGTAAGGTTTAACCTATACAAACATACTAACTAACAAACATTGCAAGTTAAATAAAAGCTTGTAAAACAAGAAATGTCCAGAAAATGTAATTACCGCTAGGTACCAACGAACATGACCCGCTTATAATTAAGAACGTGTAGAAATTTTAAGTTACTTAACTATGTACTCGATCCATTTAAATAATATTTAGATTTAATTATCACGGTTATCCATCTTCTGATCTTATCTATACACATAATAAAATTGTAACTAAGCCGAATCTGTACATCAAATATTTTATGGAAAATCTTATTCATTATTGAAATAAACATTATTATCGATACAGAGGCCGAATCTATAGTTTTTAGAATTTTTTTCTGTCTGTCTGTTACCGCATCACAGAAAAACCACTGGAGGGATTTTGATGAAATTTGGCATGGTGATAGCTGGTTATCTGGGTCAACATATAGGATAAATAATTAATAATAATTTATTATAATTTACTTTTTACCGCAGAAAAATATCTCATTTCTGAGTAAAAATACAAAATCTGCAATGTAAGAGTATACTAATATGTAAAACCTAAAAATTTGGTTTTTGGTCATTTAAACGCGGGCGAAAACGCGGGCAATGCTTGTACATAAATAAAAATGAATGTTCGAATGTTAGTTCTGTATGCGTTCCTAAGCCATTGATCCATTCTTGGGATATCCAGTATACGCTTGCGAAGGTTCCTTGCGCAAAAAATTTTTTTTTTTATGTTTGTCTTTTCGTTCGTAAACCATTGAAGTTTAGGGATGCACCCGAGCGAAGCAAGGGTAAGTCGTTAGTCCGTATTATTAATATTATAAATGTGAAAGTTTGTCAGTATGGATGTACGTTACTATTTCACGCCAAAATGGCTAAACGGATTTGGATGAAAGGCAGAGATACATTATAGTCTGGAATAACACATAGGCTTCTTTTTATCCCGGAAAAAGTACGATTCCCATGGGATAGGTTGGTTTTTGATTTCCTAGTTTACTATAAAATATTGTTTAAAAAACTTTTTTATTTGTTATTGGAAAAATATAATTCTTATAGTTTTTGAAACATATCCAGCATAAGTGAAAAGTAATATAAAGTAAACTGTAATATAAAATATAAGCTTGATAAATTATTACATTTGGTTTCTATATTCTATGAGTGGAAGATCTCGAAGTTTTATTAGTGCTATCTACCATATTATAATATAAAAGCTTTTAAAATTGAGAGTATAAAATGGGAAATGTAATAAAAAGAACAGAAAGATGTTGGAGTTTTACTGAAGAAAATATCATATTAGAAAGAAAAACTGAATTTGTGTAGCTTCACTTTAGAGATCTCCAGAAAACCCGCAGTCTTTAAAATATCAAACCCGAGTTAGAGAGTTCTAAATTTATGTATGGCTATATATTATAGACATTAATTTTTCTGATATTCTCTGCTATCTGTACATATAATAAAATTCTGAGTTGAATCTCTACATTAAATATTTTTTGGAAAATCTTATTGAAATAGACATTATTATCGGCGAATGTTTAGTTTTAAGAATTTCCATCTGTCTGTCTGGGAACGCATTACGAGAAAACTGCTAAACAGATTTTGATGAAATTTGGTATGATGATAGCTGGTTATCAACAAACAACAACAGTCAACATATAGGATACTTTTTGCATCTCATCTCTGAGAAAGCTAAACTAGTTCGAGCGGAGCGAGGTGAGCTAGTTCTAAAATAAAGTTAGTATCAACAATTAAACAACTAAATAGAGATGTCCGAAGACAAAGTAAAAGATACCATTTTCAAATATATTTTTTTTAATTTCCAAAATGAATTTTCAATTCTTATCTATATACTCGCACACGGAGCTAACTGCTAACCTATGATAATGAGACTAATAACACGAACGAAATAAAAAAGTATTTAACTTATTGATGTATGTATTTTGTCAAATTCTGTTCAGAGGCTTTTAAACGTGAATAGGTAACAAACAAAACTTTTATGAATTGGCTAGTGTTATGTAGAATTGACCTCCTTCCAAAAATCTGTCCTAACATATTAAATGAGTTTTATGTTGTGACCAATAAATATGTGAGATATTATAGTAAATTAAATTATTTCAATGTTTTAACTTTTAATTATTATTAAATTTTTACTTTTATTATTTTAACACTAGCAGCTCACATTAGATTCGCTCGGGTTCGCCTCTAGAAAAACAAAAACAAATCTATCCCACGGAAGCCGTACATTTTTCCGGAATAAAAAGTACCCTAGGTGCTATTGCAAACTATAATCTATCTCTGTGCCAAATTTCATCCAGATCCGTTCAGCCGTTCTAGCGTAATTGAGTAACATCCAAACATCTATCTAAATTTTCACAATTATAATATTAGTAAGATTACAGTACACCTGATCTACACTTTGAACCTAACGAACTACATATAAAATAATTCTAAACGGACGCTATTTGTTTTGAACTAAACTAAGTGTAAGCATTAATTATTTTGTTACAAAACTACTAATAGTACATGCTTGTTGACCGTTTTTGAGGGGAAAAGTTTAAATAATTAACTGAAAATTTCCTTTTGACCGTGATTTTCAATGTACATCTATTCGTATTTACATGTAGTGACTCCTCCTGATTACACTAGTGCTCGGTAGTCTAGTGGCTAGCATGTACGGCTGTAGATCCGGAAGTGCTGGTTTTAGTCCCGGGTCGGGCAAGTTATGTTATTGAGTTTGTGTGTTCAGAAATTCTCAGTAACAAGCCCGGAGTTAGAAAATTAGCGGTGTTTCACCCCCGTGCCTCAGAGGGCATGTAAAGATGTCGGTCCCGCGCCTGATCCCTTACTGGGCGTGTCGAATTATCGTCACATCGGAGTATCAGAGTGTCAGGAATACTGAGTATATTATACAATAATATCTCCTGTGCAGATGGCTAATGTCGTAGCCCGCGCCCCCTCAAATATTTATTCCATTCTGTTTTTTAGTATTTTTTGTTATAGCGGCAACAGAAATACATCATCTGTGAAAATTTCAACAGCTTAACTATCACGGTTCATGAAATACAGCCTGGTGACAGACGGACGGACACCGGAGTAATAGGTTCCCATTCTACCCTTTGGGTATGGAACCCTAAAAAAAGTGAACGCAGAACCCGAACCATACTCGAAACGCCAGTCGCTAGCTCTCGGAATATCAGTGAGATTGGCCGCCGTGGCCGGAATTGGTTATGAGGACATTATTGTTCCACTACTATTTACATTGTTCAATAATGTTTCTTAAATTTATGCGAATATTTAATATTTTAAAAATAAAACATTCTATAATATATTCAAAAACAATTTTTCAAATCGGATTAGTAGTTCTTGAGATTAGCGCGTTCAAACAAACAAACAAACAAACAAACAAACTCTGCCTCTTTAAAATATTAGTATTGATTATAATATTATAATCATAATAATTTAACCTTAGTAAATATCTTAGTTGATAGTCTGGAGAGATAATTAATGATGTAATTTAATATTAATTAATCAGTGTACTCGTAATTATGATTGAAATTATATACAATATCTTTGGTTAAATTCGTTAAGGCTTTATGAAACAGGTAAAATTGCTAACCCGATTTGTTTATTTACCTTTATTATATTTCTTAGGTGATTCTTTAAATTGACGTCACTCTTTTATTTATGAACCAATTGATATAAAACAAATACTAAATGTTAAGTGAAGCTTACCACATGTAGTAGTCAAAACCGCATCCAAATCGGTTAAGCCGTTTCTGAGATTAGCGCGCGCAAACGCTCAGACAAACCGACAAACTGACAAGAATTCTAAAAATCATTGTTTTGGGTTCTATTGAGTAAATAAAGACCCCAATGATAGTTTTTCTCAAATATCTTCCATGTACAGACAGCGATCAATTACACTTTTATTATATGTATCTATACTACACTAATTTGTAATTTAAAGTGTTCTTCTTTTAGTTTGTTTTTTTTATTCACTAATCTCTGCAATCTGTATCTATAGTAAACAAAACCCCTCGTTCAGTTATTTTTTACTTTTAAAAGTCAGTTTTTTTTAAGTTTGTAGTGTCTGGAAGTCGGTTTTTATATAATTTCATATAAATACGCGGCTCACGCCATTTAAGTTCCCAGTCGGCATGATCTTTTCCGACCTTTATATTATACACTTAAACCTTCGTCATGAATCACTCCGTCTATTCATAAAGACTATGAAAATCCGTTTGATAGTTTATCGTGCTCAGACAGGCAGAGAGACGCGGCGCGTGGACTTCTTTATACAATACTAGTGACTCACCCTCGCTTCGCTCGGGTTCGTCCCTGGGTACGTTTTAACGATTAGTATGGAATGGATAGACTATTATATGATATAGGTACATACACACATAGGTACACAACAACTAATCATTGTTGTGGGCAGTATTTCCCGTGGGAATGAGATAATCTCCCGCGGAAATGGATATAGTATGTTATCCTTAAGAGATAGACATATGCCATCGCGGACTTTTTTGTATACCTATGTACATAAGATACTCAATTCCACCATAAATTATTTTGATCACCAGACTGATTTCGGCCACGGTGACCAATCTCACTGGAACTAGCTATTTGATCTGCCAATGATTGAATGCCAAAAAGACAACTGCACTCTCTATTTCTGTCACTCTCATACTCCGGTGAGGTGATAATTCGACATGACCGGTAAGAGATCAAACGCGGGACTGACTTTCAAACTCCCAGCTGTCAAGGAATTTAATTGGCCCAAAAACTCAATATCTAAACTTAGCCACTTAAACAGTAAAATTTTCTCATACTGATCGTGACTCTATGACATAACTGACAACAGTCCTCACATGAAAACTACGGTTAGTTTTTCCACGGGATTTCACTCCTTATTATTCTGCTGGTAATTTGCCGTCTCATTTTAATTGTCAAAAAACAATTATTGGCTGCCGTAGGTACAATATAATACACGATACGCTTCGGTCGTGACATGATATATCGATGACGACCATGCTTAGAGTTCGAAGTAAAAGAAAGTAAAAGAGAAATAGGTTGAAATATTTAGCAAAATAAATGTATGTTATCAAACAGCCGAAAATATTTCTTATAGATACTTTCTGTTTTTCTCAAGGTATGAAATTTGAGGAAACATTTAATATGTAGGTATGTAGACCATGAGATTTAAATTCTAAATTCAATCTAACCAGTGCAGTGGCATAGTTACTAACTCACTAAGCTACTAAACCGTTTATAATACTACTAGCGACTCGCCCTCGCTTCGCTCGGGTTCGTCCCTAGCTTGCTTCCCAATTAAAACTTTCATCCTCCATTTTCACCCCATTAAGGGATGATTTCCGAGATGAAAAATATCCTATGTCCTTTCCAGGGTCTCAAACTATCTTCTTACCAAATTTTATCTAAATCGCTTCAGTAGATCCAAACGCTACCCCCTACAACGTCACAATCTCACAAGCTTTACCTCTTTATAATATTAGTATAGATTGACTTACCGTCGCTTTACTTGGTATTACCCTTTTAATAAATTTTATTATTAACAGTAGCGTATATGTTGCACCAGGTCATAGTGTACTTGTGTACTAAATTTTATCCAAATCTGTCTGGCCCTTTCAAATTGAGGAACAAACTTACACAAATGCATACAAAACTTCGCATTTATAATTGTGTGATTAGTAGGTATGGATTATAAGAATAAAAATAACACTTAAAAAAAATAACACGCAAAATCATTTAATAATATTAAAACACCACTAATATTCAGCTATTTAAGTTAAAAAGAGGTGTAGTGATATTAAGAGATATTGGTGTAGTAGTTATATCGGGAGTGGAAGGTGTTGCGTTGAACTGGAACATCACTAGCTCGTACGTGACGATCGTTCCGGCAACCTGTAATAACATAGTGACTGTAATAGATCAAAATGGCTTCATTCGGACTTCAATTAAAAATGCGAAAATTGATACTTTATTACTAACATATATTTGTTAATCTAGGTCACACACAAACACACATATATGTACACACACGCAGACGTACGTACACACAAACACACAAAACTTTCGCATTCATATGTAATAAATACTAAGGTGCTTGCGATTGATTTCTTATATTAGTTTTTAGTGATTATTACATTAAACTGCTATCCTCAGTTACGAAAAAAGCCTTAAGAGCAAATTTATAGCCTACTAGCGGCTCACCCTCGCTTCTTGGCTTCTCAAATCTATCCCACGGGAACCGTACATTTTCCGGGATAAAATGTGCTATTCCAGACTATAATCTACCTCTGTGTCAAATTTTATTTAGATCCGTTTAGCCGTTCTGGCGTTATTGAGTAACAAACATGCAAACATCCATCTAAACTTTCACATTTATAATATTATTAGTATAGATTTGTTTCTAGTAATTCTCGAATAAGGCATGATTAAACAAAATGCTTGAAGAAAACTTTAAAACGATTGATTTGGCTTCCTTTATAAAATAAATCTATGTATAAAGACAGTTAAAAAGTTCTAAAGTTAAAAACGTTTATTAAGTTAGAACTAACGAATGAAAATACTTAAGAATTGGTTTGGCGTTTCTTTTAATTGACTCTTCTGAGATCTGGCACTCATAGTAGGAGATCCCGATCTATGTGGTGGACCCCTCACTCTTTTTTTCCAGACGAAATATTTTTTAAACCATAAAACATATTTAATGATATAACAACAAAAATATATAGGTAATTATAACAAATTTAATGTAGGGTTGTTTTTAGTAAAATATAGCCGAAATAGAGGAAATTTTTGATGACAACCTGGGTGGTTTTTTTAATATGTTATATGATTTAAAAAATATATTTCGTCTGGAAAAAAGAAGGGTCCACCACATATGTCGGGATCTTAGACTATCAGATTTGATATTACACTTTTAACTTTTCTCAGCATTATAACAGGATTTCTTTCAGGTGACGTAAAAATGAACTTTGTTAAATTTATCCTCTTAAAAAGAATAAGTAGAATTTTAGAAATCGTTTTGTTGTTTGTAATTAAAATTACAAGGGATATTCCACTCAGTATATACTATGAAGTTCCGTAAAAGTGAAAGCAGAATAAGTACTGGCCATACCGTTTCGATTTATCTATACTATAATAGACTGTAGAGGTCGAATGTCTGTACATAGAAAAAAAATGCTAAAAACCAAGTCAGGGGGATGTACGAGTAAGAAGACAAATAGAACAAATCTAGATTTTTTTCAATTTTTTTGTTTCTCTGTCTATTTGTCTGTTTGTACGGGCTAATCTCCGAATATATTGGACCGATTTAAATGAAATTTTGCATGGCGGTACCTTATATCCCCGGTCAACATTTAAGATACTTTTCATCCCGGAAAATTAAAGAGTTCCCGTGGGAAAGTTAGAAAACTATAGTAACTTATACAGCTTAGTACACAACAACGTATACACCTAATTTAGTAAAAATTGGCATGCTGATACCTTATATTGCCGGTCAAACAACAAGTTACTTTTCATTTCGGAAAAATGAACGGTTCCGGTGGGATAGATCTGTTTGTGCTCCTCTAGAGGCGAACACGAGCGAAGCGAAAGTGAGCCGTTAGTGTATAATAAAAGAATGTAGAAAAAATTTAAAATATTTTTTTGAACAATGAAAAACAGAACAAGTGACAGCTTGGGAGTAATAATGTAAATAAAGATTGGAAAGTATGAAACTTTCATAAAACTGTTTTCATTTTAATGAAGTTTCTTAATCTTTGAGTTATAATTTCTAGTAAGAAGCTTAATAAAGCTTAGAATAAAGAGTTTATTACGTAAAATTATCTAACTGGCCCTAACCAGGTGTATGTGAAACCTTCAAAAGTCTTAAACCAAGCTAACATTTTCTTCACGAGTGACACTAACGAAATATTTCCATCCCAATAGGACCCAACCCAATAGAATTTTTGCGTTATAATATTCAGTGCCGTTTCCTACGTGAAGTCGACTAAGTCTACTTTAGCCTACCACAGAGCTTTAAAAGTGTTAGAGTACTTACTGTCAACAATAATCCTTTAGTAATACTGAAGAACTGTAACCCACTTAATGCCACTTTATCTCCGTTCACCTGATCCAAAAACCTTTGAACCTGTAACGATTAGTTATTGTTAAGAATTGATTTGGATTAAAGCCTACTTAGTTTTACTATTAATTAGTCAAAAATTTATAACTAGCGTTTTTCTCCGGCTTCGCACGCGTTTTCCAATTATGTATCATATGCTACTTTGATGTATAAGCTATATTACTCTAAAGTTTCATCAAAATCCGATCAGTAGTAATGGTGTGAAACATAAACAAACACACGTCACTACCTACCGCCCTACCTACACCTAACAAATCGCGGTTAAAATTTTTGTTACTGTATAGTCACAATTAGTATATTCTTACCAATATCACTTTTTTTTGGTGTGTCAATTTTAGGTAGAATTTATATTTCATAGCAATGGAACAAAGGATGAAGACAATTGTTGACCAATAATTTTATACTTTATGAACTCAATTCGAGCGACATCCGCGATTATACTTCATACGATATATTTAAAGTACAACACAGAATAGGACCACGGAAGAATGACTTAAGCTACATTTTGTTTCGATATTTCAAGTGGTTTTAGAATATTAGGTTGTTTCAGAAAGTTACTAAACCAAAGCAGTGACGATCTGAGAGAAGAAAAATCTGATCAATTATCAATGTCCTAACTAATATTATAAATGTGAAAGTGTTGAAAAGAACATTTGTTTTCCTTCTTTAGTGTCGAAAGAGAGGGATGTATTGACGTAATTTTTGTAAGGAGAAATTTATCATGTGAAAGTATCTAAAATGTACCGAATAACATGTTATAAAATATAGTATATAATTATTGATTGAGTTGAGTATATTTTCAATAATACGATGTTTTGGTAATTTAGAATTGATAGATGAAATGATAGATACCTATTTAAAATTCTCTATTTCTGTTAAAGACGAGAAAAATAAAGATTTTAAAAATAGTTATTACTTTCAGTGCTTATATTTTACCATAACCTGGATACTATTTTACTGAATTTTATAAAACTTTACCACTAAACTTTAGTGCCTTACTTAGCTAATATCGTCTATAAAGAAAATTTATGTTCTTAGCATAAGTTTTGGATTTTTGAATAAAGAATGTAACTAAATATTGCGTTTCCGTTTATAGTGTCAGGGGTTTCTTTATTTCGGGTACATTTTAATTTATCCAGCCAATAATTGAACATGATATGCGTATATACTCGTACCTAACTTAAACATAAGTCTTTGTCCACATGCTATGTTTATTTAGCTCACAATCACTATCGTCATTATAGCATTACGTACAAATAGTTACAGCCAATATCTCAAATTGCACCTCTAATTATCATTGAATATTGTAAGATTCAGCTTTTAGTAGGTTATTTTAAAAATTTAATCCAGTTAAAATCCATACTAATATTATAAATGTGAAAGTGATTCGGTCTGTCTGTTTTGGGACCTTTTCACGCATAAACTACTAAACAGATTTTGATGAACTATGACAATTATACCTTACTGGTAGATCCACTGGTAATAAATATCATTGAAATTGTATAAATAAATAAATAAGTTGGGACATTAACACACAGCGCCATCTAGTGACATGGTAAGCTACGAGGCTTGTGTTATGGATACCAGATAGTTGATACACTACACATATATAACTTTAAATACATACATATTATAAATATAAACACCCATGACTGGAGTGCAAACATTCTTCATCACACAAATGAATGGCCCCAGCGGGACTCGAACTCACGACCGCTGGCACAGCAAGTAGGGTCACTACAAACTGAGCCAAACGTGTCGTCATTCGTATTAGTCGTTTTCAAAAGGTATGTTAGAAAATGAAGTTTATATTTCTTTATTTTGATCATATTTTAATTTCGTTATAAAAATCATATAACAATTAGTTTGTTGAAAATATATTCAAGTACCTCTACACAATACACAGGGGATGGCACGTCATACAAGACGGATGCAGGCACAGTTGATGCTGTATTTACTTGTGATGCAATCAGTGATACTGAAACTGATCTAGCAATGAGGTAAAATAGGGAAAAAAGAAAATATAGAGCCGCTTCGTAACCGCCAAGGAGGTTTGTTTTCCTGTAAAAAAATTAAGATTATTTATTAAGTTTTCTTAAACTTTTATAGTCAATAGATCTTTCTAGGAAGCACATTTAGATGAGTTAATTTCCCCATATGGTCCCACATAAAATTGATGCCATATTTTTTATATATCTGCTTTTTTCTTTCTCAGTCTATTTTTATCAATCAACTAAAAGTAACTTCTAAGCTAACACAAGAATTATAAACAATTTTCTTATAAACTTACCCTTTTCCTCTATTGTCACATTCAGCTTGTCCTTTGATTCCATCTCTGAAATAAAACTTGAAAAGATGAGTTTTATATTTCTATTTAAGCTTTTTGTGAAAAGTATTACATCATTAATATATATATATATATATATATATATATATATATATATATATATATATATATATATATATATATATGTATATATTAATATAGCAGAATAACTATTAAAACATCGGAAAAATTCACGAAAAAATGATATTATTAATAAATTAAAATATTATTTTTTCATAAAATTATAATAATTTCTCAATTTTTCTTTACGATGAAACAGTCCTTATGCCAGCACAGGTTTTGTCAACATTTCCCGTTACATCAATCAAAGTGGATAAGATTATAACAAATATTTGCCATGACCTGAAGATGAACCTTTTATCTAGGTAGATATACTAATATATAACATACAATATACCAATGTACTTTCCTATCCAGCCCTAATCATATTTTTGCGCCATGATTGAACTTTTATATTAAATTCATTCCTATATATTTAAATCCACACGCACCTGTAAAATTTCCCACAATATTTTACTTTAATCATCAAACACGAAAGCTTTTAAGAAACATTATTCATTTAAAAAGAATTGCCAATCTTCGGATTTTCTTCATCTTTTTTCTTTACTATTATCATAATAATTATTTTTATATTAACTTTTATTAAAACCTATGTATCTGTACTTTTATGTTATTTATTTTCATCAAAACATTTCAATTCATTAACGTTTAAAATAAATATAAGGCCTTCAAGCGCTTCTAAAATGGTCCAATAAATAAGAATTTGGACAAATGGTTTAACATTGTCTTCAAAACAAGAAAATGCTCAACTATCACACAAAATGGTCACCCATCCAGTTGGACTGACGTTATTACTGACTGTTATATATATATATATATATATATATATATATATATATATATATATATATATATATATAACCATTTTTATCGTCTTACTGCTAGAGATGGATCTCCTTTCAATGCGAGGGGGATCAGGCCAGTACAGGATGGCGGACTTCAAAGGTCTTTCGAAAAATTATTCATTTCTCATAGACAAACGGATTTTCTCACTATGTTTTCATTTCTCGTAAGGCGAGCAGTAATCATATTGAAAATAATTTGCACATGAGAATATTAGAGTGACGAGACTGTGGGTTTGAACCTGCTTTTTTTGTTTTCCAACTACGTAAGATATGGAATCACTACTTGTCTCTTAGATAGAAATTAAGAATTATGAATAAAAATTAAACGTAATACTTTCTTACTCCAAAGTATTGAATAGTTGAAGACAAATGAAGAAGAGGTTATTTGCAAAAGATATGAAAATGATCCCACTGATAACTTCGTCCACTCTTCGAATTAGCTGCACAGCTCGTCCGTAATCTTCGCGTGTTGTTCTCCAAAAAACTTCAGGTAAATACTGAAAATGGTATACAAATGTAAAACAACGTGAAACTAATGTCACAAATATCTACTAGTTGTGTTTATTTGTTTATTTAACAACAATTTAGAATTCATGAAACAATTGACATGGCTACTGCAACGAGTTTGGCTACTTTTAATATATATATTTTTTACGGTTTTATTTTTAATTTTTGATGACCGATGTTTCGAATACCTTACAGCGATCACGGTAGAGACAACCATAAGTCTTAAAGGTCTTTTTCGTAATCAAAAATAAAAATAAAGTCGATAAAAAAAGTTTTTTATTTAAAATGTAAATTTTTGTATAAGTTTTACGAAATTAGATTTATCATAGGTATATCTAGTTTTGAAATGTAAATTATGTAAATTCGACTTATACGTGTAGGTACTTACTTTTCCTTGAGCATTCAATAGTTTTTGGTTAACGTGATCCAGTCGCGCTGTTAAATAATAACTCATGCATATCACAAACAGGTCCGAAAAGTTCCAAATAAACGTTGACTGGAAGTGAAGGAACTGAAACAACGATTCATCATAAAATATAGTGAATAAATAGTTTGAATATATTTTAAGCGGTCTAAAATGGTCATAGATTTCATCGTAAATTGACGAATGAAACTTCTGAGAGTTAGTTATGTTACTTTAAATTTCCAGGAAAAAAAAGACTTGTAAAACATTCATCTTAACACTATAATTTCTATTATAACATATTCTTAACTTAACTTATTGCCCACCTCGGGGGGTGGTGTGCCATGCGGCTCCTGGTACTTCTCTCATAGCAGACCAGGGCAGGCAGGACCGTGGGAGCAACCCCATGGTTTTTGTGGTCTGCTTCGGCAGACCTGCCGTCAGGGCGTCGTGGTTGAATGCGTAAGCGATCCTGCGGTGCCTCATTAAGACGGCGGAGGTTCTATTGAGTTTTAGTGGGTAGTACTGGCTTTAACTGTGACCCCCACTTATTCACATGTTTGCATTGCAGGTGGCATGGATTTTCCGACAAACTAATAGTAATCATTTGAATACAGTAAACCATTGAACATTCGATTTTCATGCAAAATAAATCTTTGTATTAATTATACAAATTCATTGTTCCAGTCTGGTTAAAATACAAGTGGAGGTTGACAGCAAACTTGGTGTCATAATGTTAACAAAAGCGATATATAATTAACAAAAAGACGCGACTGTCACAAAATTTTTACGACAAATCATATTCCACCAACTCAGCTTCAAGTTATCTACGTAGATAAGCATAATAAAAGGTGAAGTATTTAATTTTGTATGAAGGGGGTAATTTCTGAAACTACTGATCTGAATATGAAAATTCTTTCATTACCACTAAGTGCTATAGGCTTTTTTCATTGTAATAAAAAAGTGTTAACTGTCAGAAAGCATAATAATTTTAATTAAATTTAAAAAAATCACTTGTTGAGTTGTATTATCACTACGAAGCACATAGATGGCTAGCAATAATGAAATTAAGACAAACATATACACTGTTTATATCTCTTCATTAATTGAATAGCCTTGTAGAGGTGGAATTTTTCTTGAATTTTTTTGGGCCCTTGAGCCCTGGTCTTGAAAATCAGTTCATACTAGATGAGATAACGCGTAAAATATGAAAATAAATAACCAAATGGACCCTCTTCCTTTTTAAAATCGGTCAAAAATTCTGAAGTATACCAGAAACATTTATATTGGATCTTATTCAGGCAAATGTCAAACGAGAATATAGGCCAAAGATGTCGATTGTAGTGCTTGACACTGCAGTTCTCTGTCAAAGATATGTTGAACATAAAACCACTGTTTCGACGATATTATAAATGCAGGTACAATACTGCTTAAAATGTGAGACTTGGGTTTAGTTTCGGCGAATAAGATCTAGGGTTAAAAATACACTATTAAGCAAAGCATATTATTTCATCACGGAACGCTTTGTAGATATAAATAATATAGGATGTTTTAAATTCACGTAATTAACACAGACATACTCATTTTTACATTAATAATATCAGTATTACGCTTTGTTCATGTAATGGCTAACATAATATATAACTGCAGATCTAGAAGTCTTGTGTTCGAGTCCCAGGTCGGTCCTAAACAGTTACTATATTTTTTTGTCACGAAAACCTCAATAGCATCTCGGTGTTGGGAGCAACCGAGCGTCGGAGAGCAATTTTCTTGTAAATAACTCGAAAACGTGCTCGTTAGAGCGCCTTAAGTTGTCGGACCTATACCTGATCTCTCATCAGCCGTGTGAAGTTCATCGTATAGAAATATAAGAGTTAAAGAAATTGAAAGTGCATTTGTGTCACACACTTATGCATTAGATCGTTTTGTAAATATTGCCTGAAATAAATGATTAAATAAAAAAAAATTAAAATTAAAAATTATAATATCCGCGTAGTTGGTTAGTTTCAATGAGATTGATCGTCCCAACTAAAAACAATTAGGAGGACGTTATTGTTATTAATAAAGTTAATAAGATTTATACCTGCGTTAAAATTCCCAGCCAGAAAGTATACGGTAAAAAATTAAACACCCATGGGTAGAAATGTTTGACAAAATGCCGGTAAGAAAGCTCATTTGAGATGCACGCCATAGTGCCAGCAATGGCTGATAGTAATGACAAGACATGCTCCACTGAAAATTACATTTTCTTTAAAAATACATATAGATAACGCAAATATAGCTAGATAGCAAGAATGTGATATCCAAAATATTATTTTAAGCAGATTAGCTCAAATAAAATATTGTGTAAATAGCGAACTAAAAACATAGCATCAACCCAAATGGTCTATGGAACTAAGGCCCTTCTCCCGTTACGAAACACAAAGGATACATCACTCAAGTCACATACTAGCTGAATACTTGTTGGCAACTTGACGTTCACACATTACGCTATTGAAAAATAACAAAATGCATCATTTGTTTGGTGCTTTTTTAATGAACGGACGAATTTTTCGAGATGCGTAGGAGACGCGACGCACGGACGACCAGCGCGGCGGGTCGCGGACGCGTACGATACCCGTAGCGTAGTGTGCGAGCACTAGTGTCTGACCGAAAGTTCGGTTTTGGTCGAGTTTCGGCAAAATAAACGGGTTTCGGTTTCGGCGGCAAACTACGGCCGAAACCGCGATACTCCGCGGCTATTAGTCTCCGGGACTCGCCAGATACTAAAGTAGCCTGGGCGTATCGTAATCGGAGTAGGGCAACTCTCTGATTAAATAAATCTTTTTGCATTATATAGTCTATAATTCTTTAAGTAATTTTATAAAGATAAACTACTTATGTAAATAAACCGTGTTAAGACAAAATACTCGAAATTCTATATTTTAAACTTTAAATTAAACTATTAGAAGGTTAATTATTAATGTAAAGTCTTACATAAAGCCAAACTTAACACAATAGCACACGTAGCATTACACTTGTTGACGAGACTTTTATCATGGTACGGATCTAAATCTTCGATACGAGCGATTTCCTTCACTAGTGTAGGCCACATCCTCGCCATTTTTAAAAACAGTAACATCGTAACACAAGTTGTACTATAGAATATTATTGGAGCTGAAAAAAAAACCACATAACTAATGGTATTAAAAACCCACATTTTTTTTGAGATTTACGCGAGTATTTGAAATTATTCAGCAATTTTTGCTTTCCGATGTTTCCTTTGCTTTATAATAATAATAGTTACGAAGAAGTTTTTTTTTTAATTTGTAGTTTGAGTTTATATTTTCTGTTTTAGCAACACTGGTTAAACATCGACTTCTTACAAGCTTGAATGTGGAATTGGCAATACTGTAAAAAGTTAAATTTTGAAAATGATAATTTTTTTTTTTACTTACAATAATGAAAACAGTGATCTTGTTAATAAAATATGTAATTAGTAAGTTAAAGTAAACGAAGTCTAGTAACGTTATTTTATAATGTTTGAAATATATTTTTTATTTAATATTTGCCTCAGCGTCCCGGTTATTCGCCACTTTCCCATATATAGTTGTTACATATATCACAGAAAATCCGAAACAATAGTTCTATTTAAAACTAGGGACTCACCCTCGCTACGCTCGGGTTTGTCCCTACCTACGTATTTATGTTTAGTATAGATTTCTCAGAAATGAGATATTTTCCCGCAATATAAAGAATTCTATATGTTGGCTCGGATAACCAGCTATCATCATACCAAATTTCATCAAAATCCCTCCTGTGGTTTTTCCATAATGCGGTAACAGACAGACAAACAAACAGACAAGAATTCTAAAAACTATAGATTCGGCCTCTGTATCGATAATAATGTCTATTTCAATAAGATTACCCAAAAATATATAATATACAGATTCGGCTTAGTTACAATTTTATGATATGTATAGATAGATGTCAAATATTCGTGTAAATCTAAGAAAGTATTATACTATGCATATAATAAAATTCTGAGTCGAATCCGTACATTAAATATTTTTTGGAAAATCTTATTGAAATAGTCATTTTTATCGATACAGAGGCCGAATCTATAGTTTTTAGTTTTTGTCTGTATGTCTGTCTATCTCTCTGTGACCGCATCAGGCCAAACCACTGGACAGATTTGAATGAAATTTGGTATGATAATAGCTGGTTATCCGGGTCAACATATAGGATACTAGAAAAACATATAGGTAACATATAGGTACTAGAAAAATATCTTATCTCTGAGCTAAACGTCGAACGGACGAACACGAGCGGAACGAGGGTGAGTCTCTAGTTGACATATACAATTTAATAGTCTGATTACAATATTAAGAACAACTTTAGCAAGCAAGCAAAGCATATAATTTACTACATGAGAATGCACTGTAGTATATTCCAAGTTAAAGTTTAAGTTGCAGTTAAGTTTTGAAATCTCCGTCGCATAGACAAACTATTTCGCCAACAAGATAAGATCGTAGTTGAAACATAATATAATCAACGGATGACAACTAACATAATTGTAGTTGCATAATTTATAAGTTTAATTAACTTAATAATTATTTAAAACTAGTGAATTACCCCCACTTTACTCGGGCGCTTTGCTCTGTTGTCCCTAGTTATTTTAAAGTTTGGCTCAGAGATGGGATATTTTCCCGCAGTAAAAAGTATCTAATATGTTGACCCGGATAACTAGCTATCATCATACCAAATTTCATCAAAATCTGTCCAGTGGTTTTTTCGTTATTAGCCCGAATTAGCGCTATTTCTCTGTATGGGATGTGGCATCTGTACATGTTAGTACAGATCTGTAATTTAAATCACAAGATAATGAGTAAAGCTGGACAGTTTTGGATGATATTACCAAAGTCCATCACGCCACGATGTTTTCCTTCACCGTAAGACAAGTGGTTATCATGTTAGAAATGATTCGAATATAAAAATATCAGAGGTGCGAGACTCGGGAATAGAACCCACTTCACTCGGTTTCTCAAGTCAGGGCGTTACCGCTAGGCTACCACTGCCTACTGGGCTACCACTGCTTTAAGGTAAGTCGCTAATAAAAAATAAAACTACCTCATTTTGTTTATTTAAGCGAAAAATTAGTATCAAGTGTTACAAACTAAAGCAAATGTTAAAGATAAAAATAAGTACATACTTGTTCCGTTTAATGACGACGTAGAATGTAAAACTTTATGGATGCACATTACGGTTATAAAAATTTGTCCCAACAACGACAGGAATAAGTAAGTGCACTTCCATGACGCCCATACGAATCTAGACGAAAATATTTATAATTTTGTTGGAAAATCTTATTTTAACTTATAAAGATACGTATATAAAATAAAATATGTTTTTAGGTAGTCTGTGAGTTTGTTGGTGAATGGATTGATATTGATACTCATAAGATTTAATAACGATAAAGAGTCAAATTAAAACATTAAAGTATTGATATGGCGATTGACTGCATTTATTTGGCGATTTTTATCATTTATAAAAAAAATAGAGTCTTTTGTATATCTTATAGTATTTTAAATTGACATTTTAATTATTCTTTCTATTTTCAAGAACTTTTAAATATTTCCTTTACACAGAACTATTAAATCTCAATTACCTATATATCTGTAATATGTTTTTTTTTCATACAAATCAATATTACTTTATCATCAAAATCAGTTAAGTCAATTTTAGGTCAATTATCAAACTCAGCTTAGTTAGAAATAGATTTGCACTTAGTTATATCTCAGCAATTAATTTATTCTAACAGATACGTACTTGACGTCAGAAGCCTTCTTGCTCCACACTCCATTTACTGGTAAAAGTGAAAATAGCTGCCCAATCACAAGTGTTGTTCGCAAGCACACTTGAAAAGATGCGACATATTTTTCAGCTTTCTGCCCCATTGCGTCTATTTTATTTTCTGAAACACACATTACGTGACTTTTATAGTACGCCACTTTTACTACCTTCGCATAAACACAATGGTTTTGTTGTTAAATATATGGGAGCACGGTTTTATAACCGCCAAGTCGAGTAATCTCATAAAAATGCATGAAATTTCACAAAATCCCATATTTAAAGACTAAAAGGATATTCATATCTGATTCAAAAGCTAAAAATAATGCTGTCAGATTTACGCGAATATTTGACAATTTAAATAAAACTATCTTTCTAGGAAAAAACCCGAATAGATAGTAAAGTATATATATATATATATATATATATATATATATATATATATATATATATATATATATATATATATAACACTAAAGCTCTTCAATAGCTACTTAACAAAAAAGAAAATCGGTTGGTAAACAGAATAGAAAAAGTTCTGTATTAGATGTAATAATTTGGTTACATATAAATGATAAATATACTCACTATTGATAGGCAGCCAGAAAGTCAAATTTTTATTTTTCACGTGTTTCGTCCCCATACTTTGCTTTGGTACCACCTGGATGATGGTTAATTTTGCATCCTTCAAGAGAATCATTGAGTTCTTTTCCCTTGATTAATTTGCAGGGAATGACGTGTCAAAAAATTTTCATTGCCTTAACATTAACAAAATATGTATATGGCTAAGAATAAATAATAAGTCATTACTTATTCGTAGGTATATTGGACAATTCTTACTTTTTTTTCAAAATGAACTTTATCATATTATTTTTAGTATAGACACTTTATTAAAATATTTCAAAATTATTTACTTACTATACTTTAAAAAATATCATTTCCAAACAACAAGTGCCACGACTAGTGGTTTTATTGAATGACGGATAATCAATTTTCTTTTTACGTGTATTTATGAACATATGTGGATATTAAGTTATAGTTGAGATCTTTTCCATTATTTAATAATTCATATACGAGCTTAAGGAAAACTAATATTTTCTCTTTTGACTGTCGATGACTAAAATAAATAGAATAAAAACTTTTTAACAAAAAAATAAAAACCGACTTCAAACAAAAGCACTAAAAAGTGAAAAATAACTGATTGGTAGTTTTCATTTACTATACATACCTAATCAAATATTTTCGAAGTCGGTGTGCTTTGGCTAAGTAATTAAAGCCTACCTATTAAATACATACCTAATCAAATATTTTTGAAATCGGTCCCAGCCCATACAAAGCAAAGCACACCGACTTCGAAAATATTTGATTAGGTATGTATAGTAAATGAAAACTACCAATCAGTTATTTTTCACTTTTTAGTGCTTTTGTTTGAAGTCGGTTTTTATTTTTTTGTTAAAAAGTTTTTATTTTTCCCTTTTTAGTGTAGACAATAGTAGCAAAGTAAGGATTCTAACATGTTAGGCTTGTCAAATCAAACAAAATAAGCCCAAACTCAAAGTATCTACTATTAGCCGTTGAAGAGTTCCACCTATCCACCTTCTGGCCTTGCCATCAGATCAGGTCAACAACACCGAACCACTGTACTATCAACGGAAATAGAAATACTTGCAAAGTTTCAAGTCAATATGACAATTAGAAGTAGGTAAAATTCATCATTAGTTGTTTTTCCACCCTTAGGGGTGGTATTTTTTTTTTGAAATTTAAATGGGACCAATCTGGAAGTATACCCTTTCAAACAAAACAAAAATTGTCCAAATCGGTTAATAAATGACGGAGTACTGAGGTAACAAACATAAAAAAAAAAAAAACATACAGGCGAATTGAGAACCTCCTCCTTTTTGAAGTCGGTTGAAAATAGGTGAAGTGCGAGTTGGATTGGTTCACTAATTATTTCGTATTTTTCATAAAGTACTGATATATATATATATATATATATATATATATATATATATATATATATATATATATATATATATATATATATATATATATAATAGTTTTATATGTAATTTACAGTAGTGTGAATATTATGCTTGTTTTATTTATTACTAGCGACTCACCCTCGCTCCGCTCTGGCTCGGCCGTAGATACGTTTTAACTGTTATTATGTATAAATTTCTCAGAGATGAGTTGTTTTCCCGCAGTAAAAAGTATCCTATCCCGGATAACCAGCTACCATTACCCACACATCAAATTTCATCCGATCTCTAGTGGATTTCTCATGATGCTTTTCCAGACAGACAGACAAAAATGCTAAAAACTATATATTCGGCCTCTGTATCGATAATAATGACTATTTCAATAAGATTTCCCAAAAAATATTTCATGTATAAAATCAACTCAGAATTTTTTAATTTACAATTAGTATCTACTACAATCTATTTTTGTAGTATTTACTCAGATATACGATATGATAACACATTACTTATAATACAAATACGACTACGACACACATATGATTCAAAAGATATATTTTGAAATGTAAGATAGAAATATGAAGACTCTAACGGCGTAGGTTTAGAAAGCGCCTGACCAACATTTTTGTTACATGACCTTAAAGATATTAAGCGGCAATGAAATATTAAAAGAAAAACTGTTGATCCTATAATAATATTTCATGTTCATCTATACATATAATAAAATTGTAACTAAGCTGAATCTGTACATTAGATATTTTTTGGAAAATCTTATTGCAATAGACATTATTATCGATACAGAGGCCGAATCTATAGTTGTTAGAATTTTTGTCTGTCCGTCTGTCTGTCTGTCTTTCTGTCTGTCTGTCTGCATGTTACCGCATCACGGATAAACCACTGGAGGGATTTTGATGAAATTTAATATGATGATAGCTGGTTCTCCGGGTCAATATATAGGATACTTTTTACCGCGAGAAAATATCTCATTTCTGAGAAAAAATTCGAAAACTGCAATATAAGAGCAAACTAATATGTAGAACCTAAGAATTTGGTTTTTGGTCATCTGAACGCGAGCGGAGCCGCGGGCAATGCTAGTTTTTATTAATATAATCAACTAGACATATCAAACGTAAGGACGAAACGTTTTACAAATAATTACTTACAAAATAAACACTATCGACGCTTTAGTTGTATTTTATACTGAGAAATAAAAATAGTGGTCTTTAGAACCATTCTGAGTTAAGCATTAGCGATAATTTTGATAAATGTCCAGTATATAGTGCCATGAATCATAGAATTTGTACTAGTAAATAAAATTGAAAAGTCTGTCTGTAATTTAAAAATCAAATTAAAAGAAAATGTGGATAGACTTGAAGGCACTGAAAAGTAAGAAACATGTGAACTTTTTTTATTTTCAAAGGATAATATAAGCTAATCAGATTTTTTGGATTCTGTGTTTTTTTTTTAATAATTATTCCGCTTTAAAAAGCTGCAAATTTATGTTAGATAACTTACTTTATCACTTTTACTGAACTTTATACTAACACTAGCGACTCACCCTCGCTTCGCTCAGGTAGTTTGTCCCTAGGTACGTTTTCACGCTTAGTATGGAATAGATTTTTTTCGTTGTTTTTTTCGATATTTTAATAGTTATTGCTATTCGGGGTGAAGACAAATACAACAAAACAAAGATCATAAATATTTTGGATTGAACCGATATGATGATGGAGTCAGGAAGTTGACAGAGCTGTTTGTTATCTACTATATACTTGTTATATACTATCTCTAATGAAAGCAACGAGCTACACTATTAGTATAACTTTCCAATTTATGCTCATATAATTCTTTCGAACGAGTCCCATACAATACAGTCAGTTTAAAGGCGTGAAAACTTTTTTTCTAATTTCAAATGAAGATAGCTTATATGCCACAAAATCACATAGCCTACTCTTATCTATAGGGAGCCGTGGTCAAAAATAAGTTTACAATAAAGTAGTTTCATATTATATAGTACTAGCGACTCACCCTCGCTTCGCTCGGGTTCATCCCTAGGTACGTTTTAATTTTTTGAAGTGGAACCCTAATTCTTTTTTTAAATAAAAGTAGCCTATGGTACTCCCTATTACATCAGCTATCTTCCAGTGAAAGTCCCGTCAAAATCAGTCCAGCAGTTTCAGAGATTAACCGGAACGAACAGACAGACAAAAATTAAAAAAAAAGTGTTTTTCTTATAAGTACCGTATATAATTTCATATGCATTTAGTTAAACGCTGTTTCCGGGCTAAAAAGTATACTATGTCCTTCCCAAGGTCTTAAACGATCTTTTTACCATTTTTCATCTAAATCGGTTCAGTAAATCCAGAGATTAACCCCCACAACCTCACAAACTCATAAACTTTACCTCTTTATGATATTAGTTTAGTTTTATATCACTTCTATTTTAATCTAAGGCATCAAAGGCATCGGTAAATGACTCGATACAAAAAATTCTACTAAACTTTGCGTGATTCCGTCAATGACTGTACTCAACAACTGATGTATATCACCACATACTGACCAATTATTTTCTTAGTAAACAAATAACCTATTGATTATATCTTTTAGAATTAAAAAATACCTAACCTCGTTATTACATATAAAGTGCATTATAATTAAAGTATTCTATTACTAGGCTTGTCTAATTCATTGAATTACTAGCGACATACCCTCGCTCCACTCGGGTTCATCTCTAGGAACGTTTTAACAGTTAATATAGATTTTTAGAGATAAGGTATTTTCCCGCAGTAAAAAGTATCCTATATGTTGACCCGGATAATCAGCTATCGTCGTACCAAATTTCATCAAAATCTGACTAGTGGTTTTCTCGTGATGCTTTAACAGACAGACAGACAAACAGACAAAAATTCTAAAACCTATAGATAAAGCCTATTTCAATAAGATTAAAAAAATATGTACAGATTTGGCTTGGTTACAATTTTATTACATGTACTAGCGACTCACCGTCGCTTCGCTTGGGTTCGTCCCTAGCTTGATACCCCATGCAAAGTTTCATCCCCATTTTCACCCCCTGAAATTTCCGGGATAAAAAGTATTCTATATCCTCCCCAGGGTCTCAAACTATCTTCTTACAAAATTTCATCTAAATCGGTTCAGTAGATCCAGAGATTACCCCCTACAACGTCACAAACTCACAATTCACAAACTGCACTCACAAAATACATCTTAACTGAAATGTTTCTACAACAAACGCCCGTTAAAATTTAACCCCAACAGTTAAATGTTCTAGTTAATCTATATTTAACGTATTCACTACTCCCTTATTAACAGTACGTAGAAACTAACATAACCTGTTTACATACTGCCTACATAATTAACACAGGCTTACTGATAAAACGCAGCTTATGCAAACTAAAGCTCAACTAAACTCGTAATCAATTTCATTTATAAATATTAATTACATCCATACATACCTATAATAAAATTGTAACTAAGCCGAATCTGTACATTAAATATTTTTTGGAAAATCTTATTGAAATAGACATTATTATCGACACAGAGGCAGAATCTATAGTTTTTACAATTTTTGTCTGTCTGTCTGTCTGTTGTCCGTATCACAGAAAAACCACTAGAGGGATTTTGATGAAATTTTGTATGGTGATAGCTGGTTATCCGGGTCAACATTTATGATACTTT
The DNA here is from genome assembly GCA_951806755.1 of Brenthis hecate. NCBI lineage: Eukaryota > Metazoa > Arthropoda > Insecta > Lepidoptera > Nymphalidae > Brenthis > Brenthis hecate. The sequence goes on along the minus strand of OX638271.1, from coordinate 3,765,892 downwards.
TTACCGCGGTAAAATATCTCATCTCTGAGAAATCTATACTAAACATTAAAACGTAACTAGGGACGTATCCGAGCGGAGCGAGGGTGAGTCGCTAGTTTATACATATGTATGAATAAACTTATATAGAAATACTAAAATGGAAATTCTTACTCGAATATATTGATTTGAATTTCTTCCTCAAATAGAAATCACCAGTTTATAGTTATGCAATACAATGTCATTTTTAGGGATCCGTAGTCTAAAGGCGAAAATGAAACACTTATAATTTTATCATATTCGTCTGTCTGTATATCACAGCCATATTAATCGGAGACTGTTAAAGCTATAGGTATCGCGAAAAAAATATATAGCATGGCACGAGAACTGTTAGATAATTGGGTGGTAAAATTACAAAAAATAAACAAAATAGGATGGCAGTCCATACAAGTGAGAGGTGAAAACTAAATTTATACCACGTGACCATTTTACCTACCTTTTTTAAGTTCTCTTAGATGTGCAAAATTTTAAATAATTCAAACATGCGGGTTGTGTATGATACTTCTCTGATAGCAGATTGGACCGTTGCATTGGAGCAACTCCTCAGTTGCTTAGGTCTGCCTCAGTAGACCAGCCGTCGGGGTGTTGTAGTTAAATGCGTAAGCGATACTTTTTGCGAGAGTTTTGAACTCAATTACATAAGATCCACAGCCATATATTTTATTTTTATACAAAAAAAACTTAGGATTGTTAACCAAATGCTGACATTATTATCCTCGAAAAAAAAGCTTATTCAAATCAAAAAATATTATCAAACATGCTTTTTCAGTAAAATATTTACTCAATTTACTTTTAGATACAAAGAAAATAAATATTTAAAAAAAATATTTCTACTTTACCGTGTACAGAACAATGTGAAGTTCCATGCAATTCATATAAGAAAAGTTGGACGGTTGCTTGAAGTTTGTACAGTTTGTTCTATACACAAATATAGCTGTGTATTGAAAGAAAACACCTTTTAATAACAAAAACTACTCACTTTGGTTAGATTTATGTTATTATTTCACTCGTCATAGTATGTTCCTCGTTGGTACTGGCTAGTATTTATAGCCACAGATATAGCGGGTTCTGGGTTTGAGTGCTTTAGTTAGTGCGGTATTTTCGTAAGAAAACCTTTGATTGGCCTTGAGTTAAGAAGATGGTGATCACCTCCAATGATGGACTCACCAAAAACATGAAAAAATTTTTACTCTAGTCTTGTTGGTATAGTAATTTTGTATAGTTTTAAATATATTTTACCTTTTATAAAAAACTATTTTTTCGGATTTTGTCATGATTTTATTTAAAATTTTTGTTCGACGTTTCGAATGCTTTACTGCAAACATTGGTCACTCAGTCTCTACCTCGAACAGATACTTTGTTTCATTTAAAATATCAAATATTCGAGTAAATGTAGAATAGTATTTATTATGTAGGTAAATTTTATTCTCTTTGGATTTATTATTATCTAACCCTCGGACATACCATACAAATGGTATTCATGTTACAGCAGTAGAGCAACTATTCATATTAAGATACTGTACGTCAGAACACACAATGCTACATTCACTTAATAAGACCGGAATAAATATTATTCCGGCCTTATACCGACCAAATATATATTTGAACAGAAAGTACTCACAAAGATTCAGGCTTCACAATTAAAAAAAAATGAAAACCGATTTAAAAAAAACACTAAAAAGTAAAAATAACTTATTGGTAGTTTTCATTTACTATAGATACGAAGCAGATATTTTCGAAATCGGTGCCAGGTGATACAAATCAAAGCACACCGACTTTTTAAAGATTAAAAAAAAAGATTTTTGGCACATAGAAAAGAAGATAGCATTCTGTAAATAATACTTAATGATGAAAAAATAGTTTAAATTAATTACCTGACCTTAGGTGTATCAGAGTCCATTGTATACCACTACAGCATTAGCAGCTCTGCCCGCGTTTAGTTATTAGTTTATGTATAATTTTCTCGCTCCTACGATAGGGGATATGCGTGATTTTTTTTTATTTTTTATACAATAGCTCACATCGTAATATAATTGTAAAAAAAATCAGCTCCGAAAAACAAAAATTTAGTATTAAAAAATTTTTAAATACCATACCGATACGGATACTTTAAACGCAGCCCCTTCGCGCGCTTGGCGTGACGTTACAGTATATCATACCCAGAAAAACGACGACGCAATTTGTAGCATCAAAATTTTCAACTACTTTGAATTTTCCACCTAAATTTGCACTTTTTAATAATTGTTTTCTTAATCAAAAATAACTTACTTTAAAAATAGTAATATAGGGTTAATTCAGAAGCAATAAAGATTATAAAAAAAAAATTATTCACCTTTATTTAATTCACACGCATATTCCCTATCCCTAGTGTACTGCTTCATTAATAGATAGCCTATGAAATGCAAAAGAGGTTTTAAGATAAGCGTACACGTATTATAGATGTCGTTTTGATATTTTTTTTTAGAAATTTAATATTGAGTTAGAATATATGTGAATGCCGACTAAATTGAATGTTTCAATCCCTCTGGGCTGCAAAGCCATTGCAATTCCCTAAGAATTTCAGCATGGCAAGGAAGATTAAATTTTCTCTTAGATTTACTTCTCTCATCACATATTTTGCATCAAAAATCTACAATACTTAGAGAAATATTTACTCAGATTATTATATTACTAACCTATTCACCCCTTTCTGTAATTTTTTTATTCATAATATTACTTACAAGATTGTTTTTAATCTTATACCTTTCTACTTCATTTCTTCTATAAAAAAAATCACATAACTATTTACTTACATTTAAAGTACCTGTAATCGAATCGTTAACTATTATCTAAAAGGAATTTTCAACAAAGCTGTGAAAGATTAAATTTTAATTAACCATACGTTGCACAAGCAATGTGTTGTTCCTGAGCTCCATAGATTACTTGCTGTGATCAGATACATGAAGCCTTCGTTGTTCTAACAGACGGAAACTAAATTTAATTTCTACTGGGTTCTGGGTTTCTATAATAAATTTTGCATTTTCAATACACACGCGTTTTATTCGCGTATATTCCAAAACAGTTCAATAGGGTTAAACATTTTTATTTGTTCCTATAAAATTTATATGTACTTTTAAGTAACGAAGTCATTTTAGCTAAATCTATATGTTAGCTTTAATTTGTATACCGTATTTGTAATATTCTAGAGGCTTAATGTAATTTAGTGGATATAGTTTTCTTATGTTTGATCGCATGAATTATAAAAATGAATGAGTAAATAACTGTAAATTAGTTACATGAATAAAAAATATATGAATTGGTTTATAATTTTAAAATAATAGCTTTTAATTAATATAATAACATCGCTCCCGAAGAAAAGTCATCCTTATTTGTCTAGCAACTTTGATCGTTCGATTGAATGTTTAAGTATGTCCAATCCTTAAATGATCATTGACCGGGTTCAAAGATACAAAAATGCAGCGAGTTATTATAAGACTTAACTCTTACAATAACTTGCTACATTTTTGTATTTTTTGTACTTTCGGAAAAGAATATAGATGTTAACAGAATTACAAATCATGAAGTAACTTTCAATCGTGTTTCTTTGAGAGTTCTGTGTTTCTTTCATTCATCACATTATTCATTTTTTATATATTCATTTATCACTATATTATAATTTCATCCTTTAACCCGTAAATTAGGTACGTTTTTCATCGACTTGAAAAAAAAAATTAATTCTTATTTAAGTATAAAACCGCACTATTCAAAAGCTGAAGTCGAATTAAGAGTATTTAGTTCTATGAGCATTATAGAAATAAAGCAACGTAGTAGAATGCCGTTAAAAACTGTTAATGCATTGATCCTGCTGAGAAATTAATTAAAAAAAAAACCAGTTAAAAATAGCGCATCTTTTGAAATAACCACGGAAGTGGTGCAACTTATTTGAACGAACAAAAGTTAACTTTTAATGTATTTTAACTAATAACAAAATACATTAGGAAAATTCAATGAAACAATGGGAATATATTTTTGTTTATTAGTAAAATTAACTTAAATTAGTGTAGCAAGATAAAATGTGCACAAGATTGACTTGTTCAGACTCTATTGCTGGTTTTAAGAATATTAGAAACACACATATAGTTAAAATCTATTAAATTTATACTTTTGCTTAAAATACAATATTTATTTCGTTTCATCATCATGAAACTGAAATAGCACAAGCTCATATGTTACAATGGTTCCCACGACCTGGAATAATAAAGTATAGATATGTATGTAACATTATAACTTTATATTATTATAGGTTGATTCCCATTTGTTGATTCCCCATACAAACTTTTATCCCCATTTTCACTCTCTTAAGGGTTGATTTCCGGGATAAAAAGTACTCTATGTACTTCCCAGGGTCTCAGACTATCTTCTTACCAAATTTCATCTAAATCGGTTCAGTAGATCCAGAGATTACCCCCTACAACGTCACAAACTCACAATTCACAAACTTTACCTCTTTATTATATTAGTATATACTAGCAACCCACCCTCGCTCCATAATCGATAACCAGTTATCATCATATCAAATCATTAAAATTCGTCAACCAATTTCATTAAAATCTGTCAAGTCTCAGAGAGACAAAAATTCTAAAAACTATAGATACGGCCTCTGTATCGATAAGAGTGACTATTACAATAAGATTTTCCAAAAAATATTTAATGTACAAATTCAACTCAAAATTTTATTATATCTGTGGATAATTTAATATTATTAAACCATGTGAAGCGGATTCAAATCCCGGGTCCTACACTTTTGATATTCTCATGTGCATCATTTTCAACATGATTTGCGTTACGGTAAAGAAACAAAATTTTTTAAAACATTTACGTGTTGGAAAATGTAACAAAATACTATTTCTACGAATGTATCTAAGTATATTACAAAAAAATTGAAGATATCTAGAGGCATAACTTAGAAGGTTTGTAGTTAGAGAAGTAAAGCAATAGTTAATAGAAATATAGAATTTACTTTTCATGAGAGCCTGTCTGACTGTCAAAGTCAATGTCAAGGCTCACTTTCATAACGAGCGTCTCAAGCATTGTAAATACCTGCAGAGCTATACAGATAAATAAAATTGATGTGTCAGTTTGTAATGTCAAAATAACAGCTTTTAACTAAACGCATATGAAATTATATACGGTAGTAATAAGAAAAAATCAATTTTTAACATTTTTGTTTGTCTGTCTGTTTGTTTCGGCTGATCTCCGAAACGGCTGAATTGATTTTAACGGGATTTACACTAGCAGATAGCTAATGTTGTAAGGAGTAACTTAGGCTACTTTGATTTTAGAATAAGAGTCAGGGTTCCGCAAAAACATTAAAATCTATGAAATTGTGAACAAAATCCGCGTACCTAGGGATGCAAGTCGCTAGTATATAATATAAACTATAGATTTAAGATACATATATAATAAATACTCACAGACAAAACCAATTCTTTAGTAACATAGAAGAAATTTAGGCCAGTGAGAGCCACAGTATCACCATGTAATTGCTCTATAAATCGTTGTACCTAAAACATGGAAAAAGTATAATATATATTGTTATTTAATTCAATTATTTTGTTAATGGCTTCAAAGCGTGCCAGTTAAGCACAGATTTCTTCGCCAATATCATGTAGAATGGAGGAGACACGCGGGAGATTGATCATACATTATGATTGTTTTGGGTTCGAATTATTGTCTAGAAATAGCCATCTTTGATTATTTTTACAAGCAAAGGCGCATAATAAAATTTGCATCATATATGTATTATATATATGATAAAGGAACCTTAAACAAAGAGAAAATATTAGGAGTATAGTGCACTAAGGTGTTACGATACTGACAGATATATCCTTTTGACCTTTTATCTGTCCGTCTTCTCATATAAATAAGAATTGGTCACTGCTGCTAAGGGTCTATACACACTATGACATTTTCAACGTGCTGTTGACGCGCGCTTAAAGCCCGTTTGACGTATACTGAACGCATTATCAACTAGCAATATGCACTTTTAAAGCCTATCAGCGCAAAACATGCGTAGATGAGATATGTTCGTGATACGCCCGTCTTTGGTGCGTTAATAAAACGTAGTGTGTGTAGGCCCTAAGACCTTACTCGCAGTCGCTTTGTGCGAGTGAGCTTAGTCGAATTTTTAGACTAAGCATGCAAAGTTTAAAACCAAGTTAAGACTAAACATATCTGGAATATAGTAAGTGTAATAATGAAGTATTTTGTTCATACAACTATAATTAACACGTTTTTATCATAATTTTTTTCGTGTTTTGTATTGCCGTATAAAAACTTCTTTTTTTTTGTTATAAAAAAAAATAAGATTAAGATAATTTCTAGATACTTACTTCTGTACAATATGAAGGCGATGGCACATTGTAAAGTGATGGAGCCGCTATCAAAGACGCAGAATGCACTCTAGCGGCTATTATTGAAACTAAGAATGACCGTATAATAAGAAATCCCAAAGAAAAAAGATGATAAATATCATACTCATAAGCACTCAATATTCTGAAAGAAATATTTTTATTGATATCTAATTGAAAGCATGTTCTTCGGGTTTGTGTATTGAAGGTCGTTGGTTCGAATTCTGATTGAGCCAAATCTTTTTATTTTTCTCATATGTAAGTGCTTACAGATGTAAATAAGATTTATAATAAGAAACTAATATAATTTATAGATTAAAATTATAGTATCTAAATGTAAAAAAATACTTAAAATCTTATCTATACATAAAACAAGTGTGTGTAAGTGTACAAGGGAGTAATACGGCCAACTTTGCAACTTCAGTTTGTCAGTGAGAATTTCTTAAGAGAAAAACCTAGTAACTATAATTAATTAGCTCATCCCGAGACTCGAACCGAGGACCTCCGGATATACAACCACACATGCTGGCCACTAGACCAATGAAACAGATTATTAAGAGATTTATTAACTTAACAAAACATAGTGCGAATTTATAGGAAACTTAAATAAAGCATACCTTGACGGTTCGTTGTAACAGATTTGATGTTCAACAAACCTAACTTCACTGGAACAATTTGCAAATAATATTTATTTCATTATAATATTAAACATTTTAAAATGGAATAAATTATTTTTACAAAATAGTAATAAATTAATTGACAATTTATTATATGTAGTGTCCTCCAAACTAAATTGTCGCTTATTATCAAAAAGACTAAAAAATAAAAAATACGCACAACTACATATCTTCTATACTATAATAAAAACTTTTTAACAAAAAATAAAAACCGACTTCCAGGCACTAAAATGTAAAAAATAACTAAGCGGAGGTTTTCATTTAGAATAGATACCTAATCAAATGTTTTCTAAGTCTAAAATGTATGTACATTGTACATATAATATAGTCTATGCTATACTAACCGTTAAAACGTACCTAGCGACGAACCCGAGCGAAGCGAGTGTGAGTCGATAGTTCATTATAAAAATATTACGTATTTTCACATATCGATTATTATTTATTCATAAAAAAATCGGTTCACAGTAAGTTTTATTAAAAAAAACCTACTTACATAGAATAAGTTTTGTGAATATTGTTAATTTCATTCTCTATACTCACTATATGAATATTATATTATATAATAGTAAAGGTTATAGTTTTTTATCTGTACTTACCATACTACATGGTAAATTTTAAGGCAGATAAATAAGAGGTTGCTAGCGAACGCAAGAAATACAATGCTGTTTATAACGTCGTCGAAAGTACGGACCAATCGCGTAGCTCTATTATAATCTTCACGTAACGTCCGCCAATAGGAAGCGGGCATATACTGAAAAATCTATACATATAATAAAATTCTAACTGAGTCAAATCTGTACATTAAATATTTTTTGGAAAATCTTTTTGAAATAGACATTATTATCGATTCAGAGGCCCAATCTATAGTTTTTAGAATTTTTGTCTGTCTGTCTGTCTGTTTGTCTGTTACCGCATCACAGAAAAACTACTGGACAGATTTTGATGAAATTTGGTATGCTCAATGGTCATAGCTGATTATCCGGGTCAACTATAATTTATCCGACCGACTACTCAAACCTAGGACCCCTGAAACTGCAGCCGATCATACTAACTACTTAACTTATAAAGTGTTATGATATTTTTATTTTAACAATAAATAATTTTAATTCTATGAGTACCAACAATGTGAATAATTTTACTTACCTTTCCTTCACAAGATAAGATCTTCTTATTTATTTGTTCCAATATGGATGTTAAATAAAAGCTGATACAAATAATGAATATATGAGAAAAGCTCCACATTATTGCCGACGGAGTTTTATAAACCTGTTAACATATATACAATATACATATAATTCAAAGAAAACATAATATGAAAGTTAATGAAGACTTGTAGATGGTAAAATAGTAAATATTTCTATGTTCAATTATTGTTATTGAACCATGATTGTTATATTATAATATTACTAGCAGAACCCGCAGCTTCACTCGCGCTAAAACTACAAAAAAAAAAGTAGATTTCATACAAATTTTCATCCCATATCTTACTCTTTTATGGAATGATTTCAAAAAATGCTAAAACACGGACTTATTTAATTGTATTGGAGAGCAATTATCCCAAGTTTCAAGTAATTCTGATCATAAATATTTTTTAAGTTGTATTATAACTTGTTTTCCCGTGGGAGTGAGATAATCTCTCGCGATAAAAAATAGCCTATGTCACTCTCCAGCACTCCAACTATCTCCACACGAAAAACGTGACATGAAAGAAGGGCAAAGAAAGAAAGAAACAAACAAACAGACTTTCACATTTATAATATTAGTAAATAATGGATAATTAATGAAAGATAATTAATCCACACACTACTTTTAACTCTCGAATCAACTATATAGGTGGAATGTAGGTAATCTAAGATATAAGTTATATAGACTTTAGCGCACGGCGACCAATCTCTTTGAGACTAGACATATACGTAGTAGGTATTATAGCGCACAAGTACACTCTCAATCTCCGGCGGAACAACTCGACGCGACCAGAGAGACCAGATGCAGGATCGACAGATATACGCTCTCCGAGGCGCGAAGGTGTAACACCGTCAACTTTCCAACCCCGGGCTGTTACTGATATTTCTTAATAGAAAACCCCAATTGACCCAACTATACTTGACCCAACTCGGGACTCGAACCCAGGAACTATGGAGCTACAGCAATTCATGCTAGCCGAAGCCACGCATAGACTAGGAGAAAAGTATTATGGTTGGTAAGGATAAATAGTTCTAAATAAAAAATTACCACTAAGCAGATCCCAGCTACAAGAGAGTACTGGAAGTTGATCATGAAGAACCAAGGAAACATAATCTTTATGAATATTTGGAACTTATTGTCACTATCCGAGTAACAATCTCGGACAACTGCTGCTTTTGAGGCCAAAGAAAATATGTACTCCACTGGAAATTAGTATAAAATATGACATAGGGCTTGATCCACTGATATTATTGATATTGTTGATGAATGAACATAAACTATTTAAATGTTAATTTTTACATAACAAGTTTTTAGTAAGCCATTTCAGGCTTTATTTGTCCAATGTATCTTATTTAACTTTAAAGGAAAAAAATTGAAATGAATCTTAATATTTTGTACTTGTGCTTTTTCTGTTTATCGTACTTCGTAGATCTACATGAGATATGACCAATTTTTTCTGTCTTTTCTTATTATTAACAAGAGTGTATCAATGTTGTTTAAGGTTTAGTGAATATGATTAAGACTGTTGGGGCTAAAAATGGATCTTTTCAACAGAAAATACTTATTATGATATTATAATAATGATCCAACTTATATGCTTTTTTATTTTACTATATGACGGAAGCTCTCAAAAGGTCGATTTTTCCTACTTCATTTACAAATATCATCATATCAGTAGTAGCTTAATTTCACAAAATTTTCATAAATTATAGTCTCCCTTAAAAATCCAAAAACGGATAGGTGACAACCATATGAAACCTTATGAAACCATCTGTACAATAGTTTCTGAGTTTAATTCGAACAAACACAAATTCAGTGTGACGGAAGACTTTAACTTAAATATATACGGATATTATACTGTCAATCAGTGTTATAGTTTTTATTATTTATGTTTATTTACTTACGGGTAGTAAAACCTATAATACTGACAACTGCTATCTTGCATTTGTAAGTCACAGAGGGATCTATATACTCGTTTAACTCGGATGCACCCACTTGTTTCACTAGATAATGCCATTTAGTTGCCAAGCGAATGAACAAAATACATGTCAGGCAATTCAAGAAGAATACCGAAAAGTGTGCTGAAATAAAAAAAAAATCTATAGAAGAACCGTACAGATCATGGTAACATATTATATGGGATATAATAAATTCTTAACGTCTATATCGAATACACATTTACCGGTACCGACTTTTTAAAGCTATATAAAGAAAAATAAATGTTTGTATGTTTGTCCTTATATATGCCTTAACCAATGATGCGATTGTGATGAAACTTTTTGTTTATTTATTATTAAGTGTAAAATATCTATATATTTTTAAACCAGCTGAGTGAAGGACGACTATATTTCGGATCTTATACTAAAACTAGCGACTCGCCCTCATCCGATCGGGTTTTGTCCTTTGTTACGTTTTTACATTTAGTATAGATTTCTCTGAGATTAGATAATTTCCCGCAGTAAAAAGTATTCTATAAGTTGACTCGGGTAACCAGCTATCATCATACAAAATTTAATCAAATTATGTCCAGTAGTTTTTTCGTGAGGCGTTCCCAGACAGACTGACAGATAGAGAGACAAAATTCTAAAAACTATAGATTTGGCTGCTGTATCGATAATAAATACTATTTCAATAATATTTTCCAAAAAATATTTAATGTTCCAGATTCGACTTAGAATTTTATTATATGTTTTATATGAATTTTTTGTTATATGAATTTTATTAGATGCTCCTTGAACTTTAATATATTTTTTTAAATATTTAATTTAATGCGGCTTAACAAAAACTATTATATTTTATAGAAGAGGCAGCCGTAATTCCGGTGTATCTCTAATAGAAATAAAGTTTTCTTTAAACTACTTACAAATTAAATTATTATTTATTGAAGAAATTAATAATCTGTAAAAGCTGAGAATTGAAAATAAAAATTGTCCAAAGCACATCATCAAGCTTATTGCATATCTCCACGATAAGATTGGGTATCTGAAATTGGACAAAAATATTTTTTAACGGATTTTAGCATTTGTGATATGGTTTGAAACCAAAGAACGATAAAATAAAGCCAAACGAAAAATGCATGAACACAAACAACTAATGTTAAATGTTGATGTCCTCCTGATACGATACGGCGATAGGATACGGCGGCTAACCTAACCTAAGACCGTGTCGAATAACCACTTGTATTGTTAGTTAGTCTCAATAAGTGTAGGTACCGTGGCTAAAACGGTTAAAAATACATTATTATTATTATTAACCGACTTCCAAAAAGGAGGAGGTTCTCAATTCGTCGGATTTTTTTATTTATGTTCACCGATTATTCGAAGACACCTGAACCGATTTGGTTTTTTTTTGTTTCAATGCGTAAACTTCCCAGGTAGTCCCGTATAAATTCTATCGAACTCGGTCGAGTGGTTTTTTTAAAAATCAACAATAAATATTTATTTAAATAAATTCTTTAATCGAATATGTTATTAAAAAACTTTTTCTTACAAATTACCTGCTTATTACCAAACCAACCAACTTCCAGTAACTTGGCTCGCACCGACTTCGAAAATATCTGATTAGGTATCTATTCTAAATGAAAACCCCCGTTTAGTTATTTTTTACATTTTAGTACCTGGAAGTTGGTTTTTATTTTATTTCTTAAAGTTTTATTATTACATTCTTTAGCTTAGAGAATTACAGTATCGGTACTTTACAATATGCAATATGTAGAAAAATTGGTTAGCATTTTAATCCTCAATCGACCAAAAAAATTGTCTTCGGTTCATATAGTCGTATGCATCATTTTTATGACGTACAACAAGATTGAAATAAAAAATATAAACAGCAATGATTTCAAGGTTTGATTATAATGATTATTATAATAAGATTTTTGAAAAAATTATGTACAGACGCAACATTCACAACATACACAACAATATTTATCATTTATGTCATCATGTTTGGAAATTAAACTCACTCATGTTAAAGTGTAGTAAATATGATTACTTACTAGTTTTTGCTCGCAGCTTCGCTCCCGTAGCAAGTAGGGCTTAGATCAATTGTAGCCTATGTCCATCCATAGCGCAATCTATGCCCTTGCATAATTTTATCAAAATCTGTTCAGCGGCTTAAGCGTGTAAAGGTAACAGATGGAGTTGTTTTTACATACATAATATTAGTATGGATATTATTTTCTTACCTTCTCTTTGTTGGATTAGGATTTGAGTAATCAATCATAGGAAACACACCAAGGCACTGTCCACTTATAATGAAATATTTCATTGTGCTATGAAATAATTCAACTTGCTCATTATATGTTGGGGGGTTTCTTGTAAAATATTCGAACGCGCGATTTACTGTTGAAATAATGAAAGTAAATTTAAAACGAGCATAGACTTATTTATTTCTAACTTAGTATGTTTTTTAATATTATTTTATTATAATATTATTACAAAGCAAATTCCTTTTTTGTTTGTGTTAGTACTCGTATGTAAAGAAATCGTGTCATGGCTTTACTGAGAAATATTTACATTAGTAACTTACCCTTATTCGTTTGTATATTAAATTTCATTAAAATCCGTCCAGCTATTTTAGCGTTAAGAAATAATAAACATCCACAAACACACATACAAACTTACACATGCTTAATAGTGTGATAAATTATAAATCTATGGAAAGCTACGTATACAAAAATTTTAAGAATGAGCTATCTTCGGTACCTTTCGAGCAAAGTTAACCTTGAAGATATTCTTAACATGAGTACAAAATTCTTTGTAAATAATATACTTTATTTTTCTGCGAAATTTTACGAATAAAAAAGGTCGTAACAAAAGAGAAAGTTAAATATTAAGTATACGGTACATGTTGCTGTAACAGTTCGAACTGAGTAGGATAAATCTCAAAATTTCCTACGATATTCTGATTTGATTGATTCATTTATAAAAATCCACAAAAATCTATGGGAAATACCTACATGATTTCAGATTCTTAGGACTTGAAAACATTTTTTTTATTTCAGTAACATAATGTGCCTAAATAAATTCTTTTCGGATATATTTTTGTTACCTATGTTTCGAATGCTTTCGAGCAAACATGGCCACGGGAGAGACTAAAATTTTAGACGTCTCAATAGTTTTTATATAGAGACACAGACAGTGTCTCCCCACAAAATTATACAATAATTTGGAGGAAAAGACGAATAGTCGAAGTACCTGAGTATATTTGTATTGTAATTTTTTTTTTAATAATCTGAATAAATTATATAATTAAATATTGTAGTGTGTATTTTAATTTTGATTGTTATTATTATAACTCTTACAGTTTCATTACTTAAGTAGTACTTTCCTAATCTAAACTCTAAATAACGGTCCGAGAGCTGGTGAACATTTGAGGGTAGGTAATTGAGGCACTACAGACAATTTTGTAATTCTCCTTGATGGACCCCTTAATGTAGCCGACTCGTCGAAGTCGAGTCGTCGAAGTCGAGGTATAGCTGACGGGTAGCGGCGTCCATGCGAGCTCTCAGGTGAAATTTCGGAGCTAAATCAAAATCTCAGTCGTATAATATAATACGTTCATTTTCTTATTTTAATTGTGAATTATTAAAATTATTATTATGAGAGAAGGAATTATTTAGGAGCCTTCAAGGACAATTACAAAATTTTCTAAAGTGCCTCAATTACCTACCTACCCTAAAATGTTCACCAGGTCACTTATAATATATAATAAATGTACTTACAATAAGCAATCTTGGTAAAAATCCATTTATTCACATTCAAATCGTTTGCTTTCTCCCTGAAACATATTAAATGTTTAAATCTATATACATACTAGATGAATAAAATTGTCTGTTTGTAATGTCAAAATAATAGGTTTTTACTAAATGCATATGAAATTATATACGGTACATATTTAAAAAAAACACAACTTTTAAAATTTTTGTATATGTTTGTCTGTTTGTTTCAGTTAATCTCCGAAACGGCTGGACTGATTTTGACGGCATTTTCCCTGGCACAGCTGATGCTATAAGGAGTAACTTAGGCTACTTTTATTTTAGACAAAAGAATCAGAATTCAGCTCAAAAATTCAAAACGTACCAAGGGAATCGAACGAAACGCGGATAAGTCGCTGGTACTAAATAAAGGCGAAATTATTTTTTTAAGGTTTACAGGTATTTGGTTTTTTTGTTATATTGGTTTCGTTTTAACGTTTAGTATAGATTTCTCAGAGATAAGATGTTACCCCGCTGTAAAAAGTATCCTTTATGTTAACTCGAATGACCTGCTATCATTATACCACATTTCATCAAAATCTGTCCAGCGGTTTTCTCGTGATGCAGTCACAGACAGACAGACAAAAAGGGTACAAGTTTAGTATATGGGCGCGGCCCCTACAGAAGTGAGTGGGTATTTTCGGATAGAGGAGTTCATAGGGAGTTCAAATATATATAAATTATTTTGAGGAAACGAAGGAGTCAAAAGTTATTGAGACTTAAAGTTAGAACATTTCCATACATTTCGATACCTAATAAATAAGACATTAGAAAAGATAAACATACCTTTAACGAATAATAAACATCCTTTTTCGTGTAAAATCCATATTTTCATAACAAATAAGGCTTTATTTTATTAATATTTTGATAATTTATATTAAGGCTTTATTTTAATAATAAACTGCCTCGGTGGTGTAGAGGCTAGCATGTACGGCTGCACACCCGGAGGTCCTGGGTTCGAGTCCTGGGTCGGGCCAAGTTTAGTTATTGAGTCTTTCTGTAAAGTAAGCCTCAGTAACAGCCCGGAGTTGGGAAGTTGGCGGTTATTCACCACCGTGCCTCGGAGAGCACGTAAAGCCGTCGGTCCTGCACCTTAACTCTCACTGGTCGTGTCGGCCAGTCGTCCCACCGGAGTATGAGAGTGACAGGAACAGAGAGTGCTCTTGTGCCTGCGCGTACACTTGTGCACTATAATACCTATCTCCTGCGCAGTTGGCTAATCTCTACGAGATTGGCCGCCGTGGCTGGAATCGGTCAGGAGAACGTCATTTTGATAATTTCATTAAAAACAATAAACAAAATAAGCTTAAATTTTGACAAAACTGTCAATTTCTGTTTTATATACCGCTTTCAGAACATAACAGATTATAGCTTAATAATTAGTTAAGAGTTATGCATATGAAAAGTAAAAATTGACGTCAGATTATTAAAATTTTAAAATAGTAATATGCTATTTTCAATTCATAGATACATTTACGAATTTTTATTTCATTTATGTAAAATATTGAGTTATATAATCAATTTACATTTAGCAAAAATTTTTAAACCATTATTTGATTTTGTTATCTGTGATGCTTTTCAGTATTTTTGGCGGGTAGTCACAAAATACCGCGAAGTTCAATAGTGGATGTAAATACGATCTGTACTCATTAAACGTGTTTAGAATTTATATTTTTTGCTCTTTTACATAGTTATTTTTCTCATAATTTTTTTCCAGTAGTTATTAGTTTTTGTTAATTTTCGTATACGTTCGTTTCGAGCCTTTTGTTTTAATAGTATTACTATAGTTTTATATGTTCTTAGTGTTTTAAGTGTACTCATGCAGATTATAAACGTAAGTAGACTATTTTTTTAATCTAAGTGTATTATTTATTTTCGATTAAGTGGCAGTCCGACTTGGATGGCGTAGGTTGAGAGTAGTGCTTTACGTTAATTTAAAATTTAGTGATAGAGTTGACTCATTATTTGAAAAATTATTTTTGCACTTGGAAGTGACATTTTGACATTTCCAAGTATCAACATGGCAGTAATGTCATAATAATGTATGGAAATGTTGTAACTTTAACTCTCAATTACTTTGTACTCGTTCGTTTCCTCAAAACAAAATTTATATATTCGGACTCCCTATTGCCTCCCCTATCCAAAAATACCACCCACTCCTCTAGGGGCCACGTCCCACATACTAAACTGCAGCCACCGAATCAAAAAAGGAGGATCAAATTGAAATTTGATCCTCTTTTAGAAATTTAAAACGAGTCTATCCGCTAAGTCCCATTATGATCTTTTACTGTAAATAACAATTGTGAGCTTCATTCATCTAAGCCAGTTATTATGTTACTGACACTAAAATTCATTTTATTAATAAATAATTGTATAGACAGAGTCCGTAAAAAATGTTAAATTCAAAAACAGCATAATTTTACTGTATATACTAAAAGTTATTTAGTACTTATATTGACCATTACAATATATTAAATCTCTAATAGAAATTAAAGCATTTATTTACCTCGCTTGGTCTTCAAGATTCTTCGAGTTAGTTTTTATACCAATAATTGCTATTCCATTTACTTCAGCATCTGAATTTTCTGTTATAGAAACAAAAATGGATAAAATCATCTATACTAATATTATAAACATGTAAAGTTTGTGAATTGTGAGTTTGAGACCTTGTAGGGAGTAATCTCTGGATCTACTGAACCGATTTAGATAAGAAGATAGTTTGAGACCGCGGAAAGGACATAGAATACTTTTTATCCCGGAAATCATCCCTGAACGGGATGAAAATGGGGATGAAATTTTGTATGGGGAACCAACCTAGGGACGACCCCAAGCGAAGTGAGAGTGAGTCGCTAGTACTAAACTAAAATGAAAATGGTATTTAAAACTATACGTTGTTATCAATTTTATTAAACTCACAGATTTAGCTCTATCTGTAATCAATCTAATGTTCGCCCAACGGTCGAAATCGACCGTAATCATTATTATATTTTACTCAATGTGTAACAAAAACTATTTTCAATTTTTTTATTTATATCACTAAAGCTCGACAATTGCTACTAAACAAAAAAAAATCGTTTCACAAACAGTGTAGCAAAAGGTACTGAACTTTTATGTCTTTATAGATTCATTTCAAGTACTAAGTTCAACCGTATTACTGAGTATTTAATAGCTTTTTGATATATTATATAACAAAGTATGTAACATTTCTGTGCATAATACCACGCCAATTAGTTTCTAAGGTACAGCAAGAAAGTTGGACAAATAAACAAACAGAGATTTATATTATTAGTCAAAAATTTGGTAGTGTTTCAATTATTTTTATTGATATTACAAAAACTTACCAGTATTGTTTTTGTTTTTTACATTAACATGTACGGGATGTATAGACATGTTTACAGAAAGACGTTCTTTGTGCTATCAGATTAAATCTATTCAGTTTTTCATGAGCACGAAGGCTTGATTATAATAAATTATACTCTTTTATAGATACATAATATATGAAGATGTCAATTCGTTAAATTCTATACCAATCCAACTTTTTACCTTAGGCTTTCACAAGATTGAATATTGAATGTTTAGTAAAGTGTTTTGGAAAGAGTGGTATAACTTTGGAATGGTTTTGTATATATTTTCATTAAATTCATGTAACTTACGTGTACTTTTCCAAACTGAAGCGACATTTAGTTAAATATATGTACATATAAAAATATTTGTTTACCAAATCCATCTCTTAGGGTAGAATAATTACAATGTAAATGATTTTGTCCACGATATACTTTTTTTGTTAAAATTCAATAATAGTTTCTTTTACTGTTTTTAATTACACAAAATTAAAACTTCTGAATGGTATTTTATTATTCAATTAATCAATCCCTTTGGCTTTTCTCTATTTGGGGTCAGCCCTCCAAATACTTTTACGCCACTTTTGGCGATTTTGCGTCATTTCTAGCGTTAAGGCCATCGTTAACAGAGATATCATTGTGGATTGCCCTTGTCCAGTCGGTGGGCGTCCTCCGTTTATTCTGTCTTCCTTAATGGCCAAGACCTGTCTAGTCATATTGTCTTCACTACTGTACGTTACGTGGCTAAACCTTTTCTTCCATTTTTTGCTGTATTTCAGCTACTTTAAACGACCCACGGTTGTACTTTTTTGGATTTTGTTTTGGACCTTATCTTAAAACTATCTAATTTTTAAATTATGCATCGACGACGTTTCGCTCAGTTTGTAGTGATCCTACTTGCTGTGCCAATGGTCGCGGGTTCGAGTCATGGGCGTGTATTATAAATATTATAATATGTATGTATTTAAAGTTATATATATGTTGTGTATCAACTATCTGGTATCCATAACACATGCCTCGTATCTTACCATGGAACTAGATGGTGATGTGTGTTAATATATTTATACATATTTATCAAAATGCCACTTATGACAATTGATTAAAGCATTTAACAATCCCTTAATGCTTCTTTTACAAAATGCTCCATCCATTATCCAATTAGCACGCTTACGATGAAATCGTATCAGATTATAGACAATTGATACTTGTATTTGTTTGGATGGAAAAGCGGTTCGACAATTAAGCTGAATAAATTAGTTAAATATTTTTATGGAAACAATAATCAAAGCATCTTTAAAACGCTTTTCTTCTTTAAGCATTTCAAATTTGTATATACACGACTAGACTATACCGTTCCTAAATACATTTCCCAACGTTAAAAAAAGGTCTACCGAATGTAATATAAGTAGCACTTATATATATATATATATATATATATATATATATATATATATATATATATATATATATATATATATATATATATATATAATCTAGGAGCGGCCAAGCGCTCTACATAAGCTGGTTGAGAAGAATAAAATAGTATTGATTTAAAAAAAACGCCTGATAAAAAGCAATAGCAACCACTATATCTCTGGTTCGTTACGTTTAAGAGAGTTAGTTTTATTTTTGATTTACTTCTTACATAGTCTTGTAATTATGATCTAAGTTATTACTGGCGAAACAAAACAAAAATTATACCAAAAAATTGCAAACACTTTTCATACAAATGCCCTCCGGTTGTTCCAGCTTGAAAAAGTAACAAATATTGTGTACATAAATTTTGTTGTGTTCATAAATTTTTCGCAATAATAATATTAATGTAATGTGGTTTTAATTAAACACATAGAAGGTATATACTAACAAGTGGAAAGAAGGAATCCTAAAAAATGTATATAAAATATTGTATATATAAAATGTAAATATTGTATTATTTACTTAATTTTTCAACGACTTCATTTAATAAGAGCGAACCTGACTAAAGTAAACAAAATCATTTATAGTAATAAATCAACACCATAGTCCATATGTTATCTGTCATCGATAATATCGGTGAATATTTTGGGTCAAATATATTTTCCTTTTAGGCGCTTTTTAAACTTCATAGGTAAAACATGTACCTATTATATATATATATATATATATATATATATATTATATATATATATATATATATATATATATATATTAATTCTTTTAAAATAAATTAATATACGTATATTCTTTTTAAGGAACATTAAATTTTGATACTTTTATAATTATTTTACGTTCTCTGTTTTTTGAGTTACTATTAGCATGGTGATATTGATATACGAAGCATGTATCATTTATGCGCAAAGCTCTAACGATCTATTTAAGCTAACATTATCTTACACTAGCATGTTTTAGATAGACTATATGTATATAAATAGGTATGATGAATTTTATATCCCTTACTTGAGAAATGATCGATTCCCCTTACAAACTTTCGCCCCCTTTTCACCCACTTAAGAGATGATTTCCGGGATAAAACAACGTTAAAATTTAAATCTTTGACCTTTCTCAGGATATCTTCTTAAAGTACAAGAAGATAAGTCAGAGGTGATAAGTTGAATTAGATAATTTACTAGTTTACTCGAAAACACCAAATTAATAATGACAGACGAACCTAAATAAAAATATAGTATTATTTCTAATTCTGAACCTACGAATATAGCCGTATCCTTAATTGGACTAATGTAATGGAATAATACGTTTCAGTAAAACTTCTAATTTCTTCACCCATTAGAGGTTCAAAGGAGTCGAAATGAGCGAAAAATATCCTATGAAAATTAAAGGTTTCTATGAAGGTATTAGGAAAATATTATATCGTTGCAGAATCGTTGGACATTTACCTATTTCTGGATTATTAAACCGCAACAGTCAATTTTCTAGGTAAGTTCTTACATTACTTATAAACTAGCTATTCCCCCTTACTTGTCTACATGTGCCAACATTTTTTAAAACTTCAAATTCCTTCTAAAGTAATACTATATTTCTTGAACGAAAAGCAGAAGATAATCAATTGCCACATTTTTTTTTCAGAATTTAAAGTAGGTACCCTTTATTGCTTTACTAAATCAAAGAATTTATTTTTTCTTTTTTTTTTATCTACTTTCCTGTGGATATCCCTATAAAATAGACCAAATCGTTTTATTTACACACAAAATATATGTACTGTGGGAAAGCTATTGATGATGTCTTCCTGACCAATCCAATAAAAAACCTCTCTGAGACTAGATAACTGCGTAGGAGTTATTATAGTGCACAAGTGTTCACGCAGCACAAGCATTCTTTATTCCTTTAACTCTCAAATTCCGATGGAACGATAATTCGACCCGACCTATGAGAGATCAGGCATAGTAAAGACGAGCTTTATGTTCTCACCAGAATAGCTTTTGCGGAATCACAAACAGACATTTGTATTTAACAAATATATGAATATAATGTGATGGCTCAATTCAGGTTTTAGATACTTTTTTCCGAGTTGTATTTTCGTTTCGCACCAGAATTAAATCTATACATATAATAAAATTGTAACTAAGTCGAATCTGTACATTAAATATTTTTTGGAAAATCTGATTGAAATAGACATTATTATCGATACAGAGTCCGAATCTATAGTTTTTAGAAATTTTGTCTGTCTGTCTGTCTGTCTGTCTGTTTACCTGTGGAGGGATTTAGATGAAATTTGGTATGATGATAGCTGGTTATCCGGGTCAACATATAGGATACATTTTACTGCGGGAAAATATTTCATCTCTGAGAAATCGATACTAACCGTCAAAGCCTACCTATTCCATAAAATATATTTTTATCCTTAAGAAAGGTCGTATTCTGTACTACATGTTTTGAAATTATACTTTTTATTATTTATAGATGTTCGAGAGCTTGGTCTCCGTATAGTTTTTACTATACAACAAGTTTGATATTTATGATAATGACAGTTACGTTACATTTCTACGCTGTTATATGTAGAGGAAATCGTTACAAAGAAATGGGTATGTACAAATATCTACATATAAGTTGGCAAAGACAAAACAGTTCAAAAACTTTTTTGTCCTCTGTTTATCAACCAATTTTTTCGACGAGCATTTGTCTTATAAAATAGTTTTTTGGACACAGTTTTTTTTTATATTTAGAGGTAAACAAGAAATAATTTTTACTTTACGTCACTTTGCATTACTTACGAATTTTTAATAATGATTATGGTCGAAATTCGACCACTAGGCCATCGCTAGTATTAATATTAATAAGTCTATCCAAATATATAAAACAAAGTCGGGTTTGATACAAAACTTGTAACTCGAGAAGTGCTGGACCGATTTTTATGATCTTTGTTTTGTTGCACCTTCACCCCGAATAGCAGAATAACTGTTAAAACATCAGGAAAAAAATCACCAAAATAAAATTTGAAAAAATATCTTTTCTATATTAGGCGTCAAAACGTACCTAGCGACGAACCTGAGTGAAGCGATAATGAGTCGCTAGTGAGTAATAAAGTATTATGATGTCATGTAGAATTTAGTCCAATTAGAAAGCTTAGTCCAATTTAAAGAATATTGCGGTAAGTTTGTATGTTTTGAACAAAATATCCAGTTTTAGTTCTTACTGCAAAAAAAAACACGATAATAATAACAATTGTATGATTACATATTTGATTAATTCATCGCCTTAGTGTAGTCATAATTCTACAACTCTATCTATATATTTGCTCGATGTACTTATGACATAACATTTTTTATAGGAAGACTATTCAAACAATGTATAGGAGTTACAGCATCTATATATCTATTGAAATTTTCTTTAAACTGGAACTGTATGTTGAAGAAAATTGAAGCAAATGAAAGATTGTTACCACCATTTAAAAAACCGGAGCTTATTTTTAAAATAACTAGCCGAATCACATTATTTATGCTTTTGGTTGGTTTACGTAAGTAAAATTGAATATTTATGAAACACGGGACTAATAAGTTTTTGCTGTTATTCCGCCTAAAGACCAAAGTACCAAATTAGAGTGCCGTTTCTCTTAAATTGCTATAATAATAATATATTGACCGATTTCGACCACGGTACCCATCTCAATAGACTAGTATGCGCACAGGAGATGGTATAGTGTACAAATATGCATACATACACTCTTTTCCTTTCACTGTGAACCAGCGATGGGACGACGGTTCTATAAATTTAAGGGTTCCGTAGCAAAAAGAATTGGACCGTACTAATTTTTGTTAATATCAGTCTTTGTGAAATTCTATATAATATTACGATACAACGTAGCGGAGTAATTACACATAATGAAACAATTCAACGCGGAACTGTTTGCAAATGCTAGTATTATACCTAAAATGATAGCGAAGAACGTGTGAGTATCTATATATTAATATGCGAAGATAAAACAGTTCAGGACCCTATTATTAAAGTAGTGGTAGCCCAGTGGTAACACGCTCGCTTGGGAAATCGAGCCAAGCGGGATCAAGTCCCGAGTCTCGCACCTCTGATATTTAATGCGCGAATCATTTCCAATATAATTACCACTTGTCTTACGGTGGTCCCACTAAAATATCGCAAGGAAACCTGCATGTCTGAGAGAAGTGCCTGTGTTTCGAAAAACATATGAAGTCCGCCAACTCGCACTTCGCCAGCATAGTGGACTATGGCCTGATCTCCCTCCTATTGAAGGGAGCCCCGTGCTCAGCAGTGACACATTAAAAAGGGCAACACACCCCATTCTGCTTTGTCTGTGATTTTCTATTTTAATTTTTTTTGTTAAGTAGCTATATAAGAATTTAAAGGTAATCAATAGAAAAATTGGGAACAGTTTTTTATATAGATATTTATTTTTTATATAGAAATTTTCAATGATGATTACGGTTGAATTTCGACCAAAAAAAAAAAACAAATAAAATATTATAAAGTTCTAAATTTAATAATGTTATATTTACTAAAAATTACAGTCGAGTACGTTGTTAATTTAATTTTCGTCATTCAAATATTTGGATGTCACACGAAGCAGAGCTCCTACATCGAGGCCTACTACGATAAGTATTATAGATGGTTCATGGGTAAAATTCCTTTCAATATCGGGATTATTATTTTAATCGAGGTATGTATTATTTATGAGTAGTTATTGTATCATTTATGCACGTTTATTGTTTGAAAATATGCAGATATATACTACGTAGCTATTAAAATAGAAGATATTGTACTTATGTATGATAATAATACAAGAAACAGCTGTAGTAGCCCAGTGTGACTGTTGAAGCAATTTCTTTCTGATTTCCAACATGATTACCACGTCATGAAGAAAAACATCGTGTTGAAATCTGTTTGTCCTAAGAGAATTTACATAATTGTAAAAATGCGCACCAGCTTGCATTGTAGCATTCTTGACTACATGTTCTGGTGAATTGCATTGAAAGGAGGTCCATGTCCATCAGTGGGACATTAAAAATGGCTGAATATGCATGATAATAAAAAGAAAATGTTGAATTATGAATGCAATTTTTTAAAAAAAAGTAACAATTCAAAATACGAACAGTCGCCTTCGTATTTATCTAACTATCCCATTGTTAATTTTTAATATTGTAAATATGAAAGTTTGGATGGATGTTTGTTATTGAATCACGCCAGAACGGCCGAATGGATCTGGATGAAATTCGGCACAGAGATAGATTAAAGTCTGGAATAGCACATAGGTTACTTTTATCTCGGAAAAATTTACAGTTCCCGTGGGATATTTATTTTTGTTTTTCACTAAGGACGAAGTTGTTGCTAGTTATAATATAAATTGCAGATTTTCTTTTGTTTCAGATTATAAAATTGAAACTAGCTTTTGTGTACTATTTTGTAGATGTTATAGTAGTAGCGGCCACTCTTTACTTAATATATCGATTCCGGGATTTTAACCGGCTTATGCGTTTAAGACAAAGGAAAGTGAGTATGAAAGTTATTGATAAGCGTTTATCGGAGTCTACTATTTCAAAGTTTTTCGCTTTATAATAATGCCCTCTCAGCCGATTTGTGTTACGGCGGTAAACTTCACTGAGATTAGCTAACTGCACAGGAATTACCCACAAATTATGGGCAGATAGAAGTGATTTTTTGTCAGAAAAATCCAATATTTATATATGGCTCGACCTGAGACTCGAACCCAGGACCTCTGGATCTGCAACCCTTACATGGTAATCACTTAATATTTTCTTAGATTTACGCGAATGTTTGACATTATTAAATAAAACTATCTTTTCGGATTATTTCGCGGATTTATTTTGATTTTTGGTTCCCGACGTTTCGAATGCTTTACAGCATCCATGGTCACGGGAGAGACTGAGGTGTTACATGTCTTGAATGTATAGTTGTTACAGACAGCCTACCCACAATTAACAAAATGAAAGTTGCACCAATTACATTACAATATTTTTTAACTTTAAACATTTTTATAATTTTATAATTTTAATTATAATTGAATATGGAAAATTATTTATTTAATTTTTGCTATTATTTTTATAATTATTACAATTTTAAAAATATTAATTAGTAATCTATATTTAGTGTTGCCATTATTATATTTATAACCATAAAGAAAAATATAAAATATAGTATTAATTATTTAAGCCATATAATTTAAAAAAGTTAAAATTAATTAAGGATAATAATTTTAATTTAGTTTGCTATTATTTAAAAACAAATTACTAAGCAACACTATTAATATATACTTTTACAAATGAAAAATGAAAAATATTAATCAGATAAGCTGTCATTTTGATCTACACAGTATGAACTTACTACATCTGCCTGTCTGTTATGTTTATATTTATTATTTGATTTTATTATATTAATAACAGGATCCCATGACGATGGTAGTACCCAGCCATCTTCCCTATTGAAATTTGGATGTTTTTTAATTTCAATGGCTTCTCGAATCATTCTAGGGCGATATCGGTTTTCTTTCGCCAGGATTTGAGGTCTATCGAAACGAATATAATGGCTTGGGCGGTCCTGGCTATGTTTGCAGACAGCAGATGTTGTATTGCGACGGTGCTTCACATCAGCTATGTGTTCTTTGACCCGGGTTCTAATGGATCGCTTTGTTTGTCCAATGTAAGAGAGCCCACAATCACAATCAAGCTTGTAAACTCCTGCATCTTGTAGAGGGATGTGGCACTTGACAGGTGGTAAGAACTGACTAATTTTCCTTGGCGGCTTGAAGTAAGTTTTAATTGAAGCTCGCTTTAGAATGTAGCCAATCTTGTCAGTGACTCCTTTCATGTATGGCAAGACTGCAGGGACGCGCTCGACTGTGGCTGGTTTCACTCGGTCACTGTGACGCAGGCGCGGCACTTGCAGCTTGTTGTCACGCAGAACTTGCTTGACATGTTGCAGTTCTCCGGCCAGGTGTTGCTCGTCACAGATCCCGCGCGCTCTCTGAAACAAAGATTTTCCCACGGTAGCTAACTGTGAAGGATGGTGGTGAGATTCACCGTTCAGGTACCTATCAGTATGGGTCTTCTTTCTATACACAGTATGACTCAAGGTGTTATCTGGGTTTCGTTTAACTAATGTAAATAATGTAATGTGTAATAATTATAAAAATAATAGCAAAAATTAAATAAATAATTTTCCATATTCAATTATAATTAAAATTATAAAATTATAAAAATGTTTAAAGTTAAAAAATATTGTAATGTAATTGGTGCAACTTTCATTTTGTTAATTGTGGGTAGGCTGTCTGTAACAACTATACATTCAAGACATGTAACACCTCAGTCTCTCCCGTGACCATGGATGCTGTAAAGCATTCGAAACGTCGGGAACCAAAAATCAAAATAAATCCGCGAAATAATCCGAAAAGATAGTTTTATTTAATAATGTCAAACATTCGCGTAAATCTAAGAAAATATTATGTGAACCAGTACGGACTGGAAACCGCAAACAAGATACGCCGGTTAGAAGATCTAAAGACAAAGCGCGCAAGATTATTAACATCGTTAACTTTCTTGAAGAGATGTCGTGATCATCGTCTCATTCCTACGTGTGTGAAAATATCTTCCAAAAAGAACATACGAGGAAGCGCTAAGATCGTAAACCAGGCAAGTTTTAAGTTGTTACGGACAGTGATTCGACAAAATCGCCGCGATCTACGCAGAAACGACCGGGACATTGAACAGACGTCTAATATTGTTAAGACAGTATTGACACCATCTGATTTCAACGATTGCATTGACACTTTAAATAAGCGTGAAACAACCAAATATAATCAGTGCAAAATTAAACATATTTTAAAATATCAAAAACTCGTTGAAAAATTAAACATCAAAAAGAAAAAGAAAACCATAGAGCATAACGGAACGCGCCCGTCTACCACAGATACACACTCGTGCGGACCTCAAGCTGTTGTCAATCTGTCAAAACAAACGTTGGACGAACCTACTATTCGGGTACTAAATAAAGGTTTGAATTTTGCTGTAACGCCTACGCGCATTCCTTATGAAAACATTATTTGCGCAGTTGAAGATGCCCTGGCCCAAAACAATATGAAAACTGAGGATATGGAGGCCATACGTCAAGATGTTTCGTCTTTATTACGTCGTAGTACTAGGCCCAAACCAAACCTCAATAAACAAGAGTATTTAGCGTTGAAGAACCTACGCAATAGGTCAGACATCACCGTTCTACGCGCAGACAAAGGAAATGCAACCGTTGTGATGGATACATCAGATTATAATGATAAAATAAAACAACTTTTGTCGGACGAGAGCACGTACAAAAAGGTTAAAACGGATCCAACTACCACCGTTTTAAATAATACTAAAAAGCTAATTAAGGAACACTCCGACACATTAAATCTTGATGTTAAAAATCTTATTCCATCATGTGCAAAACCACCTAAGTTGTATGGACTTCCGAAAATACACAAGACTAACGCTCCGCTACGTCCAATTGTGAGTCAGATCGACTCACCGACTTACAAATTGGCTAAACTAGTAGCAAAAGTACTCTCACCACTCAGAGGATTAACAAGAGCGTTCACAAAGGACTCTTACCATTTTGTCAATGAAGTTAAACACCTAAAACTCATGGACAATGAAACAATGGTTAGTTTCGATGTACAGTCTTTATTTACCAGCCTACCAGTGGAAGACTGTATTGAAATAATATCTAGGAAGCTACTAGATCACAACATGTCAATAGAATACATTGAACTTTTAAAACACTGCCTAACATCCGGCTATCTACTGTGGAATGGTGAATTCTATAGGCAAGTGGATGGAGTGGCCATGGGTTCGCCAGTCTCCCCCGTCGTAGCCGACATCTTCATGGAGGACTTCGAGGAGACTGCTCTGAACACATCACCCGTGACCCCTCGCTTCTACAAGCGGTATGTAGATGACACTTTCACTATATTACCATCTGATAAAATAACTGTATTCTTAGAACACCTTAATTCTATAAATCCTAAAATACAATTTACAATGGAATTAGAATCAGACAATACCTTAGCTTTCCTAGATGTATTAGTTAAACGAAACCCAGATAACACCTTGAGTCATACTGTGTATAGAAAGAAGACCCATACTGATAGGTACCTGAACGGTGAATCTCACCACCATCCTTCACAGTTAGCTACCGTGGGAAAATCTTTGTTTCAGAGAGCGCGCGGGATCTGTGACGAGCAACACCTGGCCGGAGAACTGCAACATGTCAAGCAAGTTCTGCGTGACAACAAGCTGCAAGTGCCGCGCCTGCGTCACAGTGACCGAGTGAAACCAGCCACAGTCGAGCGCGTCCCTGCAGTCTTGCCATACATGAAAGGAGTCACTGACAAGATTGGCTACATTCTAAAGCGAGCTTCAATTAAAACTTACTTCAAGCCGCCAAGGAAAATTAGTCAGTTCTTACCACCTGTCAAGTGCCACATCCCTCTACAAGATGCAGGAGTTTACAAGCTTGATTGTGATTGTGGGCTCTCTTACATTGGACAAACAAAGCGATCCATTAGAACCCGGGTCAAAGAACACATAGCTGATGTGAAGCACCGTCGCAATACAACATCTGCTGTCTGCAAACATAGCCAGGACCGCCCAAGCCATTATATTCGTTTCGATAGACCTCAAATCCTGGCGAAAGAAAACCGATATCGCCCTAGAATGATTCGAGAAGCCATTGAAATTAAAAAACATCCAAATTTCAATAGGGAAGATGGCTGGGTACTACCATCGTCATGGGATCCTGTTATTAATATAATAAAATCAAATAATAAATATAAACATAACAGACAGGCAGATGTAGTAAGTTCATACTGTGTAGATCAAAATGACAGCTTATCTGATTAATATTTTTCATTTTTCATTTGTAAAAGTATATATTAATAGTGTTGCTTAGTAATTTGTTTTTAAATAATAGCAAACTAAATTAAAATTATTATCCTTAATTAATTTTAACTTTTTTAAATTATATGGCTTAAATAATTAATACTATATTTTATATTTTTCTTTATGGTTATAAATATAATAATGGCAACACTAAATATAGATTACTAATTAATATTTTTAAAATTGTAATAATTATAAAAATAATAGCAAAAATTAAATAAATAATTTTCCATATTCAATTATAATTAAAATTATAAAATTATAAAAATGTTTAAAGTTAAAAAATATTGTAATGTAATTGGTGCAACTTTCATTTTGTTAATTGTGGGTAGGCTGTCTGTAACAACTATACATTCAAGACATGTAACACCTCAGTCTCTCCCGTGACCATGGATGCTGTAAAGCATTCGAAACGTCGGGAACCAAAAATCAAAATAAATCCGCGAAATAATCCGAAAAGATAGTTTTATTTAATAATGGTAATCACTTGACTAACAAGATTTTATAATATAGATTGTGGAAATACATCTATCATAATCATATTATTTAATAGCCTCGAACTTCGTCTTCTCTTCGTCTGCTTTATAAGCAGGTGTCTTATTTAATGTTCTAATTACGTTAATATTCTATATCTATATCCTAGGTTTTTCATGTTTTAACAATCTAACATCTGCCATGTTATTTAACTTTTATCATGCAATCATTTGAGCTGCTAATTTTATATTTTGATATAAGGTGGAACAAATGAACGGGACATTAATGAAATACGTGTCTTTAATATACGTTTAGTATACTTCGACTAGTAGACTTCTCAGACATGAGATATTTTGCCGCAGTAAAAAGTATCCTATACATATGTTGACCCGGATAACCAGCTATCATTACATCAAATTTCATCAAAATCTGTCCAGTCGTTTTCTCGTTATGCATTCCCAGACAGATAGACAGACAAAACCTCTAAAAACTATAGATTCGGCATCTGTATCGATAATAATGTTTATTTCAATAAGATGTGCAGATTCGATTCAGCTAGAATTTTACTATACGAGTATGTATAGACATCAAGTTACACTCAAAGAAAACATTCCTTTATCTTTAAAAAAATATTAATAACTACATTTAAATATTTTTAAAGTTATTTTTCTTCCATGTATTATTCGTTTTATTCCACCTGTATACTGGCTAAAAGAATAACTAGTTATTAATTTGTTTTATTACAGTGCGTGCACAGCAATCATACAGTTTGGTCAGATTTACAGGCCCATTATACACGCTTGGCGCGATTAGTCAAAATAATTGATGACAACATCAACCCTTTCGTCTTTCTTTCGTTCCTGTCGAGTCTCTTATTCATTTGTACATCGATTTTAGATGTTATTCAGTAAGTACTAGTATTGTGTCTGCTGACATTAAAATATTGCTAGAATCGGTCGCTGAAGCAATTTATTTGTATTTAAAATTTTCAAGTAAAACTGGATTACGAAAGGATAATAAATCTACGTTCAATTTATGTCCAACTAGTTTTTCCCACGGCTTCGCTCGCCTAGTAAGTGGGGTGAGGATCAAAGGTAGCCTATATCCGTCCCCAGAATGCAATTATACCCTTGCCAAATTTCATCGAAATCCGTTCAGCGGTTTAAGCGTGAAAAAGTGACAGACGGAGGCACTTCCACATTTATAATATTAGTATGGATTTAATAATTTACTTACCCTTTTGGAAGACTCTCATGGTGTATTAATTCATAAAGTACTATGTATTTGTCTTATACTTACTTGGGGATAGTGTGCCTTTCTAAAATTATAGTATACTGTAATAGTGCAATATCGCGTGATGTGGATATTTCTGGTAAAACTTTTATCTAAAACAATTCAAGTAGAAAAATATACAATTGCGTATATTTTAACTTACAAATGAATCTTTAAGATGAAACAATTGTCAATTCATTTTCTTTCCTTTTTTTTGTTTAGTAGCTATTTACGAGTCTTATGCCCGATTTCACCAACATCACTTAAGCTACCACCTACGTATGGGATCCCTAGCTTAAAAGTTCCCCTAAACTAGCCCCTAAATGATATATCGTTTTACCATCGTCTGAGCCCGTATTTCTAGTACCTATATTTAGGTGGCATTTTAACATTTAGGTGACCTTTAACTGTCGGTGAAACAGGAACTGTCCCCTAACAGCCCCCTAACCATGCTTAGCGGATCCCTTAAACTTTGGTGACGTTGATGAAATCGGACATTAGTGTTAACCGTAAAAATTTTTTGGAAGCCTTTATTTTTTTTAAATAGTTAGATAAATAACAGTTTTTTTCATATATTAGGTAAAACCAAACCATTACTTGACGTTGCTTTATTGGGGTAGAAAAAAGCTATTAATTACTATATGCTTTGTCCTAAGATTAAATTCTCATTTCAGTAAACAGAAAGTCAAATACATGAATCATAATTTTAATAACTGCACTTCTACTGACAAGTAAGTATCTAAGATACGATCCTAATTTTACATATTTTATACATTTCTTTTTCAATCTACGTTTTTTTTAATTCTAATAAATGAAAAATTTTGTTCATTTTCAAAAAAAAAAATATTTGCTTAATATGTATAAATAAATATAACATATTACAAGGTTTTATTAAACTTGCAATAATTGTTTGTATGTTTGTTCGGGTCGTTCGTAATCCTGCAACTGAATTTTAAGGCAGTTATCCTCAACCAATTGAGCTAAAATTTTGCATACACGTTTAGTTTCGATGACAATGCATGGTTAGATACGTGACGTCATTCTAAATCCAACATGGCGAACTCCCAACAATGGCGGACTATGTTTTTTTATGCACCCCCATGATATGGATATCTAGTAAAGAGTTTGCTGAGAAGAATACAAATATAAATAAATACGTAAAAAGTAAAAAATAAACTTTAAAGTTAAATCAAACTCATTTATTACTTTACTCAATGTAATATGATATATAAAAGCTTATTTTTAAAAATGTTTTTTTTAATATTAATTTATTTGTGATGTACAGACAGACATTCATAACTTACAATTTAAATTAAAAACCTAATATTTTGTTAGCTTTACGCGAATATTTAAAATAAAACTATCTTTTCTGATTTTTTTCGCGGGTTTATTTTGATTGGTTCCCGACGTCTCGAATGCTTTACACCAATCATGGTTGTGGGAGAAATCCTTAAACGTTCAAAACGTCGGAAACCAAAAATCAAGATACTTCCGCAAAAAATCCTAAGAGATAAGAGATTTATTTGAAAAAAAAAACCTTTTTCAGTCCTGACTGGGTGGTAGTTCTAGATGCGTGTACTACAATAATAAGTTTATCAGTTAAAACAACGTTGGTATCCGCTTTAACTGCTCATCTGCATACTTTAAGTCGGGAACCTTTAAACGCCTTACACACTATACCTGCTTCTGCGTATAATCTAGAGGTAAGCATTAATATTTGATTTGAATGAATCATTCATTTGGTGCTGGTTATTATGTTAATTCATTTCCGCTTGAAATCTTGAGAGCAGCGTTAACCTATAACTTCATATATATATATATATATATATATATATATATATATATATATATATATATATATATATATATATATATATATATATATATCACTTTATACAGACACACATTTCAATTTCATGCCTATATCTATACTAATATTCTATAATATAATATGAAGCTGAAAAGTTTGTTTGTTTGGATTAATTGCGCTAATCTCTCGATCTACTGGTCCAATTTGAAAAATAGTGTATTGATGTGGTCAGCCTGATATTAAATAATCGTAATATTTATGGCTTAACAAAGAACTTTATCTAAGTCACTCCACATAATTTCCTTATTATGTAATAGATTTCTTGAATTATGTGTATGTATGTTTTATATGTATATATTTATATAATAGTTGATGATTTTAGTTTGTACCTACCTACACCGCACTTCATTATTATTATTATGTTTCCTCACGCTCTAAGATTTCTAGTAGAGATAGATCTCTTCAAGAGATAAGTCATCCTCTGTACACATAGTATCTGTTTTCTATTTTACATGTATTTTTTGATACCTACATAAATTAAATTAAAAAAAAAGATTTATTTTCCTTGTACTTGTCCATTTGACATATTGATGCGTCTTATTTGAAAAGAAATTTATAATTATACACTTGATACGAAATAAAATATTTAAACTACTTACATTCTGTGCTCATAATTTATTAGAATAGATTTATGAAGAAAAAAAACGCGTGTGTGTACTTATGTACGCACGTAAGAAGTTATACTTCTTTGGGATAACAAAACAACAAAAGAAGTATAACTTCAAAAAAAAACTATCTCATGGGAACCATATCTTTTTTCGGAATAAAAAGTTGCCTAGATGCTATTCAAAACTATAATCTATCTCTGTGACTAGTTTCATCCAGAGCCGTTCAGCCGTTCTGGTGTGATTAACAAACATCCATCCAAACACCCAAACAGCCAAACATCTAAACTTTCACATTTATAATATTAGTAAGATGAACATCCAAGCCATACTTTGCAGATATTTACCACTAACGGGATTCGAACCTCTTTTTAATGTTTGGAAATGCATTTACATATACTATCTGTATACAAACATGAGGGTTGATCCGAATCCCTAATACTTTGTGTACATAATATGTATAATCCATAGACATTATTCATATTAAAGCCTCATAAACATAACCATCATTCGCAACTTTACAATATCGTTAGGCTAAAATATACTTTTCGGATAGAACTATGTAAATAAAACAATGTTATGATTTATGTGCGACCCGACCCGATATTAAATAATCATATTATTTATGACTCAACAGAGATTTGTTTTCCTTAGATTTATTACGAATATATTAGACAACCTTAGATGTACATATTTTCTACCAAAAAAAATCTTTTGGCTTATTTTATGTTCTAACCGAATTTGAAATAAAAGTATGTAAAAATAGACTTTATGTTCTTACTAGCGATTCACCCTCGCTTCGCTCGGGTTCGCCTCTGGACTAAAACAAGTCTATCCCACAGGAACCGTCCTTTTTTCTGGGATAAAAAGTTATATAATTAATAATATAAAATATTTCAGACTATGATCTATCTCTGTGCTAAATTTTAACCAGATCCGTTCAGCCGTTCTGGCGTGATTGCGTGAGAAATAACCAGACATCCAAACACTCATCTAAACTTTCACATTGATAATATTTGTAAGATTTTAATTGATTAAAATATCAAATACATTCTTTAATAATATATGTATTTCAAGTATACAATTTTATAAGGTTTATATTTTTCAGATGCAGCGTTTTATGGACCAAGTCTATCATTCAAAAGTAAATTTGAGTGGATTACAAATATTCTACGTTACTCGTGGAACTATTCTTTCAGTATGATCTTTGGAATTACTAAAATACAAAAGAACTTTATGAAATTTTCCGTCAGCAATATAAATACGTTTTAGGCTTCTAAAATTTATCTTCGACGAAATATAATACAAACTTTTAATGTAAATTCATTGGCAAAACTCCTGGTCCTCCTCCTCTATGCTTAGTCATGCTCAAACACGCTAGATTCAGCGGCATAGAGTGTTTTGTCAGTTAATCAGTCATTTTTAGTTTTATTAATAACTAAATCAAATTTAAATTTATGGTGGTGGCCATCTTGGATTTGAAATTTATCATAGTGTATAGTATTCTACTAGTCACTTGATATTATTTGAGGGAGTTGTGAAAAAATATGTAATCCGCCATTTTGTGGCGGCAGCCATCTTGAACCGATTTTCATCAAACATAGCTAAGAATACCTCGACTAATTCACCTTTAAAAAAAATCAAAATCGGTTCATCCGTTCGGGAGTTACGATGCCATACACATACATACGTCAAACTTATAACATCCCGTTGATTTTGGGTCGGGGGTTAAAAGGATACAATAAATAACTATAATTACGTTTATTTAATTTTATTATATGTATACATAAAAAATGTACAATAAAAACAAGAAATTCTAATTTATTACAGATGCTGTCAACTATAATTACGTACGAGTTGGTCATTTTGCAGTTACCTCATGGTCAAACTTTAATCTAAATCATTCTTTTTAGACACTCAGTCTGTCGGTCAGACAGACAGTCCAGTCAGTCCAGTCGAAAAATATAAAGATGGTTTCCTTTACCACCAAACGTCAAAGAAAGCTAGAACTACCTACTAATATGTATGTAATTTGGAAAAAAACTATCTATAAAGGCGTTTAAATGTTTTTTTTTTAAAGATCTCGCCTTTATCAATAGATTTAATGCCTTTACGAGAATTATTTTATTGTTTGTGTTTTTTCAAATAAGAGTTAGAGAAACATTGTATTAGTTACTTAGACTATTTTAGATAAATATAATTTAAAAATATTTTGTACTTTCATTTTTTTTTACTTTACTGCTTTTAATAACGGATAATATATGAAATTATCAAAAATCTTTAAGATTTATTTATAATGATTTTTTCTTTTTGTAAATTTGTTAGGTATGAGCATAGATCGTAAAGTATTTTTCACCCTCCTCGCATTTCTTCCTAGATAATCATATTATTGATTTTGAAATATTTCATTTTAATAGCAAGTGTTAAACGTATATTATATGTATGTACATATATGTATATTAAATTGTACATAATATGCCTATTTTGTTAAACAAAATCTCGAAGGTTTTATTCTTATGACGGGGTTTCCTTTGCCTTCTCAAGATATAATAAGTATCAAATTACATATCAAACTGTTTTTAGGGTTCCGTACACAAAAGGGTAAAACGGGATCCTATTACTGAGACTCCGTTGTCCGTCCGTCTGTCTATCTATCCGTCTGTTGCCAGGCTGTATCTCATGAACCGTGATAGTTAGACAGTTGAAATTTTCAAAGATGATTTATTTCTATTGCCGCTATAACAACAAATACAAAAAAAATATTAAATAAATATTTAAGGGGGCTCCCATACAATAAACGTGTTTTTTTTTTTGCTTGTTTTTGCTCGATGTTGATAACGGTAACAGGTACGCGTAAAATATTCACAGAGTAATTAGTTATATATTCACTTTAAAAATAAATAATTAAATTATATTTTAATTTAAGGGGGGATCCCATAGAACAAACGTGATTTTTTTGTTTTGCTCGTTTATGTTCGATGTTATAGATAGTGGTACGGAACCCTTCGTGCGCGAGTCCAACTAGGCCGGGTTTTTTATTTTAAAATAGCCTTGCGAGCATTCACAACCAACACAACATTTTAGGTTGATAGGCTTTATGAGCCACTGTTACCTGACTTCATCCTAGTTCATATATGATACTAATTAGGTAAAAACTGTGTTTCATAAGTACGTCTGGGGCGGATGAAAAATAAAATGTTCATTTTGAGTAATAAAGCAAATATTTTATTTACTTTCTTACAATTAATTAATATACAACAAAGCACACCGCTTGGCTAGTTAGATAAATGTTAGTTAGCAAGACGAAGGTCGGACAATACGTCGAATCCTGTTCCACAGGCCTGGTGCATCATGAGGTGTATACTGTACAATAATTGTCATCTCACCAAAATTATCGACGGAAACTCCGCTTTGTTAAAGGTCAAGGGCTAACAGTTTTTATTCAGCAAGAAATTCTTATTTGGTGGATGTGATTGAGTCTAGACTACACTTTGGAAAATATCCTCGATTTGGAAAAGATTCACCAAAATAAGTCGATAGCTTGCTTTTGTTAGGCGATAACCCTCCTATGGTTTTACTTAATCCCTGTTGTTTATCCCATGTTTACTAATATTGCCAACATTATGTAAGAAGTATGTTCACTCATTTGCTCCACAAGGGTAAGTTCTCTAAGACTTGGGTAAATTTCCTTATAAATCCTTTTAGAAATTAAAATATTATATATTGATATGACAGATTAATTATTATTATCAAAATTTCGTAATCGAAATTGTAGCAATACCAGTTCATATTTCACCAAAGTAGCGATAACCTGAAAAATATATTAATATATTTGTACTTAATGGCTTTAAATTATTTTATTAAATTTCTTAATTATATAAAATTAAACCTAATATGTAAAATTGAAATTATTTGGTTTTTATTTCATTTTAAGTCCAAAATTTTAAATTCTGACATATAAACTGTAAGGTTATTTTGAGGTAGGTAATACAAATTGAGTAATTTAGAAATATCATTGCCAAATATTTTCTTAAGGCTATAAATTTTATAAAATGTGCAAATTTTGTTTGTCAGTTTGACAGTTCAATAATTTACGTGGTGAAGTAGGCTTTTCAACCAACTTCAAAAAGGAGGAAGTTCTCAATTCGACTGTATTTTTTTTTTATGTTTGTTACCTCAGAATTCCGTCATTTATTAACCGATTTGGACAATTTTTGTGTTGTTTGAAAGTGTATACTTCCAGATTGGTCCCATTTAAATTTAAAAAAAAAACCACCCCTAAGGGTGGAAAAATAGCTAATGATGAATTTAACCTACTTCTAATTGTCATATTGACTTGAAACTTTGCAAGTGTTTCTATTTCCGTTGATAAGATAGTGGTTCGGTATTGTTGACCTGATCTGATGGTAAGGCCAGAAGGTGGATAGGTGGAACTCTTCAACGGCTAATAGTAGATACTTTGAGTTTGGGCTTATTTTGTTTGATTTGACAAGCCTAACGTTAGAATTCTTACTTTGCTACTACTATCTACACTAAAAAGGGAAAAATAAAAACTTTTTAACAAAAAAATAAAAATCGACTTCAAACAAAAGCACTAAAAAGTAAAAAATAACTGATTGGTAGTTTTCATTTACTATACATACCTAATCAAATATTTAGCGGAAAAGGTGGATATTGTTATGAAGAAAAGGTGTATGAACAAAAATAAAATAGTGCTGTACCGTAAGAATCATTCCTCTAGTAATATAAAAGTATAAACCGCTCAATGCTGTTGTAGTGTAGCGAATCTGCCGGATAAATCTTTGTACCTATAAAAAAGAACACAATTTATACTTAAAAAAGTGCTAGGTAGAGAACATCTTGTCTATCACACATTTAAATTTTAATAAAACTGTATTGGACTTAACGTGCCAAAGATTTATTTAGGCCTAATTCATATTATTATTAATTCATATTATATAATTGCATAGTTTAAGTGGATTCGATCGTTAAAAAGGAGGATCTTAATGAGAATACCAAAATGAAATCAATAAAAGTTAAATAATTACTTTAAAGTACCTCTTCAGGGTCTCGTAGTCATAAGCGTAACTATAAATAAATATGTTGGGGCATTAAAACACAACACAGCAAGTACAACTCACTCACAAACTGATTCAAACTCACTACAAACTGAGCCAAACGTGTCGTCAAAAAACTGTCCGCATATCACTATCAATAGTTGCAGTTATAGGTTTCGAAATTCGTAAAATTTATTATACCACATGAAAGCTAATTATTTAATATCTTTACTTACATCAATGGTATATTCTGATGGGGGTACGTTTTGCAGGTATATGATAGGGCGGCACGCTATAGTGTTGACGTTAGCAGCTAACAGGCAAGTGCTCATTGCTCTTACAAATAAGAACAAAAATGAATAAGAGTAATAAATTATGTATTCTAGGCCGCTATGTGTCCTAAAAAAGTAATTTCATGCTAAAAATTATCGCTTATACATGCGTATAGGAACTTTTCAGTATATGACAAAAGCAAGATTAGCGAAATTTTATCTAGGGTGTCATAACTTGAACGTTGCATTTTGTTTAAAACATTAAAATAACCAAATAATCATCAATCATCATCCAATACAATATAATATTAGTAAAATTTTAGATATTGTTATTTTCTTTTTAATACAATGAAAATCACTGCCAAATTTTATCGAAACCTGTTCAGCGATTCAAGCGTAAAAAAGTGATAGACTGAGAGAGAAAATTATATTTCCTTTTTTCTCCATAATTTTTATTTAGCCGTATTTTGGGTTTGCGGTGATTGTGACCGTCATTTTTAGCAATATGTCTCGAGCAGGATTCGAATCTTGGGACAGACATCCTTGGAGATGACTAACATCTATGGCATTAGGTAAAGAATTGTACAGATATTTCATTATTCTTACTGTATAAGGTTAAACAATTGGACCACTATAAAAAAGAGACTCGTAAACAATGATAGAAGTATCATATAACACATATTCCTGTTCACTTCATTCACAAGTTCTACTAAATACGAGTAGTAGACACGAATTTCTTTCCAATTAATGATATTCTGGAAAAAAATATAATAAATAAATAATGTGGGATATTAGCACAAAGTACCATCTAGTTCCATGGTAAGCTACGAGGCCTATGTTATGGATACCAAATAGTTGATACACTAAACATATACCTATAACTTTAAATACATACATATTATAAATATAAACACGCATGACTGAAGTACAAATATGCCTGCTAATACTTTCTTAGATTTACGCGAATATTTGACATTTTAAATAAAACTATCTTTTCGGATTTTTTCGCGTATTTAATATGATTTTTGGTTCCCGACGTTTGGAATGCTTCACAGCAATCATGGTCACGGGAGAGATTGTGTCTCCCGTGACCATGATGACCGAAAAGATAGTGTTATTTAAAACATTAAAATTTGTCATCACACAAATAATACCTCCAAAGGCGCTTGAACCCGCGACCGCTGGCCCAGCAAGTAGGGTCACTACAAACTGAGCCAAACGATTCGTTAAATATGTTTAAGAATGTTATGTTTTAGAAATAGCTATATAGACAAAAAGCTTTAATAAAACTATTAGCAACTTACCTGCTCATTCTGTCTTCCTATAACTTCATATAGATCTTTGAAATATGAAGTCAGATAGATACTTATACACATAGTCATAGCGTCCGTAAAATTCCATAGAAATGTTGCTTGAAGGTTGACGAACTATTGAAAAGTTTGGTGTTTTATTTTAATTGCTTTATTGCTCTTCAGGTCACTCCCACGGTGAAGATGGCGACTAGTATGCACGGCTACAGATCCGGAGATCTTGGGTTCGAGTACCGGGTCAGGCTAAGTTTACTTACTGAGTTTTTCTGTTAAGTTATTCTCAGTAACACTTCGGAGTTGGGAAGTTGACGGTGTTTCATCCCCATGCCTCGGGGAGCTGTACGTAAAGTTTTAATTCTCACCGGTCGTATCGAAGTGTCGTCCCATTGGATTTTAAGAGTAAAAGGAATAGAGAGTGCACTTGTGTCTGCGCATACACGCGCTGCACTATAATTTTCCCTGCGCATCTGGTTAGTCTCAGTGAGATTGGTCGCCGTGGTCGAAATCACATCGACATTATTAACTTCTGGTCTTAGTCTATGAGCTTATTTTGTTACAAATTTTCAACCAAATCTGTACAGCCATTTCAGCGCAAAGAGTAACAACACATATCCACTTTCGTATTTATAATAGTGGTATAGCGACTTATAGGGGTAATAGAGATCTTAATTTCCCCATATAATCTTAAAAATCTTTCAAATAGTTTATTTTAGGTACGTTTTAATTTTTTTTGAACCCTTTTTCTAAAAAAAAACTAGCCTATTTAACTACTTATAACATCAATCATACATATCTACCAGTGAAAGTCCCGTCAAAATCGGTGCAGCCATTTCGGAGATTAGCCGGAACGAACAAACAGACAAACAAAAATTTTAAAAATTGTGTTTTTCTTATAAGTACCGTATATAATTCGGTATGCATTTAATAAAGTTATTATTTTGACAATACAAACATAACACTTCAATTTTGTTTATCTGTATAGTTTAACACTTGGACTTTGTTAGATCTGGGTAGAAAAAGTTATTATTTAATATTTATTATTGAATTACTAGCAATATTAAAGTTTAATTTTATCATTATTTTTGCTACTATAGTATATTCTTTATTGCACTTATCAAACAAAATATTGAAATTGGGGAAACACATTAAAGGGCATAGGCAAAGGTGGTGTTTTAAGAAGCTTATATCCCAACATATTACATAACTAGCATTGCCCGCGGCTCCGCCCGCGTTCCGATGACCAAAAACCAAATTCTTAAGTTTTACATATTAGTATACTCTTACAATGCACTTTTTGTATTTTTTCTCAGAAATTAGATATTTTCCCGCGGTAAAAAGTATCCTATATGTTGGTTGACCCAGTTCATCAAAATCTGTCCAGTGGTTTTCTCGTGATGCGGTAACAGACAGACAGACAGAAAGACAGACAGACAGACAGACAGACAGACAGACAGACAGACAGAAAGACAGACAGACAGACAGACAGAAAGACAGACAGACTAGACTAGAGATAATAATGTTTATTTCAATTAGATTTCCCAAAAAATATTTAATGTACAGATTCGACTTAGTTACAATTTTATTATATATGTATAGATAATATTTCGTCTGCTCCTAAAGATAAATCTATCCATCACAGCCCATGTGATTTTAAGCACAAAATTACCTTGTATAAGATTGCTATCCAATTCCGGTAAGAAATAAATAAAAAGACGTAAGGTGCGTTTTTCTTCACTAAAATCTCTAAAAAATCCCAGAAGCCGTGGGCGTCATTCGTTTGAGAAGTTTCTGTATTTATTTTACTTATTTCTAATTTTACTTTGAATACAAGCGAAAGTATGTGTTCGACTGTAAGAAAAAATATTGTATAGTATTCAGCCCTTTTTAACGTCCCACTGCTGGGCACGGGCCTCCCTTCGATGTGAGGGGAATCAGGCCGTAGTCCACCACGCTGGCCAAGTGCGGGTTGGCGGACTTCACATGCCTTTTGAAAACTTGCTAGGTTCTCTCAGACATGCAGGTTTTCTCACGATGTTTTCCTTCACCGTTAAAACACCGTTAAGAAGAAAAAATAAATCATTAGTATTTCATTTGGTCTATTACTTTGCTTAGGAATAATTTTTACTGCATTCCAACCCAATCTTGTTAATGACATTTTTTTATTAAATTCGTATTAATTTAGAAATTAGTATATGGCACTGAACGTATCATATGTATAAGTATGTGAAACATATAGAGATAACAGTGATAGCACAGTGGTAACCCACTCGCTTTGTAAACCAAATAAAACGGGTTCAAGGCCCGGGTCTCGCAGATTTGAGATTTTGTGCTCGAACTATTTTTAACATGTCAAAGGAAAACTTTGTGAGAGAATATGCATATCTGAGAGATTTAGTCTTCGAAAGACGTGTAAGTCCAAATTGCTATCATCCAGCGTGGTGGACTATGACCTGATCCCTCACGATTTAAGACCTGTGCCCAGCAGTGGGACATTAAAAGCAGCGGTATTGCAATACCGCCAACTTACCAGCTCCGGGCTGTTACTGATTTTTTTTTTAATTTTTTACACTACTGATATAAATGCAAGGGTAAGCCACTAGATATATATAAACTAGATAGTACCAAATGTAGGTACTTACAGAGTGCCGAAACCATCAGAAAACTAACAACCCAGTTGGTTTTCTTGTAAATATCTTTCTTTGAGCGTATATTTACTACACAGCTTTCAATATGACTAGCTCGGCTAATAAGCTGTGGCCAGTTCAAGGCTAATTTTAACAGACACATAGCCGACAACCAACTCGTCAAATAAAATAGAACTTCCGCTGAAATGTTATTTATTTATTAGAAATATATCTAAAGTAATACTACATATATCTATCTTTATATTATATAAATATGCAAAGCAAATCTAATATATTTCGATACCTAAAATACATCACAAATTGATGAATATAATATTTTAACTATAATTAAGAGTTCATATCAAATCATATTTACCTATTAGATATTCATATCTTAAAATATTGTCCGCTGGCACCGACTTCGAAAATATCTGATTAGGTATCTATTCTAAATGAAAACCTCCGTTTAGTTATTTTTTACATTTTAGTGCCTGGAAGTCGGTTTTTTTAAATGTTTTCATTAATTATTATTTTTGGTGTAATGACGTTATTTACTCTCCATTACGTTACAATATCTTCAAGTGAAATATTGAGTTGGTTTTAAGTGATACTCCTATTTGATTCCAAGCCATTCATCAAATAAATATATTTGTAAAATTATATACAAGAACACATAAGATTATTTTAAATAAAAATTATATATAAGTTTGTCCATTTATATATAAGTTTATATGTGTATATATGTGGGTTACTTCGTAACGCTGTAACTATTCAACAAATTTGAATGATACGTTATTTTTATTGGCATAAAAAGAGAGCAGAGTCGAGTGAAAATTAATATTTGAATACGCTTTTTAATTTGCGTCTCAAAAACTTTTATTTAAGCCCAGACATATACTGTGAGGAAATCTATTCATAGTTATAATATAGAAACTTACTTAAATTATGCAAAGTTAAGTCGTTGATGAAGAAGTAGTAGAGGGTTAGAAAGGTAAGTATACTTTGACAGCCCAGTGTTGCCATATGATATATAACATACAAGGATTTAATATTACACCTGAAAATAAATTTATATTAAAGAATTTTTAACTCATATAAAAGTTTCAGATTGGATATTTATATATTTTTAATACTGCTAAGTAGGTTCTTGTATTTAGTATGTGCATATTTAAAGGTATTAATCTACATTATATAATATAATGATAAAAAATGTAACAGTTAAAAATTTTATCGTTAAAAAAGGGAACGATAGTATCTATCACTGATTAGTTTTATTCTCGGAAAGAAAAAAGTTTTCACAGAATATAACAAGAAAATAACATTTAAATCGATTTTAATGGGTAATAACGGTAATCGATTTTGGGTTTACATGGGAAAGTAATGTTCATATGTTTTTCCTTGTAATGTTTTGGCTAAAATGAGCATTTTTTAGTTTTTTGCTGCTGTTTTTTAGCAACTTTTAATCGTAACATAGACTGATATATTGAACACAATATTATCGTGACTCAAGTATTACTATCGATATTACAACTCATTGAATTCGATACTGTTACTATTGTTTATTTGTACGTAATATTGTTTGCGCTTATTATTTTTGAATAAAACAGGTTTTTTTATAAAAAAAAACTTTTAGCCAATGACAGAAGTAGACGTAGATTGAGAAAGGTAAATAGACTGTGTGAAAGATAATGTGTGTGAAAGGAAAAGTGCTGAGATGACAACTGATGGAGGAAAGTGAAAGAAGGAAACCTGTTATATTGAACCCAGGTAGTGCGGGATAAGGACAAGGAGAAGA
The DNA here is from genome assembly GCA_951806755.1 of Brenthis hecate. NCBI lineage: Eukaryota > Metazoa > Arthropoda > Insecta > Lepidoptera > Nymphalidae > Brenthis > Brenthis hecate. The sequence continues at coordinate 3,721,837 of OX638271.1, read as the reverse complement.
AGAAGAAGAAGAATAATACCTTAAGCCAGTGCTTGTACGCTTATTCAAGCCTTCCACAGGGAACATGCCTGCCCACCGACACAAAGTCATGCACAAGCGAAGACATGCGTGTAACTCGCATTGTCTTATTAGGAAATTGTTTTGATTTACTCTGATGTTGGTCGGCAGCTGTTGAAAATATTAGCATGTAATATATTACTGTTAATTTTGATTTATTCTTTGTAACGTGCTAATGGATCAAATCTAATGTTAATATAGTATTATATTGTTTCATTTCAGTTATTCATCACAAGAGACTCACCCTCGCTTCGCTCAGATTCGTCCCAAGGTACGTTTTGATGCTTAGTATGGGATAGATGTTTTTTTCATATATTTTTTTCCTGAATTTTTCCGATGTTTTAATAATTATCCTGCTATTCGGGGTGAAGACAAATCTAACACAATAAAGATCATAGAAATCGATCTAGCAGTTCTCGAGTTATAAGTGTTGTTGAAGTCGGGTTGACTTTATTTTATATTCATATATATATATATATATATATATATATATATATATATATATATATATATATATATATATATATATATATATTTCATTACTATGGCTTCTGCAGTAAGATTAATTATCTACACAGGGCATTATACAGTGGCATAAGTACATAATATGAGTCCAGCTCAAATGAACTCTCTATTCCTTTCACTCTCATAGTAATACGATTAGAAAAAAATCACACACTGCTCTACACTGTAAGACTTTTTTTAAGTAAATTTCTCACTAGAAAAGGGCCTGATCCAGGTCTCGAACCTAGAAACTTATAATTTATAGCGACTCAACCTTACTCCGCTCGGGTTTCCCTACATACGTTTTAACGTTTAGTGTAGATTTCTCAGAGATGAGATATTTTCCCGCAGTAAAAAGTGTCCTATATGTTGACCTGGATAACCAGCTATCATCATACCAAACATCTAAAACCCCTCGAGTGATTTTTTCGTGATGTGGTCAAAAACAGACACACAAAAATTCTAAAAACTATAGATTCGGCCTCTGTTTCGATAATAATGTCTATCTCAATAAGATTTTTCAACATATATTTAATGTACAGATTCGGCTTAGCTACATTTTTGTTATATGTATAGATACTTGTTGTATGTCATACTAGATTATAAAGTAGCTAAAATGTTTAAAACGAGTTTAGGCCATTCAGTACGATATTGAAATGAATTTAAATCATTATGGAAATATATACCATGATGTAATACATTCTATAACTTTGACAATAAATAATATTAAAACGACTCCCACCTGCGCTTCAGAGGCCATCTCAATGACAAATAGCTGTTTAATCATAAAATTATGCCTAAAATGTATAAGGCTTTTTAAAAGTCCGCTACGAAAAAAATAAGTTATTTTTCTAATAAGAATTTACATTCGATAATTTATTCATGGATATGTCACATCGCCAGCTTTCGTGGGGAAAGTATTTGTCAATATGTCAAAAAAAAATATTTCGAATATTTTTTGATTTCATAAATCATGTTTGTTGATTTGATTTATGGGACGATAGAGTTCGCTTAGTTTAATTAACGTTGAACATTTACAAATAAAAAAAATATTTACTTTTTAGTTTTTTTTTTTTGATGCTATAGGATAGTTCATTTTGAACCTATAATATACATAATTAACTTAATTATTTCCCATAGAAACACAAGTCACAGAGTCGGTAAAATCAAAAGACTGCGTTGATCTCTACATATGTATTTTTCGCTTCCAATGAGGTAGGTACTCATTTGACCTCATGGTATGGGAACCATGGTATCGTAATCAATGATAGTCAAACTTAATTGGAGCTTCCTTAAATATAATAAATATCTAGTTGGCTTTGAAAAATCCTTTAAGTCTTTCCAATACTACGAGTATACGTTGGATATCAAAATGAAGCAAAACAAATATATAACTTGAGCTCCCCTTTCTATATACTATTAAATATGGGGTCTAATTTACTATCCCATATAAAATTAAAAAAAAAAACCATAAAAATGCACACGCATATCTGCAGTATACAGATACTGAAATATCCCTTGAACTACTAAGAAAAATACAAGGTTTTTATATTAATATCGTTCTATTTGTCTAAAATTGAATATTATGTGCCAAAATACTATATAGATTAGACAAGCTAAAATCTTACTCAGCATCCTAATAACTTGACTTACACAAATTTTACATCCTACTGTCAGGTTGATTACAGGCCTTTGAAAGTAACGTACGTGTTTGTCACAAAGAAAAATACGACAGTCTTCGTATTCAAAGGCATTTATGACGAGAATTTCTGGACTTTCAGCGTTTTAAATCATTTTTTTATTTATAAATTCAATATATTTATTGAAAAATTAAAAAGTATTATTGTTATTTGAATTTTAAATTGTTCAAGTTATTAAATTCTAGGTTTAAAATTAAAAAAAAAAACTACCAAAAAATGTAGCAATGGAAATAAGCATTACCATAAAACTAAATTTGAATATTTTTTTTATCATACAAAATTTTTTGTAGGAATTATTAAATTATAAAGGAAGTGAAGCGAAAAATCTTACTTAATACATATTATCTCTGTAAAAATTCTCTACTTTTTTCAATAATCGTGCATCATCAAAAATGTGTCTTTATTCAAAGTTAAAAGTCATAAATTTTTAACCGATTTCCAAAATAAGGTTATATGTTTAGCTAGTAGGTACTTTCTTGTTTTATTGAACATTTTTTTCTATCACTTAAAAGGCCCTGTATCTATACTAATATTATAAAGAGGTAAAATGTGTGAGTTTCTGAGATTATGAATTTGTGACTTTGTAGGGGGTAATCTCTAGATCTACTGAACCGATTTTTATCCCGGAAGTCATCCCTTAAAGGGGTGAAAATGGGGATGAAATTTCGTATTTGGAAGCAAGCTAGTCATAGATATGCATACAATAAAAACATTTGTTAGAATTCTCGAAAAAGCTGGTTGAATAAAGCGAACTACGCACAAATTATCTAAGTCTTTTCTCTTTAAAGCATTTTACAACGCTATACGATAGACGCAATTCGTTAAAATTCACTTGAATTTAAATATCTCATTTACTGTAAGCATAATATTAAAGGAAAATGTACTACTAGTAGATATCTACTGCTAGCGAACAATTGCTTACAACTCGTTTAGTATGTATCTGACTTGCCAAAACAACTTTAATGGAAACATGTCACGATGATTTCACTATTTTAACACCCTTTACTCCATCGATATGGTTTTTTAAAGAATATGCTACCGTAATTCTACGTTGTTAAGTTTGAAATTTAATAGACAAAATTGAAGCTTACGTCGTTTTTTGACGTCAGCTTCAATGTAAACAGTTGGTAGTACCTTACCTAAGAAGAAGGAATATGAAAATGATTTAAAAGCTTTGTTTTTCATATTGAAAATAATATAGCAAAATTAAATATATAGCCTTTTTTAACGACACTATATGAAGGAGAATCAGGCCAAATTCTACTACATTTACCACTTTTGACAACTTGCAGAATTCTCTCAGACGTGCAGGTTTCTTACGATGCTTCCGTTCTCCATTTTTATCTTTGCGAAATGCATTCACGCATACCACCTGTAGACATACAGATTATGTGGGACTCACCGGCTAGAAAAGCTAGTTCTAACCACTAAAACCCAACAAAACCTCCTCCGTCTTAAAAGGGCGTCGCAGGATCGCTTACGAACTCAACCACGACTCCCCGACGGTAGGTCTGCCGAAGCAGACCACAACAAACAAACAGGTGTTGCTCCAACGGTCCATTGATAATAATCAAAGAAGTACCAGGAGCAACCCATGGTACACCGCCCACCGAAGTGGGCCACCTCCCAGTTCGTTTCTTGCTTTCTGCTGCTTTATCCAAGCGGTCTATATGTTACAAAATAATTATTTGTACTGTGTTTTTGCTTACACCATTTATAAGGTTGTTTAAGAGTGAAAGCAATTGAATAGTTAAATAAAAAGTTTGCGATACCATATAACTTTAATACTTTATAAGATACTAGCATTGCCCGCGGCTCCGCCCGCGTTTAGATTACCAAAAACCAAATTCCTAGGTTTTACATATTAGTGTACTCTTACATTACAGTTTTTGTATTTTTTCTCAGAAATGAGATATTTTCCCGCGGTAAAAAATATCCTATATGTTGACCCGGATAACCAGCTATCAGCATACCGAAATTCATAAAAATCCTTCCAGTAGTTTTCTTGTTTTGCGGTAACAGACAGACAGACAGACAGACAGACAGACAGACAGACAGACAGACAGACAGACAGACAGACAGACAGACAGACAGACAGACAGACAGACAGACAGACAGACAGACAGACAGACAGAAAAAAATTCTAAAAACTATAGATTTGGCCTCTGTATCGATAATAATGTTTATTTCAATAAGATTTTTCAAAAAATATCTAATGTACAGATTCGGGTTAGTTACAATTTTATTATATGTATAGATAGATATTTGCTTTTTATTTAAAAAATATCTTTTACAATATTTAATTTAGTTAAGCATATTATAGAGAAGATAATAATGAAAATAAAACCAAATCATCATTATGTCGAAATATCTGGGCCAATACAATACTGAAATTTATGATTTTTTTCTTACTTTAAACAGGTTTTGTTATAAATACAAGCAATTTGTTAACGTTAATTAAATTAAAATAAAGCGTCTATAGCCTCTGTAACAATTTTACAATATAAAATGAAACACAATGAATCAAAAAACTTCAATGAAAATTTAAGGTAATAGGGAAAAATGTTAAGGCAAAGCCACCAGAAATAGGGTAGAAACAAAATTAATATGTACTATAGATAAATATACGAATCAGTTATTTTGAACGGAAGTTCAAATTCTATGATTTCCTAAAATGCCACTTCTATTTCTAAACTCAGTATACACCTTGAAAATACTCAGGTGGTAGATTTTAATTCAATTGTGTGGAAGATAAATGGGTTTTGTCTCGACGTAGGTACGTGTAAGTTCTTTATACATTTCACTGTATTTAAACGTTATATATAATTGAAAAGTATTTACGGTAGAATATATTCTATGTGTATATACTAACATTATAAATATATAAGTAACTCTGTAACCTCACGTTTAAACTCCTGTACAAATTTCGATAAAATTTTGCTAGGGTAAATTGCATCCTAGGGACGTATATATGTACATACTATATATACCTTTAATCCTCATCCCACTTAACACGCAAGCAAAGCTATTGGTTTTAGTATAAAATAATGGATATTCTTTTACTAATCTAGAGTTTTTTACCTAAATCTGGGTCCATAAACCCTATTAGCCCACACTGTCCGCCCTTCGTCCATTTTGCATGCACAGTATATTATGCAACGCAATAATGCCTTAGTTCGCTACAATTAACACTACATATTATGATTTATTTCTCAATATTTATTGTTTTTATAATAAGTTTATATAAAAAAAAGCTCTTAAAAATGGAGCTTTATGTCAAACAAAGCAACATTATCCATCGAACATTTAAAAACCATTAGCACTTGCTCATAATAATAAGCTTCAGTGGGCTTTATTTATGAAGGAATTAATATGCGGCGGTAAAAAAACATCATTTATCAACAAAACTCACAATATCTTCCTTATATTTTAGATTACAATTTAAGGTGACGTTTTAGGGTTCCGTAAATTATTTAAATAAATGAAAAAAACAATAAAATATTAGTCTAGTTTATTTAACTACTGATAATTAATCTTTAGTTTTTAATTTATTTAATATTTTTTTATAGTAGAATTAAAAGTGTGAAATATAATAAATAAATAAATATAAATATGTTGGGACATTAACACACAGCACCATCTAGTTCCATGGTAAGCTACGAGGCTTGTGTTATGGATACCAGATAGTTGATACACTACACATGTATAACTTATATTATAAATACATAAACTTAACTTTTTTATTATTGTCCAAAACGTACTTTAGTTTCTGATTCCAGAACTCGTAGAACGAAATATTATGATGTAAGACGGGATATTTACAATGTTTAGCACATATTTTTGAGAGTTCCCGATATTTCGGCTACGTAATAAGCCTCGTGGCCATAGAGATATCCGTTTTACATCATAATAATACTTACTAGCCGTAACTATTAAAGTCTAAAAACATATATATATATATATATATATATATATATATATATATATATATATATATATATATATATATATATATATATATATATATATTGAGTCTATCTTCATTCTGTCCCTCCCATGAGGAATGCAGGATTATTTTAAGTTAAATACAAGCGTATTTATTTGCAAATTAATTATAGTTGTATGAAAAAGAGATTTACTTTGCCCATTCATACAAAAATATAACCAAGAACGAATTGCATATTTGACCATAACATATGAATATAACTCAGTCTCGTCTTAGCTTAAATATTCTGAAAATACGAAAATATTACTAAGAATATTACATCTAATCTAAGAGAAAGTCCGTTAAAAGAAAACAAGGAAAAAATGCTTGTAGTTTGTAAAAAAATAACTTTTGAAACTCATACAGCAACAAAGCTAATAACTCGGTATATGTTGTTTCTAATTCATCGTCCAATAACAATACTAAGCATTGGCCAATCAGTTTTAAATGACCCTATTATTTTGCAGAGTGGACATCATAATAGCTTTTGTATTGAGAGGATGTAGAACTATTGATGGGATATTTGAACAACAATATTGATAAAATAATTTATCAAACTATTCGAATCATTTGTTTTGTATATAAGAAATTATATATAGCTATATGCTATAAGTAACAGAGTTAAATACAATGGATTACATCAATATTTATAAAACTGGACAACTGAAGCACGTCCCATATAAATGTAAGGAAAGTTGAATATTTTCTAATTATATATTATGTATTTTATACTAGCGACTCACCCTCGCTCCGCTCGGACTCGTCCCTAGTTACGTTTTAACGTTTAGTATAGATTTCTCAGTGATAAGATATTATCCCGCAGTAAAAAGTATCCGATATGTTGACCCGGATTACCAGCTATCATCCAGTGGTTTTCTCGTGATACGTTCTCAAATAGACAGAGAGACATACAGACAAAAACTCTAAAAACTATAGATTCAGCCTCTGTATAATATGTTCAATAAGATTTTCCAAAACATATTTAATGCACAGATTTGACTCAGAATTTTATTATTGAAAATCTTTAACTTTTTTAATTTAAGTAAAGTATGTATATTTGTTTCTGCGATTTCAAAATATCCCTTCTTGAGCTTACAAGTTTATTTGCATGATACGTTGCTGTCTTCTGTATAATATATGCACAGACATGTACCTACTAATCTCATAATCTAACTAATCTCAATAACTAAATCTTTAGATAGATAGTATAAATTATATGACTTTATGATTCATGGATAAAGCAATGAGGGCAAATTGCTAGTCTATAATGATAAATAAAATTGAAGTCACTGTTTGTAATATCAAAATAACAGCTTTTTACTAATAATACGTTATTCGTTATATACGGTACTTATAAGTAAAACAGTTTTTAAAAATTTTGTCCATCTGTCTGTCTGTTTGTTTGTTCTAGCTAATCTCACTTTTATTGGCAGATAGCTAATGTTATAAGTAATAAGTTATGCTACTTTTATTTTAGAAAAAAAAATGGGAAACCGCTCTAAAAATTTAGAACGGAACTAGAGACGCACTCGAGCGAAGTGAGGGTAAATCGCTAGTGAATAATAATATTTATCATTAACAGTTCCAGTCAAAACTAAAAAGAATACATTTTCTTCTGAAAATCATTATAAGGGAAATTATGTAACATTTCAAGCAGCCATGAAGCTCACTGTTCTAATGGGCCAGTTCTTTGGTCTAAATCCAGTTCTTGGAGTTACTGACAAAGACACATCGAAACTTAGGTCAGTATATGAATATATTTAAAAATCCCACTTCGTCCCACCAAAGTATGAGAGTGACAGGACGTACACTTGTGCACTATAATATCTCCTGCGCAGTTGGCTAGTCTCAATGAGATTGGCCGCCGAGGCCGGAATCGGTCAGGAGAATATCATATTTAAAAATATGTAGTACAAATTATAAAACATATATACATAATATTTAAACGGTTTTATTTAACTTGCCCAGTTTGGTTTTTGGGTCAAATTTAGTAACCTCTTTCTTGTTGAAAGATTGAGCTGATATTTTGGTACATACCTTTAGTTCTGATGACATAAAATTGAATGTATTTAGTATCATTCTACATATAGATAAATGAAACCGTTTAACTTAATAAATTTTACCTATTTTTTTAACTCTTGCATATGATATGTGAACTGATGTATTCTAATGGAACATAAATTTATTATAACGCTTTATTTTTTAGATTCAGATATTTCTCCGGGCGCTGTATTTACACGTATCTATCAATATTTGGTCAATCTGTTTTTTTAAACGGATTGTTTTTACTCAAATATTTCAAGGATTCCGGAAATTCTTTCACATCTAATAGTAAGAAAATATTATACCTAAGTATTTTATTGTGATTTTTTTATTTATTAATATCTAGTAATTGAGTTTTCCTCTGCTCATTTAACATCTAATATATAAATATCTCGTGTCACGGTGTTTGTGGTCGGGTGCGACCACAAACTCAAAAACGAACTCAAACTCCGAAACGGCTCGACCGATTGTAATGAATTGTATATTTTGTAAGTATGGAAATAGGTCGTAAAGTATTTTTCACACTCTTACCCCCACCCCCCCTTTTTCATTCGCAAATTTAGTATTTTTGTATGAACAATATTATATAAATACTTAGAGGCGACGAACCCGAGCGAAGCGAGGGTGAGTCGCAGTATAACATAAAGCCAAAGAGTTTTTTTTTTGTAGATTGAACGCGGGCGTAGCCGCGGTTTCTGCTAGTATTAATAATATAATTGATAGGTTTGATGTAATAAATCTAAGTCCTAATTAATTAATGAAATGTCTACAGAAAAGCTCTAAGCTGTAATGAACACAACGTAGAATTATTGCTTGTTGAAGTACATTGAACTCTATAGATGGTTTTTTTTTACAGCTTCGTTAGTTTTTTACATAACAAATACGATAACTACTATTCTATTCTTGAGAATAGCGACCCAGTGGCCGAAACTTTGTCAACACATATCTAAAACGGAAGCTGCAGATCCCTTTATGGATACAACACTTATAAAAAAAATGTTCCATCTCTTGCCTTGTGATTATGTTTTTGGCAGTAGGTAATGTGATTTGTTTTATGGATATACAAAGTTATTCGCTACATTATTTTTATGGCACATCGTAATCGAACCCTATAAGGAGTTTGTGGGAGAATGCTCAGGAGGTATGCAGGAGTCACTTCCTATCAAGGGAACAGTTTTTAGAAATGCTTCATAGGTCCAAAACTTGAAACTTACGAATGAAAGGTTATCTATACATGTAATTATATTCTGAGTCGAATCTGTACATTAACCATTTTTTGGAAAATCTTATTGAAAAAGTCATTATTATTGATACAAAGGCTGAATTTATAGTTTTTAGAATTTTTGTTTGTCTGTCTGTGAATACATCACAAGAAAACAACTGGACAGATTTGATGAAATTTGGTATGATGATAGCTGGTTATCCGGGTCAACATATAGGATACTTTTTACAGCGGGAAAATATCTCATCTCTGAAAAATTTACACTAAACGTTAAAACGTTTAAACGTTAAGACTAGCTAGTTAGCTAGTCTTAGTAAGTTAGTGTGATAAAAAATAATTAAGGAAGAAAGGGGGGAAATGAGGAGGAACTAAAAGACGAGAAAAGGGATAGAAGGATGATTAGTCTGGCCTCTGGAGCTCTTCAATATCGAATAAAATGCAAAAGTGCAGATATTGATTCTCAGTATATTTTGTTAGTACTACTTCGGCTTACGGACCTTCCTGTTTATATTACTAACGCTAGCCAGGTTCTGCTTCATTGATTTAATTTTTTAACCATATTATATGTATTAATATTGATATGAACCGACATACATTTTTACCATAACCTAATTCTTTTATAGTTGAACATGGTTTAGCAGAACTTTCAGCATTCGTGATGGCAATAGACTGCAATCCAGATAAAATTTACGAGACATTCATTATGCACAGCTTTCCTTGGATTAGTCAACAGTTAAACTACAGTTTTGTCCTTGGAGCACTGACTCAGGTAAAGAGAACTATTTAAAATAAATCGAGATTTTCTGGCAAAGTTCATACTAGGTTAGTTATACGTTCATATTGATATGTATATGTACAATGTACAAATTTATGAATTACTGTTACTTACTGGTTCTTTACAGTTGTAGTACTTCAAACCTCACTTTACACGGATGCTCAAGATTTTTAATAGTAACTTAGTTTTTACTATCTTATCTGTGTACTAAATTTTACCCCAATCCATCCAGTCATTACTGCCTGAAGGAGTAATTAATATACACATTTTTAATAGTAGTCTTATTATTTACTAGCGACTTACCGTTACTTCGCTCGGGATCGTCCCTATTTGGATTACCTATACAAAATTTCATCCCCATTTCACCCCCTCAAGGGATGTCTTCCGAAATTAAAACTATCCTATGTTCTTTCCAGGGTCTGAAACTATCTTTTTACCAAATTTCATCTAAATCGGTCCAGTAGTTTCAGAGCCTACTCAGACCTACAAACAAAAAAAATAAACAAAAAATCAATTTTTTCCTCTTTATAATGTTAGTATAGATATATTATATATAGCTATTATGGTACATTTTTATTGGGGTATAAATCATTTTTAGTAAAGCACGCTCAACGGTCTTCTCCAATATCTTGGCTTCGTAAAACATGGGCTAAATAAATGGACACAAGACATAAATTATGCGACCAATATTTATGTATTAAATTACATTGTGTATTATTTTTTTATTTGTATCAACACGGATTTAAAATCCTGTAACCTCTTAAGACATATACTCAGACATCTTACTGGTACTGCTAACTATGCTATAAGCTACGAATTTGTTTCTCATATTCTAAGGCTGTGTTTACTCACATATTTTTCAAGATTAAGAAATTTTCTAACAGAACGAACACTTTTTCTTTGTAATTAACAGCCAAAAGAAATCAAAGTTTAAACTTTTTATTCAACAAACATTTTTTTACTATCTCGTTGAAGGATTTAACCAAATTTCTAATCTATTTTAATGATTCACGTGAGAGACTGAGTCCCGTGACCATCTTCTTACAAATTACCTGCTTATTACGTCTACACTGAAAATGAAAAAATAAAAACTTAAAAAAAAATAATATAAAGCGACTTCCAAGCACTAAAATGTAAAAAATAACTAAACAGGGGTTTTCATTTAGAATATATACCTAAATAGATATTTTCGAAGTCGGTGCCAGCTGATAATATTTTAAGATATGAATATCTAATAGGTAAATATGTATTATTGTACGTATCGAAATATATTAGATTTGCTTTGGATCGGCTGGTTTATATTTTTCATTTTAGTGCCTGGAAGTCCGTTTTTTCTTTAAGTTTTTATTTAAAATGTCAAATATTAGCGTAAATCCAAGAAAGTTCCTTATCTATCTATACTCATGGTAAGTGAATGCAATGTAAAAAAATACGTACTTAATGATTATATTTTGTATTGTATTTTTCTTTCAGTTTTTTAACATTCAATGCACATCCAACTGGAACTTTGCTGATGTGTTTGTTATTTGCATCAGCTTTTACTTGACTTCGAGGCTAGAACAAATAAACCGAAGGGTAATAGCCGTGAAAGGAAAAGTAAATATATGTAAATTAATACGTTTTTCTAATTAATTTTTGAATTTAATAATATTTTCTGACCGATTTCGGCCACAGTGGCCAATCTCATTAAGACAATTCAATAACTGAAATTGGCCCGATTGGGACTCAAACCCAGGACCCCCGAATTTGTGTGCGTGCCGTACATGCTAACAACTAGACCACCGAAGCAGTTTATTTAATTATATAATCATTCACCTCCATTATTATACAAAAAAATCTTATAAACATTAAAAATATTTTGATACTTTAAAAAATATGAAAACCTTTTATTTTATCTTTTTCAATATTAAAACGATATTTGAATTTTTAACTTTAATTATTTTAAGAGTAATAAATTATATCTTGATTTAATTTTTTTTTTAACTTAGTATTGTCATTTTCTAAATAGAAAAATTTAAAATATTATATTTCAGTCGGTACCAGCTTTAGTTTGGCGGTCACTAAGGGAAGATTACCATAGAGTAACAAATCTCGTCAGACGAGTGAATGAAGTGATTGGCAGCATCATATTTATCTCCTTCGCAAACAATTTATTTTTTATCTGTCTGCAACTTTTGCATACTCTAGCGTGAGTAACTTACAATAACATTATAATAAATAATTTACAATAACAATATAAGTAATAATATGTACATAAATTAGAAATTTGTTGGAAACTTTAAAATTTGTGGAATCTGTTTTTTTTTATTCGAACAAAATATTTTAGTCTTTTCAGAGCTACTACGTTTATATTTTTCTAAGCAAATTGTATCAAAATATTTTTGAAATTTTCGCTGTAAAGGTCTGACGAATTTAAAAGATAATATATTGAAAGAAAAAAAAATCTGATTGCCAAAGTAAAGAGACGCTTATTTTTTTAAATTGATATTGAATAAATATTGAGTAGTAGAATAGTTATTAGTTATATATTTTATTCTTTTTCTAGATATCAGTCACTACGTTAAATTTGATTTTTTATATCAATCTAGTTTGATTCTTCGTATAATTTCTTATACATTTTAGGCCTTTGTTTTGTAAAATACTAATCTTTACCTAAAATAGGTACCTAAATACATATTAAATATTATTTCCATTTAAAACGGGAACTAAGAAAATATTGATAACCCAGTTTTTCAAAATTCTACAAATCCACAAAAAAAACACAAAAAATGATACATTTGTATGATAAATAATAAATTATTTTATTTGTATAATTATTTTATTTGTATATTTCTTCAGAGATGGAATCAAAGCTATTCCAGGTTGTCACTATCCAGATAAAAGGTAAGAATTAAAAAAAAAATCATTTTAAATTTACAATTTGGGAAATAATTTAAAACTATATGTTGGGAAGACGTTTGTGTATTTGTGGGAATATGACTTATATAGGAAAAAGTAAATATATTTTTTTTATATCATGAAACCAGTTGGGTGTGATGTCAAAAAATGAACTCAGTAATCGGGTATACTGATATTTATAATAAAAAATCTTGATTGTTTTCAGATTAGAATCTTGATTATTACGTTGACACTGTATTGTGTATTTAATATTTACTAGGATAGGAAGAATAGGAAAACAAATACAAACCTATCCCACGGGAACCGTACATTTTTCCGGGATAAAAAGTAGCCTATGTGTTATTTCAGCCTATAATTTATCTTTATGCCAAATTTCATTCAGATCCATTCAGCCGTTCTGGTGTGAAAGAGTAACAAACCCATACTCAAACTTTGACATTCATGTGCTAACCAACCCGTTTCCAATTTTTTACCGATTGTTAAAACTAAACGCAATTTGCCCAACAGAGTACCTAAATATACCAATTCCTTCTTATAAACTGATTAGCTAAAGCTAAATTTAAAAATGAAAATAAATTTTACATGTGAATTTATTGTACATTGTTGGTATTTCAGGCCACTTAGAGGATATGAACAGCCAGCATATTTCACATACTCGCTTATATTCCTCATTGTCAGATCTTTGGCAGTTTGCCTTATAGCTTCCGGAGTACACACAGCAAGTCGCACACCGGTACATACTTTATATGAAGTGCCATCATCAGTTTATTGTGTTGAGGTACTCACCTTCTTAAAGTTTTTTTTTTATAAAGACTAGTGGTTCGACTTGGCTTTATCCATGTATTTCCTGCGAGCTTACTCGCCTAGATAGAATAAAAATAGCAAATTATAAAGAAAAAATCTTTATAAGCTTGACAGTACATAAATATTAGATAACTTATTTATATTATACGCTTTTTACCGATTTTCAAAAATGATAGTGTTTAGCAGGTATTTTGTTATTATCTACGTAGAAGGTATTGTAACTAACGATATAATCAAATTTGGAAGTTGAATTAAGCCCACTTCTAATTGTTGTATCTATTTGGAACCTTGTTTGTGAAATCCGTATGACAGTACAAAATTTGTTATCATCCAGCTAAAATGATAATAGAGTTAGGAGGCGGATAGTGGAAGTGGTAGTTGGAAACTTTTCAAACTACTAAAACTTTTGAATTTAGATTCATTCGAGTCTTTTTAATGAGTAGGTACCACTAAAAATTCGGTCCAGAGCGGGTTTGATTTATTTCTATAAGTATTTCTTTTTTGTAACCGCAGGTGCAAAGGTTCATCGAGCAGATCCATGGAGAAACTGTTGCATTAAGCGGCCTACAATTCTTCAAAGTTAAACGCGGAATGGTTTTGGCTGTAAGAATTTTCATATATGTTGTTAATAAAATGGCATTCAAAATATATGAAACACAATACAGTTAGCTCATTATGTTCCATAAGAGTTTCTTTTTTATATACTAATTCTGATGGAATTTTGTTCTGTGAGTCTAGAGAAGGGTACAATATGTTAATAATTATTTTCATCTATAGAAAATTTATATATAAACTAAATATATAAGTGCATTATATTATAATACATATATACGTAGATAATGTATAGAACTGTTATATAAGACTTTCAACTAAATGTGAACTCACTTAAACTGGAAAAAATTGTTTTGTGAGGACTTGTGCCCGAGATGCTTTCGATTACAATAGATGCATTAACCGCTATGCCGATTAGTTTATATAACAAACCATTATAAAGGCTTTTATTTTTACATAGCATAAAGTTTTAACGGTTCCAATAATATATTTTCCCGTATTTCAGATAGCCGGAACTATTGTGACGTATGAACTTGTTCTACTCCAGTTCGCTGGCGTCACGCCCACTGTAACACCTCTGCATAGCGATGATGATTTAGTTTAACATAAGTTATATGCGACGGTACAACACTAGGCAATTTTTTGTTATCAAATGTAACTTGTTCTAAGAAAGATGAATTCACTAAAAATGTATCACACTGTTATTAGTATATTTTATTCTAATATTTTTAAAAGTTGACATTTTAAATAAAACTATCTTTTCGGATTATTTCGCGGATTTATTTTGATTTTTGGAAACCTAAATAATCCGAAGAGATAGTTTTATTTAAAATGTCAAATATTCGCGTAAATCTAAGAAAGTGTTGTAAGAAGATTTATTTGCCACACTGCGCCACTATCACAAGACGAGTCTATGTCACTCCAATTTACGAATATTTACATGATTTGTATATGTATATATTGGAAAAAGATATTCGATTTGTTGCAGAGGTCAACCGTTAAAGATATTTGACATAATTAAAGACTAAAACTTTGAGAGTGCATATCCTATCATGTCCTCCTAACTTATTTCGGCTACGGCCGCCAATCTCACTGAGACTGGCCAACTACGAAGGTCGTGGGTTCGAGTCTCGGGTTGAGCCAAGTTTTGTTATTGAGTCTTTCTGTATAGTAAGGCTCAAAACAACCCAGAGTATGGAAATTGGCGGTGTTTTACTCCCGTGCTTTGGAGAGCACGTAAAGTCGTCGGTCTTGCGCCTTAACTCTCATTGGTCGTGTCACCGGAGTATGAGAGTGACAGGAATAGAGAGTGCACTTGTGTTTGCGCACATATTTGTGCTCTATAATATCTCCTGAGCTGTTGGCTAGTCTCAATGAGAATTGGTCAGAAGGACATTATTAAATAATTTCGGATAGGGTTTGTACAGAAAAACTTAATTTCAGGAGTTAAATATAAAAAAGCAACTCAGCGTAGCCAAGACATAATACTCAAAATATCGGATCCACATGACTGCCAAGCTTCCACAAGCACTCACTTTCTTGTGTGAACATTATATGGAGAGGGTTTTTGACTTGTTTGGGTTTGTAAACACTTATGGCCGTTCCGATATGTATCGTTTTTTGTTCACAAATCAAAGGAAATTCCAGACGTTTGTGCGTTTGTAAAGATTTGAAGCTTGTGGCAAGTAGCAAGCCTGTGGATCTGGTATAAAACGTATATCTAAATAAACTTCATGTGTGTGACTTCACGTAGTTGATTCACACATATCTTTAATAACAAAATTTTCGTACAAAAATATTTTTCTTTTTTTTATTCAGGGAAACCTTTTTTTTGCAAGATTTACGATGTTCCGAATATCTACATATTCAAAATAATATTAAATACACTTGCCCATTTTGTATATCAACTAAAAAAAAATCTTTTATTTAAAATTTTCTGTTTATTATTTTTATACACGACACTTAAGAGAAAAACTTATACATAAAACAGTAAATTTTATATTTATTGTAATATCTATTTACAACAAAAAAAGAGATATATTATATATTGATAGTATAGTATTAGACATACATATTTAATAAAAGACACAAGTGTTTATTGGACGGCCCCCATTAATCACATGATGTTATTAGCAACTTTTTAATTCCTCGCTCCCCTCTGGTGATACGTTATTAAGATAAGTTTTAGAATATAATAATATTATAAAATAAATACACGTGATATCTCCCTACACCCGCTCCACTTGTGATGACACCCTTCGAGCCTCATGTAATTGGACGATCTCTAACATAGTTTATTTATTTTTTAATTAATAAATGTATAAAAACATTTTTAATTTGTTTTTGTTACGTTTGAAGAACTTGAGTCGGTGTCGTCGTACTGGACTAGTACTAAAACGTAAGTCATCACGCTGGCTGCCATCTGGAGAAGATAATATAATAAAGGGAGTATAATAAGCCAATTAACAAGTAGAGGCTTACCGAGAAAGTAGAACTCACACTTATGCATGCGTGCGTGCGTCCGTGCGTGCGTGCGTGCGTGCGTGCGTGCGTGCGTGCGTGCGTGCGTGCATGCGTGCGTGCTTGCGTGCGTGCGTGCGTGCGTGCGTGTGTGCGTGCGTGCGTGCATGTGTGTGTGTGTGTGTGTGTGTGTGTGCGTTATTCTAGTACGCTGTAATTGTTAGGTATATTTGAGTGTTTAGAATGAAGATAGCTTATATGTTGAACTATTACGGATAGACATGAAGGGTTACTTTATATTAATACCCTTCATCTCGCATAGATACGTGAATGATGGCCCTAATATGCAAGTGCACATCGTATACGGTTACTTAATATCGTGAGGCATGCAAAAGCTTGTTTACAAGCTTGTGTACAGTTTGAAAATCTATTAAAATTTCAATTAAGTGTGAGAGTAACATGCTTGATATCTAAAAAAAACTTTTGCTCAGGTAATTATCTATTACATATATTGAGAGGATATCTGAAAATGATTACTTTAGTCATTTGTAATAATAAATTTTGTATGCACTTTTACAAAAGAAATAGTATATTATGTAATATTTTATATACTTTTTTATCAAATAATTTTGTGATAATATTATTATAAAAAGTTACCTGTAATATGACATTACGATTTAAACTGAAAAAGCCCATTCCAGTTAACGCAACGTAATCCTTGCTCAACTGCTTTTGTAGCCTTTCCATCTTAAATGATATTGTATATATATAAAATCGATGTGTGTATGTATGTGTCCTATGGACAACAAAACGGCTGGAGCGATTTTGATGAAATTTTTAGAAAATTTTCAGGTTAGCCTGTTTTAATTAATTAGTAGCGATTGGAAGTTTGAACGCGGGCGAAGCCGCGGGTACTACTAGTACATCAATAATATCTATTAATTTTGGATAGATGCATCTAAAATAAAAAAAGCTAAAATTTAATCGAAATTGTATGTATCAAAAAGGTGATAGTTGTTTTTACCCAGAGTGGCATGCGACTGACGTTCCATATTGTATCAGTAGTAGGTTCAATTCTTGTGTAGGACAAACATTCATATCTTTTATACATGCACATCCCGATTTGATAAAGATAAAGTTAGGCATTTCTAAATCTATAAAATCTAAGAACATCACCCAAATATTCTTAGAATAAGTATTGATCGATAGATCTTCTGTGAGAGTTTATCGATCAATATATATATATATATATATATATATATATATATATATATATATATATATATATATATATATATATATATATATATATATGAATTAAGCCTCATACAATATGTTTCTGTTATGTATACGAAAAAAAATCACATTTGATTTATAAAGATTGCTCTTTGATACATCTAGTTACAATCGTTCTTACAAACTTATTAGGGTAAATATGCAACCTATAAAAGTAGGACGGACAGACAAATAGCTTAAGATTAGCAATAGGGCGGAACCCTACTGCGAACTTTCTCTGGACTTTAAGGACAGAACAATAAAAAAGTGACGAATTTAAAAATACCTACCTCTATATTATAAAACTGCCCTTGACATTCGTATAAATAAGGTAGTGCTAACTTAGAGTGCTTGTTGACGTCAGCAGCTGCGAGCACTGTGCAACCAGTTCGAATACATAGCCATACTAGCGATACTATGTAATATATTTGTTTTAGTGGAACTCCTGAGAAGCCTATTCTGAAATAATTATCATCATTATTAAATTAAGATATTATGATAGTGATTTGATTAATTTATGTTAATTTTATTTAAGTTTAAATCTATACATATGTATGTATAATAAAATTGTAACCAAGCCGAATCTCTACATTAAATATTTTTTGGAAAATCTTATTGAAATAGACTTTATTATCGGTACAGAGCCCGAATGTATAGTTTTTAGAATTTTTGTCTGTCTGTCTGTTACCGCATCACAAGAAAACCCTGGCTAAATTTTGGTGAAATTTGTTATTATGATAGCTGGTTAACCGGGTCAACATATAGGATACTTTAACTGCGGGACAATATCTCATCTCTGAGAAATGTATACTAAATGTTAAAACGTAAGTAGGGACGAACCGAAGCTGAGCGAGAGGAGTCGCTAGTGTTATTTTTTTTGTCATAATCATACAATTTCTATATCACGTTGCCTTAGTGCTTATTTCTTGAAACCACCAACTTGTTGGAGAAAGTTTTTTACTCTATTTTAAGAACAAAGATTTATGTCTAAATTTTATTTATATATAAAGACAGAATATTTTTTTTCGGTTTTTTCAAGTAAAATTTAATACTAATAGAATTTACATTTAATGAAACTGTATTAAAAACTCTTTAGGTAATTATTTCTTTGGAAAAATAAGCACTGAGAAGGCGATCAGTGAAAATTTTATTAAAATTGCGTATAAATATTAAATGAATTAAAAATATAAATGCAAACAAATCTGTACTCTAATTATATAGAAAATAGTTTCTGAGATTATTTGTATTAGCCTGTACAAGCAGATAGAGAAACAAACAATTTGAAAAAAATCTGGATTTGTTCTATTTCTCTTCTTACACCCCCCTGACTCTGTTTTAGCATTTTTTTCTATGTACAGACATTCGACCTTTACAATTTTATTATATGTATTGATATTACAAATGCAAAAGCTTGGGTGGATGTTTGTTACTCAATCACATCGGAACGGCTGAACGGATATGGATGAAATTTGGCACACAGATAGATTGTACCTAATATGTATAATCTATCTCTATAGTCTAAAGTCTGAAATAGCACATAGGTTACTTTTATCCCGAAAAAATGTATGGTTCCCGTGGGATATCCTTACTAACTGTTAAAACGTACCTAGAGACGAACCCCAGAGAAGCGAGGGTGAGTCGCTATTACAAAATAAATTCACTTATTACTGGCATGAATGCTAACTGCGTTTCTTATTGTCGAAGTATCTTATATATAATAGCTTTAATTATACTTACGTTATCCCTAGAAAAAGTTGTAAGCAAATGAAATAAAAGTTAAAAAATGTAGACATTAGAACGATGCCGCTTAAAGAATTGTCAATTCGTCGTACCAACATTGCCTGTTTTACATATGCCTCCCGTATTTTACGCCATGTGTTAACTTTTAAGAACTCCATATCCTATAATATAAATGATATTACATAAAATATCCGTATTAAAAATGTTTTAGGTTTAAAAATATTAGTTGTTTTACATTCAAAACAAAACTTCATCAGAAATATATTTAATATAGTATAAGAAATAAATAATTTTTAAAAATCTAGCGTTTTCCAATGGCTTATTCCGTGTAGTCCGATTATGTATATATCTATATCTTTATAAAAGGCAGTGGTAGCTCAGTGGGAATTCGAGTGAAGCGGGTTGAAATCCCGGGTCTTGCACCTCTGGTATTTTTATATGCGAATCATTACCAACATGAATACCATTTGTCTTACGGTGAAGGAAAACATCGCGAGGAAACCTGCGCGTCTAATAGATTTATCATATTTCTTAAGTAAAATATTATATTATACCATACTCACTGTATTAGAATTTTGTTCCCTATTATTTTTAGCGGTTATAATTTGTACACATCGGTTTAATCTCTTATATCTCGATGTCAGTCCCATACTTATCAGAATTATTATCAAGTCTTGCAAATTCCATATTATAGTTGCTATTATACTCATAAAAAGGACAGGGACTCCTATCCAGTGTGAGTATTCGACTAAAAAAGATTTGAAAATATTTAGTTTTTGAGTGCGAACTAATATGCTACTTACGAGTACTTGGGTTTTAATTTTAACTTTCACGTAAACGTAACATGTTTCAAAGAAATAATTCATAATATAAATATATCGCCATTTATTATAAACAATCATATTAAATATTTTTTTATATTCAAAAGTGTATTTTCAAAAACTTACACTCTAAAAGCAAAAACCCATGCGACTTCAATATATATTTCCGTAAACACAAAGGCCCAGAACATTGAAAGTCAAATGAGCCCACCATGTCCATTGCATGTTCAACTGAAAAAAATAATACCTAATATAAAAAAAATTAATATACTTTTAACATTATAGGAATATTTAACTAAAAGCCCATACTAAATAAATATTAAGGACATAAATGGTAGAAGTATCGTACTGAATAAGTTTTATGTACTTGTAGGTAACGTAAAAAAAATTAAGTTTAGCTAATGTATACGGTGACTTCAACATTATAATTATATATTAAATATCAGGAGACCAATAAATATTTCTATAGTATACGAATTTCTGCCTTATTTACTTAATAGCTAGTGTAGGTAGGGTTATGGGATCAAATCCAGAGGTGGGTTAAAAATGGTTATTAGGTTTTATATCTAGAACTTCTCAGTAGTCGATGGTGTTACATCGTCACGCTTCTAACAGGGCGTAAAGCAGTCGGTCTTGCGCCAAATCTTTCTTTCTTAATGTAAGTGGGATCATAATATTAACTAGCATTTCCCGTGGCTCTGCTCGCTCGTAGTCTATTAAATATTAATGTATAAGTGTTTCGATCCTAAAAGTCGTAAAACTTAGATAACCTATAATCTTCCTCAAGAATTGTGCTATTATATGCAAAAAAGATATTTCAAATTGGACTGGTATTTCCAGAGATTAGTACGTTCAAACAAAAAATAAACAAACTCTTCAGTTTATAATAAAATGATATAATAATCAGTATAAATATTAATTTTAAGTATGCTGCCTTATGTGACGCTTTAGGTTATACTCCACTATTTTGGAAACCTAAGTAAGATAAATCGCTGTACCAAGCAAATTATTATTTGCCCGAATTTGCGTTTGTATTTAATATTGTAAGAAAATATTCAAGAAAATAAATTAAGTTCTAGATAGTAAACGTTATTTAAAACGAATAATTTTGTTTTAAACTTACGTTTAAACTACTTACGTTTTAACGTTTGGTATAGATTTCTCTGAATTGAGATATTTTCCTGCAGGAAAAAGTATCCTATATGTTGACCCGGATATCGAGCTATCATCATACAAAATATTTACAAAATCCTTCCCGTGGAAGACAGACAGACAGACAAAAATTCTAAAAACTATAGATTCGGCCTCTGTATCGATAGTAATGTCTATTTTAATAAGATTTTCCAAAAAATATTTCATGTAAAGATTCGGCTCAGTTACAATTTTATTATATGTATAGATGAAAATAATATATTTTTATATAAGTATTAAATTATAACTTACATATACTACAAATAGCAACAAAAATTACGACTCTATACATTCGTTTCTTTAATGTTCTATCTGGAAGCATATATTTTATGTTCACTATCCATTCCACTGACGCCCAGTATTTTGAAATATCTTCCCAAGAGCTAGATAGCCTCCAACATTGTATCAAACCTAAGATTGACGATGCATAGAATAGTGAGCCGGCAAATCTGGCTGTTACACTTCCTAGAAGTAAAATACTTTATTTATAACAAGGGTACATTGTCTTCAAAATATAACAAATTTAAAATATATTATTTTAATAATAGTATTATTTTCATAGATTATCGCAAATACTTGATCTTTTAAATAAAACTATCTTTTCGTAATATTTCGCGGATTCATTTTGATTTTTGGTTCCCGACGTTTCGAATGCTTTACAACAATTATGGTCACGGGAGCAACTAAGGTTTTAGACGTCTCAAAGGCGTCATATACTTGTTACAGTCAGTGCCTAATCACAAATTTATAAAAATGATTTTTAAAATTCAAAAATGGCACCAAACTACCTTAAAATTTGTTGATTTAATTCTAAACATTTTTAATTTTTTATTAAGTATTATAATTAAATACAGCAATATTATTTATTTAATTTTAGCTATTATTGTTATAAGTATAACAATTTAAAAAAAACTTAATTAATTAATAATATTATTTAATTTAATTTAATAATAATAATGTTTATTTTTCTGATGATGTAATTGCTTATACTTTTGAAAAATTAAGAGTATTTTTGAACTAAAATCATTTCTTGACTAAGTTTTGTTTAGATTCCCATTTGAAATACAAAATATTCCACACATCACAAGTACTTAATAGACATCAATTTTGCTTTTTAGAGTTATTTTGTTATATAGTTAAGAGATAATGAAAAAAAAAACAAACATGCGTTCAAAATAAAACATTTAAGTAACTTACTATGTCCTGCCATATCAATAGCCCAACCAGCTAACGCCTTCACTACTTTCCAAATTGCTTCCCCTTCTATAGCTAAAAGCAAGGCTAACAACAGAGAAGCCCATATTTTCCATACAAATGTCTCCAGACCCACTATTCCGACCCAACGTGACCAATAGAATATTTTTATCATTGTTTGTAAGAAATCCTGAAACAAAATTTCAATATTATTTGATAAAATTTGAATATTACAAAAATATGGTTGCATTTCATAGCCTATTTATTAAGATTGGTTAAACGCATAATTTTTTTTCCATTATTGTGGTTGTTTAACGGCGAAGGAAAATATCGAGTAAATTTGCATGTCTGAGAGAACCTAATAAGTTTTTAAAAACATGCAAAGTCCGCCAACCCGCACTTGGCCAGCGTGGCGGGTTATAGCCTGATTCCACTCACATTAAGGGGAGGGCCGTGCCCAATAGTGGGACGTTAAAAACACTAAATGCATACAAACATATTTACATATGTATGTAAATAAACTACACGGAAGATACGGGCAAAAACTAGTGCTTATGTTAAAATATCACTATACTACATACAGGTAGCTGTAAGGCTTATCACATAGCCCGCATGCGTTATCCGGCCTAAATAACTTTCCTATCTTTCGTTTGTTTTGGTAGTTGGCAGTCACGAAAGAAAGATTTTTGATAGAATTACTGTAAAAGTCCTATTTTTCTAACTGTAATAGGTCAAACAATCTGTTATACATGAATAATTGCTAAGTCGGCGTCTAAAAGCTTAGAGCATAGGCGATTAAGCTTAGAAACAGTTATTCTCAAACTAATTCCAACTTTTAAATATGACGAGTGCCCAAGATTCATACACTCAGCTTCGAAAGTTTATATATTATGTATTAAATAATTATAACAGAATAATATAGTGTATAGGTAGGTATAATTATAGATCTAGTGATAAAGCTGAAGATCTGTAGGTCCTGGGATTGAGTCCCGGTCGGAGCAAATATCTTTATTGTGATGTCAAGAAAATCTCAGTAATAGCCCAGAGAGGGTGTTTTTACAGAGATGTGGGTGGATTTTAACCCTGTGACATGCAAAATTATCGATTCTGTACCTGGTCTTTCATCAATCTTCAAACTCTGTCCCATTGGACTTAGAGTGAAAGGTATAGTGAACATTTTTGTGCATTATAATATCTCTTGCAAAGATGGTTAGTCCCAATGAGATAGGCTGACAACGCCAATATTGGTCAAAAAGAAATTATAATAATATAATTATGTGTCGATTGGCATAAAAAAACAGAATATTTAATAAAAATACTTGGAGTACCAGTTAAAATCGCGTATTGAGGGTTCCGTAAGCACACGGTATATAATTTTAATATTTCTATCAAATTGAATATTGTTCAAAACTTCTAGCGTTAGTCCATAATTCATATTGAGTCAGTTCCAATTATATGTTGTTTAACTTTGGAGCTTGGACTATAATAGACTTAATTTTGATACTTGTATTGTTATACCATTTTAGAAAAAATGAAAAACAAAAGGAGGCCTATGTAGGCCTCCTAATGTTGTTATTAGAATTACAATTTGTGAGAAATATTTTTTTGCAAATTTCATTCGATTGGTCGCCATTAATTTAGCTTAAACTACATTTCAAATATCTTTAAAAACTATTTAGTATACCTCCAGAATAACATAAGAGGTTACGCGTTCGATCTTTTTTTGTTGGTGTCGATTATTTTTATAATAGACTTGCTAACAAATACGCAATAAAATATATAAAAAAAAATTAGCTAAACTAAGATTTCATACTTACATCGAAAAAAGGCTCCTTAGGAAGTGTGACATAATAATTTTGAAAATCCCTTTTCAGTTCTAGTTTTTTCATTTTAATTTTTTTTTAATACATCAGGTATCTACAAGCTACCAGTTACTTTTGATCTTTAAATAATAATTGTTTAAACCTTCTACATATTTCCCACAACATAGAATATCACGCTAGCTGCAAATTAATGTTCTTAGTCAACACGGCTGTTATTAAAGCGCAGTTATTTGAAAATACTTGCATGACTAAAAAATCTATAATTTTTTTTAAAGTCCTTCACATAAAGTGTCTGAAATGACATAATTAAGCCAATAATTTCTTTATCCGGCTATTCACGACAAGAGGTAAGAGTGAGGTTAGAAGAATTTATCAGTAGCTATCAAGGCTTGGATGATGATGTTCTCCCGACCAATTCCGGCCACGGCGGCCAATCTCATTGAGACTAGCCAACTGCGCAGGAGATATTATAGTGCACAAGTGTACGCAGACACAAGTGCACTTTCTATTCCTGTCACTCTCATACTCTGGTGGGATGACCACTCTACACGACTAGTGAGAGTTAAGGCGCAGGACCGACGGCTTTACATGCTCTCCGAGGCACGGGGGTGAAACACCGCCAACTTATCAACTCCGTGCTGTTACTGAGGCTTACTATACAGAAAGGCTCAATAACTAAACTTGGCCCGACCTGGGACTCGAACCCAGGATCTCCGGGTGTGCAGCCGCACATGCTAGCCACTACACCACCGAGGCAGTTAAATCCATTTAAATATCCTGGATTAGAGACCTGAGAAGGTAATTTAATTTAAGAAATAAAAATGCTTTAAGAAAGCAGCCCGGAACTAAGTTCGTAGTGTGCTACAAGCATCAGAGTACATATAAAGCTGTCTGTTCTATGTATGATCTCTCTCCAATCGTCGACACGTGTTCCATTCTACTGGGCTACGAAATTGATGGAATATAAAACCGACATCTATTTTTATGCACTGTAACATCTCTTGTAAAGATAGCTAATTTTAGATAATCGTCCACTAAAATTCGATCTGGGGGACCAACACATATGTAGAATTCGAAAATTGCAAAAGCGATCTTCTCTAATATCTAACTTTGTATGTATGTGTATATATATATATAATATATATATATATATATATATATATATATATATATATATATATATATATATATGTATAGCTATTTATTTTGTTGAATTTTTGTATAAGCATCGCGTTGCATGCTATTGCAATTCCAATGTTTGAAAGCGATCACGCGATTCATCGTTTAACTATATTCAATCATACATAGATATTACAAGTTAAACACAATAAATTACATGTTGTTTTGATATTCTGTTGTGTTTTTGAAATTTGGTAATAATGTACCGACTTCAAAGAGGGGCTATTAAACTCAATTGTACGTTTATTTGTGCGTATGTAAGACGATATATTGTAAACTGATTATAATATTTCTTTTTTAATAAATTAGGTATATAATACATATCTATTAGGATACTCCTATACTAAAAAAATAAAAAAGGGGGGCCTAAGCTTGGAATACATATCATCAAAATAATTTTAAAGTCGTAGTAATTTTTTACTTAATAATGACTTCAAAGCTCGACGCCGCGTCCGAACGCTTCAACCCGCACACGTATAAACTTAGTCGCGAATAAGAAAAACGTCTGAGATGATTGATGGATTGTGCCAAATAGGAAGTGAATGATTGACACATCTAATTAAGATCAGTGAGACTGACAGAAATATTTTCAATTTCATGATAATTTACTGTAATGTTTACACCACAGATATGTATATGTATCTCAGGATAAAGTGGTTATAATTATTATGTTAGATTGTAATTTTTGAGAAACTGAGATGGTTTAGTACGGTGATGTCACAATACCAGTTTGGTACAGTTATCGATATCGATGGACAGACATTGTTGTCTGTTAATTATTTCCCAACAATATATAAAGTATATTAAAATGCGAGCGGGCATGTAACTCTTTCTTTATTGACGATGAGAAATGCATTTACACATACTACCTACATACATACAGGTTATACGGAATTCACCAGCCAGTATATCGTACCCATTAAAAATCCAACGGAAACTCCGCCATCTTAAAAGGACGTCACAGGATCACTTACGCACTCAAGTACGACACCCATACGGCTGGCCTGCCAAGGAGCAACCCGCGTGGTTCACACCACCCACCGGAGTGGACCGCTTCCCCGTGCACATCATAATTATATTTTCGTTCAATATTTCATTTTGTTCTAAATAAATCACAATATTAGATACAAGAACTTCAACTGATCTAATATTTAATACTTAATATTTATTACATGTCGCGTATATTTGATATTTAAAATTGTTTTTTTTTTCATGACTACAAAAATACTGTACTCTCTTGCAGTTGCGTGAAAATTCAAATATGTATAACTGTACAACAGTTTTAGAGACCACATCTTTTAAGGCTTTTTAACAATTCTGCTCTGGAACAAAATGGTTCCCGTCGTCAATAAAAAAAAACATTTTACTTAATCTCATTGGCTTCTTATCACCTCCAGGTAAATTTCTAGGAAATTAATTAAATTTCTAAAAAATCTTAATTGCTGACTGTAACGCCGGCGTGTCCGCGGTTGTGGAGGGATTAATATTACTTATACTTAATTTAAATATCTTAAATATGCTTAGCGACGTTTTGTTAACACGTTAAAGGCATTTTGAGTGCTCTTTTATGTTGGCTTAGTTCACTAACATAAAACGTAGATAGTAGATTTTATGATTGGTGATTTGTGTTATGGATACCAGATAGCTAATGTCTACTCGTGAAACTAATGAAAAAATCGACTTAACTATCCCCAGTCGAGAATAGCTGCAGTCATTCCAGTTTAACTGAATTTAGACCGACTTTAAAATAAATTATTCCACTATAGGCGTAGAGTTTTTTCTTTAAAATATTGGACTAAGTTTGTTTGTAAGGTGTTAAAATAAAAACTAGTTCAAAATTGGTATCAATGACAAGCGGAGAAAAATTTTGTGTAGGCAAAAATTAATTAACTATAAACTTATACTACTATTATAAATGCATTTTTTTTGTCTGTGTGTTTGTTTTTTTTAAATATGTTATGACATTAACACACAGCACCATCTAGGTCCATGTAAGCTACGAGACTTGTGTTATGGTATACCAAATGGTTGATATACTATACATTATATATAACTTTAAATACATACATATTTATATATGTACGTAATAATGATCCCCTATTTCTCCTGGTCACGCTAAAACTTGAGAACGGCTTTACCGATTTCATTCATCTTTTTTTTTAATGTTACCTAATACTTCGTAGAAGGTTCTTACATAATAAAAAATTTAAAAAATGTGCAGAAACTTAGAACATTTAAGAAAAGTTAATCCTGGAAATCATCCCTTAAGGGGGTGAAAATGGGAATGAAAGCTTACATTGGGGACGAACCCGAGCGAAGCGAGGGTGAGTCGCTAGTTATAAATATAAACATCCATGACTAGAGTACAAGCATTCGCGATCATCAGACAAATGAATGGCCCCAGCGGGACTCGAACCCACGACCGCTGGCACAGCAAGTAGTATCACTACAAACTGAGCAAACGTGTCGTCAAACTTTGTTACTCCTTCATACTGAAACGGCTGGATGGATTTGGATGAATTTTTGTACGCAAATAGACTATGACTTGGAGCAATACATAAGTTACAGTTAACTAGTGATGCGGCATTACATAATATCTTCACTAATTACACTAAATATTCCAATTAAGCACAAAAGCAAAAATATAAAGCAAATATGGTATTTAACAAGTTAACATATTCCACTCTATAGTTATTTATTTATATAAAACACTCTTTTGTTGATTGAATTTCTGAAATCACGCTATTTCGATTTATATTTATATTGTGGGAATGGTGAGAAAATAAATTGCCAGTATTTTAACAGTATCCAATTGCGAAACGAAAAAATAAACTGATGTTTCGTTCAGGACTGTATAATTCATTGGCAGAGTAGTTTTAAATAATTTTTTTACAGAAAAATTTACTGAACCTCTTCGATGTAATTCTGCTTATGTATCGAGACATAAATGTATACATTGTTGTATAAAATTTCTATTAAAAAAATATTCTTTACATATTTTTATGATTCAACATAAATTTTACATGTACTTATGTATTATTTTTACGTGTATATATTTTTATGGATATCAATTTTTTTCTTTCCATTTAATTATATTACCTTACACTTCACAATAAGTGATTCCAATAAAACTGTAAAAAATCCCTATTAAAACAATGATAATTACTATGTGTTTTATTCGTCAAAAAGGCTTTTTTCTAAAATTATTTGGACGAGCTTTATATGGATTTGAGGCGTAAAAATATAAGAAATATTTTTTTTTAAATAAATATGTAACATGTTGGGACATTAACACACATCACCATAGTTCCATGGTAAGCTACGAGGCTTGTGTTATGGATACCAGATAGTTGATACACTACACATATATAACTTTAAATACATACATATTATAAATATAAACACCATGACTGGAGTACAAAAATTCGTGCTCATTACATAAATGAACGCCCCCAGCGGGTCTCGAATCCGCGACCGCTGGCGTACCAAGTAAGGTGACTACAAACTGAGCCAAACCGTGTCGTCGAAAATATGTTCTGTTATTATTTTAAGTCACTATTGTAATATTAAAGAAAGAAAAAAATCATCTATTGAATTCCGGACAACAGTAGATGCTATCTTGTGATATACATATTTTTGCAAATACAATATTTAATGTGCAAAGATCTCTGAAAGCTCTCAACGACGGCTAGTAACTGCAGCTAGGGTTGCGTTTTCAATCATATTTCCACGCCATATTAAAAGGAAAAAATCTACTTCACAGGCGAATTTTGATGTTTGTCAAACTTTATTATGGTAGCTTGATATTTATGAGAAACTAGCAGAACCCGCGGCTTCGGTCGCGCTAAAAATCTGAAATACTTATCGTTTTATTTATTATTTTAAAGATAAGGTACAGGTAGGTTTCATAAAAACTTTCATCCCCTATTTTACCTCCTTATGGGATAAATTTTGAAAAATGCTAAAGCACGTACTTATTGTATAGTTTCAAGTAATTGTGATCATAAATATTTTTTTGGGTTGTATTATAACGTGTTTTTCTCTGGGAATGAGACAATCCCGCTGTAAAAAGGAGTCTACATCACTTTCCAGCCCTCCAACAATCTCTGTACAAATATTATGACAAATAAAATGACGGCAATCCTCCACCCCATTTTCACGTGAAAGAAGGACAAACAAACAAACTCACTTTCACATTTATAATATTAGTAAGTATATTAGTATGAATGTACGACACATATAGCATATTGTATAGGTTAGCGTACTTAATAAATTTAATGCTATAGCCATGTGTAAAATCAGTCATAAACAAATTTATTTTTACAACCCACAAAAACTGGAGCGATGCGAGATGCGCGATTGTAGATGCTAGAAAGTATATGTAATAATACAGGAAGTATTGCGGCGATAAGCAAGTAAATAAATTATCAAAAAATAGCATAAGTGCAAATATATTTGCACACTGAGGGTTCCTTACCAAATAGCACCTATTGTTTTACTGAGATAAAAATGAAAAGTATTTGTTAGGATTGAATTAAATTATAATATTATTATAAATAAATTTTATGGAACATAAAAAATTAATCTTAAAATCTATATCTATATCTATATCTATATATATATATATATATATAATATATATATATATATATATATATATATATATATATATATATATATATATATATATATATATATATATATATATATTTAGGTGAAAACAAACTTATTTATTAAAAAAAAAATACACAAAACCGAACACTTAACTTCTATTTATTATTAATTTTACAACTCGAACAATTATCACGAAATTAACCTTAATCACTAACTAAATAAAAAAAACACAATAAGAATTGCAATTTAAATTAGCCAAGCAATCTACCGTTAGTTTGAATATAAAAATAGGATACGCGCTCGTCATGAAACAACGACCTATCGTTCCGAAAGCCGAGAAGCAAATGCGCTCTGAGCGGGTAGGAAACTACTTTTATTAACGCTGTTACATGACGTCACGAAACATATTAAAATTATCGAGATTATGCTGATACGGCCTCTCCTGACCGTGCGCCGTCCCCGATGCACATTTTCACCACGAGCGCTGG